>JAQPPZ010002093.1:1527500-2727500 GCA_028583015.1 Wollemia nobilis
ATGTATCAATACCAAAGCAAGCTTGAAATTAAAATGAAGCTTGATGGGAAGTGCATGAAAGAAATTGAAGCTAAATAAGCAAACAATGTATATGAGCCTGCATAAAATGAAAAGAATATGTAAAAGAGCCTGCAAGGAAAAGTTATACCTGCAAATAGTAGTGGATTAGAAATAAAAATGCATGGATAGATAAGGAATTAGCATGCCAAAAATAAAGAGAGATATGATTATGAATAAAAATAATCTACTGTAAATGGAATTAAATAAACATGGAGTAGTTGTAAATGTATGTTAGGAATGCAAAATATGCAATAAAGAGAGATTAGTAGTTGTAGATAAATGTAAATAAACTTGAAATGGACTGCAAGAGAGTGTTAGAATCATGAAATAAGCTATAAAAGAGAAATTAATGACTATGGATATAAAGATCAAGTTAGCAAGGTTGAAAATGGAAGAGGAAATGCATGAATGAGACTAAGAGAATGGAAGGAAAGAGAATCTAAGAGTTATACAACCTAGCAAGAGCTCCTACTTGTCTCAATTCCTCTATGCATTGATTGAGTTACTCGAAAGTAGCTTTATGAAGATGCTCAAATGAAGAGATGAGAAATGCAAATGAGATAAAATATGAGAATTTTAGCTTAGTATTCCTAGCTCAAAATTGCTTATGGAATGCTTACCCCAAGGGCTGCATTTATAGATTTTTGGAAGGGGATAGAGAGGGAAAATTGGTTGGGATGCCCTTAGGGTTTTTTGAATTTATAGGTTTGGTTCATTGCTAGAGCATGCGAGGATAAAGGAGGTAGTGGGACGAAGGAATTCACATGCTCCTAGATCATGCTGAAAAACTTTATCCATTTTGGCAAAATTTTCAACAACAAATTTGCCATTGATTGGTGAATTTGACCAATGGTTAGTTTGACTAGTTTGGGACCTGAAAACAACTTTTTTCAAGTTCACCACTAAGTTTCAAATTTACCATTGGAAAATTTTCCAATGAGTGGTAAATTGATAGGGTTTGAAAATGGTGCCTAAATTTCTAGGTTTGAGCTGATTGACTATCTTTTGATGCTTGGTGTCTTGTTTGATATCTTTTGCTTTTATGGTGCATCAAAATTGGGTGTTTACATTTTACCCGGCTTTTGACATGATTTTTGTGAAATTGCATCAAAATTAAGTGGTAAAAATCCAATTTTGATGTTATGATGCTTATTGTTGTCTTGAGATGTTGTGTTGAAGAAATGGTTGTTATTGTGATTGTTTTGATTGCTTAATGTCATTGTTGCATGTATACCTAAATTTTAATGATGCATGTGTAGCACGAGTGGTAGTATTACCGATGAGGAAGGTGAAATGGAATATTTTGGGATGAATTCTAGTAATTTGAACATGATTTGGTCCAATTCATAAAGTTGTACGATTACAACTATATGATTCTCAAAAAGTACAATTAGTGATTTTATGATCCCAAAATATTCAATTGTATGGTTACAATTGTACAATAGCCTAAACTATACAATTTTTCAAATGTACAATCTACCAAGATTAGTTTACTATTAGTTAACTTGGTCAATTTGCAATCATTCACTTGGCAATCATTATTCCTTCCATGGCAAGTACAAATGTGCAATTATCACCTAAATAAAAAATCACTGATCAACTGTATGGTTAGGAAAGCTAACTATATAGTTACAATAAATCCTTGTAATTATTCAATGTCATATCTGCACTTTAATATGTAGAAATTAGATTTACCAGGGATTGGATAACCTTAATGATAGAATTACTTAGTAATATATCATGCACACTTGAAAGTACTATTTATATTCTACATCCATAAATAACATTATTCATTGCTAATTCTAGAAACCGTACAATACCCTACAAATACAACAATTACATTCTACCAAATAAACTAGGAACAATTCCTCCATCCACAATTATTACACACAAGTGGGTATCAACAATACTTAATTTCCATTGCACAATCATTCCATTACAATACCAAATCTGCAATACTACACAGGAATGTATAATTCATATGCAACTGATAACATGCATTAACACAACAATGCTGAATTATCTTTACAATCCTCCTTAGTAATCATCAATCATTCATCAACTATTTAGACTAGGATGGACAACAATGAATAATCATGAACACCTATCACTAACCTTGAATAACCTACAAAAATTGAATGGTGGGGCTTATAATACCTTTCTAGGTCGTTCTAAAGTAGTTCCTAAGACAACACATAATTTACAATTGTCACCCGCAACTTCTCAGCCAACTTAATTTCATTAATACTTTACTAAGGTTCTAATTTAATTTTTATTAAATTACATTTCATCTACATGTCTTTACATTTAATTTCATTTCATATGCATTTACATTTATTTCCCTACATTTTACAACTAGACAAACCCTACATTGTTCAATTAGACAAAATTATACGTTTACCAAAATTATGCAAATCCTTGCCTTATCATTTCTTCATATTTTGGGAGGTGGGTTTGTTGCCAACAGTATGCCTTGTGCCATGACCCTCCCAGATGGACCTTTCAACATGAAAAAAAATGTATTAATTAATGGTGCTATAATACTTGAATTTTGTGCAATTAAGCAGCTATGCGATGTTAGTAGATATTGAAGATTATGATACTGCTAACAAATTGCCAATGTGTAGGATCAGGTACACTTGTAAGTGGAAGAATTTGAGTCATCCATCAAAGGCAAGGGTACTTACGATTGAGGAAATTATGATAAGGAAAACTCGGAGGTAACAAGTATGTATACCTTCATATAGGTATGCATTCGGTTAGGGATAATCCTCAATAGTTAGCCACCTTGAGCCCCAGATCAATGGCTTAGTAGCTATCATAAGTTCTAGAGGCTGAGATAGACAACTAAATTGATGGAAATATTTCCCTCTTTTTCTGTTGTACATGCTTGATTGTCTTTTACTTCAGCACTATTGCCTCAATAATTTAAGAAATTATGAATGAATAGGTTATCTTCATAACTCATTGTGTGCTCTAGTAAATGGGATGATAAATAGATTTCATTTTAAATAAATGGTTGATTTATTTTAGAATGATACGTAGATTTCATTTTTAATAAATGGTTGATTTATTTTAGAATGATGAAGGTATTTTATTTTAGATAAAAGTTGATTTATTTCAGAATTGATAAAAAACATATTTTAAAGAAGAAAGAAAGATTTTTTTCATATTAAGCAATAAACAAATTTCCATGATAATGATGGTTGCTCCATTTGTATTAATAAAGGGAATTCAATTAACTCATTAAAGAAAACTATTGTTATTCTAATTATATGACGATTTTTTTAATAAAATAATAATCTACTACTAGTTTTAAAAAATAAAATCGACCTTCATAATCAGATCGAGCTAGCCAAGCGGAGTTTCCAATTGACGTGAAGGGATGGCTTCATCGATGTGGAGAAATGGCTTCAATTATGGCAATGCCTTGAGAAGGATAAAAGGAAGAAAATATCCCCTCTACCACTTGATAGACAAATGGGAAGTTATGATGGGTAGGTAGTGAATGGAAGCCAAGGACAGAGATAGGCACGAAGGTTGAAGAGAGAAGAGGAGATGTGCTAAGAACAAAGAGACGAGTGTTGAAGGAGACAAGCATTGAAGGAGAGAGTGGGGAGCACTGAGAGAAGGATGGGTATCAAGCACCATAAAATAGGAGAGGCACCACATAAAGTGGAGAAAAATAAGATGGATGTTCGTTAGAGCAATTGAGAAAGCCAACCAGTACTTCAATAACTAGGTTGGATTCATAGAATTCTCTAAAATAGTTGTATTTGAGTTTTCTTTCGTTGGTTTTTAGTTTGTTGTTGGACTATAGGTTTTGTTGTGTATGTCATTCCATTTGACCAAGATAGACCTCCTCCTTTACAAAGTTTTAGTGTCGAACCGTTAGAATGGTTCGTGGGTCATCATTGTTGTAACTATACTTGTAAAATCTTCATTATGTTGTGGTTGTATTAAGCCTTTGTTATTTGAATCTCATGTTGTACAAAGAAGGGGTTAGTCTATATCTCTATGATTTGGATAATGCTTTGAATAAATGACCCTCTATTTATAGGCCTTTGTTGTTGGGTCAGTTGGCTCGTGTCACTCCTTATATTCCTATCGTAGATGTTCACCTTTGTTTTTAGACCGTGTTGGGTAGAAGGTAGACATTTTTTAGAGTTAGGCATTCATGAGGTGAGTCATTAGTGTTGGGTTCCTAGGGATATCCTCTCCCTTGGATTTTTTATGCCTATATAGTCCACACTGTGGGATTTATATTGAACAAACCCATGATGAACCAACAACCACATCTTGGATATCATCCAACACTAACCACAATATCTAAGCACTCTACCCTCACTGTAGCAAGTTGTGTGTTGTATATTACCTCAAGCCGCACCCTTTTCACCTCTGTGGCTTAGTACTCTGTAGCGTTTCATCCCTTGCTTGCCATATTTAACAACGAATTATTTGCTTAATGGGAGGTCATAGAGTACCTGGGTAGGAAACCTTGTTATATGGTTTCATTAATTAAATGATAGATTTTAGATTAATGGAAATAGAAGGCTTCCTTTATATGGTTTCATTAATTAAATAATAGATTTTAGATTAATGGAAATAAAAGGCTTCTTTTATATAAGTTTCATTATTTAAAATAGTAGGTTCTAGGTTAATGAAAAGGGAAGGCTCTTTATAGAGTTCATTATTTAAAATGGTAAATTTTAGATGGTGGAAAAATAAACGTTACATGTTTTCATTAGTTAGGAACTATGGGATTTTAATTTATGAAATGAAGAAAAAGGTTTATTTATGGATTAAAGTAGTTGGCTTTAATTGAATAAATAAATATGAATATGGTTTGTTTTGTAAATTAAGGGTATGGGACTTTAATTTATGAAATGAAGAAAAATGTTTATTTATGGATTAAAGTAGTTGGCTTTAATTGAATAAATAAATATGAATATGGTTTGTTTTGTAAATTAAGGGTATGGGAATTTAATTTATGAAATGAAGAAAATTATTTATTTATGGATTAAAGTAGTTGGCTTTAATTGAATAAATAAATATGAATATGGTTTGTTTTGTAAATTAAGGGTATGGGACTTTAATTTATGAAATGAAGAAAAAGATTTATTTATGGATTAAAGTAGTTGGATTTAATTGAATAAATAAATATGAAATGGTTTATTTGTAAATTAAGGGTATGAGACTTTAATTTATGAAATGAAGATAAATGTGTATTTAAGGATTAAATTACTTGACTTTAATTAAATAAATAAATATGAATATGGTTTGTTTTGTAAATTAAGGGTATGAGACTTTAATTTATGAAATGAAGAAAAAGGTTTTTTTTTAATGGATTAATGTAGTTTGCTTTAGTTGAATAAATAATTATGAATATGGTTTGTTTTGTAAATTAAGGGTATGGGAATTTCAATTTATGAAATGAAAAGAAGAAAATCATTTGTGGATTATAGTAGTTGGATTTAATTTGGTAAATAATTGTGAACCTAGATTATTTGGCAATTAAGGGTATGGGACTTTGATTGTTGAATAAAGGTTGAGTCATTTATTACAAGCAAGCATATGATCTTGATGCATTGTTGAATAACTCTCATAAGAAGGTGAGAGGGGAAATAGAAAGAGTAGTTTCTATGATATCAACTATGCTTTAGAAATTTAAATTGCTTTGGTTGTTTGTATAGTTACAATTTGGCAATGAAATGATTAAATGCATTTAGAAGCATGTCTATCCTGAAATATGAGTGTCCTGATCCCCTACTATCCTCACTTGATCGATGGAAGAGCAGGAGGACCAAAGTTACAGATGAATCAATGCACAAGTTTGCTCTCTATCTTACATCTTGACTATTTATTCAAATAGATTAGAATATGGGGAGATTTACCAGATGAAACTGATGTAATGTATTATTTAAAGGTATGGAGGTTTTACCATACATGCTTATGTAATAAATGAATAATATAGTTGATGAAACTTTGTACTCTAATGATTGAATGCGATTGTATTTAAATCATTTTATTGATGAATCTAGTCTGGCATTTTAGCCACTAGTGGCAAATTTACCACATACCAAAAATAACATAAAAGTTGTTGATGCCATTTTGGGTTTGCTTTTTAGTAGGGAATGAAGGTGTTAGTGAGCAGGATAATCATTTGAAGGCGATGGATAACATCCTGATGAGTGGCTTAGATGATTATGAGTATGCATACATGGCCAAGCTAGATTTTGATCGACCACTCTTGATAACATTGGTAGAGAGATGGTATCCATCGACCAACACTTTTAGGTTGCCCATAGGGGCGATGACGATGATATTAGAGGATATTTGGTGCATCCTATATGTTCCTATTTGAGGTGAATTGATCCATATTGGGAAGGATGATGGGGTTGGGGTGGTATTATTGATAGGTAATGAGAGGTTTATAGGGATATATGTAAGTGTACACATTAATAATACGTATATAGGAGGGCATATAGATAAATTTACAACTCTACTATCCTTTATTGAAAAAGAGATCCTAATGGTAAACATGAGTATGTGATTTATACCTTAGGGATGGAAAGTCATCATAACAATCTTATGATATTGCTAGAGTGTATATGCATGGGGGTCAACTATCTTGGCTAGGCTATATCAAACATTGTATCGAGTGTTGTATCAAAGAAAAAAGAGCCTAGTGTGCTACATATTGCTACAGGTGTGGGCTTAGGATCACATAATAGTTAGGCAACATTTTATAGAGGGTAGAAGACTTGGGGTAGGTAAGCCTATAGTTTATCGATGGGTAAGCTACATTAGGTTCAACCATTCTACTCTAGCATAGGCTTGATTTTTTATTGACAAGCTAAGGGTTGGATAGATTACTTGGAAACCATGGAGGGGTTAGTTCAGGTGGTTGAATGATAATAAGGAGCTAGCTTAGATGAGGAGGATTTAATGGTTATATGATGGAGGGTAGGTGTATGAGTTGTATTGATACGATCAAGTGGTATGCCAGTTTGGAGAGGTGTATGGGATACCAAGAGTGGGTGAGATGTGGGTACAATGGGTTACATGGGAGAGGTGGTGGGAGCCTACAAAACTACATTCCTTTATCAAGGTAGATGTATATGATCTTGAGATGTTGGATCTAATAATAGATTATGTTGGAATGATAAAGGAGTATACACCTTGATATGAGCAATTTTACCCAGCTAGATTGAAATTGACAGAGCCATTGAGGGGGTGATATGCAACAGTGGAGGAGATGACTATGTTGAAAATATTAAGTATGTTGAGTTGGCATTGATGTCAAAGGATTGATGTCAATAGGTTGATGTCAAAGAGAGATTGGTATAGCAAAAATATTCTTCAAGGTTGAAATATTAAAGTGCAAGGTAAAATATTCAAAGGATGCATGAGGTAGTGAAAAAGGTGTAAAATTTGTCAAGGCTTCAATATTTCAAGAAAAGGACAAGACCCTACCTTCCTTCAAAAATATTTAAATTTCAAAATTGGGGGAAAAAGTTCAAAATTTTAAAATTTATTATTATAATATTTTTTAAATATTATAATATAACTAAGGTTAAGGCTTTAATAAAAAAGTGTGCCATTCAAAATTAATTTATCTCCACCACCGATGTTTGAGAAATTATAAACTTACATATTTATTGAGGACTAACTCATTGGAGCTAAGGTAGTCATGCATAAAATCGTCGAGTGCATCGAGTACACCCAAAATTCGCAAGGGAGAGGAAGAAGACAACATGCACACACTTTTTGGGGCAAAAGCGAAGGGTCAAATAGAAGGGTGCACCTTCATTATTCCATGCTAGCAGGGTAGTGCAACTGGTCAGTTGAGAAGTGCTAAGGCACTGATAGAGAGGAGGTTAGGTGGTCGATTCGCGGTGGCTCTAGTTTTTGTTTATATTTTGGTAAAGGATGAAGAGTGTAGAAGAAATAAAGTAGATATCACGGACTTAATTTTTGTGTTGGAGGCTAGCTCACATGGTGAATTAGCTAAAGGTAAGGCATTGGCAGAGAGGATGTCAGGGTGTTGATTTGTGGTGGCTGCATTTTTGGTAAGGGAACATTTTTTAATTAATATCCTATGGTATGCGCTACTTAGGGAGTCAAAAGGTTGGTTTAATTAAAATTTATTTTACCTTAGGGAGTCATAAGGATAGGCTAAGAAATTGAATATCTTTCATCTTGGGATTTTCTAGGGTGTGTTAAAGGATGTGTTATTTTTCCAACTAGGAGTTATAAGGGTATGTTTTAAAGTCTTTTTGCTTGAAAAATATAAGTGATAAGGGTGATTTTAAAAGAGTAATGTATTGCAAACGTTATAAAAAGGAAATATAAAAGAATTAATTTTGCATGTGAGAACTAAGAGTTATAAGGTGTTTTGTGGTATAAATATTATGTGTATTTCTGCATGGTGAATTTTTTTTAAAGAGCTTTGTTCATTGTTTAGAAAATCCTTGTTTTGTGAAATCAAAAGGAGTTGTAAAGCAATATATTTGTGCACATATTTTTGAGAAGAAAGTTCATGTGGATGATTTGAGAAAATTTCTTTGCTATCTAACCCTTTAAGTGGCACTAGAAAGATAAGTTGTTTGTGAGACAGGTATTTGACTACACATCTTCATCAAGCTTTTTGAGTTATGGTTCTTTAAATATTTCTCTGGGAGGTTGTGCTTTGAGGAAGTAATTTTAAAGTGGAGATAAAAGGGTTGATTAGTGTACATTGTTGAAAATAATCGAGTTAAGGTTTGAAACCTACTTGTGCTTCATTGTTGAATGAGATTGGAAACATTTGAACTAGGGTTTGTGAATAAGTTATGCATCTTTGATTAGTGAAATTGGAATCACTTGTGCTAAGGTTGAAGAAGAAGTTTGTGCATCTTTGTGAAGAATTTTGGGAATTGGTTTGAGTGACATTGAATGTGAGAGGGGAAGTATTTAGAGACCAGTTTTGTGAAGCAAATTTACACACTAGCCTTAATTGATTTGAAAAGAAATTTTCAAATAGAGATCTAATTTGTTGAATGTGAGACACGTGAAAGCGATAGAATTAATGAATTATAAAAGAATATATTAAGCATTTGCATTGCATATTACTCCTTATATATTCTTGAAATTTTTTTGGGTAGAATATGTCTGAATCGCCTAGTTGAAGAAAGCATTTCTGAAAGAGATCCAAGCATTGTTTTGAATATCATTTGTGTGCAATATTTGGGATTGGTTGAGCATATTTTATGAGCTATTTTGAGCACGTGTTAGAAAAAATTTGAGCATGTGTTAGAGCAGATTTGAGCATGTATTAGAGAATATTTGTGCATGTGTTTGAGCAGAGTTGAGAACAAAGTGGTTAGCTATTTTGAGTAAGACTTGTGAGAAGGCTTAAGATAGTTTTGGATAGATTGTATGAGCAGGTTTGATTGCTGATGTGAGTAAGCCTTGTGAGAAGGCTTAATGTAGTTTTGGGTAGATTGTATGAGTAGCTTTGAGATAGATTTGTGCATGTAATGTGTGCAGATTTGGGATAGAGTTGAGAACATATTTGTACATGTAATGTGTGAAAATTTGGGATAGAGTTGAGACAAATTTGTGCATGTAATATGTGTAGATTTAGGACAGAGTTGAGAGTAGATTTGTGAGAAGACTTGGAGTAGGTTTTGGATAGATTTGTGAGAAGACTTGAAGCAGATTTGGATAGATTGTGTGAGGATATTTTGAGACAGATTTGTGCATGTAATGTGTGTAGATTTAGAGCAGTGTTGAGTAAGTAATTTGAGTAGATCTTGGTATAGATTTAAGAAAGCCTTTTGTAAAGGCTTGGAGCAGTTTTTTAAGTAGAGTGTTGAGCTAGCTTTGGAGCAAACCAAAGAAAAGGGAATAGAGTTCTCCTGTGGAGAGAGATCCACAAACCATATAAAAGGGGATAGAGTTCTCCTATGGAGATATATCCACAAACCAAAGTAGAGGGGATAGAGTTCTCCTATGGAGAGAGATCCACAAACTATAGAAGAGGATATAGAATTCTACTATGGATAGATATACATGAACTCAAGTAGAGGAGATAGAGTTCTCCCATGGATAGAGATCCACAAACCAGAGGAGATGAGATAGAGTTCTCCTATGGATTGAGATACACAAACTAAAGCAAATGGGATAAAGTTCTTCTGTGGATAGAGATCCATGAAATTGAGCATAGGGGATTAAGTTCTCCTTTGGACAAAGGTCCATAAACATTGTAGTAGGGATTTGATTCCCAAGATATTTTTTGAGAAAATTTGGAAGAAATATTTTCTTCATGGATGTAGCCCACATTGGGTGAACCACGTTAAATCTGTGTCTCTCATGTGTGTGATGATTTGTGCATTGTTTATTTTACTATATTGATATTATTACTATTATCATTTGGAAAGAAAAATAAAAGTTGATCTTATACTGTTCACCCCTTCCTCTCAATATAAGCTTGTGTTCTTAAATTGGTATTAGAGCCGATTCCTTCGAAAAAAGTCTAACAACTTGAAGGAAGATATTACAGGAACACAAATGGCATCTAAGAATGGATCTTCAATAAATAAGGCTCCATTGTTTGATGGAAACAATTATGCTTTTTGGAGTATGAGGATGAAGAATTATTTGATGACACAAGGATATGAAACATGACAATCTATTGAGTATGGGTTCACACCTACAACTACTCCTCCCATAGATAAGGATGGTAAGCAATTACATGTGAATAATGCCAAGGCTATGAATGGAATCTTAAGTGGATTATGTGAATCATAATTTGTGAAAGCTATGCAATGCAAATCAACAAAAGAAATATAGGATAAATCAAAGCAAACATATGAAGGAGACAACAAGGTTAAGTTGGTAAAACTTCAAACTCACAGGAGAAGGTTTGAAGAGTTGAAGATGGAAGATAAAGAAGATATTGATAAATACTTACTTTGTGTTGATGAGGTTGTTAATACCATGCGTGGACTTGTAATGGATATTGAGGACTCTAGTGTTGCTCATAAAATATTAATATCACTCCCTATAAGGTATGATGCAAAGGTTTCAACTATAGAAGAGATGAAGGATCTCGATAAATTGACTATGGATGAGTTACATGGAATTCTCATAGCTTATGAGATGAGAAAAAAAATATCACAATTCCAAGATAGAGGCAGCTTTCAAAGCTTCAAAGAAGACAAAATATAAGAAACCAAAATCAAGTGATGAGTCAAGCAGTAATGAAGAAGCTAACTATGTGAGAAGAAAAAATAAGGACTCAAGAAAACACAAAGATATAGATTGTGAAATGTTTTAATTGTGGTGACTTTAGTCACTATGCATCTAATTATCCACAAGCTAGAAGCAGTAGCAGTAAAGAGAAATAGGATTATAAGAAAAAGGAAGAAATAAAATTTAGGTATGAAAAGAAAAATAGGTATGGTCAAGGCAAGCATGAAATTTTTTTTTTTAAAGGCACAAGAAGAGTTTCTATGTTTAAAGAGCAAGCAATTCTTCAAATGAAAGTGATGAAAGACTCTCAGATAGTGAAGAAAAAGAGATTCTATTTTTGGCAATAGAAGAGGAAGAAAACACTCCTATTGAAGATCAAGTAGAAGATGCTCCTATACTTGAAGAACTAGAGAAAGGTTCAGAAAAAGAAAAAGAAAACACATTTGATCTAGAAGAAGAAATTATTGTTGCTCTCAGAGAGTTGAAAAGAGTTAGAAAGTAGAATTCAAGATTGAAGGCTCAAGTTCAAGAATATGAGGAAATAAAAGAAAAGCTTTTACAAGATCTTGAAAACTCAAAAGCTAAGGCAAGGATATTTAAAGTAGTCATGGTTGAAAAGTTAGAGGTAAAAGAGCTAGAATTTGAAAGATTAGAACATGAAGTGGTTTCTCTAAGGATGGAAGTGAAATATTCTAAGGATAAGCTACACATGTTTGGAAAAAGTTCAAAATATTTGGATAACATTATCAATGCACAAATATCTTCATTTATCAAAATAGGACTTGGTTTTGAAGAAGGACAAGGGAAACAAGAAGAAGGGTCAATCTCAAGTTCAAAATAAAAGGATGTTTTAGAGGAAGATATTGAAGAAGAAACTAAGACCTATGCTTATAAGTTGAAGAATGGAAGTTTCACTAAGAAAGAAAACAATGCACAAAAAAGAAACATGGACCATCATAGAGAAGGCAAAGAAAGGACTAAGAGACCAGATGTTTCAAAACAAGATGAATATTTCTTCCAAGGGCATTGCTTTTCATGTAATCATTTTGGTCACAAAGCTATGCATTGTAGGGTTCATGGAAAGGATTATGGATTCACTAAGAGAAACTTCAACTCATTCGAAGATGGATATCGATTTCAAGGTTATTGCTACTCATGTAATCACTTTGGTCATAAAGATATACACTGCAGGGTTCATGACAGATAATTATGGCTTCACCAAGAGGAACTTCAAGTCAATTGCACATTCCAAGAACTACAACATCAGATGTTACAATTGTAATAATCTTGGGCATAAGGCCAAGTGGTGTAGAATAGAGTTTCGAGATCTTCCAGAGTCAAGCAAGAACATGGACACTCAAAAGGATCAAAAGGGTATGATTACAAAGGTGTTGAAAAAGAAGGTTTAAAAGGAAAAGGAGTATTGTATATTTGGAGTAGATTTACTCCCACCCCAAAATTAATCACCTCAAGCAGAGGAGATGGTGAGGGGGTTGAGCTAAGAGTATTATTTTTAGCCCAAAGGAGTCCCTTTGCCATTGATGTCAAAGGGGGAGAATTTCAGTAAGGGGGAGAGAAATCAGTAAGGATAAGTAGCTTCTCAGGGGGAGCATTTTTGGAATCTAGTGGTAGAAAAAGAAAGTATTTTAGAAGGGTTGTCATCAATGACAAAGTTGTATATTGTTGGAAATATTAAGTATGTTGAGTTGTCATTGATGTCAATAGGTTGATGTCAAAGAGAGATTGGTATGGAAATAATATTATTCAAGGTTGAAATATTAAAGTGTAAAGTAAAATCTTCAAAGGATGCATGAGGCAGTGATAAAGGTGCAAAAGTTGTCAAGACTTCAATATTGCAAGAAAAGGACAAGACCCTACCTTCCTTCAAAAAGATTAATTTTAGAATTGGAGGCAAAAGTTCAAAAGTTTTAAAGTTATTATTATAATATTTTTTGAATTTTATAATATAACTTAGGTTAAAGTTTTAATAAAAAGGGCACCATTCAAAATTAATTTATCTCCACTATCAATGTTTAAAAATTATAAAATTGCATATTTATTGAGGACTAACTCATTGGAGCTAAGGTAGTCATGAATAAAATCATCAAGTGCATCGAGTACATCTGAAATTCACAAGGGAGAGGAAGAAGACGACATGCACACACTTTTTGGGATAGAAGTGAAGTATCAAATAGAAGGGTGCACCTTCTTTGTTCCAAGCTAGAAGGCTAGCACAATTGGTCAGCTGAGAAGTGCTAAGGCACTGACAGAGAGGAGGCTAGGTGGTCAATTTGTGATGGCTTCAGTTTTTGTTTGAATTTTGGTAAAGGAAAAAGATCACAGAAGAAATAAACTAGAAATTATGGGCTTACATTTTGTGTGGGCGGCTAGCTCACGTGGTGGCTTAGCCAAAGCTAAGGCACTGGCAGAGGAGAGATTAGGGGGTCGATTCGTGATGAATGCATTTTGGTAAGGGCACATTTTTTAATTAGTATCTTATGGTATGCACTGCTTAGGGAGTCATAAGGTTGGTCTAATTAAAATTTATTTTTCCTTAGGGAGTCATAAGGATATGCTAAGAAATTGAATGTCATGCATTTTGGGATTTTCAAGGGTGTGTTAATTTTCCAACTAGGAGTTATAAGAGTATGTTTTAAAGTATTTTTGCTTGAAAAATATAAGTGATAAAGGTGATTTTAAAAGAGTACTATAAATTATAAAAAGGAAATATAAAGGAATTAATTTTTGCATGTGATAACTAGGAGTTATAAGGTGTTTTGTGGTCTAAATATTATGTGTATTTCTGCATGGTGAAAGAAAGTTTGAAGAGATTTGTTCATTGTTTAGAAAAGCCTTATTTTGGGAAATTAAAAGGAGTTGTAAAACAATATATTTGTGCACATATTTTTGAGAAGAAATTTCATGTGGATGATTTAAGAAAAGTGCTTTGCTATCTAACCCTTGAAGTGGCACTATAAAGATAAGTTGTTTGTGAGACAGGTATTTGAGGACACATATTCATCAAGATTTTTGAGGTATGGTGGTTTAACTATTTCTCTAGGAAATTGTCCTTTGAGGAAGTAATTTTAAAGTGGATATAAAAGGGTTGATTAGTGTACATTGTTGGAAATATTTGAGTTAAGGTTTGAAATCTACTTATGCTTCATTGTTGAATGATATTGGAAACATTTGAACTAGGGTTTGTGAACAAGTTATGCATATTTCATTAGTAAAATTGGAATCACTTGTGCTAAGGTTGAAGAAGAAGTTTATGCATATTTGTGATTAGAGACCAATTTTGTGAAGCAAATTTATGCAATAGCCTTAATTGATTTAAAAAGAAATTTGCAAGAAGTAGAGATCTGATTTGTTGAATGTGAGACATGTAAAGTGACATACCTAATGAATGTGAAAATAACACATTGAGCATTTGCATTGCATAATACTCCTTATATATTCTTGAAATATTTTTGGGTAGAATATGTCTGAATTGCCTAGTTGAAGAAATCATTTCTGAAAGAGATCCAACCATTGTTTTGAACATCATTTATGTGCAAGATTTGGGATTGGTTGAGCATATTCTGTGAGCTATTTTGAGCATGTGTTAGAGAATATTTGAGCATGTACTTTGAGCATGTGTTAGAGCAGGTTCGATCATGTATTAGAGAATATTTGTCCATGTGTTTGAGTAGTCTTGAGCAGAGTTGAGAACAAAGTGGTTAGCCATTTTGAGTAAGCCTTGTGAGAAGGCTTGATGCAGTTTTGGGCAGATTGTATGAGCAGGTTTGATTGCTGATGTGAGTAAGCCTTGTGAGAAGGCTTAAGGTATTTTTGGGCAGATTGTATCAGTAGGTTTGAGATAGATTTGTGCATGTAATGTGTGCAGATTTGGGAGAAAGTTGAGAATAGATTTGTGCATGTAATGTGTGCAGATTTGGGACAGAGTTGAGAATAGATTTGTGTATGTAATATGTGTAGATTTAGGATAGAGTTGAGATCAGATTTATGAGAAGAATTGAAGTAGGTTTTGAATATATTTGTGAGAAGACTTGAAGTATATTTGGACAAATTATGTGAGGAGGATTTGAGATAGATTTGTGCATGTAATGTGTGTAGATTTGGGATAGTTTTGAGCAAGTGATTTGAGCAGATCTTGGTATATATTTGAGAAAGCCTTTTGTGAAGGCTTGGAGCATTTTTTTGAGTAGAGTTTTGATTTGGATTTGGAATAGAACAGAGCAAAGAGAATAGAGTTCTCCTATGGAGAGAGATCCACAAAATAGAGTAAAGGAGATAAAGTTCTCCTGTGGAGAGAGATCCACAAACCAGAGTAGAGGGGATAGAGTTATCCTATAGAGAGATCCATGAACTAGAGTAGAGGAGATAGATTTATCCTATGGATAGAGATCCAAAAACTAGAGAAAAGGAGATAGAGTTCTCATGTGGATAGAGATCCATGAACCAAAGCAGAGGAGATAGAGTTTTCCTATGGTTTGATATCCATGAACCAGAGCAAGGGGATAGAGTTCTCCTATGGATAGAGATCCACAAAATTGAGCATAGGGGATTTATTTCTTCTTTGTATATAGGTACATAAACATTGTAATAGGGATTTGGTTCCCAAGAGATTTATTGAAAAAATTTAGAAGAAATATTTTCTCCATGGACGTAGCCCATATTGGATGAACCATGTTAAATCTGTGTCTCTCATGTGTGTGATGATTTGTGCATTGTTTATTTTACTGTATTTAAAATATTGTTGTTATCATTTGGAAAGAAAAATAAAATTTGATCTTATATTGTTCACCCCCCTCTCAGTATAAGCTTGTGTTCTTCAAACTAAGATCTTTTGAGATATACACCAATGATTAGGGAGAGAGTGAAAGGATAGGATGGTAGCATAATATATAGCTAGTGTTGGATATTGGGGAAGAGCATGGTTAAGGATGCTTTGTTATATGTACCTCCATTATCAATCATTTTTGTAGTGCCATAGGCATTCAATGGAGCTGGTATCGATAGGTTAGCCACAAAGGCAACATAAGTAGATTTGAAGGTTTTGACTAGGAGCTTCAATGAGGTGAGAGTAGTTGGTAATAGTCGAGGCTACATGGGAGGAGGCTATTAGAGCTTAAGAGGAGATAAATCAAGGGATGGAGGAGCGAACATCTTGTAATAAGGTCATAGCTGAGATGCATGCAACATTAGAGTAGGTTACTCAAGAGAAATATTAGGCTCTCTTAAGGGTAGGTCAAGGAATGGATGTAGACATGGTGGTTGTGATGATCAACCTATTGGAGTGATTGTTGGAGTAGAAAAAGGTAAATTTATATAGGATGAGGGTAGATTTGGATAGGGCAAGGGAAGATCTAGATAGATCGAGAGATAGCTATGATAGGATGAGGGAGGAGCTTTAGTTGGCTAAGGTGGAGTTAGAGAGGGAGAGGTATCAAGCCATATACTATTGATAACTCTATCATACTATTGTTCCTATAGAGTGGCAATAGCCATCACCATCGTGAACATGATTAAGAATTTAGTATGTGAGTCGATATTCGTAGTGGTTAGTTGAATTTTGACCTCCTTCTCCTCCACCAACACTTGGGATAGGGGATGAAGGGTCTAGCTATTAGGCTCTTAGTAGTGAGTGTACACAATTTTATTATGTGGTACATCCTCTTTTTTAGGCATAGGGGCTAATATCAAATTTTTTATTATGAAACACCTATCTCGTAGGCATGTATGATTTTGAGGCAATATACATAGTTATGACATTATGCTATGTGTTGTGTCTTTTAAATGATGATTGTTTTTTGTGATGATATGATACTTTCCTTTGTTTATATTGAAAAATGTAATTGTTAATATGATGATTATTGATAGAAAATATTTGGATGAATGCTTATGTTAAATTAGCAATGGCCAAATGTGCTAGATAATGAATAAATACTAAAAGAGAAAATATTTTGTTGGGTGGTGACCTAGGAGTCTAATAATAGACAAGCACTTAGATTTGTATTTGCATGAGTGGTGGTGTCTAAACCTGATAAAATACAAGTGCTCATTGCAACTTTTGTGCCAAGTATTATCCTTTGAACATAGATAATGCTTGTGAGTTTCCTTAAAATAGAAATAAAGTCTCATCATGCTTAAATGGTGGCCTAGAATGTCACATAAAAGACAAGCACTTAAGACATGATGAGGTACTTGTAATATGTACAAGATATATGTATTGTTATTAGTAAATTTAGTTGTTAGAAATAGTTAGTAATGCATGCTTCAAGAGGCATACTTGAAGGATTTTATGCATGCTTTGAGAGGCATACCTGAAGGATTTTATGCACACTTTGAGAGACGTACCCACAGGATTTTATTCTTGCTTTGAGAGGTGTACTTGAAGGATTTTATGCACACTTTGAGAGACATACCCAAAGTATTTTTTGCACACTTTAAGAGACATAATCAAAGTATTTTATGTATGCTTTGAGAGGCATACCTAAAGTATTTTATGCACTCTTTGAGAGGTATACCTGAAGGATTTTATGTATACTTTGAGAGGCATACCTGAAGGATTTTATGCAAATATATGAGAGAGAATTATTTTATATATTAATCTTGATAGGTGTCCCCTAAGAAGGAAGTGAAATACATGAGTGTGTGTAGTAATAGAGATAGATTTATTTATGAATTTGTAAAGATAGTTTATTTTCCAAAGCTGTGAATATAGATTAAAAATGTTATGATATTAGGAGCAAGTTGCTGGGGGTTATGATATTTGAGCATGATATAACTATAGTCTTAGATTTCTTGACATATGAGAGAGGGTAACAAGGGTCTATAAGTTTTTTACCTAACACATGCAAAAAATTACATGTAAATGAGAAATTGGACTTAAGACCCATCACCACATCTGATGTGTGAAGAAAATTAAGATTTGAATGAAGGGAGCATTACTGAAGGTGACTTCAAAATCATATATTTCCAAACATTGTACTCACAATATAATCATGAGTATGTGGTATGAGTGGATATGATGAACAAGTTTGCTTGAAAGGCACATTGAGCTATGTTTTTAGTTGTAAAGATGAAATATTTCATGGTTTATATGATTTTTATTTCTTGAATATTTTTTTGCATAAGATAGGACCTTAGGATCCATAGGTCCATTGCCTTAAACATTTGCAAATATTTACATATACGGGAGGAAAGGATTTGGGATCTGTAGCCGCATCTGATGCATTGGGATATTTGAGAGTTTGTGAGAGTTGTATAAAAACAAAATTTGTAGACTAAGTGTAACACTATCATATGGATAATTTGAGAAAATATGAGGCCATTCACATTTACCCTATGTATGTACAAAGAATTATATATGCACAAAACATGGGAACAAGGAATCACCTTTTCTTGAAGGTCCATATGGTAGCATGACCTATAGTTTGAGAATTTTTCGTAGATGTAAAGATAATATCCCTATGCTTGTTTGTAGACCTTTAAGAAGCACAAATATTTAGTAATCTACTACTTGGTGTACTCATAAGATATTATGGGTTTGTAAAATGTTGATCACTAAGTCCCAATTTTTCCCAAGGGTCTACAAGTTAGCGATGATATTTTCTATGTTGATGAAGCCTAATTAATTGGTTATTGAATTGATGAAATATATTTTTATGATAGTGGGAGAAAAGAAAGACTAGTTTGATTTTGAATTGTCTAGCATTTTGACAAGTGTTTTCATCACCCTTGGTTTTGTCGTCTAGTGTTTATATAAAAATTCCTATATACATGAAATATTGAAATTAGGGACTTGATTCTGCCTAACGATATGTAGGAGAGTTTGAAAATGTTGTGGATTGAGAAGAAGTTGAGGTGATGATATCCTGAGTTACCTAGTATATTAGTAGTCATTGTTGACCATACCCATTATTTTTCTGATGTGTATGCAAATATTGTATGTACATGAGGCATGGGACATGAAAAACCAAGGGTGCCACTCATTTATGAGGAAAATCAGGATGATTATGATAGAAAAAAATGCTTATCACACCGATTGAGATGAGAAGTTCTCTATCCATTAACTGGCATATAATAATTTGCATAAATGAAATAGATAATATATGCTCATATTAATGGGAACTTGAAGCCACATATTTGCTATCATATAGATTGTTAGAATTTATTTTTGATTTTATGCTTGTTTAATAAAACAAGGCAGGGGAATAGAGCTCTATTAATCTAGTGCCTAGTAAGTCTTACAAATAATTATAGGGTTACGAGATATTGGATTAACAAAGCCTTGCAACCTGAATAATTTATTAGATAGAAAGTTTTTATAAGATTATGATTTGCATTTGATTGCATGCCTATGTAGTAAACCAAGTAAAAAAGAGGACCCTATTGATCTAGTGTCTGGTGAGGCTTACAAATAATTATAGGCCTACAAGATATTGGATCAATAGAGCTTCTCAACCTGAGTGGCTTATTCGATAAGCAACTTGTGAGATTATGATTTTTGTTTTATTGCATGCTCATCTAATAAAATAGGTGAGGAAAAAAGCTTTGTAAATCTTGTGCTTGGTAAGGCTTAAAAATAATTATAGGTCTACGAGATATTGGATTTACAAAACCTTGTGTTTTGCATGGCTTGTTAAACATACATGCTTTTTATGAGATTTTATTTTATATTTTATTATAAAATTAGATGAAAATACAAATGGTAAAGATGATCCTATTTATCCAGTGTTTGGTGAGGCTTACAAATAATTGTAAGCCCACAAGATATTGGATAAATAGGGCTTATCAACTCAGGTGATTCACTAGATAAGAGATGCCTGATAAATATGATGAATGAATGTCATGATAGATTTGATAGGTCATGCTAGGGTACTAAAATCCTTCTTTGCTACATAGCATACCTACAAATAATTTTAATATTGGAGTACATTAGAGGAGGAGAAGCAACACCCTGGAAGGGCCTATTAAATAATTGTGAGAATTGGAGAAAAGGAGATTTGGTTGAAAGTAATGTAAATATAAAGTGATGAAAATATGATGTGTATATTGTGAAAAAAGAAAGGGTTAAGGAAAGGTCATTAGGGCCATGAATTATGGCATCATAAATGTGATAGATAAGAAAAGGGACATAGAAGAAATTGTGATAAGAGGAGAAAAAAAATATTTTTTTGGACTGGTAGGATTGCTCAACATGAGATTTCCTATATGAATGTAATGTAGGTGATTTTTGTAATGGGAAGGATTATTTTTTACATCATCACAAAATACTTCTGAATCTATATATGATCAAGAAAACCAATAAATCATGCAAGGGGCATAATGTTTTTGGACGTATGTTTGTTGTTTTGGATTATTATGCATTCAAACAACCATGCATTTAGTAATAAGAGCAAGAAAGTCATGAAGTGTTTATGCATAATACCTTTTGAGGTGCATGACATTGATTGGTTCTTTGTGTTATTTGTCATCTAGTGTGGCTCGAAAGTAGGCTTCAGAGCTAAATTTAGTTGTGATGATGAAATGTCCTAGCCAGTTGGGCTCAAAATTTTCTTTAAGTTCATCTTTGGCATTGGTATTCTTTTGGTTTTATTTGAGGAATAAGTCTCCAATATCAAAGGTTCTTAAACACACTTTTTGTGATAGGCGTACCAAAGTATGTTGTGGTATATTTTCAAGTTTTCTAAGGCATTGATGTGCTTTTCTTCTAAAAGCTCTAATTATTGTAGGCAATGTAGGAGGTATTCATATTTGACTGAAGAGTCTTGTAATATAACTCTTAGGGAGGATATTTCAAGTTCAAAGGGGAATACAACTTCTATGCCATAAATTAAGGCATAAGGTGTTGCTACTATAGGAGTTCGTATGCTAGTACGATATGCCCACAAGGCAGGATAGAGTTGAAAATGCCAATGTTGACCATTTTTTTAACTAGCTTCTTGAGAATTTTGACTAATGTTTTATTGGAATATTTTGCTTGTATGTTTCCTTGAGGATAATATGTTGTTGACCATTTTTTATGTATTTTGTATTTTGTGGATGTATTTGTGACTTCCTTATTTTTTAATGGCATGCCATTATCCACAATTAGGGTAGAAGAAATTTTGTAATGGCTAATGATTTGGTTGACGATGAATTTGGGCAGTTGTATTCCTATTGTGAAGGATAGAGACATGACCTCAATCCATTTGGTGAAATATTTATGGCTATGATAATGAATTTATGACCATCTAATTATTGAGGGTTGAATTTTCCTAAAATGTCTAATCCCCAAGAGGCGAATGTCCAAGGTGACATCATTGGTTGTAAGTCTTGGGAAGGACCATGGATGAGATTATCATGTCGCTGACATTTGTTGTATCTCCTAACATAGTGATAGGTGTTATTATCCATGGATGGACAATAGTAATCCATCCTAAGGAGTTTTCTAGCTACAAATAGCCTACTAAAATGTCCACCACATGATCCATCATGGGATTCTTTGATGATTGCTTGGGCTTCCTCTGTATTTATGAATCTAAGGAGTATGTACTTGAAATAGCATTGATATGAGATATCTCTAATAATGACATATTTGTAAGCTTTTAATCTGAATTGAATACATTTTTGGTAATTGAATCCTTCTGGGAATGTCCCATATTTGAGGAATCTAAAGATGTATTGATACCAGGGTTCTTGTGGTGAAGTTTATTTGATGGTACAAATGTTTAGAGGTTGTAGGCATGACTTTAATTTTAAATATCATTTTTTTGATATTATGATAATGGAGGCATCTTCATATTATAGTGCTATGGGAATAATGGATGTTTCTGTGGCCATAGCGTTGGCATGGTGATTGCTAGATCATGGGATAGCTTCTATGTTGACTTTGTCAAAATAAGCTATTAATTTATCTACGATATATTTGTAAGGATTTAGTTTATCATATTTGGTTTGATAGACACCATTGACTTGATTAATCACTAATTGTGACTCATAGTATGCTGTCAAGTTTTAATTTTTAGTTTTAATGTAGCTCTAAGACCTAAAATCAATGCCTCATTAACCTGTTGTATTGTTTGTACATGAGAATCATAGTTTAAAGGATAGTGGTATAAGATACTATTGTGGAATGACCAAAATTATTCCTACCCCCTGAACCTTTGGCACATCTAGCTCTATCAAAGTACAAAATCCAATATTTAGGATGTTGGGTTTCTATACATAGGACTGTCTCATCAAGAAAGGTGATGCTTATAGTATCCTTTGACTCTAAAGGTGTAGTGGCAAATTGATTAGCTATAACTTAGTTCTTCCTAATAGGTATGGTTTTGACATGAGGTATCATAGGAGATTGAATCCTGATATGACATAGTTATTTTGGATGAGCATGTAATATCTTAATTTGAGAGAGGAGAAAATAACTGCTAGGCATGAATTTTTCAATGGTGTATAGTGAGTTTCATAATTCATAAAAAATATAATTATGTAGTAGATGGATCTTCTCGATGTTGGTCATCATATTGAGCTAATAAGGCTCCAAGGGTATGTTTAGAAGCAATTATGTATAACAATAATGGTTGGGTTAGATTATGTGGTATTAAGATAGGTGGGATCAAGAGATAAATTTTTAGAGCTTCAAATCCTTTTGACACTCAATATCCCATTAATTGTTTTTGTCTTTCTTAAGTAATCTAGAGAAGGGTTGACTTTTTTTTTCTAATTGTGCGATGAATCTTCAAATGGCTTGGAATTTACCTTGGAGGCTATGCATTTTGGCCAAATTAATTAGTGGTGGCATGTTCATTATTGCCTTATATTTAGAAAGGTCTACTTCAATTCCATGATGGGATATGATGAAACCTAATAGCTTTCTTGATGTTACCCCATAGATGTAATTTTGGGATTTTAGCCTGACTTTGTATTCTTGTAATATTTCAAAAATACATCTTAGGTATTGAACATGGTTTTCTCTTTTCTTGGAGTAACCTAAGAGGTCATCCACATAGTCTTTAATAGTATTATGCATGAGGTCTATTGCAACATAGGATTCGATTGTCACGCTGCAAAAATCTGTTTGAAACCAATGAGCTATTACAGACTTTGGTCAACCTGCCTATTTGTTCTAATAAACATGAATATTGCTAAAAGAAAACTATAGAATAGTTAAGGAAACCCTAGCGGTGATTATGTGATAAATCATTGATTACGTGCTCCAAATTAATATAAAACTATACATATTAAAATGAAAAAGCAAGAAAATAACCAATTGTTATGCCTTATGTAGATCGGTGCCTAGATTCATTGGGTTGTTATAGTAATTTAACAACAATTCTAACATGAATGGAGAGAATGGGGAAACTAAAATTGACGCTCTTAGATTTATTTGAATATCGTAATAAAACTAGAAGTTAACCAATGAAAGAAACGTATATAATGCATTCAAATAATGTAATCCATTATATAGTGACACATAGTACTAAGACAAATATATAACATGAATGAAACTTAGAATTGTATTGATTTCATAAAATATTCCATGCAGAGTGGGCAAGATGAATTTTAAATCTATTTTTCTTAAATAAATACATCAATAAAATGAAGAAGACTCTGTTTAAATAATGTAACAGGTCTCTCCTACTCTCCTTGTTCTAATCTGGTAATAGTAGAGTCTTTGAATCTTAGGCTCAATAGGACAGAAATAATCTCAGCTTCTTGAACACTTTCCTATTAAAATATTGCATAGTAGAGGGAAGAAAGAAGAATGAATGAGAAAAATAGACACAAAAGGGAGATACAACAACACAACTATAAAGGGCACTCAAGTATACCTCTTAGAAAAAATGCTATTCTCTAATTGCTTGATACAAAATCTAAACCTATATGCTTCTTTTTATAGATGTTGGTTCTTGATTTTTTTATTTTTAGTTTATTTCTAGCCTCACACTTATCATCATCTAATTGATCCTACTTTGTATGTTGTCCAACTGGTGTGGCTCTGAACTAACTGTCATCATCTATTTTTGGACTGAAGGGAGCTCTTCGGCTAAATAATTTGGCTATTTTTGCTCTTATGTTGGACCTAGAAACTAAGGATTCATTATTATATTTTTCTTTTTGTTCTGCTTGTCCTTGTCACTATGATCTGCTGTTAAGGATTGACTAGGCTACTATTACAAAATTTAGACGAGGGACGGAGGGGGACCCAACGTGATGGAGAAGACAAGGGGTGGTATGCTAGTGGCAAATGGATGGAATTGCACTGATCACATGATAGAGTGAAAGGAGAAAAGAGGAAAGGGGGTGACTTCACACAATGGAAGGTGGTGAGGTGGCACAATGTTGGAAAAAATGTTAGGGTGGTTAAGGAAGAAGTCCTGAAAAGAGGAAGGCAGCGATAAGTAGGAAGAAGATGGGAATGTAAAACAAGATCTAGAAATATCTATAAGCTGCTTCCATAACTATACTCCATCGGAGTGTTCCCCTTATAACTATATTCCATCGAAGCACAAATTGAATGACTTTTTGTAAGTCAAAACCATATTTTATTCTTCATGCGCTTTCTTCATATTAAGTATTTGCAGAACAAAATTTGAATACTTTTATATTCTTTGTACTCCATTGTTTCGTTTACTGATACCTTTAACTTTCCCTTACTGTCTCTATTTATAAGCTGTGACTATGTCTTGTAGTCTCATTTTGTGGTACATGTTGGTCACGAATCTGCCACAGGAAAGGATTTTCTAAAACTATGCACCCTAGACCCGGCCAACATTGAAAGGCTGGGAGAAAGAGATGTCTCCCAGACCAATCTCCAGAGAGGGCTGGTTCCCTTACTATTTCTAAGTTTGATTTCAGATTAGAGTTGCTGGAAAGGAATTACAAATATGCAAAAAGAAACAAGAAATACATGGAAAGAGATGGGAAATATAGCCGTAGGCCGAATTTGTTAGATCGGGAAAGAATAACAGCAGATCACTTTAAGTACAGCAACAACATATAACATAAGATATCAACTTAATTCACTTACAACCTTGCACAGAAAATCCCTCCAAGATCACATTCCAGAACTCACTCCCTCACAAGCAATATTCAAACTCAACGTGCAGAATTTAAATGAAGCAGCAAATAAGAAATATGAGTGTTATATTAGGAATGTAAATAACATAAAGAAAAATCACACAGACAGCTGCTTGCAAAATCAGAGGCCAATTATCTTTCATTCATGCAATGAACTTCAAGCTTTCAGCAAAAGTTTCTCTCAAACTCCCGATACCTATTTTTGAGATCTACATTGCTTTATATAGAAGTCTTGCTTCTTTACAACATTTAAAACTTGCAATGGACCTTCTCGAGATCTACAACAATATGCAACGGAAACAAGGAAATGCTCCCCTTAAACCAGCCTCGAAACAAGGAGTCGGTCGTCTTCATTAAATTGTCGTTCTTGAAAATATGCTTGAAACCGTTAGAAAAACCACGAACAGCAGCTTCGAATAATGGAGCATCTTTAATTCTGGTGGCTTGGACACGTTCTTCTACCTTGCTCGCATCGGAAAGCAGCAAAACATTCAATTCTGGAGTGCTTTTAATCATCGAAACTCACAAAAACCTCATCGGGCCGTTTGAACTGCTTTCTGGCGCGAAACTGTAACATGTCACGAAATCGCGACGTCTTTCTGCTCCGTACACTTTCCTTACTTTGGAATCGCGAAAACCAACCATGTCGCGAAATCGCTATAGGTTCGGCTTCTTTATCTCCTTCGCTACCTTGAACCGCGAAAACGCGACGCGTCGCGAAATCGCTACGTTCCGTACAATTATGTTCCTTCTCTGCCCTGTTGCCGCGAAAATGTGACAATGCGCGATTTCGCTACATTCTTCATCTCTCTGTTCTCTTCGCTGCATCAAATCGTGAAAACATGACATTGCACGATTTCGCTACAACTTTCTCTCGGCACCTTCATCATTATCTCCGAGTCGCGAAAACCAAGCAAGTCACGAAATCACTACACTATCTTCCCACTGCTCAGTCTTCTCTTCCATGTCACAAAAATCCAACATGTCACGATTTCGCTACAATTTCATGCATTCTATACGGTCCTTCTCTAGCCCGCAAAAACATGACACTCTTGACTCAAGTGCTTCATTAATCTCCATCATGTCACAAAATCATGACAATTCTTCTCCTTACATTTTCTTTACCATCACAAAATCATGACATTTCATACAACCTGGCTACCTCCTTGCTTCCCTTTCACGAAAACAAGACCAGGCGCGAAATCGCTACAAGTTCCTGCATTTGGTTCTTCCGCTCCAAAATGTCACGAAATCGTGACGTTTTTACGTTGCTTGGCTGCATTTTCACAAGTGTCGCGAAATCGCGACGCCAACCTCCTTTCTTGCCCTCATCTCCAGAACTGTCACGAAATCGCGACGTCAAATTCTTTCTTATCGCTTCCTTTAGAAATGTCACGAAATCGTGACCTATTCATGTCTAAAGCTTCTCTGTCTCCACCTTGCCGCGACCATGCAACATGTAGCGATTTCGCTACGTCTTCCGCCTTTTGCGCTGTGTTCAAAGTTCTGTCGCGATATCGCTACCAAGTTGAGTCTCATTGCCTGTCGCTGAGTTATGTCACGATTTCGCGACGATTTTACTACGCTTCCCTTGTTGACCATGTTGACCATGATTTTTCGATGCGTCGCAAAATCGCAACGGTTTTACCCCCTGCTGTCGTTGACTACGTTGACCATAATTTTGGAACATGTGATATCGCGACAATTTTTACTTTGCTCTTTGTTGCCCTTTGCATCGTGAAACTGTGACAAGTCGCGATTTCGCGACACCTTTGGCGTTTGTTTTCTCTCTCCTCGATAGACCCGTGATAACGCGACATGTCGCGATATCACGACGGTTTTTAACTTTGGCTCTCCATGCTGTTTTTTGTCGCGATTTCATGACAGTCTTCAGACTTAGCTTATTTTTTGCATCAAAACCTGTAGAGGAGTTAGAATTTCAACAGCTTATGCATGAACAATCAATAATCAACATAATGTGGCAAAAATGCCAACATTCTTGGTGGCTCACGGGGTATACAGTTCTGCTGTATGCAAGAATCCCAGACCTGAATCCATTGGGCAACAGAGTCAAGAAAAACTGAGAACAGGTTGATGGGGTTCATCTCGATGGACTGCTGCAACAACTCTTGCTGAATGAATGAAAACTTAGCGGAATAGGTGTTGTAAAAGAATCTCCATGAAAGCACCAGGAGTACAAAAACGGAAATGAATGGAATGAGATCCTGCGGATGCGCAGGCTGTGGAATGCGAATGGAATGGTGATATGATGGAATGGTGGAGTGGGGAAAGGATGCGGTAGATACAGTAACAGAATGCTTCTGTGCTACCAGCTGCTATGAAAGGGAAACGGAAGTGAATAGAATAATGGAATGGAAGTGATAAGATAATAAAAGAGGTGTGAACCATGGAGAAACTATGATAAATGCTAAAATGATAGAGAACTTAGAAGAAAAGGATAAGAAGAAGCGGGAATAACAGGAAGGGAAAAAGAAACAACAACAGTGGCTTGATTACTTGCAGAAGAAAAGGAGTAGGAGAAGAAGGGAATAAAGAAGGGGAGGGAAGAAAGAGAGAGGAAGGGGAAGGAAGAAATTAATAGGAAGCCACTAACTACTGGGATAGAAGAAGAAAAAGAAAGAAAAACACGTACCTGCGGGCTCGCATGCAAAAAGAGCCGACGGTGATAAAGAAAAACAATACTTTTTTTTTTCTTTTTTTTTTTTTTTTTTTTTTTTTACTATGTACAAGGTAAGACTGGACTCATCTTCAGGTAGTATAGGCTTTCAGATGAAAGCCGTTCACTGAAATAGGAAGTGGGCTGCCATCCAAATCCTCTAAATAAAATGAATTTGCCGCACCAGCACTGACAATGCGGAATGGACCCTCCCACAGAGCATCAAATTTCTTGTGCATCCCTGGCTTAGCTTTCTTTTCATTCCATTTCAAGACCAAATCACCCACCTTAAGTGGACGATCTGCAGAATTTTTATGGAACCACTTTGAAATAACTTGTGTGTGCTTAGCAAACTCCTCATAGGCCAAAGAACGTTGCTCTTCCAATTGTAACAACTGAGCCAACCGTATATCCATGGAATCTACATCGGCTTCATCATCCTGAAATTCCTGCAACTGCTGCAATACTGGCAACTCTAAATGAACAGGCAACCTTGCCTCTTTGCCATATACCAGGGCATATGGTGAAGTCTTGATGGACTTCTTGATTGAAATCCTATCTGCCCATAAAGCTTGATTCAACAGAAGGTGCCATGATCTCTTGTTATCCCCCAAAGATCTCTTTAAAATCCGTAGCAAATTCTTGTTTGTGGATTCTGCCAAGCCATTTCCCTGAGGATAATAGTTAGAAGATGTTTTCAGAAAAACACCATACTTGTTTGCAAATTCAGCTAACTCAGCTCCAATAAATGGAGTCCCATTATCTGTAATAATAGCATCGGGAATGCCAAAGCGTGTAATTAGTCCTTCAATGAAAGAAATCACCACTCCTTGATTTGCGACCTTGGTTGGAATAGCTTCAGACCATCTCGTAAAATAATCTGTAGCAGTTAAAATATACTTGTGACCGGCTGAAGAATTCGGATCAATAATCCCAATAAAGTCCAACCCCCACTTGCTGAAAAGGTGCTTCAACCTGAATTGGATGCAAAGGCAATGATGCATTTCTAACCCTTCTTGTATACCTTCGACATTTGTCACATGCTTGGGCAATCCTAAAAGCATCTGTGAACAAAGTTGGCCAGTAGTAACCAGCCCGAATTATTTTTAAAGCCATCGGTCTACCTGCATAGTGTCCTCCTGATATGCCAGAATGAAACTCCTCCAGGAGTCTAGCCTTCTCTGATTCCTTGACACACCTTAAAAGAATGCCATCAATATTCTTAAAAAACAATCCTTCGGGCTGCAACACATACCTGAGAGCTTGCAGACGAAACCTTCTCCGTTGTGAGGCATTTAACTGTGAAGGGCATCTACCAGTTGTGAAATAGTCAATGAGATCATCTGCCCAATCTTGTTCTTGTACTAAGAGGTTCACCAGACTGTTATCTCTAGCAGAATCATCCACTCGATAATCAACTGCAGTCTTTGCTAAGTGCTGGCATAAAGCTTTACCACGCACTAGCTTGGTCGGATGAATCTCAACATCAAATTCTTGGATCTTGGTGACCCAACCAGCGCGTTTATCACCCATCTCACCCTGAATGATGAAATTTCTTACATCAGGATGTATAACATAGACAACTGTCCTACTCTGAGATATGAAGTGCTTGAATTTTTTAAGAGACTTCATGACAACATACACCTATTTTTCAATGAAATTATACTTTGCCTCATGAGGTAAGATAATCTGACTAAGGAAAGCAATGGGTCTTTCATTCCCATCGTCTCCTTTCTGTGTGAGTACTGCGGCATAGCTTTCATCTTCCCCAACTGCATACAGAATGAAATCTTTTGAATAATCAGGATTAATTAATATAGGAGCCTGCACTATTCTGTCCTTAATTTCCTGGAATGCCTCTTTCCTCTGAGTTGTCCATTTAAAGTCTGCATCTTTCTTCAACAACTCAGTCATAGGTTTAACAACCTGGGCAAAATCAGAAATGAACTTCCTGATAAAATTAATCTGTCCAAAGAAAGACTGCAACTCCTTTTTATTGGCAGGGAGTGATAGTTTCTTCAATGCTTCAACTCGAGCTGGATCTATTGCCAAACCATCTTCTGAAATAACATGCCCCAAGAGTTTACCTTCCTTCACTGCAAAAACCGACTTCTTTGGATTAATGGAAATCCCAAACTCTCTACATTTTCCAAAGATTTGCCTCAGATGAGAACAGTGATCTTCCCGTCTATGTGAAAAGACAGTCATATCATCAAGATAAATAACAATAATCTTGTTCAAAAACTCCTCAAATGCAATGTCCATGGCTCTCTGGAATGTGGCCCCAACATTTGATAATCCGAAAGGCATTCGCTGATAAGCAAAAGTGCCCCACTTAGTTGTAAATGTTGTCTTGTATTGGTCCTCATCCCTAACCCAAATCTGGTTATATCCAGAGAATCCATCCAACAGTGAAAAATGCTGAGCCCCAACAACAACATGCAGTATCTGATCAATGCGAGGCAAAGGATAATGATCTTTCAGAGATGCACGGTTCAGATTCTAAAAATCTACACAATCGTATGTCTCCATTTTTCTTTCGAATTGGAACCAGATTAGCAACCCAAGTCGAATGCTTAACCGGGTATATAATCTTGGCTTGCAGCATTTTCACAAGTTCGGCCCTCATGAGAGTCTCAATATTTGGATTTACTGGTCGCTGCTTCTGCCTGAAGGGTCTGACTCCTTCTTCCAACTCAATAGTATGTTGAACAATCTGTTTATCATATCCTTTCAGATCTTCATAACTCCAAGCCACAATATCAAAAAATTCTTGACACAGTTGCCTGATTTCTTGCAGTTCATCAGGAGTAGAATCAGTCCCAATCTTAATGACCTTATTGGGTTCTAATTGCATCTCCATATACTCTTTCTTGTCAATCTCAAGTCGATGTTTCTTGGACCGATCATGCTGATCAAACAAACTTTCTAGAGTTATAAGACCCTTTGGAATGTGATTATTCTCGTAACTGAATTAGACCTTCGGCTTCTTCGTGCTCCAAGGTTCTTCCTTCAATGGTGGCAGCTTCTTGAATCAAAAAGTTAACAATTTGCTCATCACTTTCGAAGACTTGCCAGAAAGTATCCTTGTCTGGGACACTTGGCCTATACACCATCCTTACTGTCTTTGGTTTCTTCACTACCTGCTCAATAGGAGAAAAATTGGCTCCAAGAGATGCTAGAAGATCTGCATGCTTATTCAGCTCTCGGGAAATGGCTTGAATATTCAGAGCTGTGAAAAACTCAAACAGGTCCCAAACTTGGTTGCGGTATGCTTTGAGATAATGCTGCTTAGAAATACACCTGTTTGTTACTTGGTTTACAATAAGCTCAGAATCACCAAAAATCTGTAACTGTTCGATTCCCAACTTCCTTGCCTTTTTCAAGCCTAAGCATAATGCTTCGTACTCGACAACATTGTTAGTACAATTCCAAGTAAGACGGTATGAATATGTTCTTTGTAAACCAGAAGGAGAAATCAAAACAATACCTGCTCCTGCACCGTTTTTGCATCTAGCCCCATCAAAATATAACTTCCATAGTTGATTCGTGACAGAGCTCTGATCATCTTGGTTAGGAAATACCTGCCTTGTGCCACCCTCGGGCTTTGTGATAGAATAACAACCGATTTCGGTTTCCAGCATAGCATTGAAATCAAGCATGGAAAACTGATCGTCCAACTGGAGCTCATCTAAAACCTCATTCATCAAATCAGAACCCTCTGACTCTTGAGTTAGCATGTTGACAGACTGCATAGTTTTTTCTGCTTCATCCAACTTTTCAATATGAAAAGAGGAAGGTTTTTCATTATGAATCCGGAGTCTTTTACCTTTGAAAGGGATTTCCAAGTGGGAATAATCCAGTGCAAGGTAACCTCCCAACTTTGCAGTAAACTCTCTAGATAAGCACATACTAAAATACGGTTCTAGATCTACTACAACTATCTCTTGAATGATTGTAATCTGAGGCATAGTATGCAAAACAATCGGGACATCCTTGATTACACCCACCATTTTCATAGGAGTGCCATCTAACTACAAAACTCTAGGGCTACTTCATGTGTATTCCATACCCATAACTTCGCAAACTGCCTTTGGCATGACAGTTGTAGCGGCTCCAGAGTCGATCATGCAGTTATGCACGATCCAACCCTCTATTTGCAGTGATAGATAAAACGGGGGTGGTCTATTTTTACCAGTGACAGAAGTGGTTAAGGCTTGAGCATAAATTGTCTGAGTAGGACCTTTCTCACTATCCTTCATAGATTTTAAAGATTCTTGCAATAAATCTACCTGCCCAGGCAATTGCAATGCATCGTAAAGACTAACCTTAGCTGGGGTCTTCTTCAGTTCTTCGACAATGTTGTATGCAACCGCAATAGATTCCTTCTTTTCAACAGGATGTTCATATCTGCTCCGATACTGCTGAGTGGCTTCCACTCTTAGCCTCTTCATTAATGAAGGATACTTCAACTTTTCTCTAGCTTGCTCTTTTTCTTTTGATCTTGCCTGTGCAGTTGCAGCCTTTTCTTGAACTCTGTGTGGAACAAGATCTTTCGGTAAAACAGGCGCATCAGGTTTTGAAACTGGCACAGGAGCTTTCACTGGTTTCTTCAAATCAGCTGGCACTTTTAATGGCTCTAACTCAGTAGGATCTACTGTAACAGACTTCTTTCCAGTCCTTGTGAGAACTGAAACCTGCTCTTCAGATGGAAGCATCAAGCTGTAACCTGGTTCAGATATCATATTGACTTGTCCTCCTGAAGAACTAGCAGCCAATGTCTGCACATAATTCAAATGGACCATGCAAGTGTCTTCTCCATGGGGATCATTGCAAGTTGAACACCAATATGTTCTTTCAGCAAGGACTGCATCTTCATTTACCAAAGCAGTCAGGCTTTTCTCAGGTGCTTTGCTTGTTGAAGCAGCTTGATCTCTAGTAATCGACGGAGGTTGAAATCTCCTTGGCTGGAAATCTCACTCAACTTGCTTCCTTTCGATAAGCGTGATCTTATTACCCATTGCTCTTATTGCAGAATTGGTAGATTTTACCTCTTGCAAAAGTGTTGTATAAGGATCAGGGTTTAGAGGTGCAGGAGGTGCTGGTAAGGGCAAAGGTGCTGGTGGTGCCGGTAATGCTGGGAAGGAAGTGGAAGCAGGGAATGGCAGAATGCTGGGTGCAAGCAACTGGAGATTTGTTGAAGTAGACAGCTGAGGAGCTAGGATAGGTGCAATTTGAGGTGCACTGGAATTCCATGATGGGACAGGGTACATAGAAGACATAGATTGCAAAAAAGAACTAGGATATAAATGCTGTGGAATATCAAGAAGAATGGGCATTGCTACCTTTGGGGGAAGCCTGCCAATCGCAATCAAGTCTGCCTCCGCCTTTTGTGCTTGCTCGAACAGTTTTAGGAAAGTCATCACATTGGACTGCCTGATCGCCAAGCCAATATCTGTATTGAATGCTCGGAGGTAGTAAAACGTAGCTTGCTCAGGGGTAGGACGAAGTCCTTCAGGCACTCGCTACCAGCTTCTGGTGAAACGAACATTAAAATCTGCTATTGCCTCCTGCGGATGCCTCTGGATCGCATTAAACTGATGCAACAATGAAAATGGGTCAGCCTGTTCATGAAAATTCTTAACTAACAATTCTCCTAGCTGATCCCAGGACGCAATAGTGCCTGGTTGCAGAGATCGATACCAGTACAACAATTTTCCTCTCAAGGATAACACTAGTAACTTCACCATTACATCTTCGTCTGTTATGTCATGAATGGCTGCCAGAGAAGCTACATCATGAATATGTTCGTATGCAGTCTTTCTCGTACCATCATAAGTTGGCAATGCCTTCAAGGCAGCCTGGGGAACTGGATTCTGAGCCTGCAAATTCAAGGCCCCTGAGCTGTTCCAAGCTGAAAACTACCTAGGTGGAGGATACTTGGGCCATTGGAACTGGTGTATGTAACTGAGAATATGGAAAACTAGTAACAATTCTAGGGATTTGTGTGGATATGGCGAGATGATGAAGCGATGGGGAAACCAACCTAGAATGCTCACCACTTCTTGTGCTGTCAAGTTCAAAAAACTCGACAAGATCTCCAACTTTTTTAGACTGTGATCTCGTGATCATGAAGTACGACTTTCATCGCATCCACATTCGAGAGATTTCTGAGTACTGCAGAGTCACCAAATGTTCTAACTATACGGCATGAAGGCGAACATTAAACCTTCAATACTATGGGATCTCTCTGAGACAGAAGAAGTCTGTCCCACCGGGCGTGCCAAAAACTGTTGGTCACGAATCTGCCACAGGAAAGGATTTTCTAAAACTATGCACCCTAGACCCGGCCAACATTGAAAGGCTGGGAGAAAGAGATGTCTCCTAGACCAATCTCCAGAGAGGGCTGGTTCCCTTACTATTTCTAAGTTTGATTTCAGATTAGAGTTGCTGGAAAGGAATTACAAATATGCAAAAAGAAACAGGAAATACATGGAAAGAGATGGGAAATATAGCCGTAGGCCGAATTTGTTAGATCGGGAAAGAATAACAGCAGATCACTTTAAGTACAACAACAACATATAACATAAGATATCAACTTAATTCACTTACAACCTTGCATAGAAAATCCCTCCAAGATCACATTCCAGAACTCACTCCCTCACAAGCAATATTCAAACTCAACGTGCAGAATTTAAATGAAGCAGCAAATAAGAAATATGAGTGTTATATTAGGAATGTAAATAACAGAAAGAAAAATCACACAGACAGCTGCTTGCAAAATCAGAGGCCAATTATCTTTCATTCATGCAATGAACTTCAAGCTTTCAGCAAAAGTTTCTCTCAAACTCCCGATACCTGTTTCTGAGATCTACATTGCTTTATATAGAAGTCTTGCTTCTTTACAACATTTAAAACTTGCAACGGACCTTCTCGAGATCTACAACAATATGCAATGGAAACAAGGAAATGCTCCCCTTAAACCAGCCTCGAAACAAGGAGTCGGTCGTCTTCATTAAATTGTCGTTCTTGAAAATATGCTTGAAACCGTTAGAAAAACCACGAACAACAGCTTCGAATAATGGAGCATCTTTAATTCTGATGGCTTGGACACGTTCTTCTACCTTGCTCGCATCGAAAAGTAGCAAAACATTCAATTCTGGAGTGCTTTTAATCATCGAAACTCACAAAACCTCATCGGACCGTTTGAACCGCTTTCTGGCGCAAAACTGTAACAGGTCGCGAAAACGCGACATGTCACGAAATCGTGACGTCTTTCTGCTCCGTACACTTCTGTCGCCTTTGGAACCGCAAAAACCAACCATGTCACGAAATCGCTACAGGTTCGGCTTCTTTATCTCCTTCGCTACCTTGAACCGCAAAAACATGACGCGTCGTGATTTCGCTACGTTCCGTACAATTATGTTCCTTCTCTGCCCTGTTGCCACGAAAATGTGACAATGCATGATTTCGCTACATTCTTCATCTCTCTGTTCTCTTCGCTGCATCAAATCGCGAAAACATGACATTGCGCGATTTCGCTACATCTTTCGATGGCACCTTCATCGTTATCTCCGGGTCACGAAAATCCAACATGTCACGATTTCACTACAATTTTTTGCATTCTGTACGGTCCTTCTCTAGCCTGCGAAAATGTGACATTCTTTGCCTCAAGTGATTCTTCAATCTCCATCATGTCGCAAAATCGTGACAGATTCTGTCTCCTTGGACTTTGCTGCTTTTGAACCACAAAAATTCGACACGTCATGAAATCGTGACATTTCGTACAACCTGGCTACCTCCTTGCTTCCCTTTCGTGAAAACAAGACCAGGCACGAAATCGCTACAAGTTCCTGCATTTGGTTCTTCCACTCCAAAATGTCACGAAATCGTGACGTTTTTACGTTGCTTGGCTGCATTTCACAAGTGTCGCGAAATCACGACGCCAACCTATTTGTTTTCTATCTCGATATATGATTTTAGGCATTTTGGAGAATGATCGCCCTTTTCCTGGGAGTCCAGACTATCAAATATTCTTCTTGGAACATGAATTTTCCCATTTTATTTGGTTCCTTTTGTATGTCCTGGATCAATTCATTGTCATTGGATCTTATTAAAGGATCAACCATATCCCTTGATCTCCATAGTGTACAACTCATGCCTCTCTCAGGACACAGGTTTGCATTGGGTATCCTGGCTTGATACTTTCAGACCTAAAATATGTTAGTCCTAAAATAACGAAGGTATGCACCAGCAATGATTGTGCACAATATAAAGAATATCTCAGTATTTTACAGTTTAATCTAATCTCAAAATAAATGTTAACTCAAGGTTTACCTCCTATTTTGTTTATTCAATATTTGATTTAAGGTTTAGTTTGAGCCTTAACTCTATATCGAATATCAGTTATGGAGAAATAATCTAACCGTGGCTAACCTTTGATTTTTTATAGCCTTCTAATTTAACTTTGAAACATTTTCTAGTGTTAGATCATTTTGAGACGAAGCGCATCCATTGGATCCGTTGTAAGATGTCCGTTGGATTAGCCTTGCTTGTATTCCATCATGTTGACTTTGACTTGATCACCGTCGTTGGATTCTCTTAATCTCAATGGAGCACTACCGTTGGATTCTTATGATCATTTTATTAATTCAACCTTTGATTCATGTGCTACCATTAGATCCTGGGGATGATTATCGAGGCCACTGATGTATTAATAACTTGCATGTTTGTTAGTCTGTAACTTATATAAACCTGTGCCAGATTAATAATTTTTAATCATGTTTACAAAGTCGAAACCTTGGTTGGTAATAATTCATTTTGGCAATACTTAAGGTTACAGATTATACCATTGTTTATTTAACCTTAAAATAATGTGGTGTTTTAGTCCTTGTATAAACATGATTTACCAATGCTAACCTAGATATTAAAACCTTAACAACATTGTATTAAACATGGATTATATGATCCGTTCACCTCTCTAAGTGATTGTCATTAGATCATACCATAATGGGGGTGCAACCGTTGAATCTCCCGCACATACACAAGGTTTACCAAAAGAAAGGGGGAATATTACCCGTGTATGAAATATTTATAAAACCCAATTAAGTGCTTTATTTAGCCTCAATAATGCATTTTAATTAATCATTTGATGAAAAAAACCTTTAGATTAACCTTCGATCACTTTTAACAATGTGCATCATTGGATTAAAGTTTGATCAAGCACCGCCAACTAATTTCTTCAATCCTTCATTGGGGGTGCTTTATTGCGATTGGGCGCATCTGTCTGATTTTGTCTTAAATAGAGTGCAACCATCATATTTCCTATATCTGCATACTCAATAATTGAAAAGGGTTCATCATTAGATTTGATTAACCTTGATTAAGCTGAAAGGGGGTAATTTAGCAATGTATTATACCCTTATTAATGCGTAACTAATCTTGGTTTTACCTTTGTCTTTACCCGATATCCTACCATTTATGATTTCGGTGCGACCATCAAATTTCAAGTAATGTTGGCACGACCATTGATCTTGATCAACCTGTGGGGTTAGTTCACAAGGGGCACATGATTTTAAAATGGGATTAAGATGAAAGGGGGATAATTAGTAATGTATTAAACCCTTGCTAATATTTTAATAGATTTAATTAATATTGCATTTGTTTATCTTTTTGAGGCACCTTTTATAAGAGTGCCGTTGTCGAATCAGTTCCTGATCGAGCATTGCCGTCGAATTTGGCTGATATGCTCGATGTTTTAATGCAATGGAGCACATACCCTTAATGGTTTTTAATTAATGTTTCTTTTCAAACCTTTAGACTTTAATTCTTTTGACCACATCCTTTTAAAATGTTTATTAATTAAAGCATGCGCATCCATTGGATCGGGCTTAGTTCAAGCACATCCGTCCAGATTAGCAAAGATGCATGGATTTTATTTATTTTAATTAATTTTGACCTTAGGTTTTAATATTTTAAAACCATTTGACCTTTGTCTTAACCTTCGAGTTCCTTCATGAAAGCCTGTCGGTTAGATTCTCTTTTGGTGAAGCGCTATCGCGAGATTGATTTTATGGTGTTCAAATTTTAACGTAATGGGGTGCATACCTTTAGGGTTTTAATTAAGACCTTATTTCAGACTTTATGTATTTTGGTCTTTAGACCAAGGTATTGGATTGAATTACTCCATTACTTTTGAGAACCTTAGGACTTAAATATTTATCATTTGATTTAAGTCTTAGGGAGACTTCATTTATTTGGAAAACTAAACCATGTATTTCAATGGTCGGATTTTATCATGAGGGATGAATTTGGCAACTCTTATAAGACATAACAATTTTCAAAGGTGCACATGAAAGCAATATTTAAAATAACTCCTTTTAAAAAAAATGCAAAGAGACCAACAATGTTTGTTCATATTGATGAAACCAAAAATTTAAATTTTGGGGTTTCAAAGTTTGAGACAAATTTGGCTCCAACATAGGCTCTGTCTGGGACAATGTGTTGAAAACATGAGGCACTTGAGAACCACAAAATATCTTGGTTTTATTTGCAAAAATTGGACAAAAATTCAAATCATCAAGGCTGATAAACAAAACTTAAAAACAACAAAACATTACAATTTTTAAAACTGAAAAACTGTACAAGTGACAGGACATCAGAGTCAAAGAGTATTGAAAAACTATAATTTCCTTTTATTCACTTTCTAGAAAAGAAGGGCCAGAATTTTAGAAATAGACAATCTTTTGATATATATTGTAATGCTTGTTCTAGCTAAGTTATAAGATATGATTATACAAAATTTGTCAAAAAACTTTTGCTTCATCATGTTTAAGCCCATGTGTGTGTTTGTGTATTCATTTTGATTTCTAAGTATTTAAGAACTTTGCCATATCTGAGCAAAATAGTTAAGCATAATATGTGATTTCACTCTTAAAATTTTTCACCATTCTACAGGGCTCCTGCCAGTCAAACATTTATAGCCCCGATGGAGTTGCTTCTAATCCCATATGGTTTTACCCTACTACCAATCAGGCGTCTATAGCCCTGGTAGAGGTTTTCCAAGATATATCAAGCAGTGACTCAATTTTACTTTATTGTAATTTTTATTTCTTGTTTGGGAAGTATTTGATATAAGCAAATTGTACAAAGAGTATGCCTGATTTGAGGATTTGTTTTTGGCTAAAATGATGAGTGTAATGATTTTTAGCTTAACTACCCTCTTAAAGATAACTTGGTTCTTTGGACCTTCGAAGTCACTTTAAGTATTATTTGTAATGTGAGGCTTTGACATGATGTTTCAATCAGCTATGTTTTCATTCTATTTGACCTCATATCAGATAACCATTGCATAAACAGTCATATCTGAAATATTGTAAATCTCATTAGAGTCTAAAATAAATATCCTTTTTCCTTATAATTTTTGGTGGCATCAACAGTAATATATACTCATAAAACTAAGAATATCATGTGTACAACAACTCAGATTTATGCTAACAACAAAAGGAGAGCTTATCTAGTACAAAAAAATAACAAAATACATCATTCTATTTTTGGGGTTTTTGTTTTTCCACTTTTTAAAAAAAAAAAAATTATTTTATTTTAACACCTTCAATAGGGGTTGTACATTTTGAGGTTTTTTCCATTAGTAGGGATAGCCATTATGTCTCCCTGCAAGGTCTGTAATTTATATGTATTCTACCCTATAACCTAGGCTATTTGGTATGGGCCAATCCATTTAGGTTCAAATTTACCCTTTTCACCATGCTTATCATTTTTAGGATCCTAATAGATGAGTATATCTCCCTGATAAAAATGAGTACCCTTGGATTTATTATTAAATAATTTCATAGTCTTCTGGGTCTGTTCCATCATTCTATTAAGGGTCTCTCTTCTTTGCTTTTCTAGCAGGACAATTTGGTCAAGTCTTCTCTATATGGGATTGGGGTTTTCATGGTCTTGCAATAAGAGGGAAAGTGCCAATTTCTCTATCTTTGAAGGTAATAAGGCTTTCTCTCCATAAACCATCTCATAGGGGGTTCTTCTTGTGTTTATTTTAACGAGACAACCTATCAGCCCATAGAGCAAATTTAAGTTCACTGTCCCACCCTCTTTTGTTCTTACCTAATGACATTTTTATTCTAGTTATTACATTCTTATTTGATGACTCAGCTAGGCAATTTCCTTGGGGGTAATAATTTGCAGAATGGGATAGTTCAATTCCATATTCAGCACAAAAATCTACCATTTCATATGAAACAAAATACTATGCATTATCTGTAACTAGTTTTTGAGGAACCCCAAACCTGGTCAGAATGTTTTCTTCCAAGAATTTGATGATAGTGGCAAAAGTGGATGTTCTCAGGGGTGAAAATTCTACCCACTTTTAAAAGTAATTTGTTGCAATTATGATCCACTTGTGTTAGCCATACAAATTAGGCTTGATATCTCCAATTAAATCAATACCCCATTGGGTGAATGGTGCTTCAATGATTACTAGCTTGAGGGGCATGGATGCCAACTGCTTCTTTCCTACAAAAAACTAGTAGTTATGATAGTTCATAACATATTTATATACATATTTAAAAATGGAAGGCCAATAATATCCTGCTCTCATAATTTTATTATCTATAGCTCTTGGAGCAAAATGTCCTTCACAAAAACCATCTTGAAATTCATTGATTATTTTTGGGACTTCACTTTCATATAAATAGACTAATAATACCCCATCAGGGTGTTTCCATTATAGCACACCATCCTATATATAATATTTTTGAGCTTGAAGCTTGAATGACCTCTTTGTTGGTTGACATATCTTTAGGAAATGATAGGGTTTGTAAGTATGACAAAATTTCCTCATACCATTTGCATTCGGTATTATTTATTCTTCTGACATCATATGCCTCATATATTGTGAGAATATTTTCAAATCCTTCTTCTTCTTTGTTAGCCATCAGTTTAGCCAAACCCTATCCTTCGATAGTTTTAACTATTTTGAATTCAACATAATATTGTAGAAGCTTTACCATCCATCTTGCTGGTCTTCCTAATGGCTCTGATTGAGAAAAAATATATTTTATTTCTATAAAAGGGATAGAACAATAAAATTTGTTTGACCCAAATATACCTTTGAAATGTTCCAAATATTGGATGATTGCATAAGCATGTTTTTCTATTAAGGTTTATTTAAGATGTGCTCCTTTCATACCTGAAATCATGAAGGCTATTGGTATTTCATTATTTTCTTCATCTTTTTGTGAAAGAACTATAGCAATAGAATGTTCAGATGCATAAGAATAGATATTAAAATATTTTGCATAATCAGGGCAGCTTAGGGCTGGAGTGGTTGATATGGCTTCTTTGATCTTGTTAAATGCTTCCATATTTTTAACTGTCCATTTTATTTCTCTAGTTTTCTTAACCATATCATTTATGGGTTTGGTCATCTCTACAAAATTTGGAATAAATATTCTAATAAATTTTATCTTTCCAAAGAATGACCTGACAACTTTAAAATTTTTGGGAGGGGGAATTTTGGAAATAGCTTCAATTCTATCTAGATCAGTGCTTATTCCCTTTTCTAAAACTATATGTCCTAACAACTTCCCTTGTGTAGTCTCAAATATGCATTTCTTGGGATTTAAAGAAATTCCAAATTCCTTGCATCAAGCAAAAATTGTAGTCAAATGTTCTAGATGATCTTCTAATTTTTTAGAAAATACTGTGATATCATCCAGGTATACGACTAAAATTTTGAACATTAATCCTTTGAAGGCAAAATACATTACCCTCTAAAAAGTAACACCTGCATTCATCAGTCCAAAAGGTATTCTTAAATATTCAAATTTGCCCCAAGGCGTAGTGAATGTTGTCTTGTACCTATCTTCTGGCTTTATCTGAATTTGATTGTACCCTAAAAATCCATCTAATAGAGACAATCTAGTTGAGCCAACTATTGCTTGCAATAATTGTTCCATGTTGGGTAATGGGTAATTGCATTTTAAAGAACTCTTGTTTAAATTTCTAAAATCTACACAAAGTCTAATATCACCATTCTTTTTCTTGACTGGTACTAAATTGGATATCCAGGAAGAAAATTTTACCTTTATGATTATCTTAAAATCCAACAATTTTTGTACCTCTTTTTCCATTATTGGGTGCAGAGTTGGGTTGTACTTCCTCAATTTTTATCTAAATGGTTTGAAATATTCTTTAAAGGGTATTATGTGTTTCATTACATCTATTTTGAAAGTTTTAAGATCTTCTTAAGTCCAAGCAAATTGTTCTTTGTTCTTTTTCAAGAAACTGATATATCCAAATTTTTCTTTAGCAGGTAAGGCCATGTCTACTTTCACTATTCTAGGTTCTTTCATTGCTCCAATGTTAACGTCTTTAGATATTACATCTCTAATTAAAGGCTTATAAGATTTGTCAAAATCATCAAATAGGCTCTCTAGAGAAACTAATCCTTTGGATATTTTATTTGTTTTCAATTGGATTACTTCTATTGGCTCTCCTATTTGGTCTCTTAGTTTTTTTTCATCCTTTTCATCATAGATCACATCTGCATATTAGTTTTGCAGAGTCATAAAATACTTAATATCTATATCATCTTGAAAAACCTGTAGAGAGACTATGTTACCTGGCACAGAAGGCTTATAGACTAAAATAGTTGAGAATTTATCCATATATTTTGTAGTTATCTTTGGGTGATCTAGGCCTGAGGTATTTACAGTTAAAATATCTGCAACATGATTTTGTTCCCTTGGAATATATGAGATATTGAAAGCTAAAAATTTATCAATTTCTTCCAATATTGCATTTTTATATTGCTTAAGCCTAGGGTGCTTAGCCTGATATTTACCTTTTATTTGCAATATAATAAGCTTTGCCTCCCCTGTTATAGTTAGATAATTAATACCTAGTTCTTTTGCTTTCTTTAATCCTAGTAATAAAGCTTCATACTCAGCTACATTATTTGTGCAAGGAAATTCTAGTCTATAAAGACTACCAAGGTAATTTCCTTTAATATCAATCAAATTAACACCTGCACCTGCTCTAGATTGGGATTTAAATCCATAAAAAGACATGATTCACATCTCTTGGGTTAATACTCTATCTGATTCAACATATACCATTTTCATAACTTATGAATCAATGTTCTTCGATTCTAGTACTTCCACCAGGAATGGGTTATGCCAAATGGAGTAAACTCCCATCCCTTTTTCTTCCATAGAGTTTACTAAGTTTATCATTGTTTCATCAGTTTGAATTAACTCTACGGAGTGCTTTTTGAATGGTTTTCTTCGTAAAATTATATTATCCTTATCTGATATTGGGATTTTAGCATAGGACCAGTCTAGTTGAATTGAACCTCCTAGTTGTTCTGCCCAATGTCTACTGAGTAATAGTGAGAAGAATGGGTCAACATCAACTACTACAACATCCATGACTATGCCATTTTTGGGGTGTTGATCTAAGAAAACTAACAATGTAGTTATCACCCCTACACAAGGAATTTTTCTACTATCCATTACAGAAACAAGGGCATAATCTCTTGTACAGATTAATCCCATTTGATCAACTATTAATTTGGGCATGATATTATGTGAGGCTCCATTGTCTAACATGCAATTATGAATGACATATATTTCTCCTTCATGTAAGTTGTATCTTAATGATACATAAAAGGGTCTGACAGAGGATGGTGATCTTGTATCATGTTGATTTTGTCTAGCAGTATGGCAAGTTGGGTCTTCTTTTTGTTCCACTAATCCAAATGCTCTACAGACTTGTTTTCTAAACTATTGAAATTTCATAAGTTATCCAAATGTGATGTTAACCTTTTGCTTGTTGAGTTCTAACCCAACATCAAATTTTCTATTATTTATATCCAGTGATTTATTATTTTCTTCTTTGGGAATCTCTTACTCTGATTCTATTACTTTAGGAGTAATCTTTTTGAGGATTCTATCAATTTTATCTTTACTGATATTTTTATTGGTGAAAGTTTGTTTTCTTGTTTCACTTATAGAGGATTTCTCTATTCTTTCAGGGACTGTTCCATTCCTTAAATTCAAAACATGGGTAGCTTCTAGTTCTTCAACTTCTTGAGCAGTGGGGATTCATTTCCCTTGCTTCATCTTGTCATATCTTGACTCATGTGATTTCTGAAATATTTTAGTTCCTTCGGCTACTAAAATTTGAGAATGATGATTTGAAGCATACTTATCCATATCTTCTTCAAACATAATTTCCCTGGACTCATCTTCCATAGACCAACAAGCATTTATTCTTATATCCTCTTCTGATTCAGCATGTAAATCTACATTGCATTGGTCACTTAGGTGAATTCCACATGCATCAGGGTTATGAGGTGCATCACAAGTAGAGAAAAAATAGGGAAAGCCTTCTACTATATTGGAAGATGATATGGGGTTAGGAATATTGTTCTGATCTCTATTAGATTCTCAGTTTTTCCAGTTATTGTTCCCATTATTCCTACTTTTATTTTCTTCTTTAGAACCATTGTTGTTTCCCCAATTCCTATTGAAATTTTTCTTAAAGGGATGACGATTTTCAACACGATGTCACACTATTTGTGAAGATTCACCATTATTTCCATTATTTCTTTCAATTCTTACTAACCTGTTGTTTACGTTATTGAACATCTCAGTAATTTGACTAGTCAACTTTTCCATTGGATCAATTTTAGTTCTTCTTTGTATATCAAATGCCACTCTTTTAGGTTTCCTCTCAGGTAAGTTGAATTCTAAAGAGTAAGGTTTCATCTTACCACTGTCAAACATATTTATTTCTATATCCAGTGCTTTTTCCATACAACCATCAATGGTGGTGGCTTGTTCTTGCCTCAACTCATAGTTAAACTCTCCTTGAAAGGTATTCTTATAAAAACAAATAGACTAAATATCACTAGGTCTAAGGTTGGCAGGGATTTTATTCCTAGTCTTTGAAAATTTTATGCTGAAGTCACTAACAACCTCATTCTCTTTTTTCTTCATGGTGGATAATTCAGTTAACATAGATTGTTCATTTTTCCTTTCACCATATTTCTTTAAAAACACAGTTTCCATTTTGGTGAAGTTTGAGATATCATTGTTTAGAAGGGAATTGAACCACTCTCTAGCATATTTTTCTAAATTCTGTAAAAATGGTCTCAATAATACGTCTTCATGTTCAACTTCTAGACTATCCATTGCATATAAAAAACTTTTGATATGATCTTCTCCAGTTACTACACTATTTCCCAAATTTTTTGGAAGGTATTTATGAGATTTACTGGGTAAGGCATTTAAATTGATGGGTAACACAAAAGGCCTATATCTATTAGTCCTCCATAAATGAACATTATCCTAGGCCATTGTTACTAAAGGGTTCAAATTCATAGCAGTAACACTTACAGGAATGTGGGGTTGAGTAATATGAATATGATCTAATGGATTATCTACCTCAATATTAATTATTGGACGATAAAAATAATCACATGTATCTTCTATAACAAAATTCAAATGTTCATCTATAGTGATAGTATTTTGATTTTTCTTTACGTACTTTTTACTGCTAGAATTTTATCTACTATTATAAGCAGTACTCTTAAAAAGTGGAGTTTTTTGAGTATGTATAAATACCTCTGGATTCTTGAGTTTTGAAAATAGCTCCTTACCACTTCTCCTGGTGTTCACCAACACGTTATGCTATCCCTTTTTTATTTTTATCTTCTGGGTTTGTAGACAGAGTTGCCAACATCGAGGTGCAAAAAGAACAATGTATGCTTTATCAAGAATGTTTGATATTATCACTCATCCTCATGGGAGTCGGTTCTTGGGATAATTCAATAAAATAAAAAAAACCAAAATTTTCAAGAAGATCAAGAAATGTAAAGAAAATAAAATTTTGAAAACCATGGGTAAAATAAAGAACGTAGAAAATGTAAAAATTTAAACAAAAGTTCTTTATTCTAATAGACCACTTGTTGATTAAAAATAATTTCGTTCAGAGAAATTTTTTTTAGAAGATAAATATTTCTATCAAGTCCTCCCCAGAAACGACACGAATTTTTTTTTGGAACCGATTATTACATCCATAGGATTCGATTGTCACGCTGCAAAAATCTGTTTGAAACCAATGAGCTATTACAGGCTCTGGTCAACCTGTCTCTTTGTTCTGATAAACATGGATATTGCTAAAAGAAAACTACATAACAGGTAAGGAAACCCTAATGATAATTATGTGATAAATTATTTATTACATGCTCCAGAGTAATATAACACTATATGTATTAAAATGACCAAGCACACAAATAACCAATTGTTATGCCTTATGTAGACAAGTGCCTAGATTCATTGGGTTGTTATAGAAATTTAACAACAATTATGACATGACTGGAGAGAACGATGAAAAGAAAATTGGTGCTCTTAGATTTATTAGAATATCATAATAAAACTAGAAGCTAACTAATGAAAGAAATGTATATAATGCATTAAAATAATGTAATCCATTATACAGTAACACATAGTACTGAGACAAAGATATAACAGGAATGGAACTCAAAATTATATTGATTTCATAAAATATTACATGCAGAGTGAGCAGGATGCCTTTTAACTCTATTTTTTTCAAAGAAATACATCAATACAATGAAGAAGACTCTATTCAAATAATGTAACAGGTCTCTCCTACTCTCCTTATTCCAATATGGTAATAGTAGAGTCTCTGAATATCAAGCTCAATAGGACAGGAAATGATCTCAGCTTCTTGAACACTTTTCTATCAAAATCCTGCACAATAAAGGGAAGAAAGAAGAATGAATGAGAAAAATAGACACAAAAGGGAGATACAACAAAACAACTCTAAATGACACTCGAGTATACCTCTTAGAAAAAATGATATTCTCTAATTGCTTGATACAAAATCTAAACCTGTTTGCTTCGTTTTATAGCTGTTGGTTCTTGATTCTGTTATTTTAAGTTTATTTCTAGCCTTACACTTGTCAGCATCTGATTGATCCTACTATGTATGTTGTCCAGCTAGTGCGACTTTGAACTAACTATCATCGTCTATTTTTGGATTGAAGGGAGCTCTTCGGATGAATAATTTAGCCATTTTTGCTCTTATGTTGGCCCTAGAAACTAAGGATTCATTATTATATTTTTTCTTTTTGTTCTAATTATCCTGGTCACTATGATCTGTTGTTAAGGATTGACCAGGCGGCTATTACAAAATTTAGACGAGGGACAGAGGGGGACCCACCGTGATGGAGAAGAAAAGGAGTGGCATTCCAGTGGCAAATGGATGGAACTACACTGATCATGCGATAGAGTGAAAGGAGAAAAGAGGAAAAAGGGTGGCTTCACATAATGGAAGGTGGTGAGGTGGAGCAATGTTGGAAAAAATGTTAGGGTGGTTAAGGAAGAAGGCCTGAAAAGAGGGAGGCAACGATAAGTAGGAAGAAGATGGGAATGGAAAACAAGATCTAGAAACATCTATAAATAACCAAAAATGATTCTGGTAAAGCTTTACTTATATCAATCATGATCAATATTCGAGCATAAATAACTAGAAATCCATCTTTTGTTGTATCTAAAATATTAAGGAATTCTCCTAAAGTGCTTCCTATTGCCTTGAAGGTATCTATTTCCTAAAATTCAATGGGTAATCCAAACATTGTAACCCAGACTTGTACTAGGGATATATTTACATTTTTAGGTGAAAAGCCTTCATACTAGTGGGTAAGGAAGAGTCCTGCTCTTCCCATAACCAAGGATCCCCTTTTAGGATTCTTTATATTTCTTTCCTAGAACAAAAAATGGCTAGAAATAAACCTTTGGGAAGAAATTATAGAATCACTCTTGGAGAATTCCAACTCCTATCAATTCATTTTCTCAAGGCTAAAGCCCTTGGCCAATACCCATTAAATTTACCAAAAACTACCCTATCTTGAAGTAATGAGGATCTCTCTAAGGTGCACTCACTAACCACTACCACTGGGGATGATTCTAAGGATTCAAATATAAATCGATCCATGTAAGGGAAACTAAAACTCAAAATCTAATGAAATTTATTTGAAAGTTCTATAACAAATATAATATTTGATAAAAACTATAAAATTTTCATGCACAATTTCTAAGATAAAGAAAGGGAGAAAAGAACTTAGCTGAAAAATTATTTATCCAGATAGAATGTCTTGCCTCATTGAAATCCTAGCCCTTCATTGCTCTTCCCATCGTTCGAACCCTAGTTGGCAAATATTTGCAATTTCATTTTTCATGATTTGAAAAATCATCACTGCCCTTATTTTGAATGGTTTTTTTCACAAGGTTGTATCTCCATCAATATTGCTTAGATTTTTGTATGACCACTCATTTTAAAGCTATTAAAATTTTTCACAAGTTGGTCCAAGAATCATTTGAATCGGATAACTCTTCACGAAGATATAGCTCCTAAAATATGAGATATTTTTTAGGAAAAAACCCTAATCCTTCACACTTTGCAATTTCATTTTTTGCAATTTGAAAAATCGTCACTGCCCTTGTTCCGAATGGTTGACTTCACAGGGTCGTATCTCCCTTAATATTGCTCGGATTTTTGTATATGACCACTCATTTTAAATCTATTCAATCCGCAAATATTTAATTTAACCTTAGAAAATATTTTAATTAAATTTATCCAAATAATTAATGTTTGAAATTTAATAATTATTATTTAGAAATTTAATTAATTGAAACTCTAATGTTTATTTCAGAATGTGCAATGTTGAGAGTTTGATAAAATGAAATAAACATTTACCCTAATATAAAGTTGAAAACTTTATATTAAAACTTAGGATTTTGATTTTTCTATGAATGAAATAAAATAAAGTGAAAAAGCTTAGGGTTAGGAAAATAAATAGAAAAATGAAACAAGAATGAAATGCATGTTATAGAAACTTCAGAACTCCATCCGAAAATTGTAAACAAAAATATTTCTGAAATAAAACCTAATTTGATTCAATAAGAATTAACACAATTCAAATTAAATTAGATGCAATCTTCAAGGAAATAATTCAATATATTTAATCATTATCAAATGAAAACACCATCCGCATGCATATTTTTTTATCTTTAATAAAATGAATATATCATAAATAAGATTTGACAATAATATTTTTCTACAGAATACCTCTGTCCATCAAAAAAGAAGCCTTCTCTTAAAAGTAACCTAGGAGGAAACCTTTGGAAATGTCCTTCAATCCTTCAATCCCACTTCTCCAAAATTCTTCCGACCTCTATCCTTTAATATTCATGTGTATTTATAATTACAATTTTTAGTTTGTTAAGTTTTCAATTCGTTCCGGGAACGGATTTATAACTTTTCTCTCCAACCCTTGTATTACCTGCGTAATAACATATTCATCATAATATTAAGACAAAGTCAACCTTTATTTTATTTATTATTTATTTTCCTTCGTAACTTTCCTTTTGCCCAAAATTGAATCAAAATTCAAAGTTCTTACATTTTAATGAAAATTTCATGCATCTAAATAGGCCAAAAGGGTGCTCAAAATTGTTGAGATCATCCAAATATTTATCACGGTTCATGAGATATGATATTTTAAAGTTCCCAAGTTGCTATAGTAAACTGTTATTTTGGATGAAATTGACATCTAAAATCCTGTAAGTTTGGTGCCATTAGAAAGAGGAAATCAATATATTTCTATCAAGTTTTTAACGAGCTCAAATGGAGTTGTCTAGATCAAGATATGTCCATTTAAAATTTGCATTAATTTTAGGGTAAAAATGATAAAATTTTAATAACTCTAAAATGAAATTTAATTATTTAAACCTTTGAAAACCTTAAAAAATAATTTTAATTAAATTATTTGATTTGACATAATGTAATTAAGATGCAAATAATAAAAAATATTCAATTCGAAGCATTGCAACTAAATTCAAACCTTCAATATGCAAAGATGTCAACAATTTCAAAGTGAAAGCAAATTTTCAAAGACCTTGATGTGAGTAAAATTGGATAAAACAAAGAATAAAAACTGCTAAAATTTTGAGTGGATCCCCAAATAGGAATACGTTGTGCAATGGCCACAAAAAATGGCAACTTTGTTGGGAAATGCTTCTAAGCATTTTAGATGAAGAACCTGAGCTGAAACAAAAGAAAACAAAGATCATAAAAAATAAAACTACCTAGTAATATCCAAATAATATGGGGTAGACAACTTCAAATGAAACAGACACACCATTTCCTTCTACTCAATGTGTGAACTATGATTTATTTTGCTTTCTTGAAATAATTTAGATTTCATCATTCAGTATTGCATTTAGGCTATAAAAGTGTCACACATTAAGATGTACCTTTTGCATTGTTCCACTACTAGTCAAACATCCATAGCTCTGGTGGAGATAACCTTGATCTCTTCTAGACCTTGCTCTATTGCCAGTGAGGCATCTATAGCTCTAGTAGAGTTTGTCTGAATCACCCAGACATTAGATAAATTTTGCATTTACTTTTTTTTTATTTCATCTAGACATTTCTCCACTGCTGGTCAGGCATCTATATCCCTGATGAAGATTATCTAAACCCCTTTTGATTGATTTAGCTTTTATTTCTTTCTTTATCAAGCATTATATCACTTTTGCAAAATTTACTTACCGCCTAGGTTAGAGACCAATTAAGGCTAAAATGAAGTGTATTATATTTTTGCCTTAATATGCAAAACTAAAATGACTTTATCTTTCAAAATTTCAAAGAATGTCCTTTAATATGATGTGCTACATGTGGATCTTTAATGAAATATCTCATTGTTCCAGATTTCACTAAGTTGACTCCATCTATCAAGACTCTCTACTTCCTAATTAGGGATTGGGTAAGTTGATAGGGTTGGTTTAGACTCCTCTATGGCTAAACATTTATTATTTTTTATTACTTCTGAACTGCTTTCCTTTCCTTTAAATATTCTTCTATTCCTTTATAGCCATATAATATAAAGTATTGTATCTTTTGATATATCCCATATTGTCTGTAAAGCCTCACTTTTATAAGTTCTTTGCCAATGCTTTAAGAAATATTCAATTTTAATATTCATCACCATGAATTTACCAAACATATTAAGAATCCATTGCCAAACGTTCCAGACTATTGAGCAATGTCCCAAGAGATGGTCAATACTATCCTCCTCCTTATTACAGAAAATACATTTAGAGGGGCCATGAAAACCCCTTTTCATAAATTTATCCTAGGATAAAATTATTCTATGACCTACTAGCCAAACAAACATTTTGACTTTAGGAATGCTTGGGCTATCCAAAATATCTCTCCAAATTATAGTGATATTATTATTATGTTGGTGTTGAATATTATATCCACTTCTTGTTGTGTATTCTCTTGAGCTATTCAAATTCCAAATCAATTTATCCTTGGCACCCCTCGAAGTAATTACAGTTATCTTTCTACTCAATTGCCTTCTAGCATCAATGTTTTGTATACTTGTAAAAAACATTTCTTTCCATTTGTATCTTCCTTCTCGATCCTTGTACAACTTTTTTGAAACCCTATCACCGTATTTTTCTTGAAGCAATCTCATCCAAGGTTTCAAAACTGGATCTAAATTGAGTGGTTTTTTATCACACCAAGTATCCATCCAAATAGAATTTTTTTCTCTAGTTCCCACCACCCATATTAAACCTTTAATCATAATATCAATAGATTTTTTTAAACTATTCCAAAGAGTAAAACCATTTGGAAGAGAGAATGCAGTAAATATTAAACCTGGGTCATTGGGATCAACATACTTAGAAGAATTCTTGCCCATTGTCTTTGACTCTCTTTGTACAATCTCCAAATAAATTTTCCCCTAAGAGCTAAGTTTGCATCTGTAAGAGCTCTTAAACCAAGACCTCCCCTATTTTTGTCATCACACAACTTACTCCATTTCACCAAATAAAATTTCCTTTTATCATGTAAACCTGACCATAAAAAGGATCGCATAATAAAGATTAAACTTTTTTCAACTGATTTTGGCATAGAATACAAAGACATATAATATGTTTGAATGGCTTGTAAGACTAAATTAATTAACTTCTATCTTCCTGCTAAACATAACCATCTACCTTTCCAAGCTAGAAGTTTTTTTTGAACCTTACTAAAAATTGGATTCCATAAATCTATCCTCATTCTCCCCTCAAATAAAGACATTTCTAGATAAGTTATTGGTAAATTTTCCTCCTCCATTTGAAGCAACCTACAAATTCTTGCTTTGATATTAGCAAGAGTATTAAGAAAGTAAATTTTGGATTTAGTCCTATTATTTTTTTGTCCTGAATATTTTTTGTACTATTTTAAAAATTTATTCAAAGCTTTGGCCTCATTTATCCTTGACCTTCCAAAAAGGGCTGTATCATATACAAACTGTTGATGGGTGATGTTATCGATGTTATTACTAACCTTAAGTCCACTTATAAACCCATATTTGTAAGACTTATTTAAGTTCCTACTCAAAACTTCTGCCATAACAATGAACAAATAAGGAGATAGATGATCTCCTTGTCTAAGGCCTCTCTTGGATTTAAAAGATTCTGTCACTAACCCATTGACCAACACTGAATAAGAAATTGTAGAGACACAATATTTAATCCATCTAACCCATTTATTCCCAAAAATAAACTTATTTAAAACTAGAAAAAGAAAATTCCATTTAACCCTATCATAAGATTTACTCATATCAAGTTTTAAGATCATAGATTCTCTTTTCTTGAAGCTGCTAAATGTATAAATTCATGAGCTACTATGATCCCATCCAGAATTTGTCTCCCTTTCACAAAACCTCCTTGACCTTCTAAAATAATTTTGTCTAACAATGACCATAATCTATTCACCATCACTTTGTAAATAATCTTATAAGCCATATTACACAGGCTTATGGGTCTAAAAGAATCAAACAATTTAACATCCTTCTTTTTTGGAATTAGGGTAAGATAAGTTGCATTTATTTTATAAGGAATGTATTATTTTACCCTAGATTGTTCCACTACCACAAATAAAGAATCCTTCACTATATCACAATTATGTTGGTAAAAAGTTGCAAAGAGCCCATCTGGACCAGGAGATTTATCCTTATTAAAAGAGAAAAGAGCTACATAAACTTCTTCTAGAGTAATAGGCTCCATCAATTTCCTATTGTCTTTATATGTTATAACTGAAGGAACATATTGAATAATTTTATCATTAAGAACTTCGAACTCCTCCAAACCTAGAATATTTTTATAAAACAACTAAGCCTCTTTTCTAATTTCACTTTGATCTTCAATCCAAACCCCTTCTATTAATTTAATTTTACCAATTCTGGAAGAAGATCTCTGTACTATAGCTATCCTATGAAAAACTTTGTATTTTTATCTCCTTTTAACTAAGTATGTCTTGATTTTAATCTCTAGAATTTCTCTTACTCTAAATATTATGATATTCACTAAGCAACTCCCTTTCCTCTGAGCTTGTATTATTTTCATCACCTTTTTGGAATTTTGAAAGTTTATCTTTTAGTTCTTTATTCTCAAAAATATTTCCAAAGGTGTTCTTGTTCCATTATTTTAATCTATATGTCATAGCTTTAATTTTTTTGGAAGAGCATACAACCCACAATTACCTAAATAATTCCATGTTTGAGCTATCATATCAACAAATTGAGGATGGTCTTCCCACATATGCTCATATTTAAAATATGATTTTTTTTTTAATTCACTAACCACCATTTTAACTCTTATTGGCCAGTGATCTGAACCAATCCTTGTTAAGGTATTAATTTTAGAATAAGTTCCTTCATCTAGCTAGTGATATGAGAGATTGCATCTATCTAATTTTTCTGCTATTAGGTTCTGGCCTCTCCTGTTGTTGGTCCAAGTATAGTTGTCTTCTTCAAACTCAACTTCCTATAGATTGTTGTTTTGAATAAAAGCTGAGAAATATTTCATACTTTAGGTCAATTTCCTAATTCCCCTAAATTTTTCATTTAGTTTGGTAATGGAATTAAAATATCCAATGATCATGAAATGAGTTTCTTGGTATTTACTTCTCATAAAGGCCTCAATCCCACTCCAAACTTCTAGTCTACCTAACTGAGTTGTAGGACCATACACATTGATAAGGATGAAGCGAATATTAGCAAAGTAGCAAGTGACTAAAGAGGCTATCAAATAACTTTTTTTTTTATGAATGGTTACACAAGAGGTTCTAGAAGCATTCCAACAAGTTAGAATCCCCCCTACTACTCCTTCAAAATCCATAGCATCCCATTCACATCTTGTCCAAACTACTTTCATAGTTTTTGAAACTTCTTCTTTTGTCATTTTAGTTTCTTGGATACAGAGGATATTAGATTTATTACTTAAACATAGGTCATTAATACACCTATTATTTGAGGGGGCATTAGAACCCCTTATATTCCATGAGATGATAATCATGTCTCATTAGGGGCTTTTGGCCCCTCTTGTGTATTACCAATATCATTTTTTTGTTTGATAAAGAGAAGATCAACCAACTTAGTTTGTGTTCCTTTCTCCATGTTAGCTCTTGCTTTATAATTTGAGGTTTTTCCTCTTTTTGCCTTGCCTATATCAGGAGTAGGTCTTATTATTCTATTCCTCAATATTCTTTCACCATTTTATTTTTCAACATATTTATCCTCTCTTGGCTCTATTATAGAAGCTTTTGACTTATCTTGCTCATTTTCTAATATTTCTTTATTAATGGCAAATGTATTACCTTATAAAACTATATTTTATTTACCAATTATTTTTTCCTAAATGGTGCATGGTACTTCAAAATAATCTTCAAAATCTGATGAAACACATTCCTTGGGTTCATCGAGAATGTTCTTCCTTAAATTAGGATCATATTGAATAGACGGTTCCTTGCTAATATGTTAAAATTATTATCCCGTGTCCTCTAAGTTTTGATCTACTTTTTCTTCATAGGCTAAAGCCTCAAAAGAATTAGAATTTCTTCCAGTATCCTTTCTTATTGGTCTCCACTGTTAATTTTCTCTTATTTTTCTAGATCTATTTTCTGGAAGTTGAAAACCATCTTTATCCATAACCATTTGTAAATTTCTCTTACATTTTTTAACAAATGATTCTGCTGGTCTCTTCTTAGGGAATGATATCTCAATATGCCCTAGATCATGTCATATTCTACATCTAAAAGATATATTTTTATAATCTATAGTTTAGATCCACATGTTATTCCCATACTTAAGAATCATTGATTCTGGTAAAGCTTTACTTATATCAATCATGACCAATATTCAAGCATAAATAACCAAAAATCCATATTTTGTTGTATCTAAAATCTCAAGGAATTCTCCTAGAGTGTTGCCTATTACCTTGAAGGTATCTATTTTCCAAAAATTAATGGGCAATCCAAACATACTAACCTAGACTGATACTAGGAATAGATTTACATTTTCAGGTGAAAAGCCTTCATACCAGCAGGTAAGAAAGAGCCCTGCTCTTCCCATAAACCAAGGACCCCATTTTAGAATTCTTTCTCTTTCTTACCTAGAATAAAAAATAGCTATGAAGAAACCTTTAGGAAGAAATGATAGAATCACTCTTGGAGACTTTCAACTCCTATCAATCCATTTTCTTAAGGCTGAAGCCCTTGGTCAATACCCATTAAATTTACCAAAAATTGCCCTATCTTAGAGCAATGAGGATATCTCTGAGGTGCGCTAACTAACCTCTACCACTAGGGATGATTCTAAGGATTTAACTATAAATCGATCCATGGAATGGAAACTAACACTCAAAATCTAATGAAATTTATCTGAAAGTTCTATAACAAATATTAAATTTGATAAAATTTTTATAAAATTTTCATGCACAATTTCTAAGATAAAGAAAAGGAAAAAAGAACTCAGCTAAAAAATTATTTTTCCAGATAGAATGTCTTGCCTTGTTGAAGTCCTAGCCCTTCATTGCTCTTCCCATCATTCAAACCCTAGTTGGCAATTACTTGCAATTTCGTTTTTCATGATTTGAAAAATCATCACTGCCCTTGTTTCTAATGGTTGAATTCACAAGGTTGTATCTCCCTCAATATTGCTCGGATTGTTTCATATGACCACTCATTTTAAAGCTATTAAAATTTTTCACAAGGTGGTTCAAGAATCAACTGCATCAGATAAATCTTTGTGAATATATGGCTCCTAAAAGATGAGATGTTTTTAAGGAAAAAACCTTAATCCTTCACACTTTGCAATTTTGTTTTTCGCGATTTGAAAAATTGTCACTACAATTTTTCTGAATGGTTGACTTCATAGGGTCGTATATCCCTTAATATTGCTTGAATTTTTGCATATAACCACTCATCTTAAAGCTATTCAAATTTTGCACAAGTTGGTCCGCAAATATTTAATTTAACCTTAGAAAAATATTTTAATTAAATTTATCCAAATAATTAATGTTTGAAATTTAATAATAATTATTTGGAAATTTAATTAATTGAAATTCTAATGTTTATTTTAGAATGTGCAATACCGAGAGTTTGATAAAATGAAATAAGCATTTAAAACTTTATATTAAAACTTAGGGTTTTGATTTTTCACGAATGAAATAAAATAAAGTGAAAAAGCTTAGGGTTAGGAAAATAAATAAAAAAATGAAACAAGAATGAAATGCAGGTTACAAAAACTTCAGAACTCGATCCGAGAATTGTAAACAAAAATATTTTTGAAATAAAATCTAATTTAATTCATCTTGAATTAACACAATTTAAATTAAATTAGATGCAATCTTCAAGGAAATAATTCAATATATTCAATCATTATAAAGTAAAAACTCCATCCACATGCATATTTTTTACTGTAATAAAATGAATATATCATAAATAATATTTGACAATAATATTTTTCTCCATAATACCTCTATCCATCCAAAATGAAGCCTTCTATGACAAGCAACCTAGGAGGAAACCTTTGGCAATGTCCTTCAATCCCGCTTCTCCAAAATTCTTCTGACCTCTATCCTTGAGTATTTATGTGTATTTATAATTACAATTTTTAGTTTTTTTCAGTTTTAAATTCGTTTCGAGAATGGATTTATAACTATTAACCCTTGTATTACCTACGTAATAACATATTCATCATAAGATTAAGACAAAGCCAACTTTTATTTTATTTATTATTTTTTTTCCTTCGTAACTTTCCTTTTGCTCAAAATTGAATCAAAATTCAAAGTTCTTACATTTTAATGAAAAATTCTATGCATCTAAATAGGCAAAAAGGGTGCTAAAAATTGTTGAGATCATCCAAATATTTATCACGGTTCATGAGATATAATATTTTAAAGTTCCCAAGTTGCTATAGTAAACTGCTATTTTTGGGTGAAATTGACATCTAAAATCGTGTAAGTTTGGTGCCATTAGAAAGAGGAAATCAATATTTTCTACCAAGTTTTGAATGAGCTCACACAGAGTTGTCTATCTCAAGATATGTCCATTTCAAATTTGCATTAATTTTAGGGTAAAAATGATAAAATTTTAATAACCCTAAAATGAAATTTAATTATTTAAACCTTTGAAAACCTTTGAAAATGATTTTAATTAAATTATTTGATTTGAGATAATGCAATTAAGATGCAAAATATCAAAAATATTCAATTTGAAGCATTGCAACTAAATTCAAACCTTCAAGATGCAAAGATGTCAACAATTTCAAAGTGAAAGCAAAATTTCAAAGACCTTGATGCGAGCAAAATTGGATAAAAAAAAGAATAAAAAATGCCAAAATTTTGAGTGGGTCCCCAAATTGAGTACATTGTGCAATGGCCACAACAAACTATAGAAACTTTTACTTGAAGGGAAGTGATAGTGCTAGAATAGCTTTAACTTGATTTGGATCAATAACTAATCCTTGTTTGGACACATATCATAGGAATTTACCTTCATGCATGATGAATATTGATTTCTTGGGGTTGAGTGATACCCTAAACTCCCAAAACTTTTGAAAGACCATTTTTAGGTGTTCTATGTGCTACTACTTATCATGGTAAAATACTATCTTGTCATCTAGGTAGATGAGGATTATCCTATTGACTAGCTCATTGAAGGAAAAATCCATAGCTTGTTGAAAAGTTGCACCAACATTGGATTAATCGAAGGGCATTATTTGATACGTGAAATTGCACCATTTGGTGGCGAAGGTTGTTTTGTGTTGATATTCATATCTTACCAAATTTTATTATTAAAGAAAACCATAAAGAAGTGAGAATATTTCTACTTCAGATACTACTTGGAGAATCTGATCAATCTAAGGTAAGGGATAATGTACTTCAATGATGCCGTATTTAAATTTTGAAAATCAACCCAAAGGTGGATGTCTTCATTTTTATTCCTTACCAAAACTAGATTTGCCACCCACGTAGAGTGTTTGATAAGATATATGATCTTGGTATTGAGTAGTTTAAGGAGTTCCTATTTCATTATGGACTCGATCTTAGGATCTACTAGCCTCTGTTTCTACCTAAATGACTTAACATTAGGTAGTAATTCTATAGTGTGTTGGATAAAATATTTGTTGTAGACTTGAAGGTCATCATAGGTCCATGATATTATGTCTTGATACTCTTTGTATAAGGATATGAGTTCATTTATTTCTTCTTCATAATAGCACAATCTAACTTTCAAAGTCTTTTTGAGCTCGACCTGAACTTCCTTGAATTCTTGCTCATCTATCTTGATCTTCTGCCCTATTGACTAGTCACTATTGTCAAATAGTATTTCTAATGTGATAAGTCCTTTAGGAATATGATTGTTTTTTAGCTAAATTACCTCCTCTTGGTCAACATGATGTTGCATCTCTTCTAGTTATGCTACATAAATAGCTTCTTTAGTTAGAAAATTTAACAACCTGTTGGTTGCTTTTAAATACTTGCTAGAAGGTCTCTTTGTCTAGGATAGACAATCTGAAAATCATCTTAACTATATTTGATTTTTTACCATAGTCAAGAGATGGATCAAAATTCACTCCCTAAGAGGCTAATGCATCTACTATTTCATTTTATTTTATGGTCACAATTTTCATGATCAATGCTTTGAAATTTTCCATCAGGTCCCATACTCTATTTTGGTATGCTTTTAAATAATGATGCTTGTTATTGCATTCGTATCTAATTAGCCACCAACTCCGAGTCACCAAAAATTGATAGTAACTTGGTTTCTATTTTATTTGATTGTGCTAGACCAGAAATAGGTATTCATATTCAACTACATTATTAGTATAGCTCCATGTTAGTCTATAAGAAAATTTCTTCTTTCCATTTAAAGGAGACACCAAAACCACTTTGACTCTGAAACAATTTTAACATTAAGCTCCATCAAAGTAGAGCTTCCAAATATTTGTTTTCTAGAGCTCTTTATTGAACAAGACCAACAAATTTTGCCATTTTGGATTCATTATGGAGTAAGTGTCTATTATAGTTTCAATCATAGCATTAAAATATCTAAAAGAGAATTCATATTTTGTTTGTAACTCTTCTATGAGTGTTTCTTAGGGATATGTCTCATCACTGATCAAATTGAAACAACCTTATGTGATAGGGAGTTGAATTTTCTACATAAATATTAAATTTATTTACCTTGTATGTGTACCCACGCAAAAAGCATACACCTAACTAATGCATAAATTACTATCAAACATTAAAGCATGCAAAATTGACAATAATGAATTCAAAAATAAATGGGGTTTCCTTTTATTAAACTTTGCCAAATTCGATTACATATATGTCCCTCTTAGGGATACTCAATGTTGATACAATCAATACAGTTTTGAAAACCCTCTAAACGAGGGGGTGGTGTAATCCATAGACTTTCCAATAGGACACAAACTACTCAAGATCAATGGTGATCTTATCCATGATTAGAGGTATATGCTGCCTTGAATTCCTTGCAAATGGATGGATCTTGTAAACCCTGTGTTCAAGAAACAACATGAAATGATTAAAAGCAAAGGTGGCCTCTCTTGATGAGGCTTTTGGAGGAATATTGCATAAATAATGCTAAAGAAAGCAAATGAAGCATGTAATCTATGAAACTATGCAAGAAATCATTAAATTATAGTAAAGCATGTAAAGAAGCATGAATCTAGCTAAGAAACATCCTAATTAGCCATTAGAAATTCAAATTGCCTAAAATGAACATAAACTAGTCTAGAATTGACAAATGCTAAGAAATGAAGTAAGTCTACCCTAAATCTCTAGATATAACCATACAAATGTATCAAAGAAGATTAATCTATCAAGATGAAAGTATAAAAATGTAAATCTATGGCTAAAACAGGAAAAAATAGAGATCAAACCCTCATCGTGGGTCTGAGGCACATCTGACACTATTAGTCGTGGTTGACAGCCATGAATGAGGTGAAAACCATTTTTCTCTTCAAATTTGGGCTTGGATCTCCAATTCTCCTTGTTGAATTAATGGTTAAGGATCACCTTGATGTCCTCTGATAGATTTGGTGGTTGAATTGTCTGAATTCATGGTGGAATATGCTCAATTATGAGATTGTGCTTCCTAGTCCTTAGGAAGCTCCATTGAAGGGTTCATGTGTCACTCCATAATTAGGTAGCATTTCGAATCTCCTCAAGGGATTATCAATTTTCTATCTATTTTGGTAGAGCTTCACTAAGTTCAAATGCAAACTTTCTCTAGTTGCTCTCAAATTTGGTAGGGCTTCATTGCATTCCAATGAAAGCTTCTCTAGACTTCTCCCAAATTTGGAGGGGGGTATTATAGCACATTGAAGGCCTTGCTCTAGCTTCATGGAGAAGCCAAGAAAAAGAAACCTATAGTTGGATCAGTTGGAGGGATCCTTATCGATGCTTTCCCACCCAAAACCATTTTAATCCTCATTGCCTAGGCCGTTGTCACCAAATTTGGCTTGGCCCAAGATTCAAAATAATTTTTATGCTATCCATGGATTTGAGGCATAGCTAGATTTGTTAGCCATGGGTCTCAACCATGACTAAGGATGAGTTAGCCAAATCTGCCCAAATTGAGTGGTTAAAACCACTGCTTCACCTTGGAGCTGTCCAAGATTATTCATATGGTCTATTTGCATGTCTCATATGAGTAATTGTCTTGACATGACATGTTTTATGTGTCTACATATGCCACTTTTGGGATGCGTTGTGAGAACAAAAAATGCTGAGGAAAAATAGACCTCCTAAAATGATGTCGTAGGTTGAATGATGATCATTGATCTGATGAACATTAGATGCCCAGTCCTACCAAAGGGTATGCATCTTATAATCATTACTTCCAATTGAGGGAAGACCTAAATTTGTAAAGCTTTGGCAAGCTCCAACGACGATCGGGTAGCTTCAGTGCTACTATAGGATTTTGTGCCATATATATCTGAAAGGAGGAGAGCTACTAACTTAACTATCATAGTTACTTTTTGCCCCATAAAAGAGTAAGCTTATGATAGTCTTTGGCAATGATTCGTACGATGAATGCAATTTGACAAGATTGAGTGATCTCCTATTGAATTTGATTATGATAATTAATATAATGACTACTCCCTCAAGCAACGATTTGATGAGAGTAGGGCAATTACATGAAGTGATGAGTCGCCTGACCACAATGAGTGACTTTAACAATTGAAGGTTTTAGCACGCTGATTATTTGGAAAGGCTTAATTCAGCCATAATTGCAACTATTAAAAGTAATTGTACATATCTATCCCATGGAGCAGTCCGACTGTTGTGGCCTTCTTAGGAAATCAAGATGATAACAATTCCAATTAGACTTATTTTGAATCATATTGTTCGATGATCTACTAAAAATGACATAGAATAATTGAGATGAATACCTCATTCCCATGGAGCAGTTTGACCGTCTAGGCCTTCTTAGGGATTGAAGTGAAGTATATCAATTCCACGATGACTAATTTACCACAAATGGCCTTATGGTAATTTACTCATCTTGCTAGATTACATGGATCACAAATCGCTGCAACCGCCAAGTGTATAGGGTAAATAACTGGATACGAGGTGCATTTGAATTTTGAATTATTTAAATTTTTTGTTATTTTGAAAATTTTGAGGGTACTGGCCCATTAGATATCTTTAATTTTGCATTTTGAAGCCCCTGAAGGTTGATTTTTGTGGGTATTTATTGCTGTATTCTAGCCACATGTGCCAGACGTAGCCAAATTTTAAAATTTTCTTAGCCGTGACTCCGACATGCAGTCGGTAAAATCTAATTCTATACCTGTAGGTGCCAAGTACGGTCGGGGGAAAAATTAAAAATATAAAATAAAATTTGTCATTATCGACATCATTATTTTCAATTGCCAGCTTGCAAATCTGAGAGCTCTGAGAGGTGATTTTGAACTTGTGATACAAAATGCTGTTGCAACCCTTACAAAGCACACACATGGCAGACCCAATGGACACATCCATTAGTTGCAGAGCCAGTGCACTTAAATTAGGTGTTGGCAATTTGAGTTATCTTGTGTTGTCATTGATTTCCATTGGATCACATTGAGTTTTGGTGACCAAAGCACTTCATAAATAATCATTTATGATATTTTGGAGAGCATGGATATATACAGGGTTTTGTGGCACAAGAGGCATATAATATTTAATTTTTTTAAATATTATATTAATGGTTTTTATTAAAACCAATGGTAAAGGTTTTTATTAAAACCAATGACAAGGGTTTTTATTAAAACCGACAGAAAGGTTTTTTAAATAAAATCAATGAAAAGGGTTTTCATTAAAACCATTGGAAAGGGTTTTTCATTAAAACCACTATGCTAATACTTCTCCAAATTATGATGGATGAAAAGGTTTTCCAATAAAACCTAGGTGCAAAAAGTTTTATGGCGAAATTCAAAAGAATGAAGGAGATATCCCAATTCAAAGTTAAGAGGTGAATTATTAAATTTTTATTTAATAATTCTAAAGGTCTAAAGTTGAATTACATTATTTGCCAACGTGAAAATGTTGGGGAGATTAATAAAGTTAGCCAACATCATTTGAAGGCATAGAGGTGCATATAAATAAAAGGTAAACACCTTTGATTATTTAAGACTTGACATAGCGCATGAGAGAGTCATCGAAAGGGGAGAAGCGAAGAAAGAAGGATAAATAACTTTCCATTTGAGAGCAAGGTCAAGTGAATAGCGTGGGAAAGTGATGTCATGTAGGAGCCTATAGTGCAATTTATAGCACACAAAATTTCCACAATGCAGGTTCGCTATTCGAATCCCTCCAAGGGAAAAGTATTTTGCTAAGGAAGTATTATCAAGTTTTAAATTTGAGCGTAGGTGAAGTTGGGTGTTTGGGATTAAATCCCAATGTGGGCTGGTGCCCATGTGGTAAGTACCTCACAACACTAGCAAGGAGGAATAGAGTTTGACTCCCATGAAGGTGTGAAGGCACATTGATTTGTGGCAAGGCATTGACGATTTCAAAGGTGTGAAGGCGCATTGATTTTTTGCAAAGGAATTATCAATTTCAAAGGTTTCAAAGGCAAAAAATTTCATAAAAGGTATTTATCACTAAGTGCATGGTAATATTTGATATTCCAAAGTTTTTGGTGCATTAAAATAATTTCTGCCATAACTAGGGAGTCATAAGGTATTTGTTGGAAATAAATGATTGTTGTGTGTGCTTAGGGAGATATAAGGTGTTGAGATATTATTTGTGATTGTTGTGTGTACTTAGGGAGTTATAAGGTGTAGAATTAAATATTTGTTATTGTTGTGTGTGATTAGGGAGATATAAGGTGTGGAATTGAAAATAAAAGCATAGGTTCTTGTTGTATGTGTTAATGAAATTAGGGAGTCATAAGGTTGAAAAGTGTTGAACTTGTTATATGTCCTAGTGCATGATTTAATTATGAAATTAAACTAGGAACTTGAGACCTAGTTAATTGCTACCTTGAGTTAGAAGATATGCACATGAGTTATGGTTTGAATTTGAAGACAAAATGCTTGATTATGTGCCTTGGCTATTGAGAAGAAGTGGATGGATTAGAAAATAAATTTTATAGATAAAATTGATATTTGAGTTCCATGATTGCTTTAGTGGAGTTCATTGAGAGTATTGCCATTATTGAGGAGGTTTTTTGCTATTGCTTTGAGGAGATTATTGTTGGTTACTTATTGAGTACATTACCACTATTTGATACCATTGGGGAGATCATTTGCTAGTTACTTGTGGATACATTTTCCTTTCATTTGAGGAGATAATTGTTGGCTATTTGAGAGCTCTTTGCTTGAGGGAGTTGTGCTTATTTCTTGAGAGCTTATTGACATTGCATGAGGAAGATATTATTGAGAACCTATTGCTATAACTTGTGGATATTTTCCTTGGTTGGTTGAAGTCCTATTTGTTATTATTTGGAGAGGTTTCCATTTGAGAGATCATTTGTCATCCATTTGAGAGTACCTTGTTGAGCATTGTTGTCATCTATTTGAGAGTACATTGTTGAGCATTGTTGTCATAAATTTGAGAGATCATTTGTCATACATTGTTGAGATCATTGTGGATCATTGTTGTCATCAATTTGAGAGATAATTTGTCATACATTGTTGAGATCTTTGTGGATCATTTTTGTCATCCATTGAAGAGTACATTGTCATTCATTGTTGAGCACATTGTTGAGTATTGTCATCATTCATTTGTTATCCCTTTTTGAGTTCATACTTGAGCCTTACCTTCATTGATTTGTGGTTGATATTTAAGTGCTACTTGAGAATCATTGATTTAGCCTTTGATAAGGCTTTTGGGACAACATTTGTGCATGATTGGTTGAGCCTTTGAGAAGGCTTTTGGGACAAAATTTTTGGACATATTTGAGACAGCTTTTGTGCATGATTGTTTGAGCCTTTTATGAAGGCTTTGAGAATAGATTTGGGACAACATTTGAGCAGGATTTTTTGAGACTTTTGTGAAGGCTTTAAGAATAAATTTGGGACAATATTTGAGTAGGATTGTTTAATCCTTTTGTAAAGGCTTTGAGGACATATTTGGGACAAAATTTGAGCAGTATTGTTTGAGCCTTGTGAGAAGGCATTGAGGTAAATTTGTGAGTAGTGAAAGAGATAGGACAAAAATAGAAAACACATCAATACTAGTTGCCTAGTTGAGCAGATCAGTGGATAGCCTAGGTGAGCAGATTAGTGGAGAGCCTAGGCTGAGTAGATCAGTGGATAGCCTAGCTGAGCAGATCAGTGGAAAGGCTAGCTGAGTAGATCAATGGATAGCCTAGATGAGTAGATCAGTGGATAGCCTAGTTGAGCAGATCAGTGGAGAGCCTAGCTAAGCAAATCAATAGAGCCCACCTGAGAAGATCAAGACAACCTAGCTTTGAGAAGATCAAAGTAATCATTTGTATTGGGATAAGGATCCCTATTTATTTATGAAATATTATAAGGAAAATATCTTATGGACTATCCCACATTAGGGGAACCATGTTAAATATTGTGTCTCAATTGTGTGTGATGATTTGTGCACTTGCTTACTATTGCTATCTATGTTATTAATGCACATTGCTATATGTGGTTATTGCAATTAAGGACACTAATTGATATTGGTTTGGAAAGAAAGTAAAAAGTGGGCACTATACTGTTCACCCCCCCTTTTAGTATAAGCTTGTGTTATTCAATTGGTATCAGAGCGGGTTCCTTAGAAAAGGCTAACAGTTTGAGGGCATATTCTACAAGAACATAGATGACTTCATAGAATGGATCATCTACATGTAAGGCTCCAATGTTTGATGGTAAAAATTATGATTTTTAGAGAATCAAAATTAAGAACTACTTGATATCATAGGGATATGAGGTATGGCAGATGGTTGCAAAAGAGTATATTAGGAAATTGGTTGATATCAATGTAAAGGCAATGAATAGTATTTTGAGTGGGCTTCATGAGATAGATTTTGCAAAGGTCATGGTATGTAATTCAGCTAATGAAATGTGGAACAAATTGTAGAATACCTATGGATATTCCAAGGTAAAGTTGGCAAACCTACAAACTGATAGAAGAATATTCAAGAAATTGAAAATGGAAGATTATGAAGATATTACAAAGTTTTTACTTCGAGTTGATGAGATTTCTAATACCATGAGAGGCCTAGGATTTGAGATGAAATAATTAGATGTTACTCAAAGGGTTTTGAGATCACTTCCTATGAAGTATGATGCAAAGGTTTCAGCGATAGAAGAAACAATGAATATCGACAAGCTAACAATGGAAGAACTACAAGGAACTCTCACAACTTATGAGATGAGGATAGATAAGCATCAGACTCCAAAAAAAGAAATTACATTCAAATATTTAGATAAAAATAAAGGGAAAGATCCAGATACAGATAGAGATTCAAATAATGATGAGGAAGCTAACTTCATCAAAAGGGAAATGGACTCAAGAAATTACACGGATATGAAGAAAGTAAAATGCTACAAGTGTGGTGATTATGGTCACTATGCAAACAAATGTACACATGAATAAAATAGTGATGATGAAAAATAGGGTCACAGAAGAAAATAAGAAGGAAAGCATAAGCATGACAAAGATGACAGGTACAAGCAAAGCAAGCATGAGAAGAATAAATTTTTTTGTAAGACTCAGAAAACTTTCTACATTGAAGAAGAAAATGATAGCTCAAATCACAGTGATAGAGATAAGTCAGATTATGAAAAGGAAGAACATATATTATTAGGAATAGAAGGTGAAAGAGAACAATGCTTTGTGTGTGGTCAAAGAGATCACAGATTAGGATATTGCAATGGATTTAGTGATAGTGAAGATGAAATGACACATCAAGGAAATAGACATGGTCAAAGAATTCATGAGAGTTTGTTTGCTATAGAAGATGATAATGATCTCAGTGATAGTAAATATGAAGAAGTATCACTTTTGGTAATAGAAAAATAAGAGGATGAGCCAAGAAAACAAAAATCAAAAGTCAAAAGGCTAAAAGAAGAAATCAAGAATATTGAAAACAAGATTCGAACGGATGTCAATATTAGATAAGAACTACTTCAGACAATCAGTGATCTAAGAGATGAGCTTCAAGATGCAAAAAGGATAAATGAAAGAATGAATAAAGAACTAAGGGTAATTATGGAAAGACATAATACATTAGATGAAAAGGTTCAAAAAGGAGTGGAAACATATTTTAAGGCTGTATCTCATTTCCAAGAAAAGTCACACTCAAAAGGAAAGGAAGTTCTAAAAGATGAAAGCAAGGAAGCACATGAAGAAAGTTCCAAAGCTCCTATGGCTCCAAATATCCAGTTTGGATCTTGTTTTGAGACAGGTGAATCAAGTTCAAGAGGCAAATAAATTCTTGAAGAAGAAAGCAAGGAAGAAGTTAAGGAAGAAGATTTGGATACCACAAAGAAGGATCAAGGATACAATCCACAAGTCAAAGATGACCACAAGGATAAAGGTCAAGAAAGGTATGAGGAACCAAGGCATGACAAAAGGGATTTTAAAGGACATTGTTTTTCTTGTAATGGATTTAGACACAGGGCTATACATTACAGGGTCTATGGATCAAAGAAAAATTTTGATTTCACTAGAAGGATCTTCAAAGGAAGAAGATATGGTTTTTAGGGACATTGCTTCTTATGCAACAGGATTGGTCATAGAGTTTCTCAGTGCAAAGGAAATGAGCAATATGGTTTTGATTATAGAGCTGCACAATTGAGAGGTCATGGTCAAAATCATTATGAAAATAGAACTTCACAATATAGGGTTTAGGAAAGGAATGGATATGGAAATGATTTCAAGAAAGAATTTAGGATATGGGCACCATTCAAAGGCTAAAATATCAAGTGTTTTAATTGCAATAACTTTGGACATATTGCAATATGGTGTAGGACTCAATTCCAAATAGGTTCAAGGCAAGAAGGTCAAGCAGTTTCAAGGTAAGAAGGTCAAATAGGTTCAAGACAAGAAGATCAAGTAACTCATCAAGAAAAGGATATCAAAAATATGTGGAAGGAAGTTGACAAAGGAAAGGAACAATGTAATATGGGAATAAATGTACTCCCACCCCAAAATTAATCACCTCAAGAGAGAATGTGGTAGGGGGGCTAAGCTTAAGAGTCATATATTTTAGCCCCATAGATGTCCCTTTTGCCATTGATGTCAAAGGGGGAGAGTTTTGAGTAAGGGGGAGAGCATTGAGTTAGGGGGAGCAACCTCCAAGGATAGCATTCAGATAGGGAGAGCAACCTCCATAGAGAGTATTGAATCAGGGGGAGCAAATTTGATTCTCAGAGATGGTTTCTTTAGTGATTGTGGTTATTTGCACTAGAGGTGTTGCCATCATTGACAAAGGGGGAGATTGTTGGTAATTTGAGTTATTTTGTGTTGTCATTGATATAACATGGATCACATTGAGTTTTGGTGGAAAAAGCACTTCATAAATAATCATTTATGATATTTTGGAGAGCATGGATATATACGAGGTTTTGTGGCACAAGAGGCATATAATATTTAACTTTTTTAAATATTATATTAATGTTTTTTATTAAAACCAATGGTAAAGGTTTTTATTAAAACCAACGATAAGGGTTTTTATTAAAACTGACGAAAAAGGTTTTTTAAATAAAACCAACGGAAAGGGTTTTCATTAAAACCATTGGAAAGGGTTTTTAATTAAAACCACTATACTAAGACTTCTCCAAATTATGATGGATGAAAAGGTTTTCCAATAAAACCTAGGTGCAAAAAGTTTCATGGCAAAATTCAAAAGAATGAAGGAGATATCCCAATTCAAAGTTAAGAGGTGAATTATTAAAATTTTATTTAATAATTCTAAGGTCTAAAGTTGAATTACATTATCTGTCGACGTGAAAATTTTGGGGAGATTAATAAAGGTAGCCGATGTCATTCGAAGGCATGGAGGTGCATATAAATAAAAGGTAAAAACCTTTGATTATTTAAGACTTGACATAGCGCATGAGAGAGAGAGTCGTCGAAAGGGGAGCAACGAAGAAAGAAGGATAAATAGCTTTTGATTTGAGAGAAAATTCAAGTGAATAGCTTGGGAAAGTGATGTCACATAGGAGCCTATAGCATAGTTGGTAGCGCACAAAATTTGCACAAGGTAGATTTGCTATTCAAATCCTGCCAAGGGCAAAGTATTTTGCTAAGGAAGTAAAATCAAGTTTCATATTTGAGCGTATGTGAAGTTGGGTGTTAGAAGATATGCACATGAGTTATGGTTTGAAGTTGAAGACAAATTGCTTGATTATGTGCCTTGGCTATTGAGGGGAAGTGGATGGATTAGAAAATCAATTTTATGGATAAAATTGATACTTGAGTTCCATGATTGCTTTAGTGGAGTTCATTGAGAGTATTGCCATTATTGAGGAGGTTTTTGCTATTTCTTTGAGGAGATTATTGTTGGTTACTTGTTGAGTACATTGCTACTATTTGATACCATTGAGATCATTTGCTAGTCACTTGTGGATAAATTTGCCTTTCATTTGAGGAGATAATTGTTGGCTATTTGAGAGCTCTTTGCTTGAGGGAGTTGTGCTTGTTTCTTGAGAGCTTATTGACATTGCATGAGGAAGATATTATTGAGAACCTATTGCTATCACTTGTGGAGATTGTCATTGGTTGGTTGATGTCCTCATTGTTATTGCTTGGAGAGGTTTCCATTTGAGAGATCATTTGTCATCCATTTGAGAGTACATTGTTGAGCATTGTTGTCATCCATTTGAGAGTACATTATTGAGCATTGTTGTCATCCATTTGAGAGATCATTTGTCATACATTGTTGAGATCATTGTGGATCATTGTTGTCATCCATTTGAGAGATCATTTGTCATACATTGTTGAGATCATTATGGATCATTGTTGTCATCCATTGAAGAGTACATTGTCATTCATTGTTGAGCACATTGTTGAGTATTGTCATCATTTATTTTTTATCCATTGTTGAGTTCATCATTGAGCCTTGCCTTAATTGATTTGTGGTTGAGATTTGAGTGCTACTTGAGAATCATTTATTGAGTCTTTGAGAAGGCTTTTGGGACAGAATTTGTGCATGATTGGTTGAGCCTTTGAGAAGGCTTTTGGGATAGAATTTCTAGATAGATTTGAGATAGATTTTGTGCATGATTGTTTGAGCCTTTTGTGAAGGCTTTAAGAATAGATTTGGGATAGCATTTGAGCAGGATTTTTTGAGCCTTTTGTGAAGGCTTTAAGAACATATTTGGGACAACATTTGAGTAGGATTTTTTGAGCCTTTTATGAAGGCTTTGAGGACAAATTTGGGACAACATTTGAGCAGGATTGTTTAAGCTTTGTGAGAAGGCATTGAGGCAAATTTATGAGCAGTGAAAGAGACAAGATAGAAATAGAAAACACATCAATACCATTTGCCTAGCTGAGTAGATCAGTGGATAGCCTAGCTGAGCAGATCAGTGGATAGCTTAGCTAAGAAGATCTGTGAATCTCCTAGTTGAGTAGATAAGTGGATAGCTTAGTTGAGCATATCATTGGATAGCCTAGCTGAGTAGATTAGTGGATAGCCTAGCTGATAATATCAATGGAAAGCCTAGATGAGTAGATCTGTGGATAGCCTAGTTGAGCAGATCAGTGGATAGCCTAACTAAGCAAATAAGTAGAGAGCCTAGCTGAACAGATTAGTGGAGCCCACCTGAGCAGATCAGGACAACCTAGCTTTGAGTAGATCAAAGTAATCATTTGTATTGGGATAAGGATCCCTATTTCTTTGTGAAATATTATAAGGAGAATATCTTGTGGACTACCCCACATTGTGGGAACAACGTTAAATATTGTGTCTCAATTGTGTGTGATGATTTGTGTACTTGCTTATTATTGCTATCTACGTTATTAATGCACACTGCTATATGTGGTTATTGTAATTGAGGACACTAATTGATATTGGTTTGGAAAGAAAGTAAAAAGTGGATGCTATATTGTTCACCCCCACTCTTAGTATAAGCTTGTGTTCTTTAGTAGGCACTGCAACCCTCTCATTTGAATTATTCAATAAAATGAACCTCATTAATTAATGGGTTGAATGAACCACACTAAACTACCGATAAAGAATCTCACCCTAGTTTAGGATTAGTCTAGGTTAGTTTTTAAAGGGGAGGGTTTGAATTTTAATTTTTTTTTCTTTTTTTTGGTGTGGGACGTGACCCCAAATAGGTCACTGATATTAGTTGTTGGTGGCATCCACGGTTCCCAATTGGCAAATTGGGGGCCACAGTTGTCAACTGCGGCTAGGTTCAAATTACAATAGTCAAAAATTTGATCATTGCTGTCGATCACGGGTCCCAGCCATGGTTAGGCAACTTTAGAATTTTTTCCAAATTTTTCATTTTTTTTGAATTTTAACTGGTTTTGATTTTGCTAATGACGACTACTCTAGACCATTGCGCCTCACAAAATGAGCAAGTAAAAAAACCTTTCACCTAAGGTGACCCGGATCACTTTTGTAGTGTTCATTTTTTCCTTACCCTAGTTAGGATTGTTAATGTGTTTAATTAGTGATGGGATTCTGATGTGCTAAGTGCTATCAAAACTAGACCTCATCCTCAAAAGCAAAGCAGGTTTTCTAATAAATCTGAGAAGGCCACTAGGTATGGCTGAATGACAAAAAAACCCTAGTATATTCTTCATAGCAATAGGAGAGGTTGTGTTGAGAAACACAATTACTCACAAGGGTGATGGATGATAATGATAATGCATAGATGCATGATTGAAACATAAACATGGTGTCATTTGTAAGATTGTAAACACAACCTATTCTAATACAAGTGCGATGGATGGAGATGCCTAATGAAATGCAATTAAATGAATGCATGTGCAAAATAAAAATGCATAATGCAAAATGAAATGCAATATTTTTAGATTTTATTGCTTTTTGATTTTTATGGATTTTGAATTTTTCTATATTTTTAAGTTTTTGAATTAAGTTTTTTGAATTATTAAGTGTGGAATGACTTAATATGAAGGATGTTGAGAGGTTTAGGCTCTTCAATAAGTTCAAGAGATTTCAAGCAATATGTTCTAGGTCCTATCTGCTCTAAGATGATGTAAGGACCTAACCAATTAGCTGTAAATATATCTCGCAAGTGTGGCGATAGGTTTAAGTTATGTTGGTTCTCTTTTAGCACAAGAACACCAAAATTAAAGTCTCTCAAGTGGAATTTACTATTGTAAGCTCATTTTAAGTGCTCTTGGTAAACATGAAGATGCTCAAGGGCATTCACACGATGTTCATCAAGCAACATCAATTGATCTAGGTGAGCTTGCCACGCAGTGTCATCATGGATGAACTCTTTCAATGTGATGCACAACATTGGAATCTCTAACTCTAGGGGCATAATGGCCTCAAAGTCATATACTAGTGAAAATGGAGTTACCCCTATGGGTGTCCAAATGCTAGTCCAATGATAGAGGAGAGATATTACCAATTAGATCCAATCTCCACTAAGCAAATGGCCAAGCTGCTTGAATGGGTTGTAAGGCCTGTGATGGCAAGTGCATAAGATTAGCATGATGCTAACATTTTACGTATTTCTTGACATACGTAGTGAAATACTTATCCATCATGGACCAATAATAACCCATTTTAAGGATGCGCTTGACAATGGCCATGCCACTAAAATGGCCATTGCATGTACCATCATGAGCTTGTGAAATTGTCCAAGCTAATTCTTGGGGCTCAAGACAATGAAGGAGAACTCCATCATAGCTTTTGCGGTACAATATGTCTCCAAGCAAGACATAATTTGTTGCTTTCTCTCTGAATGTGCATTTTGTAGCATGCGAAAATCCCTACGAGATTAAACCAAGCTTGAGGAAATCATGTAATTGTGACATCCAATCCTAATAAGCTTTTGCCTCAACTATCAAGACGATTTGTTCCCCTAGCATTTCACTATGCACAAATGCATACTGGGATACAACATTGTGGTGAATGGTGGTGCCATTCTCCATAGGACCCTATGAGATCAAAAATCCCTAGGATGCCTTCTTGAGAAAGTCTCTAGCTTTATAGAACCATTCATGGTTTGGTTCTATATGAATCATGTTAACTGATTCCTTGTTATCAAAAGTCGTACGCTGCATTGCGGCATGCGATAGCATATTTACATGAATGGTAGTAAAGTCAGCAGATGGATCCGAGGGATTAAGGATCCTGAAGATGCCATAGTGTCTATGAATCTATTCGATGAATGAGGAATTGCCTCGATGTCATACCATTCTAGCTGGGCTAGATATGTGTCAGTAAGATCCTTGTAAGCTTTCAAAATGGGATACCTACATTGAAAAATTCCCTTAACTTTATTGATTATGGGAAGAGAATCACCAAAGATATTTAATCATTTAATATTCATGGTGATAGCTATTTGGAGGCCTAGGATTAGGTATTCGTACTCAAAATTGTTGTTGGTACAAGGAAAGTCTAGCTTAAACAACAAAGGCATTGGAGCACCTTGTGGCATGAAGAAGACAATTCTTGCACCACCCCCTTGCTCACACTTTGAACCGTTGAAGAACATAGTCATATTAGCTTTGTTATATGGTTCTTTGAGTTTGGGTGCTTATGATAATGCGAATACTGCATCATCAGGAAGCTCTATGGTGAGAGGCCTACTATTCTTGAGAGGCACCTCAACTGGTTGATCAACTATGACTTATCCCTTGATGGAATTTTGGCTGATGAATTCCAAATTGAATTCTATTAATAACATGATCCACTTTGTAGTATGTGTATTATGATATGTCTTGCTCATTATATACTACAAAGGATTTTTTTTGGATATTACGTATATTGTATGACTTAGCATATAATGATGCAACTTCTTCATTGTGAACACTACCTCTAAAAACAATTTCTCCACATATGCATATCCAAGCTCATAACTCACCAAGGTGCGACTGATGTAATATATGGCTTACTCTTTGCCTTAAACGTTCTTTTGGGCTAACATGGTTTCCAATACAAAGTCAATCATCGATATATATAGCATAAATGGTACATCTGGTCTTGGTGGAGCTAACATTGGCAACATTTCTAGGTATTTCTTGATTTTAGTGAAGGCCGCTTGACAATTCTCATCCAAATTGAATGGGACCCCCTTATGTAGTAGTCAATTCATGGGTCAATATTTATCTAATAATTGTATAATAAATCAATTTATGGATGCTACCTTGCCTTGAAGGCTTCTTAATTCCTTGATATTTGTTGGAGGATGCATTTCTAATATGTCCTTAAACTTCGCTAGGTCAACTTCGATGCCTCATTTTGAAATGATGAACCCCAAGAGATTTCTTGAAGTTACACCAAATACACACTTCTTGGGATTCAACCTGACATTATGCTCTATCAGGTCATCGAAGACCTTCCTCAAGACCTCAGCATGCTATGAACGTAGTAATGCCTTTGCCAACAAGTCATCGATATAATATTCCAAGATCTTATGCATGTAGTAATGAAAAATATGTCACAGTTCGCTGATATGTGGCACCAATATTTTTAAGGTTGAATGGCATAACTTTGTAACAAAATGTTACCCATGGCATTGTAAACATAGTTTTATGTCGATATTTGAATTTAATCCAAATATGATTGTAACCTTAAAATTGTCCATAAGGGAGAGCATCTCATGACCCGCAATTGCATCTATGAGAGCATCTATGTTGGGCAACAAAAATGAGTCCTTTGGTGTTGCCTTGTTGACGTCTCTAAAATTTGTATAAATATAGATCCTTCCATCAGGTTTTCCTACGGGTACCATGTTTGATACCCATTTTGGATAGTCGATGGAGATAATGAACTCTACATCCTACAACTTTTGTAGCTCATATTTAACCATTAAAGCTATTATCGAATGCATATTTATGAGCTTCTACTTGACAGATTTCTTAGTGGGGTCTAGCGAAAGATTATGAGTAACCAATTTTGGATCTAGTCCCGACATATCCTTGTATGTCCAAGTGAAAAGGTTAGGTCTCTCTTTTAGTAGAAGGATGAGTATGGCATGCTCATTAGGAGATAGACTCTCTCCGAACTTGACCTTCTTAGAATTAGTGGTATCAGTATTGATATCCACATTGAAGGTCTCCTCTACTGACATATGTGATCCCTCGTCAAGCTGGTGAAGCATAGGAATTAAGTGGATATCATCAGTTGGGTTTAAAGTAACTACATCAAAATTTTCCTTAGTGTGATAAACATCATGTGCATAGCCTAGTACAAAATGAAAAGGTTGCAACATTTCTTTGTTAGGGGAGAAATATTTAGGCTCTAGTGGTAAGTCAACATGATCCCAATCAATAGCATCCACGTTCAGATACAATGGTTTGGAGGGGTAGGTTGTATTACAAAGTGGAGTGGTCAAATCAATGGAGGTCATATTGATGGAATGGATTAGATCTCTAGAACCACGTGAGTGTGAATATACATTGATATAACTTCCATCCCTGAGATGTGGTTCTGGGGGTGTGGGGATCTTCAGATCCAGTCTATGAATAGACTTAAAAATAGGATCACCAGGCTTAAGGAGCTCCATGTACGTCAGCGGATCAGGGAAGACTATATGATAAATCATATCCAAATTGAACGGTCTCCCTCTAAAGTGTGGGCCTGGATAGACTCACCGATACATCTTGTCAATATCAACTGGCTCATGATAATGGTGCAGATAGTGAGGCATGAGATAAGCTCTCTTGGTATCATCCTCATAATCACTATTATATATGAGTGCTTCACCCCGAACAACTAGAATCAAATGATTTACGAGATGGGGCCCAAGGTAGGCCTGCTCTATTTCATCCTCATAGTCACTATCGACCATGAAGTATTATTTAGTCTCATCCATTTGTTCCATGGGTAATAGAAAATGCAAATTTAGAGGGCCTAGGTAGGCTAACTCAGTTTCATCCTCATATCGTTCATTGTGTGAGGATAGATCATCATCATCTATTCCAGAATCATAATTTTGTCCATCACTTTTGATAATGGACTCTGCTATACCCATATTCTGGATCTGCATACCTGTGTCGTCAACAACTTCACAACTTTAATTATCCAAGTCAGCTCTTGGATTTTCTCCTTGATCTACCTCTACCATAATGTGATCATGATAGATATCTGGTGATACTTTTGAGACATAGGTTACCAGCCTATTACCCCCTCTTAGGTAAGAAGGGTTAGGGTGATACGAGTTCCAATCCACATCATCCCCCAAAGTGAGGTTCAGATGATCTAAAGATGCTGCTAGGAGCTCATCTCATCCTTGAATATGATAGCCTAACCCAAACCTATCAATTGGTAGCTAATACTATGGTTTGATGGGAATCTGACACCTCTGCTCAAATAAGCCCAAGACATAACCATACCAATGGTAACGATCAAAGTAGCATAAGGAAAATTCAATTTTAGATAGATAATGAACATTTGCCATGAATGGTTCATATTCATCATCATCTATGGGCATGCAATTTTTCAATTGATCTAGCCCTCCATAAATGATTTTTTTTTGGTTGGGTGGCACCCCCAGTGTTTTTTTGGTTGGGTGACACCCTCAACGGTACCACCATCCCCACAAGAAAGCAATGGGCTTGCGATCGGTCCATATCCTATGAAGTTTTGATAAATTGCATGAACATCACATTCTACACAATATATTTTGCTAATCATGGGTTAACCAAATGTATGGTCACCTGCGATGCAGATGACCCTGCTAAAGATGTAGGCGAGGTAGGCTGAGGTGCCTCCTTGACTATATTTTGAGCACCCCCATCGTCCATGGGAGTAGGACCCTCAATAGTTGCTTCCTTGGGCTTTTGCTTTGACTATTTTTCATCCATAACTGCCTTAAGCTTCTTGTCATTCCTAGGCACTTTGAATGCCGTAGGTTTAGTTGAAGCTACTGTAGTGTGCTTTGATAACTGTAGTGCTACCATAGAAGGTCCCACACACACTCCTTTGAGTTTACCTTATGAATGTATAATAGGTGACATCGGCCATATATCCAGATGCATTGATAGGAGAATGAAATACCCTAATAAATATACTAAGTTCATGTATTTGAATGGCTCTTTGTCGGAAGGTACCATGTGAAATTATCCCTCATGTATATATTTGATACACTAATGTAATATTAAGGGAACACAATGCATTTATCTAATCCAAGGCCTCCCCAAAAGGATGTTATACTACATGGTGCCTTCGATCACATGACACATCATAGGGATGGTATTTAGTCCAACCTAAATTGGGAGAACTATGGTACCTACCATTGAGCATAGCGCATAATTGAATGATCTCAAGGTGAAAGTGGAAGGTACAATATGTGACTTTGACAACTTTAGATATGTTAATGCCTTGGTTGTAATTATGTTGATTTATGACCCTATATCAATCAAAATTTGTTTGAAAGGTGTGTGATTAATACAATAAATGATATATAGTGGTGGGTCTGCTATAGTAGTGAAGATCGTCTTAATCTTATGATCACTGAATTGGATGATCGGTTCACTACACTACTGCACATGTCCCACAAAGTTCATAAATGCTTCAGGGTCCTAGGAATGAACTTCAATTGATCTTAGAATATCCATGAGTGTCTCTCTATGCTTGGGAGATTTCTAAATCAGTTCATATATCGACAACTTCATTGGAGTTATCTGTAGGATTTGAACTAGCCTACTCCTAATGGTCACCACTGGTCTTGTAGGTGGGCTTGAAATATTTTGAGTTGGCCTTTGCTGAGGTGTAGTGTGCACTCTGATGGGAGATGGAGGTGGATTTTATTTTCATACCTTTATTGTCTTGTGATAACATTAACCATACTGACAAATCCTTGAGTTGGTGGTTCAACCTGCACTTGATTTACATGTCCGACATTGTTCCTCGGTGGCTCATGATTTGGTAAGGGGTTCTTGAAGATCCCCATATTATGATTTTTAGGTGCTTGATGGTTGTCCACATTTAACTCACTTATTTCAATCATGTTCTATACTAAATGTTTGAAACTCTAACATACTTTGATGTCATGTCCTTTCACCTTGTGGAAATCATAGTACAGATCATCCCTATACCCCTTTAGCTTGGGTTTGTTAGGATCTATCAATTTGATATTTGATAAGTTGAGAGCCTTGGCCTCACATAGTTGATGGAATATTGAGGTCATCTATTTTGACAGTAGTGTGAACTTATGAGGTGGGCGTTGTTCTTTATTTTTACCCTTTTTATTATTATTACGTTGATCATATCGTGTAGGAGGAGGTTGGGCTTGATAATTATTTTGTTGCCTCTTATCCCCTTTTTTGAGGTTTAACACCACTTGGTTGACATGGGCCAGCTTGGCCTATTCCTTTTGATTATGGGTGTTCTTTTTGTTCCATTCCTTCTTGTTCCTGAGTTTCAAGTTACCCTCCTATAACTTGATGTCCTCTATTACCTTGGTTTGCACCAAGGCCTCCTTGAATGTTTGGTACTATTGTAGCTGCAACAGTAATGAGATGTGCTTTGCACAACTCTTGGTGAACATCCAAGTCATTTCGATGGTTGGAATAGAAAATGACAACTTCGCCATTATCTTTCTCCATATTTTACCATAATTCATGATCGACTTGTCATCATGTTGCAATAAAGTATCTAGATTGGATATATTATCCTTCTTCTTGATGCCAAAGGAGAAGTGTTCAAGAAATGCATTAGCCAGCTATTCAAATTTGGTTATGTTATATCTTTTGAGTTGATTAAACCACTCTTGGGCAGGGCCTGAAAGGGTTGTGATGAATGTTATAAGCAATAGAGCATCGTTGCTTTCTATATGAAAGCACATGTCCATAAAGCTCGTAATGTGTTCCTAAGCATCTTCCTCACCTTGAAACTTATCCAGCTTTGACATATCAAAGTGCTTAGGATATGCTAGAATTGGCATCGAAGGGCATAAAGGTTCGTTATGAATCTTGTTCAAGGTAGGCTTTTGATAAGCCGTCCCTTGCTTCTCTATAGCTCGAACCTTGTCTACCAAGGCCTGATAGGCCTTCAAAGATAGAATTTCCTCTTCTCTAAGAGGTCCAAAAGGAACCTTGGGAGGTAAATTCTTCTTCGGATGAGGTGGAGGAATGGGATCATCCTTCATGCCAACTAGGAAGATCTCAGGGTATTATTGTTCTTGATCATCTCCCGCTTCTTCTTCGTACTATGTACACCCATGATGTTCCAACACTTGGAATTGCATCGTATTTTGGGTCATGTGACGAGTATGGTTCTCAATATGTTCAAGGTGTAAATCATACTGTGAAGTAGCTCGTCTATGAGTGTGCTCCCTATACTCACTAAAAGGGGGTAAATTGACTCAAGCCAATTGATCCTCTCACTTAGCACACCCCTTTTGATCAAGGATGCATTGTTTGTGTATGCGTTGCTTGAAAAGATATTGCCTATGCAACCTCTACCTTTGATAATCCTCATTTTTTAGGTTCTCATGCTCTGCATGGACATACTCCAATTGATCTTGGAGAATCTACTACCATTGTTCTGACACCAATTTCTATGATCGATCTATAATATTGGTGGTGTGCAATATTTGGTGTACTCATTCAGTCTGAGCAGCTTTATCGGTATGACCTCTGATAGACTGGTTTACCATGTTATTGCCCTTGTTTGTGTAGATGACATTCATATTCTGGTGTTGTCTGTACTCTATGCCCACATGGATCGACGAGAAAATTATACTACGAGGACATTTAGAGCATTATCTTAGCTCTATAATGGTTTGACATGTACTCTCACTATGAGAACTCATAGAATGAGAATGTGCAACTAAGGGTTTATACCCTAGCTACCCTAAGACTCTATCTAGATCATCCAATTTTCTAGTGCACCATGGATCATGTGGTGGTGTACCATTGACTCATATCTTGGACATGTCGAATGTGAACTTGCAAGGTTGATTGTCATTTGGAGTTTGTGAGGGCTTCTTCTTTGAAGCATTCTTCTCTTCCTGCCTTTGAGTGGGTGGATTTTCTACTTATCTATTTTGAACTGATAGGGTACTGGAGCCTCCCTTGTCTTGAGTATATATGGGCACTAACTTAGTAACAGTTCCCTCCTCGATGATGTACTCTTCAGTGGATTCAGTGGATCCATGAGGTGTATGATCATGATATATACTCCCATGCATGAAGTCCCCATGTTGGGATATCCCATACTCGGATCTATATCATGAGGCATGTGCATTGCCTCATCTAAGTGGGGTATTTTGACGAGAACCCCCGCGCATAGAGTTATCTCCTCTAATACTCATTGAACGTCATCTAGGAGGATCTTGTGATTGAGTGTTCTTAGCATTATGTTGTGAATTGGGTGGAGCCTTGACTTTGACCTTGTTTCTATGCTGAGATTGATTGCTCCTTGTGATAACCATGATGTTGAATTATCTTGTATGTATACTTTAAGGCAAACAAAGCAAACAATGATGATTATCTCTTTTAAATTTTTATTTTTGAGACCTAACTGGTTTGATGCATTTAAGATTTTTTGAACACTCTAAACTACTCTCATCGTGTTTGAAATTATTGATGATATACTCAATAGTTTAAGGCTTTCACATGTATACTCACAGCTTGACAACCTGGAAATGAAAGTCTAGGCAACGTAATCCAACCTATAATGTGTGATAGTGAAGTCCAAACATGGTCAGGGAGCACATGTCCTCCCAGTCCTCACCCTGTTCACTTGTAGTCAATGATATACCTCTCCAAAGAGAGATACATGTAAATTTTCCATGGGCTATGATGGTTCTCAGATATGGTATTGGTCTAGTAAAAAGGATCAAGGAAGTTGGGCAAATGGATGGAAATGATTGCCACCATAATTGAACTCTACTAGTAGTTGGATATGACTTTCAAATCACTAGCATTTAGATAGTACGTGGTGTGTGTGGTTCTTTTTAATTTTGCATGGAAATAAAATGCATTAAAGAGCATTAAAATGATTTTCCTACATACTTACTTTCAAAATAATGTTTATCTTTTAGAGAATGCACATCTATGCTAGATGATATTCAGAGAATGCACACTAATCATGAAGGAGTGGTCACTAATTGGGCCTCATACATGTCAACTCAAAAACATAACCTAGACCACTGGAGACTAGGGCAGATTAAAATTAGAAGTTGGTTGTTTCTAGCAATGGCTAGTAGAAATCTAAGAGCATCTAAGCATTTTTATTTTTCTCTTTCTCTAAATTTTCTGCTTAACCCATCATTATACTGCATTCAGACTGTTAAAAATACATACAGACACAAGAAAACATAGAGAACTGATTCCTACTTGAGATCCAAGTCTGATGAAGAAGCTTATGTCTATGATTTTTATGTCTTCTGCTATCTATGGCTATCAGGCATATGGCTGAGACTATTACTTGTGGCTGTCACACATGGCTAAAACTGTTAACCATGGCTGTTAACCATGGGGAGTACCTGCAACAAAAAATAGAGTCAATCAGTAATTGATAAGATAAATTGCAAGATTCCTACCATGATCACCATCTTTACCCATGCAAAAATCATATACCTAACTGTTGGGCACTGAATTGCACCAAGTTTTACTTGATACTATGGTTGTCTATCTTCCTACTTTCTATTTAGGCTTGCACCCGATAGCTGTAGCTCAACACTCAACATTGGAAGGACCAAAACTAGGGTTTTCGATCCAACCTCCAGAGTAGGTTGGTTCCTTGTCAACTTAGCATATTGTTGACACAATTATGCTCAATTAGGGCTTGGAGTTTAGGGTAAGAGAAGGTTAGGGTTAGAGAGATGTAGATATCAGTGGACAGATAGGTTAACAACATTGCATCACCATAAAAAGCTTCCAAAAAACCATATTAAAGACATACATTCAGATCAACCCTTATCCCAAGATAGCTCATTTTAGATATTAAAGCATAATAGAGAAATGTTATAGCAAGCAATTTCAATATCCAGGAAATGATAATCCAAATAGCAGAATTCACCAAAACTAGATTTTACAGAAATGTACTTACTAATAACATAGAACAAACTTCAAAGCAGATTTCAATTACTCATAATAGCTAGTAATCCAAGATAGGCACAAACTAACCATCTAAGTATTCACAGAAATACAACTATGAAATCCGAACCCTACGACATCAAGCATGGAAACGTAGCCTTGAGGCGAAGATCAATGTATTGCTCCTTTCATTCAGCTCTTCAGAAATATTTACAATGGTACAGGAAAACACGCTAGAGCCGACCCTTCAAAATGAGGGTTCGACCTCTACTTATAGTTTTTCATATTACAAATCAAGAAACAATACATCAAATCTTGTTACAACAGCTCAACAAAGAACTTAGTTGGCATTAGCTCATTGGTCAGACCTCTGAGAAATCTGTTGAAAGGGAAACCGCCATGGCAGCATGGGTTCTCTGCAACTTGTTGGTCGCTCATTAGAACTACAGTTCAGAACATTCCAGATCATGCACTTCCATAGATCTTTCTTGGGAGTAGAGTGCCACCATCGATCTGCAACTACCTCTGGTTTGATCTTCTTGGAAACTCTTGATGCTTCATCTTTCGGCCAATATGTTACAGTTTTGGTGTAGGGACATCCTTTTAAATGGCCCATATTTAGTAGACTAACCTCCACCATTGATCTTCTTTATCCCATGGTCCATATTAGATCCGGTATAAGCTGAGAGCCCATCCGTTGGATGACGTCATTTTAATTAGCAATAGAACATCCAATCCGGATCTTGGAAATTCGAACCTTGAATCCGCTCTAGGACCCTTATATTCCACTTTATCCTTTCCAATCCGCATTAAAATGGTGATGACATCACCTCTTCCTTATAACTTTTGTGGATTCCATTCCGGATAGAATGAGCGTCTTCCTCAGTCCGGATCCGGAGTCAAGTTCTTACATCATTTCGCCATTCCGCCTTATCTTCATTCTGGATAGAAAAAGACTCGTTCATTCTTCGGATTGTCAATCCACACTTTTCCTCTGCTTACATCATCATCTCCTTGAGACTTTTGTGGATTTGAGGATAATGCTAATCCGGGGTGGGGAGCAAAAAGAGTTTTTGGAATCGGGTATATGCACAAGGGCCATTCCACACTTTTTTTCTGCTGACGTCACCACCTTTCACAAACTTTTGTGGATTTTGCAATCCTTCTTCAATCCGGACCTAGAATGGAGTTCCCCGAAATCATTTTAAACAAGCAAAACTGCATGACTGTTGAGCGGATTCGTCTTATCAACCTTGTTTCGGAGCGGAATGGCAGTTTTATCACTTAGTAAAAATTATACAAAATTTTACTAAGTATGTGGCCATTTTGGGCCTACATTCTGGTGCCTCCTGGGTGGATTTGCTCGCAAAGCCAATCGAATCCAGAGTCTTATCCATTGGGCCTTAGGAGTCAAAACAAAACTGATTTTTGAAGATATGTTTGGCCATAGACTTGTGTCCATAATATCAGTACTATTACTGTCTTCCAAAACTATACACAACTCTACCTCCTTTATAAGGCTTTATTTCAAAGAATACCTTCACACAAAAATGTTGTTCTATAGACTTCATACCTTTATTGCTTATTTCTGACAATTGTCAGGGTAAAAATAGAAATACAAAACTGATGTTATATGTACAAACATAGAATGTCTTAAGCATGAGCCCCTCCTAGGCCTGTAACTGCTCAATATTATTCTCGTTCTTCTACAACCTCTTCCTCTTCATCCTCTCTAGGAGTCTATACTTCCTGATTATCTTTGCCAGAGGTATCTCCGAACACCTGAATCATTAATTCTAAATATTGAAGAGCCTGCTTCTAGGCTTGCTCAGAAGGATTTGATGTTTCTTTAAGCTGCTTATAAACGTATTGTAATTCTTCCACATCCTCATAATCAACAACATTTCCTCTAATCACTAGATCTTCCATGAGATCTCTTAGTCATGCGTAGCTCATAATTAGCTTAGCAGCTTGTTCTTGAGATAGTGGCTCTTCTAATGAACCGATTCCAGCCTCATCCTGTAAGCTATCTTTAATGCTTTGTTGGACTTCTTCCATAGATAACAAGTTGTGATCTTCCTTCCAAAGTCCTCTAAAACTGACCTTAATCATTTCCTCATTTAATTCAATGATCTCTTTAATCCCCCTATCTATTCTATCAAACAACAACCAAGCTTTCTGAGCTGCCCTGTGCTTTTTTACTACTATCTTGGAGGCTACCCTGGCTATATTCCATTCCTTACTAGGAATTGGTTTAGTGGCATCACTGAGCCTACTACCAACCAATCTATACATTCATTCTGATGGAATCACCATAGGCTGTAACTCTCCAGTGATCTGATCTAAGTCCTTCTGAATGGCAGATAGCAATTGGCTGGCATCTTTCAAGTAGTCAATGATAAGTTGAAGGCCTGAACATTTTTCTTGAATTTCAGAAAGCAATTCCTCCTTGATCCTTTTCAAACTATCTTTAGAAAATCTAGTGGGCTTGGCCTTCTCAATCTGAAGCTGATGTTTTAAATTTTGAATTTCTTTGGCTTGATGCTCATTCAACTTCTTTTGTTCCTCCAGCTGGTCTTTCAACTCATTAGCTTTCTGGAACCTTTCCTGCCAACTCTTAGCCTCTTTCCTCAGAACTTTCTCCACTTCTTTCTGATCATGGAGGCCCTTTTTAAGCTTTTCAACTTGTTGTTTCAACTTTTCTACCTTATCTTTTGCTATATCAGTATTTACATAAAAGGTATCCAAGTGAGCCTTGGCCATCCCTAACTCATCTTCAATAGGAAGCTTGTCGATATCTTCTATGATTTCCTCTGCTTTATAATCTTGAGCAGTCATTTCATTTTTAGGTTTGCTTACTTGCAGAATCAAAGATCTTGAAATCCTTTGCCTAGTGACAGGGTTAACATACATACTTTTCCTTGTCATGACCATTCTGTTGGAAGGCCTGGTAAGCTTCTCTACCCAATAGTCATTTATACTCTGAGTAGTTGTCTGTTCTTTTGATACAACAACAGACCTTGAAATATCAGCAGCCAAAGGAGATAACGACATTAAAAACATAAGGGCAGACTGATTTGCTATTGATGGGGGTGGAGATACATTGACAACAACCTCTATTACAATGGTAGATTCTGTGACTACCGTTGTTGTGGACATAGGTAAATTCAGAGAAATGGGAACAATACTGATAGTAGAAGGGATGGATGAACTTGGAACGTAGTGTCCCATGGATTGTGGCAAAGAAAATGGGGGCACAATGATAGTGGATACTGAAGTGGATGCATCAGAAGTGGAAGGTGGGTTTGAGAAAGATTGTGACATAACAGAACTGACTGGTACCTCCATAGATACTGATGGAATGAGAGAAATACTGGGAGATGGAGGAGGTAAATTTACCACATTTTCTTGCTCAGAAAGGGAGGGCAATTCTTTTGGGGATTCATGGAGATGAGAAGGAGAAGAGGGATTAGAAACCATACCTTCACCTACAGATGTAGGGTGTTCTTGCTCAGCTCCTTTTTCAAGTTGTTGTTCTTGTTCAACTAATCCTTCTGTATCAAAAATAGCTACTTCTTCCACAATTTCCTCCATACTCATCTTCTACCTTTTGGAAAGCTCTCTTCCTTATGTATCTAGAGTTCTCTTAGCCCTTTTACGAACTAATCGGAAAGCATCCATCTCATCTCCAGAATCTTCTTCTGATAATTCTCCTTGCACTCCTCCGAAAGGTAAAGATTGCTCAGTAATGGATTGTGGCTTTGTTGACGCCGCAGGAGTAAAAGAAAGTGGCTTGATTCCAATGCTCTTACCCTTCCTTTTTTGATCAACAAATTTGTCTCGAGGTTGTGCTCCTAGAGCTAAATATTTAGGCCTAGATTTTGCTTCAATAATCGGGGTACTAACAACCTTTTCTTTAGAACATTTCATTTTGCTCATCATCCTAGCTCCTTTAGGGAATATCTCCGCCTGCTCAGAAGTAGGACTGAAAGTCCTCAATGCTTCAGTATTTGTTAAAGAAGTCCTTTGATCTGTAGAAGGTTGGAGAGATTCAGAATCACCCTGGGGTTTTTCAACCATCAATACAATGTGCCTTACATCCTTGAGTTCCCAAGTATCAATATTTTCATCATATATTTTTGAAAACTCTTTATCAAATTTTATTCCAAATTTAGATTCAACTTTTCCAATTTCAACTCTCATACGCCACCAATCCATGATCTTGGCATCCTCCCATGGTCCCTTGAAATCATCCTCTTCTACTTCTTCTGAAGCTTCCTTCTTAGATGACATGTCCTTTTTCTTTGCCGACTTTGACTTGGAAGAGGGCCTATTTTTCTTTGTAGTTTCGGCTTTAATTTTGTCAATCATTTCTTCAGTAATCTGATGATTGGGCTGGTGGTCGGGATCAAAATCTTCAATCTGCTCATAAAAATCCAACCATGGAGGTAACTGATCCATCTTGGAAACATTCCACTCTAATAGGGTAGTCTCATCATTGTTTCTTCCCTGTTCAAAATGAGCCCTGGGCCTTTTCTCAAATTTGTAGGCCTTATCTCCATTCAAAGTTTTATTTTTCATAGTGAAAATACCATCGGGATCATAACTCCACTTCTACGGGATATAAAATAGACCTAACCTATCTAGGTATCGGTCAATTTGCTGACTTTACCCCTTTTTAGTAATGGTGATATCACTCAAAGTGCGGTGGGAAAGCAAAGACTTCCTTTTTCTCCCTGAACCATATCTCGAGTCAATGTATTCTGCCTACCTCAAATATTCTAAGGCAAAGAGTCTCTCCATGACAAAATGGGGCAAAAGAAAAGGTTTACCCATGAAACCATATAATCTGATGATTGTTCCCTCATTTAACAGATACCAGTCCCCTTCTTCTGCATCTTTATTCCTCAGAACCTCTTTGGCCAGGGGTGGTAACCTGGGGAAATTTTTGTACATTATTTTGAGGGCCGGTCCAAGAAATTCCAAATTGAACCTATAGTAAGACTCACTACTTCTTAAATGATTTGTCCAATAGTAGACTGGCATAGGTTCTCCTTTATCGATTTTATCTTTGACTGGGATCCACGACATTCTATCTTTCATAGCGGCATAAAACATCCATACTAAGCTTGAGCAATGCCTAAAGCTAGGAGCGTCAGAGCCCCTCTTTAAGCTTACTAACTGTTCATGAATTCTTTGGGTGAGAAACACTGGCCAGTCAAAATAAATCACCCTTATTCCTCTTTTTGCCACCTCCTTTTCGTACATCCTTTCATTAGAGATACAGTATGCAATGGCAATTTGCCAACCATGAACCTCTTCATCAGAGTCCAAACCCTCCATGCAGGCCAACATAGAGAACATAACGGGAGTTACAAACTTTTTGATAGAAATGGGAACTTTAGGCAACTCGTCCTGGGGTTTGGTATCCAGCTGCTTATAGACCCAATTCCTAAATGACTCGCCATCATTCACCCACTTCTTTATGGAATAAAACCCCGTTTGCTCAACAATTTTAAAGGGTTTTGGTGGTACCGACGGGTCAGACCCTAAGGCAAAAAGCTCATGACAGAAAGAGGTAGTGATGCTAAAAAGGGTTTCTCCCTCGCTGGTTTTTACTGCCTTAGCCAATGGGTCATAGTATTTCACTATCGTAGCTATCAATTCAGGACATGGATGGATATAATCACAAATATAAAAGGACAAATAAGAGAGAATGGAGCATCTACCTTCTACCGATAGAGCAACATTCTTTTTGTATCTGTCATTCATGCTCCTCCTTAATTTCATCCTTTCAGAGATGGTCATTTCTGTATCTGCTACCGCCTTGGCTTTGTCCAGGTAAGGCACAAATGTTCTTTCATCCAGAGTTTCAAATTTTGGGACATCTTCTGCAGCTTCTGCGGGAGACTTCTTAGGAGCCATTTTGTAATAGTAAGATTTTGTGCACTAAGTAAGCAAGGAGGGCTTCAGAACACTACTAAGCTTCTCTACAATCTAGTGGTTGCAAAATGAATCCCATGTAATACTTCATCACTTTTATCATCTGGAACGCATGTATCATCCACCATAAATGCAATAGTTATGCAATATCTTGTTGGCACACTTCACCATCCCTTCCTTTATTTCTTTGGTGGCTTAAAAAAATGGTGTCCTCCCTTCTCATTGGCCAAATTTTGAAATCATGTTGCCAGCTCATCGCATCCCTTTGGCTACTCTTCAGTCCCCATGCGAGTTTGTTAGAATTGAATGTGCGAGCAATATTTAGCCTCCACGTGTCAACTTAGAACTTGTTGTTCGGCTTTGAACTGATTCCGCTCTGGCTATCTCCAGCTTTGAGAGGTTCCTAGATTAGTGCCATTCTTGTTTCTCTTTTGATGGACCATTCTTGTAGAATCGCCAATCCGGATCTGACCATGCGGGTTTGAGGGTGGAATGTCATTCCGGAGGATTTCTTACAATACTATGTGCGGAATGGAACATCACCATGTATTCGGCTAACACTTAGTCATTTTTTGCAAATTTTCTTCTCTTACTCTTTTTTTTTTTAGCATTTTCCTTGAATTTCAGAACTAATTACAAAGTGCAGAAAGAAAATGAAATAGAAAGTGCAGAAAGGAGAGGGAAATATTTGTACAATGTATATACATATGTTACAATGAGCTTATTTCTTACATATAGTAAAGCTTAAGGTGGAAACCATTCACCAGAATTGGTTGTATGTTTCCTTCTAAGTCTTTCAACTGAAATACATTAGACTCCTTTGCTTCCACAATTTTGAAAGGACCATCCCAAAAGGAATCAAACTTTTCATGCTTACCCGACTTTGCTCTATCCACATTCCACCTGAGAACTGAGTCTCCTACTTGAAGTTTTTTGAACCTGGCCTTTTTATCGAACCATGCTTTAATGTCTGATGAATGCTTCTAAAAATGATCATATGCTTGAGTTCTGCTCTCTTCCAGTTGTAGCAAGTGTGTCAACCTAATTTTTACTGGATCATCCTCCAATTCTTCTTTTGTACTGACAAGCTTAAGTGTTGGAATCTCTAGGTGAATCGGTAATACTGCCTCTTTTCCATATACCAGTGCATAAGGAGAAGTTTTGATAGAATTTTTAATAGTAATCATGTCTGCCCATAGAGCATGGTCGAGCAATAGGTGCCAACTCCTTTTGTTACCTTCCAGAGACTTTCTCAAAATCCTTAATAGGTTCTTGTTGGTAGATTCTGCAAGTCCATTACCTTGTGGGTAATAGTTTGAAGTATTTTTAAGAGTGATGCCATACTTGCTGGCAAACTCAATGTACTTAGCTCCTATAAAAGTAGGGCCATTATCACTCACCAAAGCTTTTGAAACTCCAAATCTGGAAATTAAACTCTCCATAAAGTTGATCACAACTTCCTGGTCTACCTTCTTTGTAGGAATAGCCTCTACCCATCTGGTAAGATAATCTGTAGTTGTCAAGATAAACTTGTGCTCTACTGAAGAATTAGGATTTATGACTCCTATGAAATCTAATCCCCATTTTTGAAAAGGCTCCTCAACTTGAATAGGCTTCAGGGGGGATGCAACATTTCTAGTCTTTCCAACATACCTTTGACACTTATCACAGACCTGGGTAACTTTAAAAGCATCATTGAACACAGTAGGCCAATAATAGCTCGCTCTTATTATTTTCAAAGTTGTAGTCCTGCCTGAGCTATGGCCACCTGCTGACCCTCCATGGAATTCTTCAATGACTCTTTTTTGTTGGTCCTCCTTCAAACATTTTAGGAGAATACCATCCAAGTTTCTTTTGAACAACCCTTTAGGAAGTAATACATATTTTAGAGCATGAAGTCTATACCTCCTTCTTTGAGAAGGATTCAGATCAGGTGGGCAAATTCCCATTTGGAAATACCTGGTCATTTGTTCGATCCAATCAGAATCTGGAGTGTGGACAATCTCTACTTGATCCTCTTCTATTATCTGACAAGTTGTCACTCCAATCAATGCTGAAGTATCTATCAATCCTTGGCACAAGGCCCTACCTCTTACCAGCTTGGTGGGGTGTATTTCCATGTCATACTCCTGGATCTTAGTAATCCAACCAGCCCTTTTATCTCCTAGGTCACCTTGTAAGATAAAACTTCTCACATCTGGATGAACCACATACACCAGAGTTTTGCTTTGTACCAGATATTGTCTGAACTTCTTAAGTGACTTCATCATAGCAAACACTTGTTTTTCAATAAAGTTATATTTTACTTGATAGTCATGTAAATTCTGGCTCCAAAATAATACAGGGTGTTCATCCCCTTGATCATCTCTTTGGGTGAGCACCGAAGCATAACTTTGTTCAGCTCCGTAAGCATAGAGAATAAAATCTTTGCTGAAATCAGGATTTATCAAAACTGGGGCTGTGGAAATGGATTGCTTGATGATCTCAAAAGCTTGCTTCCTAACCTCAGTCCACTTGAATTCTACCTTTTTCTTGAGTAGTTCAGATATAGGTCTCACCTTTTGTGCAAAATCAGAAATGAACTTCCTGACAAAATTGATCTGACCTAAGAAAGACTGCAACATATTTTGATTAGTAGGCAATGGAATAGCTAGAATTGCTCTAATTCTATCCGGCTCTATGGCCATACCTTCCTTTGAGACCACATGTCCTAGTAGTTTTCCCTCATGTACTACAAAGAACGACTTCTTAGGATTTAGTGAAATACCAAATTCCTTGCATTTTTGAAAAACCTGTTCCAAATGAGACAGATGATCATTTTTATCATGAGAAAACACAGTCATGTCATCTAGGTAAATCAGAATAACTTTGTTTATAAGTGTACCAAAGGCATAATCCATGGCCCTCTGAAATGTAGCTCCTGCATTAGACAGACCAAAGGGCATCCTCTGATAGGCAAATGTACCCCATTTTGTAGTAAATGTTGTTTTGTATTGATCTTGATCTTTTACCCAAATTTGGTTATATCCAGAATAACCATCCAATAGCGAGAATCTCTCTGCTCCAGCTACCACTTGTAAGATCTGGTCAATCCGAGGAAGGGGATAGTGATCTTTGAGGGAAGCTTGATTCAGATTTCTAAAATCCACACATAGGCGTATATCTCCATTCTTCTTTCTTACGGGTACCAAATTGGCTACCCAAGTGGAATGTTTTATCGGATATATTATCCTAGCCTTTAGCAGCTTTAAAAGTTCTTCTCTCATAATGGCTTCTATCCTTGGATTGACAGGCCTCTATTTTTGCTGGAATGGTTTAGCATCAGGTTCTAACTCAATAGTATGCTGGATAATCCTTTTGTCATAAAATTTAAGGTCCTCATATGACCAAGCCACAGTGTCTTGGTATTTTAAGCACAAAGCTTTGATTTCTTCTGCTTCCTCAGGAGAACATTGGATCCCAATATTTAGCTTCTTTCCTATTCCAACTTCTACCTCCTTATAGATCTTCTCACCAACCTTCATAGCTCCAACCTTCTTCCTATCTTCATTATCGAATAAACTTTCAAGGGTGACCAATCCCCTCGGGATATGATTGTTTCTCAGCTGGATGAAGTCTTGCTGATCTATCTCCTCCAAGTCTTCCTCTTGGATAGTTGTGAGGCATGCTTCTTTTATCATAAAGTCTAGAATCTATTCATCACTTTCGAAAACCTGCCAGAATATTTGCTTATCCGACACTGTAGGTCTGAAAACCATTTTAATTCCCTTGGTCTTCCTAGTCCCAAAATCCATAGGAGGATTGAAATTAGCTCCCTTTGTTGCCAATGCATCTGCCAGGTGATTCTCTTCTCTAGGCACAAAATTTAGGTTCAGGGCATCAAATGAATCCATTAGGTCCCATACTCTATTCTTGTAAGCCTTTAAGTAATGGTGTTTACTGCTACACTTATTCCTTACCTGATGTACAATTAACTCAGAATCACCATATATGTTCAAAATCTTGATGCCCATGCTTTCAGCTTGCATTAATCCAAGGCACAAAGCCTCGTATTCTGCAGCATTGTTGGTACATGACCATGTCAGTCTATAAGAAAAATTCTTCGTTCCTTCGGACTGTGATTGTAAAACCACACCAACCCTTGCACCATTTCTACATTTAGCACCATCAAAGTGCATAACCCATGTTTCATTGTTTCTTAGGGATTGATTAGAAATAGTAGGGAGTTTCTTTTCCAATTCATTTGTGATGTTGTATGTACCCATACCAGTTCCAAATTGATTGTAATCTTCTTTGAAAGGTAACTCATCTTCAATGTCTAGTTCCTCAATGTTTTCTACTAGCTCAAATTCCTCCAAAGGGTTAAGGTTGCACATATCTTCTTCAATTTTTTCAATATGATAAGCAACTAGTTTTTCAGGAGTTATCCTTATCCTCTTTCCCTTGAAAGGTATTACCATGCTAGAATAATCCATATACATACATCCTCCTAGCTTTGCAATAAATTCTCTTGAGAGACATAACCCAAAATAGGGTTCTAAATCTACCACCACTATTTCCTGTACTATTGTCACCTCAGGGGCTCTGTGCAACCTCATCAGTACATCTTTAATAACCCCAACTATCTTGACAGGTGTCCCATCTAACTGTAACACTCCAGGACAAGACCGGGTATATTCCATACCCATTTCTTCATAGACTACCTTAGGCATAACTGTGGTTGATGCTCCTGAATCAATCATACAATTTTGGACTACCCATCCCTCCATTCTTAGGGATATATAAAAAGGGGGAGGTTTGTTCTTTAGAACAGTAGGTGTCATTTCTTTCTTTTTTGATGGTATACTGAGGATGGTAGTGGTTGGTCTATTTTGGGGATTTTTGCTGAGGGAAGCTTTAAGCAGGTCAATCTGGCCTGGGATGAAAAGGGTATCATATAGGCTAGCTTTTGATGGAATCCTTTTCATCTCTTCCATAATGTTATACTCAGACTTGGTTAGGGATAGTCTTTCCAGTCCTCTGTCTAGCTCACCATACCTCCTTTTGTATTGTTGGGTTACCTCTAACCTTTATCTTTTGGTAATAGAGGGGAACCCGAGCCTTTCTTGTTCTTCACCCTTGGATTTCATTCTGTCTCCTTCCATTATTCTTTTCAGATTTTTAGGGAAATTATCAGTTTTCTCCTTTCCCTTGGCTCGGGGAATAGGAAAAGTGTCACTATTCTATGGAGGGAAGTCAACCTTCTTTTGAGAAGGGACCTGGAATTGTCCCATCTTTCGAGGGTCTACTTGTAAAGCTTTGTTTCCAGACCTTGTCATAACAACAATTGGGCTTTCTTCCTCCAACTCTTTTCCAACCATGATCTGATCAGGGTGCCATAACATATTAACTCTCCCTTTCTGATTTCTTTCAGCTTGATCCATGGCTTGTTGAACATGGTGTTGATACATCACACAAGACTGTGAGTCATGGGGGTCATTGCATACTAAACACTAGACATTTGCAAGAGTGGTATCTACAGAACATTTCAGATCTTCATATGCTGCATTCACCCTAACATAGGCCTTTGATATTTGTTTACATATGGGAATCTCCTCTATTGTGACCTTTCCTGATCTCTCTTCTCCATTGAATTCATTCTATTACTCAGAGTTTTCATGGTATTTTGTATGTCCAGAATAGCAGATAATTCTTGAGAAGGTTGAGAAGAAAGGGGGGAAAAGAGGGTATGGAGGACATAGGTTTAGGTCCAGGAATCAGATTTATCTTAGGAGATGGAGATGGTAAAGAAAGGGGGTCCATGTAGGAATATTTTGTGGATTGCTCATGGCTACTACTAGTTTTTGAGTTGTAGGGCAACACGGTATTTACGGGAATTCTTCCTACATTGATCAGGATATTCTCGGCATGGATGACTACATTATAAACTTGAGGGAAAGTTTCAATTCTAGATTGTTGTGTTTGTAGACCTAGCTCTGATCCCGGGGCATGGATGTAATACATATAAGCCAAACAAGCAGTTGGTCTAGCAGTGGGGGAATTCTCTTCCATGTTCTGCTAAATCTCAAATTAAAGTCTGAGATAGTTTCTTGTTGAGTTTTTTGCATGGCTGTAAACTGATTCAGTAGAGAAAAGGGATCAATAGATTCATTAAATTCTTCTATGAATGGCTCAGCCAAATATTGCCATGAAGTGATAGAATTATCTTCCAGAGTTTTGAACCAATGCAATATCTTTCCATGAAAGGACAGGGCTAGAATTTTGATAATAACATTTTCTTCTTTTATGTTGTGGATTGTTGCTAGATTCAGGATATCTTGGCAGTGCTCATAAGCTATTTTCCCAAATCCATCATATGTGGGGGTTGCCTTAGACACAACCTGAGGAATGGCATCCATTTGTGCTAATATAAGGGGCCCAGTTGAATCCCAATTAGGGTACTTCTGTAGTGGCTGATTGGGAGCCACATTTTGTGCCATATTTTTGGTTGTAGGTCTTCTTGGGGGAACTATTGGGTTTTCTTCCAGAAGTTCTTCTTCTTCAATAAAATCTTGATCTAAACTTTTGATAACAATAGCCCCTCTCTGAGGTAACTCATAATGAAAGAAATAATCAGGGTTGTTCCTCTTATAAGACCTGGTATACATGAAAGGGTATTGGTCTACAATACTTTTTTAGGGTCTTCTGACTAGGGAGTCGCCAGGTGAACTTTATTTTCTCCACTAATAAGGTCAAGACAATTCACCAAATCTTGATTCCTTCGGGATGAGATAATATTAACTCTTCTAGATGGGTTTCATGTTCCTTGTGAACGGTCCCACCGGGCATGCCAAAAATTGTTGGGCACTGAATTGCACCAAGTTTTACTTGATACTGTAGTTGTTTATCTTCCTACTTTCTATTTAGGCTTGCACCCGATAGCTGTAGCTCAACACTCAACATTGGAAGGACCAAAACTGAGGTTTTCGATCCAACCTCCAGAGTAGGTTGGTTCCTTGTCAACTTAGCAGATTGTTGACACAATTATGCTCAATTAGGGCTTGGAGTTTAGGGTAAGAGAAGGTTAGGGTTAGAGAGATGTAGATATCAGTGGATGGATAGGTTAACAACATTGCATCACCATAAAAAGCTTCCAAAAAACCATATTAAAGACATACATTCAGATCAACCCTTATCCCAAGATAGCTCATTTCAGATATTAAAGCATAATAGAGAAAGGTTATAGCAAGCAATTTCAATATCCAGGAAATGATAATCCAAATAGCAGAATTCACCAAAACTAGATTTTACAGAAATGTACTTACTAATAACACAGAACAAAACTTCAAAGCAGATTTCAATTACTCATAACAGATAGTAATCCAAGATAGGCACAAACTAACCATCTAAGTATTCACAGAAATACAACTATGAAATCCGAACCTCTGACATCAAGCATGGAAACGCAGCCTTGAGGCGAAGATCAATGTATTGCTCCTTTCATTCAGCTCTTCAAAAATATTTACAATGGTACAGGAAAACACGCTAGAGCCGACCCTTCAAAATGAGGGTTCGACCTCTACTTATAGTTTTTCATATTACAAATCAAGAAACAATACATCAAATCTTGTTACAACAGCTCAACAAAGAACTTAGCTGGCATTAGCTCATTGGTCAGACCTTCGAGAAATCCATTGAAAGGGAAACCGCCATGGCAGCACGGGTTCTCTACAACTTGTTGGTCGCTCATTAGAACTACAGTTCAGAACATTCCAGATCATGCACTTTCGTAGATATTTCTTGGGAGTAGAGCACCACCGTCGATCTGCAACTACCTCTGGTTTGATCTTCTTGGAAACTCTCGATGCTTCATCTTTCAGCCAATATGTTATAGTTCTGGTGTAGGGACATCCTTTTAAATGGCCCATATTTAGTAGACTAACCTCCACCATTGATCTTCTTTATCCCATGGTCCAGATTAGATCCGGTATAAGCTGAGAGCCCATCCGCTGGATGACGTCACTTTAATTAGCAGCAGAACATCCAATCCGGATCTTGGAAATTCAAACCCTGAATCCGCTCTGGGACCCTTATATTTCACTTTATCCTTTCCAATCCGCATTAAAATGATGATGATGTCACCTCTTCCTTGTAACTTTTGTGGATTCCATTCCGGATAGAATGAGCATCTTCCTCAGTCCGGATCCGGAGTCAAGTTCTTACATCATTCCACCATTCCACCTTATCTTCATTCCGGATAGAAAAAGACTCGTTCATTCTCTGGATTGTCAATCCACACTTTTCCTCTGCTTACATCATCATCTCCTTGAGACTTTTGTGGATTTGAGGATAACGCTAATCCGAGGCGAGGAGCAAAAAGAGTTTCTGGAATCGGGTATATGCGCAAGGGCCATTCCGCACTTTTTTTGCTGACGTCACCACCTTTCACAAAATTTTGTGGATTTTGCAATCCTTCTTCAATCCGGACCCGAAATGGAGTTCCCTAGAATCATTTTAAACAAGCAAAACTGCATGACTGTTGAGCGGATTCGTCTTATCAACCTTGTTTCGGAGTGGAATGGCAGTTTTATCACTTAGTAAAAATTATACAAAATTTTACTAAGTATGTGGCCATTTTGGGCCTACACTAACTAATGCATTAATTACTATCAAACATTAAAGCATTCAAAATTGACAATAATTAATTAAAAAATAAATGGGGTTTCCTTTTATTAAACTTTGCCAAATTCGATTACATATACATCTCTTTTAGGGATACTCAATGTTTATACAATCAATACAGTTTGGAAAACCCTCTAAATGAGGGGGTGGTGTAATCCATAGACTTTCCAATAGGACACAAACTTCTCAAGATCAATGGTGATCTTCTTCTTCATGATTAGAGGCATATGTTGCCTTAAATGCCTTGCAAATTGATGGATCTTGTAAACCCTGCGTTCAAGAAACAACACAAAATGATTAAAATCAAAGGTGGCCTCTCTTGATGAGGTTTTTAGAGGAATATTGCATAAAGAATGCTATAGAAAGCAAATGAAGCATGTAATTTATGAAACTATACAAGAAATCATTAAATTGTAGTAAAGCATGTAAATAAGTATGAATCTTTCTAAGAAATATCCCAATTAGCCATTAGAAATTTGAATGCCTGAAATGAACATAAACTATTCTGGAATTGATAAATGCTAAGAAATAAAGTCTACCCTAAATCTCTAGATCTAACTATACAAATTTATCAAAGAATATTAATCTATGGTTAATCCATCAATATGAAAGCATAAAACTATAAATCTATGGATAAAAAAGGAAAAAAATAGAGATCAAATCCTCACCGTGGGTCTGAGGCATAGCTGGCACTGTTAGCCATGAATGAAAGTCATAGCTGAGGTGAAAAACTTTTTGCTCTTCAAATTTGGGATTGGATCTCCAATTCTCCTTGTTTAATTGATGGTCAAGGGTTGCCTTGATGTCCTCTGATAGATTTGGTGGTTGAATTATCTGAATTCATGGTGGAAGAGGCTCGATTGTGAGATTGTGCTTCCTAGTCCTTGGGAAGCTCCATTGAAGGGTTCATGCTTGTCACTCCAAAATTGGGCAACATTTTGACTCTCCTCAAGGGGTTATCAATTTGCTATCCATTTCAATAGAGCTTTGCTAAGTTCAAATGCAAACTTTCTCCAGTTGCTCTTAAATTTGGCAGGGCTTTGTTGCGTTCCAATGAAAGCTTCTCTAGACTTCTCCCTAATTTGGAGGGGGGTATTATAGCATATTTAAGGCCTTGTTATAGCTTCATGGAGAATCCAAGAACAAGAAATCTATAGTTGGATCAGTTGGAGGGAATCTTCTCAATGCTTCCCCACACAAAACTGTTTGAATCCTTGTTTCCCAGGCCGTTGTAACTGAATTTGGCTTGACCTAAGATTCAAAATAGTTTTGATGCTAGTCGTGGCTCTGAAGTATAGCTGGCTCTGTTAGCCATGGGTCTCAGCCATGGCTAAGGTTGAGTTAGCCAAATCTACCTAAATTGAGTGGTTAAAACCACTGCTTCATCTTGGAGCTGTCCAAGATTATTCATATGGTGTGTTTACATATCCCATATGAGTAGTCACCTTAACATGATGTGTTTTAAGTATCTATAATATAGGATTACCATATTTTAATAATCCAAAGATATGTATCCACCCAAATTTGCTATGAATTCTTGAGAAAGGTAGATACTAAATTTTGGCTCCATATTAACTACTACCACCTCTTGTATCACTATCACCTTCAATGCCTTGTGTAATACCATTGGTATATCTTTGATTACTCCAAGTATTTTGAAAGGGGTACCATCTAGTTGCAAGACTCCAAGACTTGATCAAGTATATTCCATACCCATTTCTTCACATATTACCTTAGACATGATTATAATCGTTGTTCTAGAGTCTACTAAACAATTATGTACAATCCACCCTTCCATATGCATAGACATATAGAATGGAAGTGGCTTATTTTTTCCCATTCCAAGAATAGGTTGACTTTGAGCTAAGTTAAGCTCTAGGCATAATACACCTTTAGAATGGAAAGTCTTCAGTGAAGCTTGAAGAAGGTTAATTTATCTGGGAATCATTGAAGTGTTGTACATACTAGATTTTGAAGGAGATTTCTTCAATTCTTCTATAATATTGAACCACACGAGTTCCATTTTCTTCTTTTATTTCTTCTCTAGGTCATCAAACCTCCTTTGGTAGTCTTGCATTGCTTCTATCCTTTGATGCTTTATCAATGAAGGGCACCAAATTTTGTTTTGAGATTGTTCCTTGGAATATTCGTGAGTACCTTTTGCTTCCTTTGCTTATTCCATCCTCTGTTGCTCTGTCTAATACTTTGGATGAGGTAGTTATTTATCTAGCTTCTTTAGTGGTTGGGAAGGTACCTTGAAAGGGTCTATTTTGGGGGATCTACCTATAGAGGTTTTTTATGAGATATTTCAAGATGGATATGCACTCATACTCCAATGGATCTTGCATAAGCATAATTTTCTCTAATTTATATAACATATTTACTTGACCTTTCTATGCTTTATCAACCTTATTTACAAGTGCTAACTAGGACTAAGTTTTAGATCATACAAGTGTCTGTGCTATGTAAGTCATTGTAGGCCAAGCAACAATAGTCCTATTTAATCATTTAATATTCATGGTGATAGATATTTTGAGGCCTAGGATTAGGTATTCGTACTCAACATTGTTGTTGGTACAAGGAAAGTCTAGCTTAAACAACAAAGGCATTAGAGCACCTTGTGGCATGAAGAAGACAATTCCTGCACCACCCCCTTGCTCACACTTCGAACCGTTGAAGAACATAGTCATATCAGCTAGAAATATTTTGGTCACCACTGGTCTTGTAGGTGGGCTTGAAATAATTTTGAGTTGGCCTTTGCTGAGGTGTAGCGTGCACTCTGATGGGAGATGGAAGTGGATTTTGTCTTTCATACCTCCATTGTCTCATGATAACATTAATTGTGCATCTATGTAAATGTGAATCTGGAATCACAACTTCCAGATCACCTCAATATTATATACGAGGATTTCAAGCGAATGCAGCTGCTGATCTTAATAAAAAAACCTACTTTTTATCCATATTGTTAGTCACAAGGGCACCTCCCTTCTCAATGCCCTAAGCGTAGAAACCCTAATCAATATTCCTAGCCAAGTGTTCCTCTGTAGCTAAGAACCAATTAGAAGGAAACTAGCAGTCAATGGCAAGCCAGGAGGAATGCACAGCAGAACTAGCCGCTTCAATATCAAGCTCAAGCTCTCCAAAAGGCAAGTTCCTCTTTCACCACTGCTAATAAATTTGATTTACTTAAAGATTTTGGAACCAATGAGGTCTTTGAACAAGGTGAAATTCCTGTCCCTCCATCCCCAAAACATATCAATTCCCCTTCGAGGCCCCTTGACCCCATGCCCATTTAGAATATTCCATGTTCCCCCCTTCAGAAGTAGATCCCCGAGTCCAACAATTTCCCCCAGAGCCCATAAAAAAAATCCCTCCGTTCGTCGTTATCCATAGTCCTGTACCAACCCCTTGAAGATTCTAGATTTTCGACTTCCCTATCCTCCTCTATCGATGTCAATTATGATAGCGATCAGACCATCCCAGAATCCCCTGAATATCAAAGTCCCAAAAAAACTTGTAGCTTTAGAAGGTCCCAAATGGATGTGGGAGTAGAAATAAAAAAAGGTAGGCCTTCCGACGCTGAACGCAAAAATTGGGACACAACTGAGGATATAGCAAATGGTACATAGAAAACCCTGTTCCAAGAAAATGTCAGTTCTATCAAGGATGAAAACCAAAGACCCAAACCCCCTGCACAATAAGGCAAAGGGGGCAAGAAAACCTCCAAAATTTCCAAATGAAAGTCCTCTCCTAGAATGTGAGAGGACTGAATGGGGTAGCCAAGCAGAGATTGGCTACAGCCATGCGGAGAGATTACAACCCCACAATTTTTCTCATTCAAGAAACTAAATTGGACAATCAAATTTCGCCTAGGATAGCCAAAATCATCTAGAAAAATTGTGATTTTGTCTACTCCCTAGATTTTGGCATTGCAGGTGGGCTCCTGTGCCTTTGGAACCCATCTATAGTTGAGGTTAGATTTATTTTTGGTAATGACAGGCTAATATCCTGTTTCACGACCTCAGCTCCTAGACTTCTTGGATTATGTCCAACATCTATGCTCCCAATACTGCTATGAGAAGAATGATGTTGTGGAACACCCTCACGCATATGAGACAGGCCTTTGCTAATATTCCATGGGTTCTAGTAGGGGATTTTAACTCCCCTCTTCAATTCTATGACAAGAAGGGAGGAAATGCAGTTACTAACAGGGATATAAAGGACTTGAGACAGTTTTTTGACAGTAATGCCCTTATGGATGTTCCAATTCAAGGCCTCAGGTTCACTTGGAGTAACATACAGATGGGAAATAATCTTATCCAAGATCACCTTGATCGGGTGTTGCTCTCCAAAGAAGCCCTCCCCCTCTTTGGTGATGCCAGTCTATAGGATCTCCCGAAGATTGGGTCTGATCATAGCTTGCTCATCTTCGAGACTGGTAGCAAGTGTCAGTTCAAGACCCCTTTTCAGTTTGAATCCATGTGGACTCACCACCCGGATCTCAAAAATTGAATATTAGAATGGTGGCAGGTAAGCTTTCCAGGGACATCCTCTAACTAATTTATGCAGAAACTCAAATGGGTCAAAGAGAATCTCAATGTCTAGAATAGAGAAACCTTCCAAAACATCTTTGAAACCAAGCAGAACATCAAAACCATATTAGGGAAAATTGAGGATAGTTTTCAAAGAGGCCAGGGTGATGACAGTCTTAGAAGTGAAGAGAGGATACTGCTCTCTGAATACCACAACACCCTGAGTAAGGAAGAAACATTTTGGTGCCAAAAGTCAAGACAACTCTAGATCAGGGAAGGAGACTCCAACTCCAAGTTTTTTCACATATCCACTCTAAGGCGTATGGGCTGTAACAGGATTAAAAGCCTTACTAATCAGGATGTGACCCTTATCTCTAATATCCACCACATCAAGGATGAAGTCGTTAGCCACTTTAAATATCTCCTTGCCTCCCCCTCACTTCCTCCTCTATGGCCATGGATTCCCTGCTTGAGAATATTTCCAATACCATTCCTAATGAAACCAATGAGTTCCTCCTTAGCCCCCTATCCCATAAAGAAATCCACCAAGCCCTCTTCTCAATGCAGCCTGATAAAGCTCTCAGACCAGATGGATTTTCCCCAAGGTTCTTCCAAACCTTTTGGGACATTGTGGGACCTGACCTGTCTCTGGCCATCTATGACATGTAAAATTCTAGATCCATTCCCAAAGACATTAATTCCACTTTCCTGGTCCTCATCCCCAAGGGGTCCAAGTCCCAGTCTCTGTCTGATTATTGGCCCATCAGTCTCTACAATGTAATCTACAAAGTTCTATCCAAATCCCTAGTCAATATATTCACTGGGATCCTTCCTACCATCATTGACCATTGCTAGGGAAGTACTGTCAAAGGCAAAAACATCTTGGACGGGGTTATCACAATCCACGATGATACACTCTGCCTACAATGCTAACTCTGCTTCCTTCTTTATGAAACTTGATATGAATAAGGCCTTTGACCGAGTGAATCAAGAATTTCTGTTCAAAATCCTCCTCAAATTTGGTTTCCATGAATCTTGGGTAAATCTGATTTCTAATTGTGTCTCTTCTTCTTGGTTCTCGGTCTTGGTGAATGGGTCCATTGTTGAATATTTTCCTAGCACCAAGGGGCTAAGATAGGGGGACCCTCTTTCCCCCATCCTCTTTATCATCTTGGCAAAGAGTCTCAGCATAACCATTAAGAATGATTGTCACAAAAACTTGATTTCTGGTATCAAGGCAACCTCAAGTTTAAATCTCATCATCGACCAACAATTTGTGGATGACACGTTGCTGAAAACTAAAGCTTTAGTCTCTGAAGCCAAAAACATCAAGGGTATTCTCAATATGTATGAGAATGTAGCTAGGCAAAATATCAACTACACCAAAAGTAAGCTTCATTTCATCAGCACCCCTACTAGACGATAGGCCAATATTGTGAGCATACTGGGGTGCTCCATTGCTTATTTTTCAACATCTTATCTGAGCCTACCCATGTTCAATGGGAGGCCTCAACAAAAAATGTGGAATAATGTCACTGACAAGATTCATAAGAAGTTGGCAGGATGGAAGGGGGCCCTACTCTCTAGTGCAAGAAAAGTGACTTTGGTCAAGTCAGTCCTACAGAGCATCCCCACCTACTTTTTGTCAGTTTTCAAAATCCCTGCTGCGGTAGGAGAGGATATTGAAAAACTCCAAAAACAGTTCTTGTGGTCGGGTAATGCTAATCACAAGAAGTTTCACTTAGTAGCCTGGAACAAAGTCTGCTCTCCTAAAGACATGGGAGGTCTGGGATTGTGATGTATAACCATCACAAATCAAGCCCTCCTGGCTAAGTAGGCTTGAAATGTGGTTACAAATGCTAAAATAGAGTGGGTGACCATTGTTAAAAGGAAATACCTACAACAACAATCATTCCTTGAAACAGAGGCCCCTTGCTATGGGTCCCACTTTTGGAAATTCATCAGCCACACTAAGCAGCTGGTTCAACAGGGATCTTGGTGGCAACTAGGAGATGGTAAGACCATTAGTTTATGGGAAGATACGTGGGCTAGAAAAGAACCACTCATCAGTGATCCCAACTTAGCCCCCATTAAGAACCTCATCGATAGGAAGTATGGAGCTCATGTTGCCAATTTCATCACTTCTGACCAAGGATCCCACGGTTGGAAAAAGGTTCAGTTTAGAATTAAGAATGATGTGATTAACAAAGGCCTCGCCACTCTCATGGACATCTTCAAGGCTAACTTCATACCCAAACCTTGAAGGAGGATGAAAATTGTTGGAAGGGGTCGAGTGATGGGGAATTCACGGTCAAAACTGCTGCCCAGATGTTAGAAAACACTTTTATTGGCACCAATAAAGATGACAGCTAGACTCTAGCCAAGAGTGTGTGGCTCAAGCTGTTGATCCCAAAAGTGGCACATTTTTGCTGGCTTGCTACTCATAACAAAATTCTGACCACTGAAAACTTGATTTGTAGAGGAATTATAGTCCCCAATAGGTGCTACCTCTATACTAAATCTTGGAAATCCACACAACATCTCCTCCTGGACTGCCCCTTTGTCGATAATGTGTTATCCATTTTGATCAACAAATTCTAGGTCTGTTGGACCCGGCCCAAGACTATTGCTGAAATGTTCATTCAATGGCTAGGAATTTTCAAAAACTCTAGACTTTGATTCCTATGGAGTTCCATGCTTCACCATGCAGTCTAGAAAATTTGGTTGGAACGTAATAACCACAATTCAAAGAGGATAACAAGAATCCGGAAGATGTTGTCAACAAATCACTATTCCTAGATATCAAAAATAGTAGTCTGATTCCATGCGAAGAGGTTCCCAACTATGGGTTGGAATCCCTTCTTTTTGCTTCCCTTAATATTCCCACAGACTGTAGAAAATTTCAAAAGACTGGTAACTCCCGAAACTTGGGTAAATGGACCCCTCCCCCATAGGGATGTCTCAAAGTCAACTTTGATGGTGCTTCAAAGGGAAATCTAGGGAGATCTGGGGTAGGAGATGTCATCAGAGACCACACAAGAAGCATAATCAAATCATTCTCAAAAAATTTGGGGACCCAAACTGATAATTATGTAGAAACTAGAGCCCTATGGAGGAGCATCGTGGAAAGTAGAACCTTTCCCAAGCCAATCATATTTGAAGGCAACTCATCTATTATTATTGGCCACATTACCAACAATAGATCAGGGGGGAAGAACATTCAGAATATAATTCAAGAGTGCCGATTACTCCTCAACAACAACCCCCAAAGTTAGATCAACCATGTTCTTAGGGAAGCCAACAAAGTGGCTGACATTCTCACTAACAAAGCTGTTAATCAGTCAAACTTGATCATCTGGGAAGAAGATTTCCCTCAAGAAGTTATCTCCCAAGCGAATCAGGATGTGGAAAGCTAACTCTCTGTTAATCAGGATGACGCTGCTTGACAAAAAAAGAACAAGAAATCCCAGTAACCTGAGAAGATGTCGGATAGACAGGTGGACTGTCTGGTGTATGTCCTTCAGCTGTATCTTTTTGTTTTGTGTCCCTTATCTTAAGGATTGTCTTTCGAATATAAGATATGTTGTATGTGGTGGAATTGTATTTGGTAAGCTAGTTTTTTGATGTTGCTAATGGAGGCCTCAGGTGTCTCATTTTGCTACTGATGTAATAGGGATGGGACCCTTCAACCCGTAAAGCAATAAAATATTTTTTACCTACCAAAAAAAAAATTAAGGGTATGAGACTTTAATTTATGAAATGAAGAAAAATGTTTTTTTTTTATGGATTAAAGTAGTTGGCTTTAGTTGAATAAATAATTATGAATATGGTTTGTTTTGTAAATTAAGGGTATGGGACTTTTAATTTATGAAATGAAAAGAAGAAAATTATTTGTGGATTAAAGTAGTTGGATTTAATTTGGTAAATAATTGTGAACCTAGATTATTTGGCAATTAAGGGTATGGGACTTTGATTGTTGAATAAAGTTTGAGTCATTTATTACAAGCAAGCATATGATCTCGATGCATTGTTGAATAACTCTCATAAGAAGGTGAGAGGGGAAATAGAAAGAGTAGTTCCTATGATAACAACTATGCTTTAGAAATTTAAATTGTTTGGGTAGTTTGTATAGTTACAATTTGGCAATGAAATGATTAAATGCATTTAGAAGCATGTCTATCCTGAACTATGAGTGTCATGATCCCCTACTATCCTCACTTGATCAATGGAAGAGTGGGAGGACCAAAGTTACAGATGAATCAATGCACAAGTTTGATCTCTATCTTACATCTTGACTATTTATTCAAATAGATTAGAATATGGGGATATTTCCCCGATGAAATTGATGTAATGTATTATTTAAAGGTATGGAGGTTTTACCATACATGCTTATGTAATAAATGAACAATATAGTTGATGAAACTTTGTACTCTAATGATTGAATGTGATTGTATTTAAATCATTTTATTGATGAATCTAGTCTGGAATTTTAGCCACTAGTGGCAAATTTACCACATACCAAAAATAACATAAAAGTTGTTGATGCCATTTTGGGTTTTCTTTTTGGTAGGGAATGAAGGTGTTAGTGAGCTAGGATAATCATTTGAAGGTGATGGATAACATATTTATGAGTGGCTTAGATGATTATGAGTATGCATACATGCCCAAGCTAGATTTTGATCGACCACTCTTGATAACATTGGTAGAGATATGGTATCCATCGACCAACACTTTTAGGTTACCCATAGGGGTAATGACGATGATATTAGAGGATATTTGGTGCATCCTATATGTTACTATTTGAGGTGACTTGATCCATATTGGGAAGGATGATGGGGTTGGGGTGGTATTATTGATAGGTAATGAGAGGTTTGTAGGGATGTATGTAAGTGTACACATTAATAATACGTATATAGGAAGACATAGATAAATTTACAACTCTACTATCCTTTATTGCAAAAGATATCCTCATGGTAAACATGAGTATGTGATTTATACCTTAGGGATGGAAAGTCATCATAACAAGCTTATGATATTGCTAGAGTGTATATGCATGGGGGTCAACTATCTTGGCTAGGCTATATTAAACATTGTATCGAGTGTTACATCAAAGAAAAAAGAGCCTAGTGTGCTACATATTGCTACAGGTGTGGGCTTAGGATCACATAGCGGTTAGGAAACCTTTTATAGAGGGTAGAAGACTTGAGGTAGGTAAGCCTATAGTTTATCGATGGGTGAGATACATTAGGTTCAACCATTCTACTCTAGCATAGGCTTGATTTTTGATTGACAAGCTAAGGGTTGGATATATTACTTGGAAACCATGGAAGGGTTAGTTCAGGTGGTTGAATGATAATAAGGAGCTAGCTTAGATGAGGAGGATTTGATGGTTATATGATGGAGGGTAGGTGTATGAATTGTATCGATACGATCAAGTGCTATGCCAGTTTGGAGAGGTACAAGGGATACCAAGAGTGGGTGAGATGTGGGTACAATGGGTTACATGGGAGAGGTTGTGGGAGCCTACAAAACTACATTCCTTTATCAAGGTAGATGCATATGATATTGAGATTTTGGATCCAATAATAGATGATGTTGGAGTGATAAAGGAGTATACACCTTGGTATGAGCAATTTTACCCAGCTAGGTTGAAATTGACAGAGCCATCGAGGGCCTGAGATGCAACAGTGGAGGAGATGACTATGCTGAAAATATTAAGTATGTTGAGTTGTCATTGATGTCAATAGGTTGATGTCAAAGAGAGATTGGTATGGCAAAAATATTCTTCAAGGTTGAAATATTAAAGTGCAAGGTAAAATCTTCAAAGGATGCATGAGGTAGTGAAAAAGGTGCAAAAGTTGTCAAGGCTTCAATATTGCAAGAAAAGGACAAGACCCTACCTTCCTTCAAAAATATTTAAATTTCAAAATTGGAGGCAAAAGTTCAAAAGTTTAAAAGTTATTATTATAATATTTTTTAAATATTATAATATAACTTAGGTTAAGGTTTTAATAAAAAAGGGTGCCATTCAAAATTAATTTATCTCCACCATCGATGTTTGAGAAATTATAAAATTGCATATTTATTGAGGACTAACTCATTGGAGCTAAGGTTGTCATGCATAAAATCGTCGAGCGCATCGAGTACGTCCAAAATTCGTAAGGGAGAGGAAGAAGACAACATGCACACATTTTTTGGGGTAGAAGCGAAGGGTCAAATAGAAGGGTGCACCTTCATTGTTCCAAGTTGGCAGGCTAGCGCAGCTAGTCGGTTGAGAAGTGCTAAGGCACTGATAGAGAGGAGGTTAGGTGGTCGATTCGCGGTGGCTCTAGTTTTTGTTTGCATTTTGGTAAAGGATGAAGAGCGTAGAAGCAATAAAGTAGATATCGCGGACTTACATTTTGTGTGGGCGGCTAGCTCACGTGGTGGCTTAGCCGAAGCTAAGGCGCTAGCAGAGAGGAGGTCAAGGGGTCGATTCGTGGTGGCTGCATTTTTGGTAAGGGCACATTTTTTAATTAATATCCTATGGTATGCGCTACTTAGGGAGTCATAAGGTTGGTTTAATTAAAATTTATTTTACCTTAGGGAGTCATAAGGATATGCTAAGAAATTGAATATCTTGCATTTTGGGATTTTCAAGGGTGTGTTAAAGGATGTGTTATTTTTCCAACTAGGAGTTATAAGGGTATGTTTTAAAGTCTTTTTGCTTGAAAAATATAAGTGATAAGGGTGCTTTTAAAAGAGTATTGTCTTGCAAAAATTATAAAAAGGAAATATAAAGGAATTAATTTTTGCATGTGAGAACTAGGAGTTATAAGGTGTTTTGTGGTCTAAATATTATGTGTATTTCTGCATGGTGAAAGAAAGTTTGAAGAGCTTTGTTCATTGTTTAGAAAAGCCTTGTTTTGGGAAATTAAAAGGAGTTGTAAAGCAATATCTTTGTGCACATATTTTTGAGAAGAAAGTTCATGTGGATGATTTGAGAAAAGTGCTTTGCTATCTAACCCTTGAAGTGGCACTAGAAAGATAAGTTGTTTGTGAGATAGGTATTTGAGGGCACATCTTCATCAAGCTTTTTGAGGTATGGTGGTTTAACTCTTTCTCTAGGAGGTTGTGCTTTGAGGAAGTAATTTTAAAGTGGAGATAAAAGGGTTGATTAGTGTACATTGTTGGAAATATTTGAGTTAAGGTTTGAAACCTACTTGTGCTTCATTGTTGAATGAGATTGGAAACATTTGAACTAGGTTTTGTGAACAAGTTATGCATCTTTGATTAGTGAAATTGGAATCACTTGTGCTAAGGTTGAAGAAGAAGTTTGTGCATCTTTGTGAAGCATTTTGGGCATTGGTTTGAGTGACATTGAATGTGAGTGGGCAAGTATTAGAGACCAGTTTTGTGAAGCAAATTTATGCACTAGCCTTAATTGATTTGAAAAGAAATTTTCAAGAAGTAGAGATCTGATTTGTTGAATGTGAGACATGTGAAAGCGATAAACTTAATGAATGTGAAAAGAACATATTGAGAATTTGCATTGCATATTACTCCTTATATATTCTTGAAAGAATTATGGGTAGAATATGTCCTGAATTGCCTAAGTTGAAGAAAAGCATTTTTGAAAGAGATCCAAGCATTGTTTTGAAAATCATTTGTGTGCAAGATTTGGGATTGGTTGAGCATATTCTATGAGCTATTTTGAGCGGTAGAACAAGGGGCTAGCATGTGTTAGAGCAGATTTGAGCATGTGTTAGAGAAGATTTGTGCATGTTTTTGAGGAGAGTTGAGAATAAAATGGTTAGCTATTTTGAGTAAGCCTTGTGAGAAGGCTTAAGGTAGTTTTGGGTAGATTGTATGAGCAGGTTTGATTGTTGATGTGAGTAAGCCTTGTGAGAAGGCTTAAGGTAGTTTTGGGTAGATTGTATGAGCAGGTTTGAGATAGATTTGTGCATGTAATGTGTGCATATTTGGGATAGAGTTGAGAACATATTTGTGCATGTAATGTGTGCAAATTTGGGATAGAGTTGAGATAGATTTGTGCATGTAATATGTGCAGATTTGGGATAGAGTTGAGAGCAGATTTGTGAGAAGACTTGGAGCAGGTTTTGGATAGATTTGTGAGAAGACTTGAAGCAGATTTGGATAGATTGTGTGAGCAAGTTTTGAGATAAATTTGTGCATGTAATGTGTGTAGATTTAGGGCAGTGTTGAGCAAGTGATTTGAGTAGATCTTGGTACAGATTTGAGCAAGCCTTTTGTGAAGGCTTGGAGCAATTTTTGAGCAGAGTGTTGAGTTGGCTTTGGAGCAGACCAGAGAAAAGGGAATAGAGTTCTCCTATGGAGAGAGATCCACAAACTAGAGTAGAGGGGATAGATTTCTCCTATGGAGAGAGATCCACAAACCAGAGTAGAGGGGATAGAGTTCTCCTATGGAGAGATATCCACAAACTAGAGAAGAGGAGATAGAGTTCTCCTATGGATAGAGATCCACGAACTAGAGTAAAGGAGATAGAGTTCTCCTATGGATAGATATCCACAAACCAGAGTAGAGGAGATAGAGTTCTCCTATGGATTGAGATCCATAAACCAGAGCAAAGGGGATAGAGTTCTCCTATGGATAGAGATCCATGAACTTGAGCATAGGGGATTGAGTTCTCCTTTGGACAGAGGTCCATAAACATTGTAATAGGGATTTGGTTCCCAAGATATTTGTTGAGAAAATTTAGAAGAAATATTTTCTCCATGGACGTAGCCCACATTGGGTGAACCACGTTAAATCTGTGTCTCTCATGTGTGTGATGATTTGTGCATTGTTTATTTTACTGCATTGATATTATTGTTGTTATCATTTGGAAAGAAAAGTAAAAGTTGATCTTATACTGTTCACCCCCCTCTTAGTATAAGCTTGTGTTCTTCAATTGGTATCAGAGCGGGTTCCTTCGAAAAAAGTCTAACAACTTGAAGGAAGATATTACAGGAACACAAATGGCATCTCAGAATGGATCTTCAACAAATAAGGCTCCATTGTTTTATGGGAACAATTATGCTTTTTGGAGTATGAGGATGAAGACTTATTTGATGGCACAAGGATATGAAACATGGCAATCTATTGAGGATGGGTTCACACCTACAACTACTCCTCCCATAGATAAGGATGGTAAGAAATTACATGTGAATAATGCCAAGGATATGAATGGAATCTTAAGTGGATTATGTGAATCAAAATTTGTGAAAGTTATGCAATGCAAATCAACAAAAGAAATATGGGATAAATTGAAGCAAACATATGAAGGAGACAACAAGGTTAAGTTGGCAAAACTTCAAACTCACAGGAGAAGGTTTGAAGAGTTGAATATGGAAGATGAGGAAGATATTGCTAAATACTTACTCTGTGTTGATGAGGTTGTTAATACCATGTGTGGACTTGGAATGGATATTGAGGACTCTAGTGTTGCTCATAAAGTATTAAGATCACTCCCTATAAGGTATGATGCAAAGGTTTCAGCTATAGAAGATATGAAGGATCTCGATAAATTGACTATGGATGAGTTACATGGAATTCTCACAGCTTATGAGATGAGAACAAAAAAATATCACAATTCCAAGAGAGAGGCAACTTTCAAAGCTTCAAATAAGACAAAAGATAAGAAACCAAAATCAAGTGATGAGTCAAGCAGTAATGAAGAAGCTAACTATGTGAGAAGAAAAAATAAGGACTCAAGAAAACACAAAGATATAAAGACTGTGAAATATTTTAATTGTGGTGACTTTGGTCACTATGCATCTAATTATCCACAAGCTGGAAGTAGTAGCAGTGAAGAGAAATAGGATTATAAGAAAAAGGAAGAAAGAAAATTCAAGACATGAAAAGAAAAATAGGTATGGTCAAGGCAAGCATGAAAATGAGTTCTTTCAAAGGTACAAGAAGAGTTTCTATGTTAAAAGAGGAAGAAATGATTCAAATGAAAGTGATGAAAGACTATCAGATAGTGAAGAAAAAGAGATTATATTTTTGGCAATAGAAGAGGAAGAAAATACTCCTATTGAAGATCAAGTAGAAGATGCTCCTATAATTGAAGACCTGGAGAAAGGTTCAGAAAAAGAAGAAGAAAACACAGTTGATCTAGAAGAAGAACTTATTGTTGCTCTCAGAGAGTTGAAAAGAGTTAGAAAGTAGAATTCAAGACTGAAGGCTCAAGTTCAAGAATATGAGGAAATAAAAGAAAAGCTTCTACAAGATCTTGAAAACTCAAAATCTAAGGCAAGGAGATTTAAAGAAGTCATGGTTGAAAAGTTAGAGGTAAAAGAGTTAGAATGTGAAATATTAGAACATGAAGTGGTTTCTCTAAGGATGGAAGTGAAAGATTCTAAGGATAAGCTGCACAAGTTTGGAAAAAGTTCAAAAGCTTTGGATAACATTATCAATGCACAAAGATCTTCATTTATCAAAATAGGACTTGGTTTTGAAGAAGGACAAGGGAAACAAGAAGAAGGGTCAAGCTCAAGCTCAAAATAAAAGGAAGTTTTAGAGGAAGAGATTGAAGAAGAAACTAAGACCTATGTTGATAAGTTGAAGAATGGAAGCTTCACTAAGAAAGAAAACAATGCACAAACAAGAAACATGGACCATCACAGAGAAGGCAAAGAAAGGACTAAGAGACCAGATGTTTCAAAACAAGATGAATATTTCTTCCAAGGGCATTGTTTTTCATGTAATCGTTTTGGTCACAAAGCTATGCATTGCAGGGTTCATGGAAAGGAGTATGGCTTCACTAAGAGGAACTTCAACTCATTCGAAGATGGATATTTCTTTCAAGGTTATTGCTACTCATGTAATCACTTTGGTCATAAAGCTATACACTGTAGGGTTCATGATAGAGATAATTATGGCTTCACCAAGAGGAACTTCAAGTCATTTGCACCTTCCAAGAACTACAACATCAGATGTTACAATTGTAATAATCTTGGGCATAAGGCCAAGTGGTGTAGAATAGAGTTTTCGGAGCTTCCAGAGTCAAGCAAGAATAGGAACACTCAAAAGGATCAAAAGGGTATGATTACAAAGGTGTTGAAAAAGAAGGTTGAAAAGGAAAAAGAGCATTGTATGTTGGGAGTAGATTTACTCCCACCCCAAAATTAATCACCTCAAGGAGAGGAGGTGGTGAGGGGGTTGAGCTAAGAGTCTTATTTTTAGCCCCAAAGGAGTCCCTTTGCCATTGATGTCAAAGGGGGAGAGTTTCAGTAAGGGGGAGAGAAATCAGTAAGGAGGAGCAGCTTCTCAGGGGGAGCATTTTTGGAATCTAGTGGTAGCAAAAGGAATTATTTTAGAAGGGTTGCCATCAATGACAAAGGGGGATATTTTTGGAAATATTAAGTATGTTGAGTTGTCATTGATGTCAAAGGATTGATGTCAATAGGTTGATGTCAAAGAGAGATTGGTATGGAAAAAATATTCTTCAAGGTTGAAATATTAAAGTGCAAGGTAAAATCTTCAAAGGATGCATGAGGCAGTGAAAAAGGTGCAAAAGTTGTCAAGGCTTCAATATTGCAAGAAAAGGACAAGACCCTACCTTCCTTCAAAAAGATTTAAATTTCAGAATTGGAGGCAAAAGTTCAAAAGTTTAAAAGTTATTATTATAATATTTTTTAAATATTATAATATAACTTAGGTTAAGGTTTTAATAAAAAGGGCACCATTCAAAATTAATTTATCTCCACCATCGACGTTTGAGAAATTATAAAATTGCATATTTATTGAGGACTAACTCATTGGAGCTAAGGTTGTCGTGCATAAAATCATCGAGCGCATCGAGTACATCTAAAATTCACAAGGGAGAGGAAGAAGACAACATGCACACACTTTTCGGGGTAGAAGTGAAGGGTCAAATAGAAGGGCATGCCTTCATTGTTCCAAGCTGGAAGGCTAGCACAGCTGGTCGGTTGAGAAGCGCTAAGGCACGATAGAGAGGAGGCCAGGTGGTCGATTCGTGGTGGCTCCAATTTTTGTTTGCATTTTGGTAAAGGATGAAGAGCGTAGAAGCAATAAAGTAGATATCACGGACTTACATTTTGTGTGGGCGGCTAGCTCACACGGTGGCTTAGCCGAAGCTAAGGCACTGGCAGAGAGGAGGTCAGGGGGTCGATTCGTGGTGGCTGCATTTTTGGTAAGGGCACATTTTTTAATTAATCTCCTATGGTATGCACTACTTAGGGAGTCATAAGGTTGGTTTAATTAAAATTTATTTTGCCTTAGGGAGTCATAAGGATATGCTAAGAAATTGAATATCTTGCATTTTGGGATTTTCAAGGGTGTGTTAAAGGATGTGTTAGTTTACCAACTAGGAGTTATAAGGGTATGTTTTAAAGTATTTTTGCTTGAAAAATATAAGTGATAAGGGTGCTTTTAAAAGAGTATTGTCTTGCAAAAATTATAAAAAGGAAATATAAAGGAATTAATTTTTGCATGTGAGAACTAGGAGTTATAAGGTGTTTTGTGGTCTAAATATTATGTGTATTTCTGCATGGTGAAAGAAAGTTTGAAGAGATTTGTTCATTGTTTAGAAAAGCCTTGTTTTGGGAAATTAAAAGGAGTTGTAAAGCAATATCTTTGTGCACATATTTTTGAGAAGAAATTTCATGTGGATGATTTGAGAAAAGTGCTTTGCTATCTAACCCTTGAAGTGGCACTAGAAAGATAAGTTGTTTGTGAGACAGGTATTTGAGGGCACATCTTCATCAAGATTTTTGAGGTATGGTGGTTTAACTCTTTCTCTAGGAGGTTGTGCTTTGAGGAAGTAATTTTAAAGTGGAGATAAAAGGGTTGATTAGTGTACATTGTTGGAAATATTTGAGTTAAGGTTTGAGACCTACTTGTGCTTCATTGTTGAATGAGATTGGAAACATTTGAACTAGGGTTTGTGAACAAGTTATGCATCTTTGATTAGTGAAATTGGAATCACTTGTGCTAAGGTTGAAGAAGAAGTTTGTGCATCTTTGTGAAGCATTTTGGGCATTGGTTTGAGTGACATTGAATGTGAGTGGGCAAGTATTAGAGACCAATTTTGTGAAGCAAATTTATGCACTAGCCTTAATTGATTTGAAAAGAAATTTGCAAGAAGTAGAGATCTGATTTGTTGAATGTGAGACATGTGAAAGCGATAGACTTAATGAATGTGAAAAGAACATATTGAGCATTTGCATTGCATATTATGCCTTATATATTCTTGAAAGAATTTTGGGTAGAATATGTCTGAATTGCCTAGTTGAAGAAAGCATTTCTGAAAGAGATCCAAGCATTGTTTTGAACATCATTTGTGTGCAAGATTTGGGATTGGTTGAGCATATTCTGTGAGCTATTTTGAGCATGTGTTAGAACATATTTGAGCATGTACTTTGAGCATGTGTTAGAGCAGATTTGAGCATGTATTAGAGAAGATTTGTGCATGTGTTTGAGCAGTCTTGAGCAGAGTTGAGAACAAAGTGGTTAGTTATTTTGAGTAAGCCTTGTGAGAAGGCTTAAGGCAGTTTTGGGTAGATTGTATGAGCAGGTTTGATTGCTGATGTGAGTAAGCCTTGTGAGAAGGCTTAAGGTAGTTTTGGGTAGATTGTATGAGCAGGTTTGAGATAGATTTGTGCATGTAATGTGTGCAGATTTGGGACAGAGTTGAGAATAGATTTGTGCATGTAATGTGTGCAGATTTGGGATAGAGTTGAGATAGATTTGTGCATGTAATATGTGTAGATTTGGGATAGAGTTGAGAGCAAATTTATGAGAAGACTTGGAGCAGGTTTTGGATAGATTTGTGAGAAGACTTGAAGTATATTTGGACAGATTGTGTGAGTAGGTTTTGAGATAGATTTGTGCATGTAATATGTGCAAATTTGGGGTAGTGTTGAGCAAGTGATTTGAGAAGATATTGGTATAGATTTGAGCAAGCCTTTTGTGAAGGCTTGGAAATTTTTTGAGAAGAGTGTTGAGTTGGCTTTGGAGCAGACCAGAGCAAAAGGAATAGAGTTCTCCTATGGAGAGAGATCCACAAACTAGAGTAGAGGGGATAGAGTTCTCTTGTGGAGAGAGATCCACAAACTAAAGTAGAGGGGATAGAGTTCTCTTATGGAGAGAGATCCATGAACCAGAGTAGAGGAGATAGAGTTATCCTATGGATAGAGATCCACAAACCAGAGCAAAGGAGATAGAGTTCTCCTATGGATAGAGATCCATGAACCAGAGCAGAGGAGATAGATTTATCCTGTGGATTGAGATCCACGAACCAGAGCAAGGGGATAGAGTTCTCCTATGGATAGAGATCCACAAACTTGAGCATAGGGGATTGAGTTCTTCTTTGGATATAGGTCCATAAACATTGTAATAGGGATTTGGTTCCCAAGAGATTTTTTGAGAAAATTTAGAAGAAATATTTTCTCCATGGACGTAGCCCACATTGGGTGAACCACGTTAAATCTATGTCTCTCATGTGTGTGATGATTTGTGCATTGTTTATTTTATTGCATTGATATTATTGTTGTTATCATTTGGAAAGAAAAGTAAAATTTGATCTTATACTGTTCACCCCCCTCTCAATATAAGCTTGTGTTCTTCAAACTAAGATCTTTTGAGATATACACCAATGATTAGGGAGAGAGTGAAAGGATAGGATGGTAGCATAATATATAGCCAGTGTTGGGTATCTGGGAAGAGCAGGGTTAAGGATGCTTTGCTATATGTACCTCCATTATCAATAATTTTTGTAGTGCCATAGGCATTCAATGGAGTTGGTACTGATAGGTTAGCCACAAAGGCAACACAAGTAGAGTTGAAGTTTTTGACTAGAAGCTTCAATGAGGTGAGTGCAATTGGTAATAGTCGAGGCTACATGGGAGGAGGCTATTAGAGCTTAAGAGAATATAACTCAAGGGATGGAGGAGTGAACATCTTGTAATAAGGTCATAGCTGAGCTGCATGCAGCCTTAGAGTAGGTTACTCAAGAGAAATATTAGGTTCTCTTAAGGGTAGGTCAAGGAATGGATGTAGACATAGTGGTTGTGATGATCAACCTATTGGATTGACGGTTGGAGTATACAAAGGTAAATTTATATAGGATGAGGGTAGATTTGGATAGGGCAAGGGTAGATCTAGATAGATCGAGAGATGGCTGTGATAGGATGAGGGAGGAGCTTTAGTTGGCTAAGGTGGAGTTAGAGAGGGAGAGGAATCAAGCCATATACTATTGATAACTCTATCATACTATTGTTCCTCTATAGTGGCGATAGCCATCACCATCATGAACATGATTAAGAATTTAGTCTGTGAGTCGATATTCATAGTGGTTAGTTGAATTTTGACCTCCTCCTCCTCCACCAACACTTGGGATAGGAGATGAAGGGTCTAGCTATTAGGCTCTTAGGAGTGAGTGTAAAAAAATTTATTATGTGGTACATCCTCTTTTTTAGGCATAGGGGCTACTATCAAAATTTTTATTATGATACACCTATCTCGTAGGCATGTATGATTTTGAGGCAATATACATAGTTATGACATTATGCTATGTGTTGTGTCTTTTAAATGATGATTGTTTTTTTGTGATGATATGATGCTTTCCTTTTTTTATTTTGAAAAATGTAATTTTTAATATGATGATTATTGATAGCAAATATTTTTATGAATGCTTATGTTAACTTAGCAATGGCCTAATGTGCCAGATAATGAATACATACTAAAAGATAAAATATTTTGTTGGGTGGTGACCTAGGAGTCTAATAATAGACAAGCACTTAGATTTGTATTTGCATGAGTGGTGGTGTCTAAACCTGATAAAAGACAAGTGCTCATTGCAACTTTTGTGCCAATTATTATCCTTTGAACATATATAATACTTGTGAGTTTACATAAAATAGAAATAAAGTCTTATCATGCTTAAATAGTGGCCTAGAATGCCACATAAAAGACAAGCACTTAAGACATGATGATGTACTTGTAATATGTACAAGATATATGTATTGTTATTAGTAAATTTAGTTGTTAGAAATAGTTAGTAATGCATGCTTCAAGAGGCATACCTGAAGGATTTTATGCATGCTTTGAGAGGCATACTTGAAGGATTTTATGCACACTTTCAGAGACGTACCCAAAGGATTTTATTCTTGCTTTGAGAGGTGTACTTGAATGATTTTATGCACACCTTGAGAGACATACCCAAAGTATTTTATGCACACTTTAAGAGGTATAATCAAAGTATTTTATGCATGCTTTTAGAGGCATACCTGAAGTATTTTATGCACTCTTTGAGAGGTATACCTGAAGGATTTTATGTATACTTTGAGAGGCATACCTGAAGGATTTTATGCAAATATATGAGATAGAATGATTTTATATATTAATCTTGATAGGTGTCCCCTAAGCAGGAAGTGAAATACATGAGTGTGTGTAGTAATAGAGATAGATTTATTTATGAATTTGTAAAGATAGTTTATTTTCCAAAGCTATGAATATAGATTAAAAATATTATGATATTAGGAGCAGGTTGCTGGGGGTTATGATATTTGAGCATGATATAATTATAGTCTTAGATTTCTTGACATATGAGAGAGGGTAACAAGGGTCTATAAGTTTATTATATAACACATGCAAAAAATTACATGTAAATGAGAAATTGGACTTAAGACCCATCACCACCTCTGATGTGTGAAGAAAATTAAGATTTGAATGAGGGGAGCATTACTGAAGGTGACTTCAAAATCATATATTCCTAGATATTGTACTCACAGTATAATCATGAGTATGTGGTATGAGTGGATATGATGAAAAAGTTTGCTTGAAAGGCACATTGAGCTATGTTTTTAGTTGTAAAGATGAAATATTTCATGGTTTATATGATTTTTATTTATTGAATCTCTTGTTGCATAAGATAGGACCTTACGATCCATAGGTCACCTGCCTAAAAATGTGTAAATATTTACATGAAGAAAGGATTTGGGATCCGTAGCTGCATATGATGCATTGGGATATTTGAGAGTTTGTGAGAGTTGTATAAAAATAAAATTTGTAGACTAAGTGTAACACTATCATATGGATAATTTGAGAAAATATGAGGTCCTTCACCTTTACCCCATGTGTGTACAAAGAATTATATATGCACAAAACATGGGAACAAGGAATCACATTTTATTGAAGGTCCATATGGTAGCATGACCTATAGTTTGAGAATTTTTCATAGATGTAAAGATAATATGCCTATGCTTGTTTGTAGACCTTTAATAAGCACAAATATTTAGTAATATACTACTTGGTGTACTCATAAGATATTATAGGTTTGTAAAATGTTGATCACTAAGTCCTAATGTTTCCCAAGGGTCTACAAGTTAGCGATGATATTTTCTATGTCGATGAAGCCTAATTAATTGGTTATTGAATTGATGAAATATATTTTTATGATAGTGGGAGAAAAGAAAGACTAATTTGATTTTGAATTATCTAGCATTTTGACAAGTGGATTCATCACCCTTGGTTTTATTGTCTAGTATTTATATAAAAATTCCTATATACATGAAATATTGAAATTAGGGACTTGATTCTGCCTAACGATATGTAGGATAGTTTGAAAATGTTGTGGATTGAGAAGAAGTTGAGGTGATGATATCCTGAGTTACCTAGTATATTAGTAGTCATTGTCGACCATACCCATCCTTTGTCTGATGTGCATGCAAATATTGTATGTGCATGAGGCATAGGACATGAACAACCAAGGGTGCCACTCATTTATGAGGAAAATCAGGATGATTATGATAGAAAAAATTGCTTATCACACCGATTGAGATGGAGAAGTTCTCTATCCATTAACTGGCAGATGATAATTTGCATAAATTAAATAGATAATATATGTTCATATTAATGGGAACTTGAAGCCACATATTTGCTATCATATAGATTGTTAGAATTTGTTTTTGATTGTATGCTTGTTTAATAAAACAAGGTAGGGGAATAGAGCTCTATTAATCTAGTGCCTAGTAAGGCTTACAAATAATTATAGGGTTACGAGATATTGGATTAACAAAGTCTTGCAACCTGAATGATTTATTAGATAGAAAGTTTTCATAAGACTATGATTTGCATTTCATTGCATGACTATGTAGTAAACCAAGTAAAAAAGAGGACCCTATTGATCTAGTGTCTGGTGAGGCTTACAAATAATTATAGGCCTACAAGATATTGGATCAATAGAGCTTCTCAACCCGAGTGGCTTATTCGATAAGCAACTTGTGAGATTATAATTTGTGTTTTATTACATGCTCATCTAATAAAATAGGCGAGGAACAAAGCTTTGTAAATCCTATGCTTGGTAAGGCTTAAAAATAATTATAGGTCTACGAGATATTGGATTTACAAAACCTTGTGTTTTGCATGGCTTGTTAAACATACATGCTTTTTATGATATTTTTATTTAGATTTTAATGTAAACTTAGATGATAAGCCAAATGGGAAATATGATCCTATTTATCCAGTGTTTTGTGAGGTTTACAAATAATTTTAAGCTCACAAGATATTGTATAAATAGGGCTTATCAACTCAGGTGATTCACCAGATAAGTGATGCCTGATGAATATGATGAATGAATGTCATGATCGATTTGATAGGTCATGCTAGGATACTAAAATCCTTCTTTGCTACATAGCATGCCTACAAATAATTTTAATATTGGAGTACATCAGAGGAGGAGAAGCAACACCCTGGAAGGGCCTATTAAATAATTGTGAGAACTAGAGAAAAGGAGATTTGGTTGAAAGTAATGTAAATATAAAGTGATGAAAATATGATGTGTATCTTGGGAAAAAAGAAAGGGTTAAGGAAAGGTCATTATGACCATGAATTATGACATCATAAATGTTATAGATAAGAAAAGGGACATAGAAGAAATTGTGATAAGAGGAGAAAAAAAAAGATTTTTTTGGATTGGTAGGATTGCTCAACATGAGATTTCCTATATGAATGCAATGTAGGTGATTTTTGTAATGGGAAGGATTATTGTTTACATCATCACAAAATACTTCTGACTCTATGGTATGATCAAGAAAACCAATAAATCATGCAAGGGGCATAATTTTTTTGGATGTATGTTTGTTGTTTTGGATTATTATGCATTCAAACAACCATGCATTCAGTCATATGAGCAAGAAAGTCATGAAGTGTTTATGCATAATACCTTTTGAGGTGCATGATGTTGATTGGTTCTTTGTGTTCTTTGTCATCTAGTGTGGCTAGGCAGTAGGATTCAGAGCTAAATTTAGTAGTGATGATGAAATGTCCTAGCCAGTTGGGCTCAAAATTTCCTTTGAGTTCATCTTTGGCATTGGTATTCTTTTGGTTTTATTTGAGGAATAAGTCTCCAATATCAAAGGTTCTTAAACACACTTTTTGTGATAGGCATACCAAAGTCTGTTGTGGTATGTTTTCAAGTTTTCTAAGGCATTGATGTGCTTTTCTTCTAAAAGCTCTAATTATTGTAGGCAATGTAGGAGGTATTCATATTTGACTGAAGAGTCTTGTAATATAACTCTTAGGGAGGGTATTTCAAGTTCAAAGTGGAATACAACTTCTATGCCATAAATTAAGGCATAAGGTGTTGCTCCTATAGGAGTTCGTATGCTAGTACGATATGCCCACAAGGCAGGATAGAGTTGAAAATGCCAATGTTGACCATTTTTTTAACTAGCTTCTTGAGAATTTTGACTAATGTTTTATTGGAAAATTTTGCTTGTATGTTTCCTTGAGGATAATATGTTGTTGACCATTTTTGATGGATTTTGTATTTTTTGGATGTCTTGGCAACTTCCTTATTTTTTAATGGTGTACCATTATCCACAATTAGGGTAGAAGAAATTTTGTAATGGCTAATGATTTGGTTGACGATGAATTTGGGTAGTTGTATTCCTATTGTGAAGGATAGAGACATGACCTCAATCCATTTGGTGAAATATTTATGGCTATGATAATGAATTTAGGACCATATAATGATTGAGGGTTGATTTTACCTAAAATGTCTAATCCCCAAGAGGCGAAGGGCCAAGGTGACATCATTGGTTGTAAGTCTTGGGAAGGACCATGGATGAGATTATCATGTCGCTGACATTTTGTTGTATGTCCTAACATAGTGATAGGTGTTATTCTCCATGGATGGCCAATAGTAATCCATCCTAAGGAGTTTTCTAGCTACAACTAGCCTACTAAAATGTCCACCACATGATCCATCATGGGATTCTTTGATGATTGCTTGGGCTTCCCCTGTATTTATGAATCTAAGGAGTATGTCCTTGAAAGAGCATTGATATGAGATATCTCTAATAATGACATATTTGTAAGCTTTTAATCTAAATTGTATACATTTTTGGTAATTGAATCCTTCAGGTAATGTCCCTTCTTTGAGGAATCTAAGGATGTATTGATACCAGGGTTCTTGTGGTGAAGTTGATTTTATGGTGCAAATGTTTAGAGGTTGTAGGCATGACTTTAATTTTAAATATCCTTTTATTGATATTATGATATGGAGGTATCTTCATATTCTAGTGCTATGGGAATAATGGATGTTGTTGTGGCCATAGCATTGGCATGGTGATTGCTAGATCATGGGATAGCTTCTATGTTGACTTTGTCAAAATAAGCTATTAATTTATCTATGATATATTTGTAAGGATTTAGTTTATCATATGTGGTTTTATAGACACCATTGACTTGATTAATCACTAATTGTGACTCATCGTATGCTGTCAAGTTTTAATTTTGAGTTTCAATGTAGCTCTAAGACCTAAAATCAATGCCTCATCAACCTGTTGTATTGTTTATACATGAGAATCATAGTTTAAAGGATAGTGGTATAAGCTACTATTGTGGAATGACCAAAATTATTCCTATCCACTGCACCTTTGGCACATCTAGTTCTATCAAAGTACAAGATCCAATATTTAGGATGTTGAGTATCTATAGATAGGACTGTCTCATCAGGAAAGGTGATGCTTATAGTATCCTTTGACTCTAAAGGTGTAGTGGCAAATTGATTAGCTATAACTTTCCCTTTTAATGATTTTTGGCTAATGAATTCAAGATCAAATTTGCTAAGGGCTATGACCCATTTGGCAGTTCTTCCTAATTGGTATGGTTTTGACATGAGGTATCATAGGAGATTGAATCTTGATATGACATAGTTCTTTTGGATGAGCATGTAATATCTTAATTTGAGAGAGGAGAAAACAACTGCTAGGCATAACTTTTTCAATGGTGTATAGTGAGTTTCATAATTCATAAAAAATATAATTATGTAGTAGATGGATCTTCTCAATGTTGGTCATCATATTGAGCTAATAAGGCTCCAAGGGTATGTTTAGCAACAATTATGTATAACGATAATGTTTGGGTTAGATTAGGTGGTATTAAGATAGGTGGTATCAAGAGATAAATTTTTAGAGCTTCAAATCCTTTTGACACTCAATATCCCATTAATTTTTTTGTCTTTCTTAAGTAATCTAGAGAAGGGTTGACTTTTTTTTGGTAATTGTGTGATGAATATTCAAATGGATTGCAATTTACCTTGGAGGCTATGCATTTTGGCCAAATTAATTGGTGGTGGCATGTTCATGATCACCATAAATTTAGAAGGGTCTACTTCAGTGTTGCATAACTTTTATTATTAAACATGAACCATTCACCAATATGCAGAAATATCAAATCATTCATCCACAATATATTATCCACAATAACAATCCACAAATGAGAGAGAGATAGATAATACCCTTAAGGTAGGGCAACACCAATAATAATCCTTAAGGAAGGAATAACTCCACAAGATCTCCCAAGATGAGAGGCCACTTCGTGGGCACGACGATTACATAAGATTCTTCTTCAATGATATGATATCCTTACAATGACAAATATCTCTTCTTTATATATCCATATTCTTATTCTACTTTTGAGAGCCTACTACTAATATTATATTATATTAAAATATAATATAATATTATAATACAATCAACCTTGGGTTATGTGTGGCCCATGCCAACCCTTATACAATATAATAATATATCCCCAAATATCTATTCCTAGGTACCCTACCATGCCACCCTCCTTACAAATGTTTCGTCCTCGAAACATATGAAGAAACCTGATAGTATGATTTGCTAAGCAATGTTAGCAATTGGTACCAATCTCGATCATCCATCCATCCAAGTGAAACCCGATGATGCTGGTACGCCATTTTGTTACTTGAGTATCCAAATCTGCTTCGTTGGCTCCACGCTTCTTTGCTTGTATTTTGATAACTTGAATGATGGGTCCACTTGTTCCTTGATGCTGATGAACCTTGCTGAAAACCATGATCACTATGCTTTCTTTGCCAAAAACTGCCATAGTTGGTGCCCTGTTGATTACATGTAGAACCATAATATTGTTGCCTTGAACCCTGCCTCCAATATTGTTTCCGCTCATGGTGGTGTGGATGGCGATATGGTGCAACCTTTACTTGATGTTCTACCTTCTTTGACTTCTCAAAATTTGGCTCCATTATTTTAAATTCCTCTACACATTGTTCTTTCATGTTCTCTTTGTTTGGTGTGTCCTTGTGCTCTTCTATCAAATATTCCTTGGACTTTGTTGCTGCTATCGCCTTCGTGGATTCTGTTTCCTGTTCTTCAATTTGTTCTTCTACAACCACTTCTTGATTTTCCTTGTATCCTTGCTCCTCAAGCTGAGAAATATCCTTCTTGGATTCTGTTTCATGTTCTTCAATTTGTTCTTCTACAACTGCTTCGTGATTTTCCTTGGATCCCTGCTCCTTAAGCTGAGAAATATCCTGTAATGTTATCTTCTTTTCCTGTACCATAACTTCATAAACTTCTTTTGCACATTAATGTTAACAGTACCCAAAGAATCTAACCAAGGATAACCAAGAACAATATCCTTATCATCCATCTCAATAGCATAGAAATCTGAATGTAAAACATATTTATCCATGGTGATCTTTAAATCTTCAAAAATCTGAACATTCTCACCCTCTAGTTGTATGTCCTTGATTTTTGTTGCTTGAACTTGCAACTTCTTAGCCAAAGCACTATTAATAAAATTATATCTACTACTAGGGTCAATGGAAATAATAACCTGTTCCTTTTGAATGCTTCCATGAACCTGCATAATAGACTTTTTAGATTCAAACAAATTTCTTTGTCCATTTTCTAATTTATCTTCTACCAAAGGTATGGTTTCCTCTGTCTGCATACTGACATCTTTTTTATCTTCTACCACGTCTTTGGAATTTGCTAGCTCTCTTTTTATTTCCTTTTGTTCTTTTTGAAACATATTTATTTCTTCTTCATATCCCTTGATGGTGGCCTTCAAACTAGCTATCTTTTTATATGGGTCCCATCTACTCAAGAATTCATGCTCCATTGTTTTCCAAGTTAGTTCATCTTTATGGGCGCGAGGAATTCTAGAATACCAAATCTTAGCTTCTCCACTAAGATAAAAAGAAAGCAAATTTTTCCAAATAGGATTATGATAAAACTCGGATTTATAATTTTTCCACCAATCCCTAACATCAATATCATCTTCTCCAAAAAAATCTTGGACTGCCATTGTTCATGCCCTAATGCAACTAGGGTTTTATGGAAATAAATATCTTCCCACTGAGTTGAAGCTAAAAATCCACATAGACAACTAGATCTGCAATTTTTTCTTCCAAACAAAATAAAGTGTAACTGATTTGCTTACCCGAACTAAACAAATTTTGTCTCTCGAAAAATTCGCGACTTGAAAATTCGTCACTACCCTTGTTCCAGACGACTGATTTCAAAAGGTCGTATCTCCCTCAATACTACTCGAATTCCTTCATATGACCACTCATTTTAAAGCTCTTCAAATTCTGCACAATTTGATCCAAGAATCGCCTCAATCGGATTAACTGTCGCAAAGATATGGCTTCTGAAAGATGAGGTGTTTTTTCCAAAAAAAATCTGTGAAATTCGTCACTATTCCTTGTTTCGGATGACTAACTTCAAAAGGTCGTATCTCCCTCAATACTACTCAGATTCCATCATATGACCACTCATTTTAAAGCTCTTCAAATTCTGCACAATCTGATCCAAGAATCGCCTGAATCGGATAAACTTGCGCAGAGATATGGCTCCTGAAAGATGAGATGTTTTTCCAAAAAAAATTGCCCTAATTCTAGGGTTTCACACAAAAATCCCCACTTTGCCAAAATCGTTGCTCTGATACCACTTGTTGCATAACTTTTATTATTAAACATGAACCATTCACCAATATGCAGAAATATCAAATCATTCATCCACAATATATTATCCACAATAACAATCCACAAATGAGAGAGAGATAGATAATACCCTTAAGGTAGGGCAACACCAATAATAATCCTTAAGGAAGGAATAACTCCACAAGATCTCCCAAGATGAGAGGCCACTTCATGGGCACGACGATTACATAAGATTCTTCTTCAATGATATGATATCCTTACAATGACAAATATCTCTTCTTTATATATCCATATTCTTATTCTACTTTTGAGAGCCTACTACTAATATTATATTATATTAAAATATAATATAATATTATAATACAATCAACCTTGGGTTATGTGTGGCCCATGCCAACCCTTATACAATATAATAATATATCCCCAAATATCTATTCCTAGGTACCCTACCATTCGGTTCCATGATGGGATATGATGAACCCTAATAGCTTTCTTGATGTTACCACATAGATGTAATTATGGGATTTTAGCCTGACTTTGTATTCTTGTAATATTTCAAAAATACATCTTAGGTATTGAACATGGTTTTATATTTTCTTGGAGTGACCTAAGAGGTCATCCACATAGTCTTTCATAGGATTATGCATGAGGTCCGTTGGAACTGATTCTTGCATCCATAAGATTCGATTGTCACGCTGCAAAAATTCATTTGAAACCAACAAGCTATTACAGACTCTGGTCAACCTGCCTATTTGTTCTAATAAACATGAATATTGCTAAAAGAAAACTATAGAATAGTTAAGGAAACCTTAGCGGTAATTATGTGATAAATCATTGATTACGTGCTCCAGATTAATATAACACTATACGTATTAAAATGACCAAGCAAGAAAATAACCAATTGTTATGCCTTATGTAGACCGGTGTCTAGATTCATTGGGTTATTTTAGAAATTTAACCACAATTCTGACATGAACGGAGAGAATGGGGAAAAAATAAAATTGGCGCTCTTAGATTTATTCGAATATCGTAATAAAACTAGAAGTTAACCAATGAAATAAACGTATATAATACATTCAAATAATGTAATCCATTATATAGTGACACATAGTACTAAGACAAATATATAACATGAATGAAACTTAGAATTGTATTGATTTCATAAAATATTCCATGCAGAGTGGGCAAGACGCATTTTAAAACTATTTTTCTTAAAGAAATACATCAATAAAATAAAGAAGACTCTATTAAAATAATATAACGGGTCTCTCCTACTCTCCTTGTTCTAATCTGGTAACAATAGAGTCTTTGAATCTCAAGTTCAATAGGATAGGAAATAATATCAGCTTCTTGAACACTTTCCTATCAAAATCTTGTACACTAGAGGGAAGAAAGAAGAATGAATGAGAAAAATAGACATAAAAGGGAGATACAACAACACAACTCTAAAGGGCACTCAAGTATACCTCTTAGAAAAAATGCTATTCTCTAATTGCTTGATACAAAATCTAAACCTTTATGCTTCTTTTTATAGCTGTTGGTTCTCGATTCTGTTATTTTTAGTTTATTTCTATCCTTACACTTATCATCATCTAATTGATCCTACTTTGTATGTTTTGCAACTAGTGCAGCTCTGAACTGACTGTCATCATCTATTTTTGGATTGAAGGGAGTTCTTCAGCTAAATAATTTGGCTGTTTTTGCTCTTATGTTAGCCCTAGAAACTAAGGATTCATTATTATATTTTTTATTTTTGTTATGCTTGTCCTTGTCACTATGATCTGCTGTTAAGGATTTACTAGGCTGCTATTACAAAATTTAGACGAGGGATGGAGGGGGACCCAACATGATGGAGAAGACAAGGGGTGGCATGCCAGTGGAAAACGGATGGAGTTGCACTGATCACACGATAGAGTGAAAGGAGAAAAGAGGAAAGGGGGTGGCTTCACACAATGGAAGGTGGTGAGGTTGCACAATTTTGGAAAAAATGTTAGGGTGGTTAAGGAAGAAGTCCTGAAAAGAGGGAGGCAACGATAAGTAGGAAGAAGATGGTAATGGAAAACAAGATCTAGAAATATCTATAAGTTGCTTCCATAACTATACTCCATCAGAGTGTTCCCCTTATAACTATATTTCGTCGAAGCGTAGATTGAATGACTTTTTGTAAGTCAAAACCATATTTTATTCTTCATGCGCTTTCTTCATCTTAAGTATTTGCAGAACAAAATTTAAATACTTTTATATTCTTTGTACTCCATTGTTTCGCTTACTGATACCTTTAAATTTCCCTTACTATCTCTATTTATAAACTGTGACTATGCCTTGTAGTCTCATTTTGTGGTACATTATTATTCCTAAGAGATATACATGATTTGGTTGCATGCTTGAGCATCATGATTTATCTTTTTTTTAGTCTGCTTTATCCTTATCAAGGTACTATCCATGGTATTTACTCTGATTGCTCGAATCTTTCCTTCCTTGGGTATCCTTTTGGATTTACGATGTTTATGTGTACTATTTTGACTTCATCTCAGTTGTTGATCTTCATATTGTATTTTGACGTACCTTGCTGTGAATGAGTCACCTCTTTTTTTTATATCTCGATATATGATTTTAGGCATTTCAGAGAATGGTCGCCCTTTTCCTGGGAGTCTAAACTATCAAATCTTCTTCTTGGAACATTATTTTTTCCATTTTCTTTAGTTCCTTTTGTATGTCCTAGATCAATTCATTGTCATTGGATCTTATTAAAGGATCATCCATATCCCTTGATCTCCATAGTGTACAACTCATGCCTCTCTCGGGATGCAGGTTTGCATTGGGTATCCTGGCTTGATACTTTCAAACCTAAAAAATGTTAGTCCTAAAATAACGAAGGTATGCACTAGCAATGATCGTGCACAGTATAGAGAATATCTCAGTATTTTACAATTTAATCTAATCTCAAAATAAATGTTAATTCAAGGTTTACCTCCTATTTTGTTTATTCAATATTTGATTTAAGGTTTAGTTTGAGCCTTAACTCTATATCAAATATCAGTTATGGAGAAATAATCTAACCATGGCTAGCCTTTGATTTTTTATAACCTTCTGATTTACCTTTGAAACATTTTCTACTGTTAGATCATTTTGAGACAGAGCGCATCCGTTAGATCCGTCGTAAGATGTCCGTTGGATTAGCCTTGCTTGTATTCCATCATGTTGACTTTGACTTGATCACCGTCATTAGATTCTCTTAATCTCAATGGAATGCTACCGTTGGATTCTTATGATCATTTTATTAATTTGACCTTTGATTCATGCGCTACCATAAGATCCTAGGGATGATTACCGAGGCCGCTGATGTATTAATAACCTATATTTTTGTTAGTCCATAAATTATATAAACCTACGACAAATTAATAATTTTTAATCATGTTTAAAAATTCAAAACCTTTGTCGGTAATAATTCATTTTGGCAATACTTAAGGTTAAAGATTATACCATTGTTTATTTTACCTTATAATAATGCGGTGTTTTAGTCCTTATCTAAACATGATTTACCAATGCTAACCTAGAGATTAAAACCTTAACAACATTGTATTAAACATGGATTATATGATTAGTTCACCTCTCTAAGCGATTGTCGTTAGATCATACCATAATGGGAGTGCAACCGTTGAATCTCCCGCACATACACAAGGTTTAGCAAAAGAAAGGGGGAAGATTACCCATGTATGGAATCTTTATAAAACCCAATTAAGTGCTTTATTTAGCCTCAATAATGCATTTTAATTAATCATTTGATGAAGGAAACCTTTAGATTAACCTTCGATCACTTTTAACAATGTGCATCATTGGATTAAAGTTTGATCAAGCACCGCCATCCGATTTCTTCAATCCTTCATTGGGGGTGCTTTATTACGATTGGGTGCATCCATCTGATTTTATCTTAAACAAAGCGCAACCATCATATTTCCTGTATCTGCATACTCAATAATAGAAAAGGGTTCATCATTAGATTTGATTAACCTTGATAAAGCTAAAATGGGGTAATTTAGAAATGTATTATACCCTTATTAATGTGTAACTAATCTTAGTTTTACCTTTGTATTTACTTGATATCATACCATTTATGATTTCGACGTGACCATCGAATTTCGAGTAATGTTGGCACGACCGTTGATCTTGATCAACCTATGGGGTTAGTTAACAAGGGGCACATGATTTTAAAATGGGATTAAGCTGAAAGGGGAATAATTAGTAATGTATTAAACCCTTGCTAATATTTTAATAGATTTAATTAATATTGCATTTGTTTATATTTTTTAGGCACCTTTTATAAGAGTGTCGTCATCGGATCAGTTCCTGATCGAGTGCTGTCGTCGGATTTTGCTGATATGCTCGATGTTTTATTGCAATGGAGCACATACCCTTAATGGTTTTTAATTAATGTTTCTTTTCAAACATTTATACTTTAATTATTTTGACCACATACTTTTAAAATGTTGATTAATTGATGCAGGAGCATCCGGCGGTAGCAAATCTATCTTGCATCCTCAGAAATTTTCTAAGTTTTCTAAAAAATTTGAATATTGATTTATTTCTCTCTTTTCTCAAGGCAGAAAAGCAAGTGGGAGGTCTAAGTTTTGGAAAGCAGGTTGTTGAGAGGGGAGTCACGAAATCGTGACATGTCGCGATATCACGACATGTCACGAAATCGCGACTCCTAAGGCTACGGCCAGAAGAAGGCGGGTTTTGTCATGATACCACGACGTTGCAATATCGTGATGTCGTGATATCGTGACTTGCGAAGGTAAGTCAGTGGCAAAGGCGAGTGGTGTCACGATATCGCGACATCATTTCGAAGACGGAGGCATGGGAATGTTGCGTCGCGATATCACGACGTCGCAATATTGCGACGTCACGATATCGCGATGATTTTTAAAATTAGAAGCAAGGTGGCAGTTGGGTCGCGATATCGACGGCAGCAAATCTATCTTGCATCCTCAAAAATTTTCTAAGTTTTCTAAACACTTTGAATATTGATTTATTTCTCTTTTCTCAAGGCAAAAAAGCAAGTGGGAGGTCTAAGTTTTGGAAAGCAGGTTGTTGAGAGGGGAGTCGCAAAATCGTGACATGTCATGATATCGCGACATGTCACGAAATCGTGACTCCTAAGGCTGCGGCCAGAAGAAGGCGGGTTTTGTCGTGATACCGCGACGTCGTGATATCGCGACATCGTGATATCACGACTTGCGAAGGTAAGTCAGTGGAAAAGGCGAGTGGTGTCACGATATCACGACGTCGCGATATCGCGACATCATTTCGAAGACGGAGGCATGGGAATGTTGTGTTGCGATATTGCGACGTCGCGATATCGTGATGATTTTTAAAATTAGAAGCAAGGTGGCAGTTGGGTCGCGATATCGCGACATGTCACGATATCGCGGCCAGTTAGAGGCCGACATGTGGCTTGGGTTTCGAGACATCAGAATGTTGAAGAATGCAGTCAAGATCAAAGAGGTTGGACCGACGGTCGGGCAAGGTCAATTTAGACACATGGACTGCCACGTGTATCCTGGGGGTGTGAAGGGCACGTGTAACAGGTATGTTATGACAAGGAGGAGACATGGCAAGTTTTGCAAGCGAAAACATACGTGTACCAAAATGGAGATAAAGACCATGTATAGTGAATTAAAATTTAAAGCCACGTGCATTAAAGGAAGAGAACCACCTCATGAAGGTCTTTTCGAAAAACAGCTATTTCAGAGCATGGCCGGTATGGAGAAGACGGCAGTGCAGAGTACGGCGGTGGTTGCAGGTCGAGGGAGACCACGAATGCAAACAACAGTGTAGATCGGGCAGAGATTGCCATTAATGACAATTTTGAAAACCCGAGAAGGAGGGAAATTCAAAATTGGAGATCTTGTTTTGTGGAGCATTGATTGTTGGGAGGACTGGGGGGACCTCGTTAAAAAGATGGAATTTTTGTTTTCAGGGGATGGCGGACCGGAGAACAGAGAAGTAGAACAGAGAAAGAAGAGAGCCGAACTCGGCCTTTGTAAAGCCTGCGGGCTGTTGCTTTCAAGCTTGTAATTATTTTTTTTTCAAATTTTAATGAAAAGGCAAGTTTTTTGAAGTGTTCCGTTCCCGGTGCCCCGTCAGTGGTATCAGAGCGGGAGTTCCTGAGTGCGTAAACAGACCGCCGACCGTGAGGCAGTTTGCGCCAGGACCTACGGGAGGGTTTTGAGAAAGAGAGAAAGAGAGAGTTTAGCATCCCCGAGCATGTTAGCAGACCGTCGGACATGAGGCAGCTACACCGGGATCAGTTAAGTTTGTGAGAAAAGCAAGCAAAAAGAATGCATTCCCGAAGAAGACGGGATAACCAGGAGGATGTGGTTTCAGAAGAAGAGTATTTAGCCTTGAAGCGGCAATTAAAATCATTGCAAAAGGAGTGGCTTGCAATGAAGTTACGGGAGAAGGAAGAACGGCAGAAAAGGCGAGAAGAGAGACAGAGAAAAAAGGAAGAAAAGATGAAGGAGGCTGTAGAGGAAGAGAGCAGCAGTACCGGGACCTGCCCGGAAGAAAGCATAGATTTTTCTATGCAAGAAGAGGAAGTACCGCAGGCTGCAGCAGAAGTTTGCAGCAATGAGAAAATTAGTCGGGAAGAAGACAGAGGCTGTATGGACCAGGAGCCGGGGTTAGAACAGTCTGCAGAGGATGAGAAGATGTGCAGTAATGCCAGAATTTGTCTGGTAGAGGGCAGAAAATTTTCTTGCCAAGACGCAGAAGTTGAACAAGTTGCAGAGGCAGGTGAAGGTTGGGAAGGGTTGCCGAAGGCAGTGACCGAACATCACCGAAGTGAAGATCACTTCTCTATTTACCCCGGGTGTCTGATGCAGGAGCATCCGGTGGCAGCAAATCTATCTTGCATCCTCAAAAATTTTCTAAGTTTTCTAAACACTTTGAATATTGATTTATTTCTCTTTTCTCAAGGCAGAAAAGCAAGTGGGAGGTCTAAGTTTTGGAAAGCAGGTTGTTGAGAGGGGAGTCACGAAATCGTGACATGTCGCGATATCGCGACATGTCACGAAATCGTGACTCCTAAGGCTACGGCCAGAAGAAGGCGGGTTTTGTCGTGATACCGCTATGTCACGATATCGTGACATCACGATATCGTGACTTGCGAAGGTAAGTCAGTGGCAAAGGCGAGTGGTGTCGCGATATTGCGACGTCGCGATATTGCGACGTCGCGATATCGTGGCATCATTTCGAAGACGAAGGCATGGGAATGTTGCGTCGCGATATCACGATGTCGTGATATCACGACGTCGTGATATCGCGACGATTTTTAAAATTAGAAGCAAGGTGGCAGTTGGGTCGCGATATCGCGACATGTCGCGATATCATGACATGTCACGATATTGCGGCCAGTTAGATGCCGACACGTGGCTTGGGTTTTGAGACATCAGAATGTTGAAGAATGCAGTCAAGATCAAAGAGGTTGGACCAACGGCCAGGAAAAGTCAATTTAGACACGTGGACTACCATGTGTATCCTGGGGGTGTGAAGGGCACGTGTAACAGGTATGTTACGACAAGGAGGAGACATGGCAAGTTTTGCAAGCAGAAACATACGTGTACCAAAATGGAGATAAAGACCACGTATAGTGAATTAAAATTTAAATCCACGTGCATTAAAGGAAGAGAACCACCTCATGAAGGTCTTTTCGAAAAATAGTTGTTTCAGAGCATGGCCGGTATGGAGAAGACGACAGTGCAGAGTACGACGGTGGTTGCAGGTCGAGGGAGACCACGAATGCAAACAGCAGTGTAGATCGGGCAGAGATTGCCATTAATGACAATTTTGAAAACCCGGGAAGGAGGGAAATTCAAAATTGGAGATCTTGTTTGGTGGAGCATTGATTGCTGGGAGGACCGGGGGACTTCGTTAAAAAGACCGAATTTTTGTTTTCAGGGGACGGCGGACCGGAGAACAGAGAAGTAGAACAGAGAAAGAAGAGAGCCGAACTCGGCCTTTGTAAAGCCTGCGGGCTGTTGCTTTCAAGCTTGTAATTATTTTTTTTTCAAATTTTAATGAAAAGGCAAGTTTGTTGAAGTGTTCCGTTCTCGGTGCCCCATCATTAATTAAAGCACGTGCATCCATTGGATCGGGCTTAGCTCAAGCGCATCCATCCAGATTAGCAAAGTTGCATGGATTTTATTAATTTTAATCACTTTTGACCTTAGGTTTTAATATTTTTAAACCATTTGACCTTTGTCTTAACCTTCGGGTTCCTTCGTGAAAGCTCGTCCGTTGGATTCTCTTTTTGCGAAGCGCTACCCTTAGATTGATCTTAAGGTGCTCGATTTTTAACGTAATGGGGTGCATACCCTCAAGGTTTTAATTAAGACCTTATTTGACATTACTTTATGCTTTTCGGGCTTTAGACCAAGGTATTTGATTAAATTTTTCCATTACTTTTGAATACCTTAGGACTTAAAGATTTATCATTTGATTTAAGTCTAAGGGAGACTTCATTTATTTGGAAGACTAAACCTTGTATTTTCAATGGTCGGATTTTATCATGAGGGACTGACTTTGGCAACTCTTTAAGATATAACAATTTTCAAAGGTGCATATGATAGCAATATTTAAACCAACTTCTTTAATAAGATGCAAAGAGACCAACAATGCTTGCTTATTTTGATGAAACCAAAAATTTAAATTTGGGGGTTTCAAAGTTTGAGTCAAATTTGGCTCCAACATAGGCTCTATCTGGGACAATGTGTTGAAAACATGAGGCACTTGAGAACCACAGAATCTCCTGGTTTTATTTGCAAAAATTGGACAAAAATTCAAATCATCAAGGTTGATAAACAAAACTTAAAAACAACAAAACATTACAATTTTTAAAACTAAAAAATTGTACAAGTGACAGGACATCAAAGTCAGAGAGTATTGAAAAACTGTAATTTCCTTTTATTCACTTTTTGGAAAAGTAGGGCCAAAATTTTAGAAACAGATGAGCTTTTGAGATATATTGTAATGCTTGTTCTAGCTAAGTTATAAGATATGATTACACAAAATTTGTCAAAAACCTTTTGCTCCATCATGTTTAAGCCCATGTGTGTGTTTGTGCATTCATTTTGATTTCTAAGTCTTTCAGAACTTTGCCATATCTGAGCAAAATAGTTAAGCCTAATATGTGATTTCACTCTTAAAAATTTTCACCATTCTATAGGGCTCCACTACCAGTCAAGCGTCTATAGCCCCGGTGGAGTTGCTTCTAATCCCATCTGGTTTTACCCTACTACCAGTCAGGCGTCTATAGCCCCGGTAGAGGTTTTCCAAGATATCTCAGGCAGTGACTCAATTTTACTTTATTGTAATTTTTCTTTCTCGTTTGAGAAGTATTTGATATAAGCAAATTGTGCAAAGAGTATGCCTGAGTTGAGGATTAGTTTCTAGCTAAAAGGATGAGTGTAATGATTTTTAGCTTAACCACCCTCTCAAAGATAACTTGGTTCTTTGGACCTTTGAAGTCACTTTAAGTATCATTTGTAATGTGAGGCTTTGACATGATGTTTCAATCAGCTTTATTTTCATTCTATTTTATCTCATATCAAATAACTATTGCATAAACACTCATATTTGAAAGATTGTAAACCTCATCAGAGTCTAAAATAAATCTCCTTTTTTCTTATTATTTTTGGTGGAATCAACAGTAATGTATACTCATCAAACTAAGAATATCATGTGTACAACAACTCAGAATTATGCTAACAACAAAAGGAAAGCTTATCTAGTACAAAAAATAACAAAATACATCACTCTATTTTTGGGGTTTTTGTTTTTCCACTTACTTTTTCTCTTTTTTTAATTTTTATTTTATTCACCTTCAATAGGGATTGTACATTTTGAGGTGTTGGCCATTAATAGGGATAGCCATTATTTCTCCCTGCAAGGTCTGCAATTTGTATGTATTCTGCCCTATAACATGGGCTATCTGGTATGGACCAATCCATTTAGGTTCAAATTTACCCTTTTCACCATGCTTATCATTTTTAGGATCCCAATAGATGACTATATCTCCTTGATAAAAAGGAGTACCCTTGGCTTTCTTATTAAATAATTTCATAGTTTTCTGGGTTTGTTCCATCATTCTATTAAGGGTCTCTCTTCTTTGCTCTTCTAACAGGACAATTTGGTCAAGCCTTCTCTGTATGGGATTGGGGTCTTCATGGTCTTGTAATAAGAGGGAAAGTGCCAATTTTTCTATTCTTGAAGGTAATAAGGCTTTCTCTCCATATACCATCTCATAGGGGGTTCTTCCTGTGTTTCTTTTTACAGACAACCTATCAGCCCATAGAGCAAATTTAAGTTCACTATCCCACCCTCTTTTGTTCTTACCTAATGACATTTTTATTCTAGTTATTACATTCTTATTTGATGACTCAACTAGACCATTTCCTTGGGGGTAATAATTTGCAGAATGGGATAGTTCAATTCCATATTCAACATAAAACTCTACCATTTCATATGAAACAAAATACTGTGCATTATCTGTAACCAGTTTTTGAGGAACTCCAAACCTGGTCAGAATGTTTTCTTCCAAGAATTTGATGATAGTGGTAGTAGTGGATGTTCTCAGAGGTGCAACTTCTACCCACTTTGTAAAGTAATCTATTGTAGTTATGATCCACTTGTGCTGGCCAGATGAATTAGGCTTGATCTCTCCAATTAAATCAATACCCCATTGGGTGAATGGTGCTTCAATGATTATTAGCTTGAGGGGCATGGCTGCTAACTGCTTCTTTCCTACAAAAACTTGGTAGTTATGATAGTTCCTAACATATTTATATACATATTTAAAAATGGAAGGCCAATAATATCCTGCTCTCATAATTTTATTAGTTGTAGCTCTTGGAGAAAAATGTCCTCCACAGAAACCATCATGAAATTCATTGATTATTTTTGGGACTTCACTTTCATATAAATAGACTAATAATACTCCATCAGGGTGTTTCCAGTATAGCACACCATCCTGTATATAATATTTTTGGGCTTGAAGCTTGACTGACCTCATTCTGTTTGCTGACATATCTTTAGGGAATGACAGGGTTTGTAAGTATGACAAAATTTCCTCATACCATTTGCATTCGGTATTATTGATTCTTCTGACATCATATGCCTCATCTATTGTGAGAACATTTTCAAATCCTTCTTCTTCTTTGTTAGCCAATAGTTTAGCCAAACCCTGCCCTTTGATAGTTTTAACTATTTTGAATTCAGCATCATATTGCAGAAGCTTTACCATCCATCTTGTTGGTCTTCCTAATGGCTCTGATTGAGAAAAAATATCTTTTATTGCTATAAAAGGGATACAACAATAAACCTTATTTGAGCCAAATATACCTTTGAAATGTTCTAAATATTGGATGACTGCATAAGCATGTTTTTCTAGCAAGGTGTATTTAAGATGTGCTCCTTTCAGACCTGAACTCATGAAGGCTATTGGCCTTTCATTATTTTCATCATATTTCTGTGAAAGAACTGCAACAATAGAATGTTCAGATGCATAAGAATAGATATTAAAATCTTTTGCATAATCAGGGCAGCTTAGGGCTGGAGTGGTTGATATGGCTTCTTTGATCTTGTTAAATGCTTCCATATTTTCTATTGTCCATTTTATTTCTCCAGTTTTCTTAACCATATCATTTATGGGTTTGGTCATCTCTGCAAAATTTGGGACAAATCTTCTAATAAAATTTATCTTGCCAAAGAATGACCTGACACCTTTCAAATTTTTGGGAGGGGGAATTTTGGAAATAGCTTCAATTCTTTCTGGATCAATGCTTATTCCTTTTTCTGAAACTATATGTCCTAACAACTTTCCTTGTGTAGTCCCAAATATGCATTTCTTGGGATTTAAAGAAATTCCAAATTCCTTGCACCGAGCAAAAACTGCAGTCAAATGTTCTAGATGATCTTCTAGATTTTTAGAAAATACTATGATATCATCCAGGTATACAACTACAATTTTGAACATTAATCCTTTGAAGGCAAAATCCATTGCCCTCTGAAAAGTAGCACCTGCATTCATCAGTCCAAAAGGTATTCTTAAATATTCAAATGTGCCCCAAGGTGTAGTGAATGTTGTCTTATGTCTATCTTCTAGATTTATCTGAATTTGATTGTACCCTGAAAATCCATCTAACAGAGACAATCTAGTTGAGCCAACTACTGCTTGCAATAATTGTTCCATGTTGGGTAATGGGTAATTATATTTTAATGAACTCTTGTTTAAATTTCTAAAATCTACACAGAGTCTAATATCCCCATTCTTTTTTTGACTGGTACTAAATTGGATATCCAGGAAGAAAATCTTACCTTTCTGATTATTTTAGAATCCAACAATTTTTGTACCTCTTTTTGCATTATTGGGTGCAGAGTTGGGTTGTACTTCCTTTATTTCTATCTAAATGGTTTAGAATCTTCTTTCAAGGGTATTATGTGTGTCATTACATCTATTTTGAAAGTTTTAAGATCTTCATAAGTCCAAGCAAAATGTTCTTTGTTCTTTTTCAAGAAACTGATATATCCAACTTTTTCTTTAGCAGGTAAGGCCATGTCTACTTTCACTATTCTAGGTTCTTTCATTGAACCAATGTTAATGTCTTCAGATATTACTTCTCTACTTAAAGGCTTATAAGCTTTGTCAAAATCATCAAATAGACTCTCTAGAGAAACTAATCCTTTGGGTATTTTATTTGTTTTCAACTGGATTACTTCTACTGGCTCTCCTATTTGGTCTTTTAGCTTTTCTTCATCCTTTTCATCACAGATTACATCTGCATATTGATTTTGCAGAGTCATAAAATCCTTAATATCTATATCATCTTGAAAGACCTGTAGATAGACTATGTTATCTGGCACAGAAGGTTTATAGACTGAAATAGTTGGGAATCTATCCATATATTCTGTAGTTATCTCTGGGTGATCTAGACTTGAGGTATTTATAACTAAAATATCTACAACATGATTTTGTTCTCTTGGAATATATGAGATATTGAAAGCTAAGAATTTATCAATTTCTTCCAATACTGCATTTTTATATTGCTTAAGCCTAGGGTGCTTAGTCTGATATTTACCTTTGATCTATAGTATAATAAGCTCTGCATCCCCTATTACAGTCAAGTAGTTAATACCTAATTCTTTTGCTTTCCTTAACCCTAGTAATAAAGCTTCATACTCAACTACATTGTTTGTGCAAGGGAATTCTAGTCTATAAGGAATACCAAGGTAATTTCCTTTAATATCAGTCAAATTAACACCTGCACCTGCTCCAGATTGGGATTTAGCTCCATCAAAAGACATGGTCCACATTTCTTGAGTTAATACTCTATCTGATTCAGCATCTACTATTTTCATAACTTTTGGATCCATGTTCTTTGCTTCTGGTACTTCCACCAGGAATGGGTTATGCCATATTGAGTAAACTCCCATCCCTTTTTCTTCCATAGAGTTTACTAAGTTTATCATTGTTTCATCAGTTTGAATTAACTCTACGGAGTGCTTGTTAAATGGTTCTCTTCATAAAATTATATTCTCCTTATCTGATATTGGGATTGTAGCATAGGACCAATCCAATTGAATTGAACCTCCTAGTTGTTCTGCCCAATGTCTACTGAGTAATAGTGAGAAGAATGGGTCAACATCAACTACTGCAACATCCATGACTATGCCCTTTTTGGGGTGTTGATCTAAGAAAACTAACAATCCAGTTATCACCCCTACACAAGGAATTTGTCTACTATCCATTACAAAAATAGGGGCAGAATCTCTAGTACAGATTAATCCCATTTGATCAGCTATTAATTTGGGCATGATATTGTGTGAGGCTCCACTGTCTAACATGCAATTATGAATGACATATCTTTCTCCTTCATGTGAGTTGTACCTTAATGATACATAAAAGGGTCTGACAGAGGATGGTGATCTTGTATCATGTTGATTTTGTCTAGCAACATGGCAAGTTGGGTCTTCTTTTTGTTCCACTAATCCAAATGCTCTGCAGACTTGTTCTCTGTACTGTTGAACTTTCATAAGTTCTCCAAATGTGATATTAACCTTTTGCTTATTGAGTTCTGACCCAACATCAAATTCTATCTTCTTTATATCCAGTGGTTTATTACTTTCTTCTTTGGGAATCTCTTCCTCTAATTCTATTACTTCAAGAGTAATATTTTTGAGGATTCTATCAATTTTCTCTTTACTGATATTCTTATTGGTGAAAGTTTGTTTTCTTGTTTCACTTGTAGAGGCTTTCTCTGTCCTTTCTGGGACTATTCTATTCCTTAAATTCAGAACATGGGTAGCTTCTAATTCTTCAACTTCTTGAGCAGTGGGGATTAATTTCCCTTGCTTCATCTTATCATATCTTGACTCATGTGATTTCTGCAAGATTTTAGTTCCTTCAGCTACTAAAATTTGAGGATGATGATTTGAAGCATACTTATCCATATCTTCTTCAAACAACCTTTCCCTGGATTCATCTTCAATAGACCAACAAGCATTGATTCTTATATCCTCTTCTGATTCAACATGTAAATCTACATTGCGTTGGTCACTTAGGTGAATTCCACATGCATCAGGGTTATGAGGTGCATCACAAGTAGAGAAAAAATAGGGAAAGCCTTCTGCTATATTGGTAGATGGTATGGGGTTAGGAACACTATTTTGATCTCTATCAGATTCTCGGTTTTTCTAGTTATTGTTCCCATTATTCCTACTCCTATTTCCTTCTTTAGAACCATTGTTGTTTCCCCAATTCCTATTGAAATTTTTCTTAAAGGGAGGATGGTTGTCAACATGAGGTCACTCTGTTTGTGAAGATTCACCATTATTTCCATTATTTCTTTCAATTCTTGCTAACCTGTTGTTCACGTTATTGAACATCTCAGTCATTTGACTAGTCAATTTCTCCATTGGATCAATTTCAATTCTTCTTTGTATATCAAATGCCACTCTTTTAGGTTTTCTCTTAGGTAAGTTGACTTCTAAAGAGTAAGGTTTCATCTTACCACTATCAAGCATATTTCTTTCTATATCCATTGCTTTTTCCATACAACCATCAATGGTAGTGGCTTGTTCTTGCCTCAGCTCATAGTTAAACTCTCCTTGAAAGGTATTCTTATAAAAACAAATAGATTGAATATCACTAGGCCTAAGGTTGGTAGGGATTTTGTTCCTAGTCTTTGAAAATCTTATGTTGAAGTCACTAACAACCTCATTCTCTTTTTTCTTCATAGTGGCTAACTCAGTTAACAGAGATTGTTCATTTTTCCTTTCACCATATTTCTTTAGAAACATAGCTTCCATTTTGGTGAAGTTTGGGATATCATTGTTTGGAAGGGAATTGAACCACTCTCTAGCATATTTTTCTAAAGTCTATAAAAATAGTCTCAATACTACATCTTCATGTTCAACTTCTAGACTATCCATTGCATACAAGAAACTCTTGATATGATCTTCTCCATTCACTACACTATTTCCTAAGAATTTTGGAAGGTATTTGTGAGCTTTATTGGGTAAGGCATTTAAATTTATGGGTAACACAAAAGGCCTATATCTATTAGTCCTCCATAAATGAACATTAGCCTAGGCCATTGTTACTATAGAATTCAAATTCACAGTAGTAACACCTACAGGAATATGGTTGAGTAATATGAATATAATCTAATGGATTATCTACCTTAGTATTACTATTAATCAGACAATAAAAATAATCACATGTATCTTCTATAACAGAATTCAAATTTTCATCTATAGTGTATAGTATTCTGATTTTTCTTTACGTACTTTTTACCGCTAGAATTTGATCTACTATTATAAGTAGTACTCTTGAAAAGTGGAGTTTTCTGATTATGTATAAATACCTCTAGATTCTCGAGTTCTGAGAATAGCTCCTTACCGCTTCTCCTGGTGTTTGCCAACATGTTCTGCTCTCTCTTTTTATTTTTATCTTCTAGGTTTTCAGATAGAGTCGCCAACACCAGGGTGCAGAAAGAACAACGTATACTTTATCAAGAATGCTTGATATTAACACTCATCCTCACGGGAGTCGGTTCTTGGGATAATTCAAGAAAATCAAGAAACGAAAATTTTCAAGAAGATCAAGAAACGTAAAGAAAATCAAATTTGAAAACCATGGGTGAAATAAAGAACGTAAAAATATAAAAATTAAATGAAAGTTCTTTATTCTAATTGGCCACCCATTGATTAAAAATAATTCATTGAAAACTATTAGAATATATAATATTTTCTATCAAGTCCTCCCGCAACGATGCCAAAAAACTATTGGAACCGATTCTTGCATCCATAGGATTCGATTGTCACGCTATAAAAATCTATTTGAAACCAACGAGCTATTACAGGCTCTGGTCAACCTACCTCTTTGTTATGATAAACATGAATATTGCTAAAAGAAAACTACAGAACGGGTAAGGAAACCCCAACGGTAATTATATGATAAAACATTGATTACACATGCTCCAGATTAATATAACACTATATGTATTAAAATGACCAAGCAAGAAAATAACCAATTGTTATGCCTTATGTAGATCGGTGCCTAGATTCATTGGGTTGTTATAGCAATTTAACAACAATTTTGACATGAACGGAGAGAATGGGGAAAAGAAAATTGGTGCTCTTAGATTTATTCAAATATCATAATAAAACTAAAATTTGACCAATGAAAGAAACGTATATAATGCATTCAAATAATGTAATCCATTATACAGTGACACATAGTACCAAGACAAAGATATAACAAGAATGAAACTCAGAATTGTATTGATTTCATAAAATATTACATGCAGAGTGGGCAGGATGCCTTTTAACTCTATTTTTCTCAAAGAAATACATCAATACAATGAAGAAGACTCTGTTCAAATAATGTAACAGGTCTCTCCTACTCTCCTTGTTCCAATATGGTAACAGTAGAGTCTCTGAATCTCAGGCTCAATAGGACAGGAAATAATCTCAGCTTCTTGAGCACTTTCCTATCAAAATCCTGCATAGTAAAGGGAAGAAAGAAGAATGAATGAGAAAAATAGACACAAAAGGGAGATACAACAACACAACTCTAAAGGGCACTCAAGTATACCTCTTAGAAAAAATGCTATTCTCTAATTGCTTGATGAAGAATCTGAACCTGTCTGCTTCCTTTTATAGCTGTTGGTTCTTGATTCTATTATTTTTGGTTTATTTCTGGCCTTACACTTGTCAGCATCTGATTGAACCTATTATGTATGTTGTCCAGCTGGTGCGGCTCTGAACTGATTATCATGGTCTACTTTTGGGCTGAAGGGAGCTCTTTCGCTGAATAATTTGGTCATTTTGTTCTCTTGTTGGCCCTAGAAACTAAGGATTCATTATTATATTTTTTCTTTTTGTTCTGCTTGTCCTGGTCACTATGATCTACTATTAAGGATTGACCAGGTTACTATCATGAAATTTAGATGAAGGACGGAGGGGGACCCGACATGATGGTGAAGACAAGGGGTGGCATGCCAGTGGCAAATAGATGGAATGGCACTGATCACGTGATAGAGTGAAGGGAGAAAAGAGGAAAGGGGATGGCTTCACATAATGGAAGGTGGTGAGATGGTACAATGTTGGGAAAAATGTCAGGATGGTTAAGGAAGAATGCATAGAAAGAGGGAGGTAGTGATAAGTAGGAGGAAGGTGGGAATGGAAAACAAGATCTGGAAGCATCTATAAGCTGCTTCCATAACTATACTCCATCGGAGTGTTCCCCTTATAACTATATTCCATCGAAGCATGGATTGAATGACTTTCTGCAAGTCGAAACCATATTTTATTCTTCACGTGCTTTCTTCATCTTAAGTATTTGTAGAACAGAAAATGAATACATTCATACTCTTTGTACTCCATTATTTTTCTTATTGATGCCTTTAGCTCTCCCTTACTATCTCTATTTATAAGTTGTGACTATGCCTTGTAGTATTATTTTGTGGTACATTATTATTCCCAAGAGATATACAGGATCTGGTTGCATGCTTGAGCATCAGGATTTATCTTTTGGTTAGTCTACTTTATCCTTATCAAGGTACTATCCATGGGATTTACTCTGATTGTTCGAATCTTCCCTTCCTTGGGTATCCTTCTGGATTCACGATGTTTATGTGTACTATTTGACTTCATCTCGATTGTTGATCTTCATATCATCTTTCGGTGTACCTTGTTGTGAATGAGTCACTTCTTTGCTTTCTACCTCGATATTGATTTCAGGCATTTTGGAGAATGGTCACCCTTTTCTAGGAGTCTAGACTATCAAATCTTCTTCTTGGAACATGATTTTGCCCATTTTCTTTGGTTCCTTTTGTATGGCCTAGATCAATCCATTGTCGTTGGATCTTTATAAAGGATCAACCATATCCCTTGATCTCCATAGTGTACAACTCATGCCTCTCTCGGGATGCAGGTTTGCATTGGGCATCCTAGCTTGATACTTTTAGACCTAAAAAATGTTAGTCCTAAAATAACGAAGGTACGCACCAACAATGATCATGCATAGTATAGAGAATATCTCAATATTTTATAGTTTAACCAATCTCAAAATAAATGTTAACTCAAGGTTTACCTCCTATTTTGTTTATTAAATCCTTTGATTTAAAGTTTAGTTTGGGCCTTAACTCTATATTGAATATCAGTTATGGAGAGATAATCTAACCATGGCCAACCTTTGATTTTTTATAACCTTATGATTTACCTTTGAAACTGTGCTACTATTGGATCATTTCGAGATAGAGCGCATCCGTTGGATGTCCATTGGATTAGCCTTGCTTGTATTCTATCATGTTGACTTTGACTTGATCACTATCGTTAGATTCTCTTTATCTCAATGGAGCGCTACCATTGGATTCTTATGATAATTTTATTACTTTGACCTTTGATTCACACGCTACCATCAGATAATATGGATGATTACCGTGGTTGTCGATGTCTTAATAACATGCATGTTTGTTAGTCTATAACTTATATAAACCTACACTAGATTAATAATTTTTAATCATGTTTACAAAGTTAAAAACCCTTGGATAGTAATATTCTTTCCAATACTTAAGATTCAATAGTTTATACCCTCTTTATTTATACCTTATAATAATGTGGTGTTAGTCCTCATATAACTGATTTTACCAAGGTTAACCTAGAGATTAAAACCTTAACAACATTGTATTAAACATAGGCATTGTATAATCAGTTCACCTCTCTAAGCGATCGTCGTTAGATCATACAATGATGGGGGCATGACCGTTGGATCTCACATACACAAGGTTTAGCAAAAATGGAAGGGGGAAGATTATCCATGTATCAAACTTATAAACATATAATGTATTTTAATTAATCATTTGACCAAAACCTTGTGAGTTAACCTTCGATCACTTTTAACAACTTCCATCATTGGATCTAAATGTTTGATCAAGCCACCATCCATTTTTGATCCTTCATTGACTTTTATTTATCCGATTTATCTTAATAGATCCATAGTTGCATACTCAATAGCCGAAAAGGGCGCATCATTAGATTTGATTAATCTTGATTAAACTGAAAGGGGGTAATTTAGCAATGTATTATACCCTTATTAATGCGTAACTAATCTTGGTTTTACCTTTGTATTTACCTGATATCCTACCATTTATGATTTCGACACGACCGTCGGATTTCGAGTAATGTTGGTGTGACCGTTGATCTTGATCAACCTACGGGGTTAGTTACCAAGGGGTACATGATTTTAAACTTGGATTAAGCTGAAAGGGGGATAATTAGTAATGTATTATACCCTTGCTAATCCTTTTTTAATAGATTTAATTAATCTTGTGTTTATTTATCTTTTTGAGGCACCTTTTGTAAGAGCGCCGTCGTCGGATCAGATTTTGATCGAGCGCTGTCATCGGATTCAGATGATATGCTCGATGTTTAATGCAATGGGGTGCATACCCTTAATGGTTTTAATTAATTTTTATTTCCAAACCTTTAGAATTTAATTATTTTGACCACATATTTTTAAAGCATTGATTAATTAAAGCATGTGCATCCATTGGATTGGGCTTAGCTCAAGCGCATCCGTCCATATTAGCAAAGATGCATGGATTTTATTAATTTTAATTACTTTTGACCTTAGGTTATAATATTTTTAGACCATTTGACCTTTGACTTAACCTTTGGGTTCCTTTGTGAAAGCGTGTCCGTTGGATTCTCTTTTGGTGAAGCGCTATCGTTAGATTGATCTCAAGGTGCTCGATTTTTAACGCAATGGGGTGCATACCCTCAAGGTTTTAATTAAGACCTTAGTTTGGACTTTATGCTTTTCGGGCTTTAGACCAAGGTATTTAATTAAATTTTTCCATTACTTTTGAAAACCTTAGGACTTAAAGATTTATCATTTGATTTAAGTCTAAGGGAGACTTCATTTATTTGGAAGACTAAACCTTGTATTTCAATGGTCGGATTTTATCATGAGGGATGACTTTGGCAACTCTTTTAAGACATAACAATTTTCAAAGGTGCACATGATAGCAATATTTAAACCAACTCCTTTAAAAAGATGCAAAGAGACCAACAATGCTTGTTTATATTGATGAAACCAAAAATTTAAATTTGGGGGTTTCAAAGTTTGAGTCAAATTTGGCTCCAACAAGGTCATAGAAGATATATGTTATGGCTCTTTGATATGTTGCTCCTCCATTTTTGAGACCAAAAGGTATGACTTAATAGAAAAATGTTCCCCAAGGGGTTGTGAAGGTCATTTTGGATTGGTCTTAGAAGCAATTTTTATTTGATTATAACCTAAAAATCCATCCATTAGAGATAACATCTCAAATCCTTCGATGAAGTCTACTATCATGTATTTGTTTTGTAAAAGGAAGTCATCTTTTAAATATGCGCTATTTATGTTTTTGAAGTCTATGCAAATTTTAATGGATACTTCCTTCTTGGAAATAGGCACAATGTTGGAGATCTAGTCTGAATAGTCTATGGCCCTTATGAATACTAAATATAATAGTTTTTGGAGTTCATCCTTAACTAAAAGAGTGACTTTGGGATGCATTTTTCTCAAATTTTTCTTGATAGATTTGGTATCTAGATGTATGACAAGATGGTACACAACTAGTGAGGGGTCAAGCCTAGACATATCATCATATGTCCAAGAAAAAATGTCATGGAATTATTTTTGAAGGTTCACATATTCAGTTTGCTCATCTTGGGTTAGCACCTTTCCTAATTTGAGTCAAGATTTTGGTTCTATATTGATGTTGATGTCTATAATTTCTTTGATCAAGGTTTGTGATTCATATTCAAAGTTATGAGGAGTAGATAATACCCCTAAGTCTTTTATATCTTGTGAACCCATCAATGTTTATTTTGATTTGGGTAGTTGTGTAGAATCCAAATTGAAGATCTGTTTAAGAGATTCTTCAATGTGATGTTGATCAAAAGATTCTTTGATGTCATTTTTCCTTTGGTCTACTATTGCTTCAAGGTGAAAAATTGTTAACATGTTGATGCTATTAAAGCGTATAGTTTTATGAGGTATTTCATTGAGAAGTGACCATAGTTAGTTCTCATCTTCATCACCCCATTGGAAACCATGTAAATACTTGGGGTAATTTTCCTCATCATCTTCTTCTAATAAATGTGATGGTTTATTTTTTCTAGGGATATATCTGATCTTACATCACCCTAGCTAGGGTTTGGATTCTAATGGTTCTTTGATACCTTATTCAAAATTATCTAAGACTTTGTCTTGCTAAATCATGTTGACTAACATTTGTTTTGATATAGAAAACATAGGCAGCATGTAACATGATGCATATGTCTATTGACAAGGCATGAAATTACGTCCTTGGATTATTTCATCAAAGGTAGTTCTCCCATAGATGAAATTGCAAGTTACTATTTGGACCTTCAATCCTTTCCTACTAGGTAAACCTATAGGATGAGGGGAAAGGAATAGACTAACAAATTTTGTACAAGGTCCAAGGTTTTGATGAATCAAGTTGATTTGATATTTGGAAGAAGATTGGAGTTCATCCCTTAAGATTATAAAGGGTTATTCCAATACTTCTTTCCCTTTGTTTTTATTTGACCCACTGGATGGTAATGGTGTTTGAAGTGAGGGGAAAATGTTGAATTATTTTTGTTGAATGTCTAAGGAATTACATAGGGTGAAAGGTTCTAGATCTCTAGGGATATGGATAATCCTTCCTTGATATTTGCACTTTAAACATTGATGTAAAATGGAAGGTATTACCTTCATGACATGTATCCAAGGTCTCCCAAGGAGCATGTTGTATGTTACATCGCATGATATAACATAGAATAGGGTGTTAAGGATGCTTGGACCTTCTTTTAAAGGTAAGTTTATGGTACCTATCACTTCCATTTCTTCATTGTCAAATGCTTCAATGATAAGGTCTTATTTTTATAAATTTTATATGCCTAAGTCAAAATTTCATAAAATATTGACATTACAAACATTTACGACTGATCCATTATCTACTAGGACTCTCTTGATGTGTTTATCTCCTATTTGGGCTATAATATAAATAGGTGAGTCTCCTAATATGGTTTCAAGGGGTGTGTCCATCTTGTGAAAAGCTAATATGGCACTATTTATCTTGATGAATCCAACTATGTTGGTAATGTTATTAGGATATATGTCTTGAAGAACTTGTTCTCTTAAAATTTTTAGCAATATTTCCCTATGAGAGGGTGATTTTTTTAGTGATTCTAGTAGGGAAAATTTTGGGGGTATATTTTCTAGTTGTTGTCAAAGATCAAAAGAGTGCAAGGTATTTTTAGGAGGTGTGAGGACCAAAGGTGATCTATTGGGGACATTCACTTTGGTATTGTGAGGGATGACTAAGGTGGTTGTCTGAAAGGTTAGTTTTTGGCTTGCTATCTAGTTACTACATAGGATGGTTTTGATAGATGCATGGTGAATACAAAATTGGTAGAATTTTGATCATGCATTACTAAAGGATTTCGAAAAATCCCTAAGTTTTTGTTAGGAGTATCTTGTTGGTTGAAAAATATCTTTCCTTCTTCTATAAGATCTTGGATGAGGTTATTTAAAGTGATACATTTATTTCTTGTGTGTCCTTTTTTAAGGTGATAGTCATAATGTTTGTCATGTTTATACCAGTTAGGAAACTCTTTCATTGTATTGCAAGGTCTGATGGGAAAGAGTTCCAACATAATTGAATCAAGAAGCATTTTTAACATGATGGATTGGCTTTGCCCAATGTTTGTGTATTGTCATTTGCATTTATCTTGCCTTGGTATCACTAACTTTTGAGGAGCATTTAGAGTTGCATTTACATTGTTTTTTTAATGGAAATCTGTTATACTATCTCTTACGACATGCTTGTTTTATATTGTCATTTTTTGGAAGATTTTCTTCTCCTTTATTATAGTTGAATTGTCCTTGTCTTATGAGGATAACCTATACTCTTTTATCCATGTTCATGGCTTCTTAAAAAGAGGTTAATTTTGTCATTTCTAAGGGATATGCTAGTTTTTCATGTAGGTTTCTTATGAAAATGTGTAAGAGTTCCTTAGGGGGAGGAATATATTGAAGTATTCCCACCAAGGCCCTTCACTTAGCCAAGAAGTCTAGGAAATATTTAGTCTTTGATTATTTAAGTTGGTATATATCATCTATAGTAACCTTTTCTTCTATGTAGACTAAAAATTGCTTAATAAAAGTTTTCATAAGTTCCTTAAGAATTTTAATGGAATGACGAGGTATTTAAAAGTGTCATTCTAAGGCTAAACCACTAAGGCTTTTAGGGAACAACCTAAGAAGCAACTTATCATCATGATTTATGTCACTACATGCTATTTGGAATAATATTAAGTGGTTGATTGGATCTTATTTTCTATTGTACACTTGAAATTTAGGAGTTTCAAAATTCTTTGGAAAAGGGTGATTGACTATTTTTGGATCTAATGGTTCATTGTAGAATTATTCAAAATGATACTTTTGTTTGATGATACTTAAAGAGAAGCAATTTGACATTCAAGCTCTTAAAACTAGGAGTCTCTATTTTCAAGGTGTTGGAGTTTGGCATTGATGTCTTGGAAATCATCAAGTGGAGGATTTGGTGAGATAGGTAAATTTAAAGGGGGTTGTGAGAGAGTTTGAGACATAAAATATAGGGTAATAAAGGATGAGGTTACTTTATTAGATGTTGCAATTGGAGGGGTTTGGCTAATCCCTAAGTCATGAGTTATGAAGGAATTTGTGGAATTAGGATTTGGAATGGATATTGTGTTAGTATAGGTTGATGTTGAAAAGGGCATACCCATAATGGTTATGCCTATGGATATGGTTGTAGAATAAATGGGATGCATCATAGCCACATTAAGACTAGCAAAGTTGTTTTGATTTTCATTGATTTGTGCAATAGTATATTGACCATTAGAATGCTCAAGGTTATCATGAGGTGTAGATGATTATTTCCTATTTTGTTCTTCAAGTTATTCCCTAATAACATCTAGAAATATGTATATGCTCATTTTGATGTAATCCCTAATATGATCTAGGAAGTTAAAGTTGATGTTTTATGTTCTTATTCCCAAGGTAGATGGTGTGACAAAGGATTTTTTTTTTGGTGTTCATGTTCATGTGTGTAAACTTCATAATATGAATATGCTAAACCCTTGCTTCAAGTATTATAGGGATATCAAGCTATGGCTTGAAGATTTTTTAAAGGAGATGAGAAAATTTATTAAAGGTTTGTTTCTAGAGTACTTATATAAAAGAAGAGATGTTTTTAAATCCTTATGTCACCTTGGAAAACAACCCTCTTTATGACTCATACAAGCCCACCATAATATAATAGCCAAGAAATTTTCTCTCCCCAAGGTTCGTACGTTGGTTTACTCAAGGGGTTGTTATCCTTCCCCTAATAGGACTAAAAATTTGGTTATGTTCTTGTTATATTTGTTTAATGTGATTTAAGCTATGCAAGAAAAGTTAAAGGATATTGTTTAAGTTTGAATATTTTTTATCTTACTTAAGGCACAGGGAGTGTTGACGTCGGGTTCACCAAAATGTAGATTCAGAAACCTCACTTGCACACGGGGGGATTTGCTGGAACCCTTGCTTTCCCACTTAAGGGTCTCTTTCCAAAGGAGGTCCCAAAGATATGGGAATATTCAATGTGAATAGGATCTACTTCATGTATTTATCAAGGTGTCTAAGTATGTTGTTGATTTTATGCTTGATAGTTTTTAATGGATTTATTCAACAAATATTTAGAGTTTTGGATTGCTAATCTAACTCTTTATTGAGCCTTAATCAAGATAAAATTTGCTCAAACCTAAGGTAAAGATCATCTAAAATGCATGTTAAGTATAAATACACAAAATGCAAGAATACAAGAGCTAACCTAGTATGATTTTGAGTTTTAATGATGAACTATCCTAAAAGAGGGTTTTCTTTTCCAAGACAAAAAATAGATAATGCGTCAAACAAGTTAACCTAAAATGCAACTATATGAATTTTAATTTCTTGCCTAATTTCTTTTGAAGGAAATGATTTTAAATCTATTCTAGGATTCCTTGATTTTAACAAAAAATAAGTGTTGTTAAAAGAAGGATTTGAACTATTTTAAGGGTTCCTTGATTGACCAAAATAGATGTGATTTTAGAAAAGCAAACTATGAAAATAGAGAATTGTAGACTAAAAATAGTAAAATTACAAGTAGGGAGATTCCAAGTGGCAGAGTTACTTTTTTTGGAGCTTGATCAAATTTGCCAATGATTGAAAATTTTGGAAACCTACAAAAAGAGAAGAAATATTAGGGTTTTTTATTTTGGGGGGTCTGTTTGATTGTAGAGAGGTGATAAGCTATCTTCCCAACTGATTAGATCCCCTGTTAATGCAAAATCAAGCATGAATTAACCTCCTTTTAGAATGGATGTAGGGCCTATCAAATTTACCAGCGAGTGGTAAATAATCTAGTGGCAAATTTGCTCTATGTATTCTAGAGAGTCAAATTCATCAATGGCTATAGGGAGTGGCAAAATTTTCCTAAAATGGGGCTAACTAAGTTTCAGGTCAAATTTTGAGACTATTTGGTTAAATTTAAGATGTAATTTAGGAGAAATATAGAAGAATGAAGTTCTAAAGTTTGTTTCCTACGAATTACCAGAATTTAAACTATGGAAATTACAAATTATATCATAATTTATGAACTAAATTAGATGTGCTTGAAATAAATGGACAGTACCTAAGAAGTGACAAAAATTAAAATTTATAGGAGCTTGGATGGTCTAGAAGTTCTTTAGGAATACCTACAAAGGGGGAAGTATTGGATTGCAAAGCCTATTTAAATTGATGCTACAACAAAAGGAGTGTAATGCAATGGAAAATAAATGTTAATGAAGATATATGAATTGCTGCTACAAATTTTAAAGAAATCTACAACAAATATTAAAGGAGAGCATGAAAACATAAATGGTGAAATTATTATGGTATGATAAACAAGATAATTTTAGTCTTGTATCAATACCAAAGTAATCTTGAAATTAAAATGAAGTTTGATTTGAAGTGCATGAAAGAAAATAAAGCTAAAGAAGCAAACAATGCATATGACCCTGCATAAAATGAAAATAACATGTAAAATAGCCTGCAAGTAAAATTAATGCCTGCAAATAGTAGTGTATTAGAAATTAGAATGCATGGATAGAGGAGGAAATGTAGTTAGTGTGTCCAAAATGAAGAGAGATATGCCTACGAATAAAAACAAGCTACTATAAATGAAAGTAAATAAGAATGAATTAGTTGTAAATGTATGTTAGGAATGCAAAATATGCAATAAAGAGAGATTAGTAGTTGTAGATGAATGTAAATAAACTTGAAATGACCTGCAAGAGAGTGTTAGAAGTATGAAATGAGCTATAAAAGAGAAAATAATGACTATGAATATAAGATCAAGTTAGCAAGGCCGTAATGGAAGAGGAAATGCATGAATGAGACTAAGAGAATGGAAGGAAAGAGAAGCTAGGAGTTATACAACCTAGCAAGAGCTCCTCCTTGCACCAAGATGCTTCTCCTTGCATTGCTTGAACTACCTCAAAGTAGCTTGATAAAGATGCTCAAATAAAGAGATGAGAAATGCAAATAGGAGAAAAAATAGAATTTTAGCTAAGTATTCCTAGATCAAAATTGTTGTTGGAATGCTTGCCCCAAGGGATACATTTATAAATTTTTGGAAGGGGTATTGAGAGGGAAAATTGGTTGGGATACCCTTAGTTTTTTTTGAATTTGTAGGCCTAGTTCATTGCTATAGCATGTGATGATAGAGGAGGTAGTGGGGTGAAGGAATCTGCAAGCTTCTGGCTTATGCTAGAATATTTTGGCTATTTTGGCAAATTCACCACTGAGTACCAAATTTGTCATTGGTAAATTTGCCATTGATTGGTGAATTTGACCAACGATTAGTTTGATCAGTCTAGTGGCTTAAAAATAGCTTTTTGTAAATTTACCACTAGCAAATTTGCCAATGAGTGGTAAATTTGATAGGGTTTGAAATTGGTGCCCAAATTTTTGGTTTGAGTTGATTGAATGTCTATTGATGCTTGGTATCTTGTTTGGTATTTTTTGCTTTAATGGTGCATAAAAATTGGGTGTCTACAATTTCATATTTTTCTAGTAAAGAAATCTTCATTCCTATAAGTAAATGTGGGTTATTCTTTAGTATTATTCTAAATTGATTTTACCTTCCACTAGGCTAAGGAGCAAGGACCCACTCTATCAATGTAGTGGAAGGTTTTATTTAACTGCTTTTGTAGGTATGACTTTAGGGTTATTAATTTATTATTTTTAAATTAATATTTGCATATATTGTTAGGAACCTGCTATAAAATATACTAACAACACACTCTCAACTCAAATAAACTCACAGAAACATTATAACAGTATTCAGAATTAATTGCATATGATAACATAAACTACTTAAAAGGAACAATCTCACAATAGATAGAATCGCAGGCCTCTTCGAGGGGGCAACCTCCTTCAATACTTCATTAATTTGCAAAAAGATGATTACATTGGTGCCTTTTTGGGTATTTAAAGAGTTTCCCTCCAAGGTTGGCTTACATGCAAAATGCCACCTGGATTACATGCATAATGCCACCCGAATTACATGCATAGTGCCACTTTGAATTACATGCACAATGCCACTTGAATTACATGCATAATGCCACACGAATTACATGCACAATGCCACCTAACCTAACCTATCTACCATGTGTTACATAGAAAAGGGTGCCATTTGTCATAGGCACTACCTAAGCTAAAACTTAGAACATTACAAAATATTAATCATGGGTACTACCCACGTTCACTAGGAATTATTACATCAAGGAAGTTATTACATTAAGGGTTAGGATGAGATCCTAACATGCCCTTCTCCTTGAAGAAGCTTTGTCCTCAAAGCTGAAAATGAGGAAACTGTTGTTGGAGTTGATGGAGAGACTCCCATGTAGCATCCTCAAGTTGAAGCCCACGCCACTGAACAAGGACCTCCATAATGGTACGGTTACGCAGAGTGCGAGTTCGATGATCCAGCAGCTGCTCAGGTGCGAGTAAGATGGAGCCTTCTTCATCCAATTTGGGAAGTGTTGATTGAACCTGTACCTTTGTGCCCACAACTTTCTTGAGAAGGGAAACATGAAAAATAGGGTGGAGCTTGGAAGTGGGGGGAAGAGCCAATTTGTAAGTCTGTAGGGCCAATCCGTTGTAGAACCTAATAAGGACCATAGAATTTTGGAGCGAGCTTCTGACACCTGTGAAGTTGTAGGGATGATTGTTTGTATGGTTGTAAGTGAAGGAAGACCATATCACCCACATCAAAACTGCACTCAAAACGATGTTGATCAGCTTGTTGGCACATCCGATTTTGGGCCATGTTCAAATTTTGCTTGAGTTGGCGGAGGACCTCGGTGTGTTGACTCAGAGCATTGTCAACGGCCTGGACCTTGGAGCTGCCCAAAATGTAGGAGGAAGGCGTGAGTGGAGGGCACCCGTAAACTACCTCAAACGGTGTGAGTTTGGTGGCGGTATGATAGGAAGTGTTGTACCACCATTCGGCCAAGGAAAGCCATTTTTCCCAATGAGTAGGATGATCGGAGGCAAAGCAACGAAGGTAGGTTTCCAAGCATTTATTAACAACCTCTGTTTGACCATCCGTTTGTGGATGGTAGGCTGAACTCATTTTGAGCTGAGTCCCTTGCAACTTAAACAACTCTTGCCAAAAATTGCTAGTAAAGGTGGGATCATGATCAGATACAATGGAGGTTGGCATGCCATGAAGGCGAAATATGGAGTCAAGAAAAATTTGGGCAATAGTGGAGGCTGTGTAAGGATGGGCTAGGGCACAAAAGTGAGCATACTTTGAAAGGTGGTCCACTACTACAAAAATAATTGACTTGCCTCCTGATTTAGGTAGCCCTTCGATGAAGTCCATGGAGATGTCAGTCCACACCTGCTCTAGAATCGGCAATGGTTGAAGAGTGCCTAGAGAGCGCATTGTTTCCCCTTTCATCCTTTGACAGGTGTCACAGTCAGCTACAAAAGAGCGAATGTCCTATTTCATACCTTTCCAAAAGAAGGTGTGCTTGAGTCGCTCATAAGTTTTTAGGAACCCTGAATGGCCAGAAGATGGAGTAGCATGTGATTCCTTCATGAGGAGCTCTCGAAGTGGGGACTTAGGAGGAAGAACCAGGCATTGACGGTAACGCAGATCCTGGCCATCCCAACTATATCCTGGTGTAGACTCTGGATCATCCATAAGTGAAGCAACCAAGTCTTTCAAATCTGCATCCTAAAGTATTTCCTGACGTAAGGGCTCAATCCATTGGGGCAATGGTGCAAAAATGGCACACAACATACTAAGGGTCTCAAATTGGCGAGAGAGAGCATCCGCCACAAGATTTTCCTTTCCTTTTTTGTACGTGATGTCATAATCATAGCCCATGAGTTTTGATACCCACTTTTGTTGCTCGGGGGTGGCAACCCGTTGTTCTAGAAAGTATTTCAGACTCTGGTGGTCAGTTTTGATGGAGAAATGGCGCCCAATGAGGTAAGGTCGCCAATGTAGGACTGCATGCAAGATTGCCATCATTTCCTTGGCATATGTGGATTTCCCTAGATTGCGATCAGATAGGGCTTTGCTGGTAAAAGCCAAAGGGCGTCCTTCTTGCATCAATACCACCCCAATACCACGACCAGAAGCATCACTTTCAATGACAATTTTTTTAGAGAAGTCTAGCATGGCTAAAACTGGAGTGGTGGTCATGGCATGCTTGAGTTCCAGGAAGGCTTGCTCAGCTGGCCCTGTCCAAGTAAAAGAATCCTTCTTCAACATGGAGGTGAGGGGGGCGGCTATCTTTCCATAATTACAGACAAATTTATGGTAATAGCCTGTAAGCCCTAAAAATCCTTGAAGTCCCTTGAGAGTGCGCGGTTTCGACCATTCTTGGACTGCTTGGATCTTCTTAGGGTCAACCTTGACACCATCCTTTGAGACAATGTGTCCCAGGTACTCCACTTTAGTCAAACCAAAGGAACACTTGGATATTTTTGTGAACAGTTGATGGTCAGCCAAGAGTTGTAGAGTTTGATCTACATGCTTGAGATGCTCTTCCCATGTGTGACTATAAATCAAGATGTCATCGAAGAACACAAGGATGAACTTCCACAAAAAGGGTGAAATATGTTGTTCATCAGGCTTTGAAATGTGGAAGGAGCATTTGTGAGACCAAATGGCATTACCAAGAATTCATAATGACCTTCATGAGTGCGAAAAGTAGTTTTAGGAATATCTTCATCCCTGAGCCGGATCCGATGGTACCCAGAGCGAAGGTCTAGCTTGGTGAAGTACATGGTCCCATGTAATTCATCTAGTAATTCATCAACCACGGGGATAGGAAATTTATCTTTGACAGTTATCTTGTTGAGTTCTCGGTAGTCAATACACAGTCACCAGGAGCCATCCTTCTTGAGGACCAATAAGACTGGTGTAGAGTAGGGACTAGTACTAGGCCGAATGATACCCTCCTTGAGTAATTCTTGTATCATTTTCTCAATCTCCGACTTCATGGCATGAGGGTACCTGTATGGTCTGATATTGGGAGGTGCACTATCCGACAATAATGGAATGGCATGGTCGTGAGAGCGATGCGGTGGTAGTGTAGTTGGTTCCAAAAATATGGCCTCATGTTTGTGGAGAATCTGTTGTAGGTCTGATGGAGTTTCACCCATTTGAGAGGTGGATGGTTGGATGGAGAATAGTTGTGCAATGACCCCACGTGATGATTTCTTTAGCAATTTCTCCATGCCATTTGAACTAATAATTTGAGGTGTTCCTGCTGGGGAGCCCTTGATGATGTGTGTTTGTCCATTTTGGGAGAACTGCATCCAGAGTTTGGCAAAATTCCAACTGATAGTGCCCAACGTACTCAACCATTGAGATCCCAAAACAATATCACATCCGCCCAACTGGAGGGCAAACATGTCCTGCTTGAGTTCATAGTCCCCTATCTTGATTTTAACATTGCGGCATTTTCCTTTACAAGGTAAGGTTCCCCCATTGGCTACCATGACCTCAAAGGAATTACAAGTGTGGACATAGCAATTTGCCCGCTGAGCCACTCTAGGGTCTATGAAGTTGTGCGTGCTTCCCGAATCCATAAGGATGGAAAGACGTTGGCCCTTGAAAAATCCCACAACCTTCATGGTTTGTGGAGTAGTAATGCCTGCAAGAGCATGGACTGTAATTGTTGTCTCAGGTTCCTGTTTCACTTCTTCTTGTGGAGAAGGTGTTTTCGGAGGGTCCTCATCCTCATCACTCTGGTCAGAGTTATCAGGTTCTTCAACATCTATCAAGAATAATTTTTTGTGTGCACACTTATGCCCTTTAAAAAACTTTTCATCACAATTGTAGCATAATCCCTGGGCACGACGTGCATCCATCTCTTCTGTAGTGAGGCGCTTGGGTGCAACAGGTTTATTATCAACTGGGTGTTGAGGTCGGGGAGGAAATGAAGGTCTATTTTGAGGAAACTTTGATGGGCGCCTTTGGGCAGAGAGTTTAGATTCGACCAAATGGGCCAAACTAATAGCTTCCATCATAGTTTGTGGTTTCAACATTCTTACTTCCGCTTGGAGTTCCACCTTCAACCCACTGATATAACAACTCTGGAAGAACCCTTCACTCAATCCTCTTGTCTTATTGGCCAATTTTTCAAATTGAGCTTGGTATTCATGGACTCGACCCTGTTTGTTGTAGTTTGTTCAAGGCCCCCCGTAAAGTCCTCATACTCACTAGGACCAAATCGAGTGAGTAGTTGGGATTCAAAATTCTCCCAAGAGAGATTTGGGTTGGCACTACGTAACCATTGAAACCAGTGTAGAGCCTCAGATTCCAAGTTAAAGGAAGCCATCTGGACTCGATGAAATATGGGGACATTATGGAGTCTAAAGAATTGATCAACCCTACATAGCCACCCATCAACATCCTTCCCACTAAATTTGGGAAAGTCCAATTTGGGCATTCTGAAGGGTGGTTCATGGTCATGATTCCTTGCAGAACCCTCGACTTGGTGTTCTATTTTGGGGGGTCCTCTTTTTAGTTTGTTGTCTACTTCTGTTAGTGCTTCTTCTAAGTGATTATTGGTGGCCTCATGCTCTAGGCGAAGACCTTGGACTTCTTCCCTTATGGAGTGAAAAGCCGAGTGCAAGTTTTCAATGGCTTTTGTTAAGGATTCCAAGTGTTCTAGTTCCTTTTGATGTCCACGGGTACCCTGGGCCATTTTGAAACCTTTTGTGACCAGTTACTAAAAATAGAATTGAGTTTTTAGGACTTACTATTTTTAGTAAGTGCCCCAAAAAGTGCTTGGGTGCTATATATCAAAACAATCAGCTCGAAGAGGTGGTCACAATGAGCTATATCTCTCAACACTATTTTTTTTTATCTACTATTTTGCTGAGTCTAACGGTGTTTACAATTTTTGATTCTGAGCTACAGAGCAGAAGTTGGGTACTGGAGCACTATCTATAACTGGCCTTCTGTCATGCTCTCACTGGTTGGCCCAGTCCTGACTTCACTAGCTCCAAGATTCTTTGTATTTTGTAGGAGACTGTTATGACAGTTTTGTTCTGAATTTGAAAACTGTAAATTCTGACCTGACTGTGCTGACCTCTCTGACCTGACTGACCTGACTGTGACTACCACTGTAAATTTGACTGTTATTCTCCAGACTGTCAGCTTAAGTGTCACCCTCATGGTCTATCCCGAATGCATGTTATTTTTTTTATTTTTTAGTAGAGGACTCCTTTCTCATATGCTCACTTTTTGGGGATTTGAAATGCAGGTTTACGAATAGGGAGGTTTGGCTTGTTTTTTTTTTTTGTTTTTTACAGGTTGAAGTTTTAACAGAACTAGGGAATGCTAGGTAGAGGAGTATGTACCACCCATAGGCCCTCTAATATACCGACAATGATGAACAATAGTGCTCGGACCAATATTTTAGGCCACTACTCAAGGAGGATTCCACACATACCCTTGAGCACACTACCTGCCTCTCTGACAATACGGGAGGGTAATCGTCCAAGATGTTGTGTCCCATAGACTATGAGTAATACAAGGCCGAAAAGCTTCCTAATGGCTAAAATTTTGTTTAAACCTAGATGGTCTCCCGATATACCCGAAGATACGTGGGAGCTCAAGTCCGTGCATGAGTTTTGTCTGAGGCCTGGGTATTGGAGCCTGATCGCCCCTCACTTCACTAGATGCTTTATGGGCTATCTAGCTTAGCCAATAATGACAGATCCTTCGTGATATTTTAAAACCCCCGGCACAGGGTTTCTACCTACTCAACTACAAAGATTTTTTTTTTTGTTTGAAAAAAAAATGCACTGTATTTTTTGGATTTTTTTAATAAGGAAAAACAGGAACGAAAAAAACATATAGAATTTATACCTAACAGGCAGATTGGATGGCAAGAATCATTGCAGTTGTAGTAGAACTTGGCCCTGGAAAGCGCTCTGATACCACTTGTTAGGAACCTGCTATAAAATATACTAACAACACACTCTCAACTCAAATAAACTCACAGAAACATTATAACAGTATTCAGAATTAATTGCATATGATAACAGAAACTACTTAAAAGGAACAATCTCACAATAGATAGAATCGCAGGCCTCTTCGAGGGGGCAACCTCCTTCAATACTTCATTAATTTGCAAAAAGATGATTACATTGGTGCCTTTTTGGGTATTTAAAGAGTTTCCCTCCAAGGTTGGCTTACATGCAAAATGCCACCTGGATTACATGCATAATGCCACCCGAATTACATGCATAGTGCCACTTTGAATTACATGCACAATGCCACTCGAATTACATGCATAATGCCACATGAATTACATGCACAATGCCACCTAACCTAACCTATCTACCATGTGTTACATAGAAAAGGGTGCCATTTGTCATAGGCACTACCTAAGCTAAAACTTAGAACATTACAAAATATTAATCATGGGTACTACCCATGTTCACTAGGAATTATTACATCAAGGAAGTTATTACATTAAGGGTTAGGATGAGATCCTAACATATATATGTATGTGATTATTTAATTACTTTATTTAAAAAAAGAAAAAGGAGTTAAATATTGACACTAATATTTTCAAAGAATAAATAGTTAATCCAACAAGCAACTTGGAGGTCACAAGATTGTTGTCCAAGAGGCAGCACATGGAACAAAACAAAATAAAAACTCAAAAAAATGTACTGGTATAGAAAGGATGTCAAAAACCCAAATACAAAGGGTGTTGGAAACCCAAATATAAAAGGCACCAAAAATACAAAGGGTTCCTTTAATCAATGAAAAACCTAAAATGTCAAAAGCTCCAAAATCACCCAATGTTCTAGGGTTGTCCAAAGGAACCATAATATCCAATGGTGCTAGAAAATTCATAGGCCCCAAAGTCTCCAAAGGCATTAGAATATTCAAAGGCTTCAAAATCCCCAAGCACTCCAAAATCTCAAAATGTATAAAAAACACCAAATGCTACAGGATATCCATATACTTCCTATCATCTATACTACTCATGTTATCTAATTTTATTTTTCCTTATTACTCTAATATGAAAATGGGCTATGTTTATGGCCTCATTTGCAAGGCAAACAACAATCATATTGTGCATCCTTCCAATATGGGAGTATTGTAATTTGTATACATTCAAACTTCTATTCTAGTTCTCTTAGTCTTCTTTGAAATATTTAAAATTGGACTGATGAGAATACCTTCCCCTTAGATGGGGTAAAGATTAAAAGTCTCAAATCACCATACACATGGAGTTGTTGAATGCCTTGTTTTTGATCCAAAATTTGTCCTATTTCATAGCTTATAAATTCTACAACATTATTGGTTATTTTAATCATTTATTTTGAACTGAAGCATTTCGTGATGTGGTTCATATGGGTGTTTTTTTACATTCTCCTCACCCACAATTTTTTTTAACAAGAAGATCACAAAGATGGAAAATGCAAGTAAAACAACAACCAAATATGCTTCACTAAAATGGCAAGAGGTAGATAATTAGTGTTTGCATAAGGTTGGAAGAACAAAGCTAAAGATTATGAATTCCTTAAAATAGTGCAACATCGCGACATCGCAATATGTTGCTATGTCACAACCAGATTGCACTGGTAAGGCTAGAAGTAAAAAGAAGGGTGTGACATCACAACTTGTTGGTGTATTGTGATCATAGATTCTTGTGGAAAAAAGGGGTGGAAGATCATTGTAGTGTCACAATGCATACCCACATCACGATCATAAAAGCTCAAGAATGCTTAAGGCCAAGAATTGTCACAACATCATGATAAGTCACTACATTATGGTTGCTAAGGCTAGATCAAGCCAAAAGAAAAAATAAAGGCTTGACATCGTGACAGGATATTGTATCATGGTTGTAAGAGTTCGAGAAAATCACAAGGCCAAGAATTATCATGACTGTTAAAGCTTAAAAAGTATGTAAGGAAAAATAATGGTGCAACATGTTCCCACATCGTGGTCATAAAGGCTTGGAAGGCTCAAGGATGTAGAAGGGGATGTGACATTGTGATAGGTTTGTGTGTCATAGTCACCACAAGTTTCAAGGGATTGAATATTTTGTGAAGGTGTCTACCATGGTTGTTACAGGATCAACGGTGATAGGTGTTTTCAATAATGGAGAATAGATCATATTTCAAGATCATCCCCACTAATTCCTTGCATGCATGAAGCATTTAATTCATAGTCCCATTTTGGATCAACAAGGTTGTATTTTTGTTGTAATGACTTTTGGAATAAAAGCTATTTTTGATATTTTGATTATTGAACCATAGGAATATTATAAATAAGAGCAATGGCCTCTTGTGAAAGGGTCAGCTCTTAGGTTTTTACAAGTTGCATGTACAAAGGATTTTGAAGAAGACAATACAATTGAGATCTTTGTTTGGCCTCTAGTTCAACATCTTGCAGAATATGTATGTATATATGGATGAATGTTTCTACTTTAGCTAGGTGAATATTCATGACATTAATTTTGATTTCTAGATTTTTGTGTATTTTTGCTCTCTAGTTCTAAAAATTATAATCTACTAAACTGAATGTTGATTAATATTACTCTACATATGATAAAAAAAATGGTTGGTCTATTAGGAGATTTTGATGGTTGTTTTATTTCATGATTTTTGTGCATTTATTATTGTTGCCTAATTTTTACCATCTTATGTTCTAGATTTGGTTGCATTAATTTTTTTTTGCACCCTTTTCCTCCCCATCACATATTTTAGTTAGTTATAACCTTATAGGATCCAACCTTTTTTGGATATTGATCCAGTTAAACCCTGCAGCTTGCTCAATAATTCATCATTAGCCAAGTCTTGGGTGTACATTTCACCATAGGCATATTTTGGACCAACACTTTTTGGTATACTCGATGGGAATTGTGTCCCACCATTTAGAATAAACTAGGGTTTGATGATGCCCTATTTTGAGTGTTTCTCCTAATCACCTGGTGACTATGATATGAATTTAGATCCAGTTATACAAATGGTTGCCTTTAAAATCCTAATTAGTTTCTATCTTCCTAGAGGACCCAATATTCCATGAGCAGTCTTGAACTTACCAGTAGAGAAATCATGCTCATTTGGCAACTCCCACATGAAGAAAGAGCCCCAGAATGTTGAAATATTGAATTCCATGCCAAAGATTGATGAATCAATATTAATATCCCCAATGGAATGATACAGTCCCCCTCAATATCTAGTATTTTGCACAATATTCCTAAGGTTTATTTGAAAACTTCACATTTGAACATTGTCAAGATGTGGCTTCCTTGGATACTATGCATAATATCACATTTGAGGATGTGATGCTCAGATTGTTTTTTCTCTTCCAAAGGAAAACATTAGTGTGGTGTAGGTCATTAGAGGATTGAAGTATCTGCACATGGGAAAATTTGGTATAAGCTCTCATTGATGCCTTTCATAATTTTTAAGATCCCTTTCTATTGCTTACTCAACTTTCATTCATCAAACGAGCACCCCGTGAAGATATTTTTAACTTTAATATCATATTCAAAAGGATGTGGAGAAGGATTCCTCATGAATTTTGACCATCCCCTACTCAAGCATATCTGCATTATATTTGTACTTTCCAACCTGACATAAGCATTCTTATTCAGCAATCTAGAGAAAAGAAGTTCCCTCAAATTTTCAAAGAAGCCATCCATGCTGAAAATATATTGATCCAGGAAGGAAAATTACCATCTAAGGAAACCCCACATCCTTTACAACCCTATATAAATTTTGCTTATGAATATCCCCCTAAAGAGGTCATGTCATGTCTATGCTGAATTACAGGAGGTGACATTCCTGCCAATTATCATAAACACAGACACCAAACATTGCAAGATTTGGAGGTGAAGATTTAGAGGCTAACTGAAGAAGTTAGGGATATGGAAATACAAATCTCAGGGAATAATAGATAATATATTTATAACCGTGGGTCTATTATACATAAAATTCATCAACCTCACTACTTTTAGTTAACAAAATAACCAAGAACAGATTCAAAAAAGGAGCAACTGCATTCCATAACAAATTTCATTCTGAGGAGTATGATGATATATTTGAGTAGATGAGAAGACTCCCATCGATAAATAATATAATGGCATGTAATGCAATACCAAACTATAAACATGGAAAAAATACTGGTCATGCAATATTTTAGTTTGGAGAATGTGGGAACGTTGATGTCCTATATTCACAACCACAAAGCTTGTAATATCCCTTTCTTGGCGAGGCAATTGCATTGATGCATTCAGGAGATGTTTAGCCTGCACCGGGATTTGGTCAAATTTCAGATGCCAGTTTCTGGGAGTCTTCCTGAGTTTGGATGATAGACTTACTATTTTTAGTAAGTCAACGATTAGGGTTTCTGGCCGAGTGGAAGGTGTAATAATATTCTTCACCTTATTGGGTATCCAGATATCCCTTCGGTTGAGTGATTTTGGTCTTCCAGAGCTAGGAGTACAAAGACTTACTATTTTTAGTAAGTCAGTCACGGGGTTGAATGGCAGGAAACGGATGTTACGAATGAGTAGTTCGACGAAATGGGTATCCGTTTCCATTTTCATATCTAGGATCTGACATTCAGAGACTGATTATTTTAATGCCCGAAGGTTATTAATGTATTAAATTAAATTATAATATGACTTTATAATGTTGGGCATTAATTTAATCTTAAAAGGGGTCATGTAACCACTTGAATTAAAGGGGATTTTATAAAGTTCATATTTCTAATGTCATAAAAGTGGTATGGTCTCCTTGGAAAGTAATAAGTGAAATATATTACAATTTATGGTAAAAAGAATACCTTCAAGGTGCAACGTAGCATTTGGAAAGACAAATTATCCCACATTCAAGAAGTGAATGGATCAACCAACTTTGGGAAAGGATAAAAGTGGCATTGAAAGAGTTGATTGTGACATATTTGGCTATTATTCTTGAAGCTTATTGTGTGAGACTTGCAGGTTGCAAGATTTCAGTCATTCCAGGCTTGTATTGTGATGAAAACCACATACAAGGACACCATATCTTGAGGTTGAAAGATACCTTTAGATTGGTTAATGAGCATTCATACTCAGTGGATGCAATTGAGCTGATAAAGGTGATATTTTTAGATATTGTTGAGCAGATTGGAGAGGGTTTGAAGTTAACAACAATTCCATTTCATTTGCACTTCACTCCTTCAATTGGTCGTACCATCTAGGGCCAAAATAGAGTGATTTGGATGCACACTCAGCAATGGTTTGTCAAAGTTTGAGATCTACTTGCAACTACAGACCTAGCCGCCACCTTTTCTGCAGGTTTTGGAGACTTTCATTGGATTTTTGTAGTGTTTATTAGCAATCGTACCTGCTCCTGGCATGGTCATACATTTCTTGGGGGACGAGTTGCTTGCCTAGGTCCAAACGCCTAGTCTTTGGAGGATTTCTTACATGCTTTGTTATTGTCTCCAAAAAGGGTATTCAAAAACATAAGTTGAATGCTGGAGAAGTTTGTAAATTGGATTTTATGACAAAAAAATGAAGATTTATGTGTGTTGATGAACATTTCCAGATTTGTATCAGACCTTCACAATTCTGGGTATACTCCTTTTAATGCAATTTCCTTTATTGGGTTTGTTTATCTATATTGGAAGAAGCTAGTATTCGAATTTGGTAGCATTTGGATTGATAGTTTTCAAGTTGTGATCAATTCTTGAGAGCTGCCCTGTTATTTCTGAGTATGCATGACAAATGTTTGTCAAAATGTCTTGTTGAAAATTCATGAGTTAATATGATATTTGAAAATTGGAGTTAGTACATTGAATGTTCATATGATCTCCAAACATACAAAAACACTGAATAACCCAAATCAGCAAACAAGACACTCAAGTTTTCAGTTTGGAACCCAAGATCGAAACCTGGCTCTTTTGGTGGCAAATTTATTTGTCTTCGAAAAGGGGTAGGACGTTACAGTGGTATCAGAGCGAACTCATCCTGCCATCCTGCTGGGTATTGCATTAGATGAGTGGTCATCACTATTACACAAGGAGGAACAGGGCTTTCCAACAGATAGAAGAAAATATGGGTGATAACAGAGATGGGAACAGGGATAATGATCAGCCACCTCCAGATGCAGACAGGCAGATGTTCCAGATGTTTTTACAAGGGCAGCAGTAGATTCAACAGACTATGGCACAGTTACTGGGTCTTATGACTCAACAGATGCATCTTAATGCATAAAATAATGTTGGTCAGAATCAAAATGGTGAGGGATCAATTAATAACACTAGGGGGGTTAACCAGGAAAACAGGGATAGGACACAAAGTACCAGACCTTTGATGCCCACATTCATACCCAGAGTTGCACAACAGGAGGATCCAGAGCCGACAATTCAGGGGATGCAGGCAGCATTCACAGATGAGTGGAATCAAGCTAGTGAGGAGTTTCGTGCTGGTATGTCATTCAGGGATTATATTGATATGAGGATGAGGCAACAACCTATGTGGAGAGATAGACAGAACAATGCACAGGGTCATGATCTATAGAGGAAAGTGGGAAAGTTAACTATTCCCAACTTTGATGGTTTCGGTAAGACCACAACACGTGCTTGGGTGCAAAAAATGGATACATACTTTCAGCTTAACCCGACGACGGAAGATGAGGCCATCAAATATGCAGCATTGCATCTTGATGGAGTAGCACATGAGTGGTGGTACCACGGGATGGTGACACTTGGACATGACCAAATCCACACCTATGCAGAGTTCACTAATAGATTGATAGACCGATTTGATAAGAGGGATCCAGAACTTGAGTTTAAGGCATTGGCACAACTGAGACAGACAGGATCAGTGGATGCTTATATTGCAGAGTTCCAGAGGTTATCAGTCTTGGTGACAGATATATCAGAGAGGAGGTTAATAGTGTTGTTCATTGATGGTCTTGCTGATCCATTGAGAGGGCTAGTTAAAGCCTTCAATCCACTCTACTTGCACGAAGCTATCAAAAAGGCTAGGGACATGGAACTTGCTGCCCCTAAAGTTAAATCCACACATGAGGATAAGAGAAAGAAACCGGAAGAAAAGGAAAGCACACCCCCAGTTGACACTTTGAAGAAGGCAGAGGAGGATCAAAAGAGGGAGCTAAGAAAGAAAAACCTTTGTTACTCTTGCAAAGAACCATGGGTTCCAGGGCACAAATGCAGTTCTAAGGGGAAAATCAAACAACTAGAATATTATTCAATAGATGAATCAACAACAGAGCATTCAGAGCAGCCTACGGATAGTGATGAGGAAGAGGAAAAACCTCCAAAGGAACACAAGAAGAAGAATAAGGGAAAAGGACTCTTGGCTCAATTACATAGTTTGCATAAGAATGGTTCATTCAGAGTAAGAGGTTTGATTAAGGGACAACCAGTCATTGCTCTCATTGATACGGGAGCAACTCATAATTTTGTTGATGAGAACATTGTAGATCAATACGAGTTGAAGACAAAAAAAATTGAGGGATTTCGAGTTATGATCGCTAATGGAGGGACTATGCGTTGTTCACGGAAGGTTCCTCAACTACATCTTCAGCTGAATCACCATGAGTTGAGTGATGATTTTCATATGGTTAACACAGGAGGTATTGATGTTGTCCTTGGAATGCAATGGCTTCACTCTCTTGGTGAGTTTACTATGAACCTACGAGCTATGGAGTTGAAATTCCAACATCAAGGGAAGCTTGTGGTGATTAGAGGGATGGAGGATGGTTCTTCACATGCCACTTGTACCATGATGCAAGGAAGCGTGGAAAAATTCCAGATTATGGACAATCCATTATTTGATTTAGATGTTGATCTAGTACCGCATGGTCCACATTTTGAGTCACATGATGATTTAATGCTTCATATGGATGGTGAAGAATGTTTAAAGGTTGATGCATTGGATTCATCTCAAAATGCAAGGGGTTGTAGTAAGTCTGAAAATTGTAAACAATAACATTTTGAAGTTATGTTTGAGGTGGGGTGCAAGTCCCAGGATCACATTTGTGATATTCTAAGTGTTAAGGAGGATGTGAGAGAAGCTCTTGATAAGAACTTGGGACAAAAACATGATAAGTGTACTGCTGATATATTCTTGGACAGCTTACAGGTTGGATATTATTGGATGACATCACAGGACAGTGTATGTGGAGAGCAGTTTACTTGTGAGCTAGCTGAATTCTTTCAGAGACTGATTGCATTTTTGGACAGAGGGCTACACGAGTTGTCACTAGCAGAGGATCAACAGTGCAGGATTTATCTCAGTTGGAGATATGGAGCTCTTCGGTTCATCTGGGATCCAGGAATCACATGGCAGTTGTTTTTGAGATTGTTGTGTGATGAGTTTGGATTGCTTGAGGACAAGCAATCTCGAGGAGGGAGGACTGTAATGTCCCTTTCTTGGTGAGGCAGTTGCGTTGATGCATTCAGGAGATGTTTAGCCTGCACCGAGATTTGGTCAGATTTTAGATGCCAGTTTTTGGGAGTCTTCCTGAGTTTGGATGATAGACTTACTATTTTTAGTAAGTCAGCGATTAGGGTTTTTGGTCGAGCGAAAGGTGTAATAATATTCTTCGCCTTATTGGGTATCCAGATATCCCTTCGGTTGAGTGATTTTGGTCTTCTAGAGCTAGGAGTACAGAGACTTACTATTTTTAGTAAGTCAGTCACGGGGTTGAATGGCAGGAAACGGATGTTACGGATGAGTAGTTCGGCGAAATGGGTATCCGTTTCCATTTTCATATCTAGGATCTGACATTCAGAGACTGATTATTTTAATGCCCGAAGGTTATTAATGTATTAAATTAAATTATAATATGACTTTATAATGTTGGGCATTAATTTAATCTTAAAAGGGGTCATGTAACCACTTGAATTAAAGGGGATTTTATAAAGTTCATATTTCTAATGTCATAAAAGTGGTATGGTCTCCTTGGAAAGTAATAAGTGAAATATATTACAATTTATGGTAAAAAGAATGCCTTCAAAGTGCAACGTAGCATTTGGAAAGACAAATTATCCCACATTCAAGAAGTGAATGGATCAACCAACTTTGGGAAAGGATAAAAGTGGCATTGAAAGAGTTGATTGTGACATCTTTGGCTATTATTCTTGAAGCTTATTGTGTGAGACTTGTAGGTTGCAAGATTTCAGTCATTCCAGGCTTGTATTGTGACGAAAACCACATACAAGGACACCATATCTTGAGGTTGAAAGATACCTTTAGATTGGTTAATGAGCATCCATACTCAGTGGATGCAATTGAGCTGATAAAGGTGATATTTTCAGATATTATTGAGCAGATTGGAGAGGGTTTGAAGTTAACAACAATTCCATTTCATTTGCACTTCACTCCTTCAATTGGTCGTACCATCTAGGGCCAAAATAGAGTGATTTGGATGCACACTCAACAATGGTTTGTCGAAGTTTGAGATCTACTTGCAACTACAGACCTAGCCGCCACATTTTCTGCAGGTTTTGGAGACTTTCATTGGATTTTTGTAGTGTTTATTAGCAGCCGTACCTGCTCCTGGCATGGTCGTACATTTCTTGGGGGACGAGTTGCTTGCCTAGGTCCAAACGCCTAGTCTTTGGAGGATTTCTTACATGCTTTGTTATTGTCTCCAAAAAGGGTATTCAAAAACATAAGTTGTATGCTGGAGAAGTTTGTAAATTGGATTTTATGACAAAAAAATGAAGATTTATGTGTGTTGATGAACATTTCCAGATTTGTATCAGACCTTCACAATTTCGGGTATACTCCTTTTAATGCAATTTCCTTTATTGGGTTTGTTTATCTATATTGGAAGAAGCTAGTATTCAAATTTGGTAGCATTTGGATTGATAGTTTTCAAGTTGTGATCAATTCTTGAGAGCTGCCTTGTTATTTCTGAGTATGCATGACAAATGTTTGTCAAAATGTCTTGTTGAAAATTCATGAGTTAATATGATATTTGAAAATTGGAGTTAGTACATTGAATGTTCATATGATCTCCAAACATACAAAAACACTGAATAACCCAAATCAGCAAACAAGACACTCAAGTTTTCAGTTTGGAACCCAAGATCGAAACCTGGCTCTTTTGGTGGCAAATTTATTTATCTTCAAAAAGGGGTAGGATGTTACAAAGCTCTAGTGTGAGCGATCAAGTGCTTGTTTGTAGCCCTTGTAGACACCAAAACAGCACCAATCCGATTATGTGACTACAAGCACTGACCGAATTGGCATACATACCCCCTAGGGCAGCCTCCAGAGGTTAAACAATGGTCCTAACCACTCCCAAATCAGTTTTGGAAGGTCAGAGGTCAGTTTTGCACCTTTTAAGCACCTTTCTCCCTATTCGTCCCACCCTGGGATGATTAGAATCCTATTCGCCCCACCCCGGGATGATTAGCAACAATCGCTCCAGGGTGGGACGATTAGCAGGTTTGACTGGCAAAAAGTCAAACCTTGACAAATGGCAGCCCAGATCCGCCACCTAACTCTGCCTTCAGGGCATGCAATTGTGAGGGACGGTTTCAAATCAGAGAGACTTCAGTCAATCCTACCCTGATCATGGAGGCCTCATTCAAGGAGGCCCTAAATCAGGGAGGAATCTTCTCTCCCCCCAAAAAGGCATGGTGAGCCAAGTGGCGCCCTCGCATGCGCATTCAAAGGAGACCCTTAGGTCTATAAAAAGGTGAGCCTCCTCACCCCAAAAGGAGAATAGAGCTGGAGCATTTGGAGCAACGAAGTGCTGCCGAACTATACCCTCATTCCTCTTTGTGCTTCCTACATCCCTAATTTCTCTTTTGGAAGAGAGGTTATCGGGTGAGCACTAGGAACGCAATCCAGACCCAAAACCCAAGCAATCAGCCATAATCCCACCCCAAACTCATCGACACAACCCCCTAGGAGGTTTTTGACCCATCCCACTTGGATTGGTGTCAAAACTAGGCCCTAAACGGTGGGCGTCCCACCCTCGGGTGCCCCTCGAACTATTGCAGTCCTAATCGCCCCACCCCGGAGTGATTAGAAATCTGTGCTTGATTTCTTTACTATTATTTTTGCATTCTCTTTTATTTAATGTACTTATGCTGTTGTCCAAGTTTCATTGCTTTCTGACATGATTTGACCTGGTTTTTGTCATTTTTATGCGTTTACTAACCTGCAGGGAGCGCCTTCGGATACAGGATGACCTGGGTAGAATATGCCAAATATGACCTTCTGGGTCATCTCAAAATGCTGTTTTTAGTCTAACCACAAGTTTGTAGGAGTTTTGGAGGCCTCTGGATGGGACATTTGCAAGGTCACTTTTTGCAAGTTTTGTTGTAGTCCCCAACGTCCCACCCCGGAGTGATTAGAAATTTATGCATGATTTCCTTAATATTATTTTTGCAATAGGTCCCTGATGATATCCTAATGCCTCTGTTAAATTTTCATTGCATTCTGACATGATTTGACTATAGTTTTATCATTTTTTATGTGTTAACTAGCTCGTAGGGCGCCCCTGTCACATACAAGAAAATATGGGTAGGATAGGTAGATTATGAGAATCTGGGTAGTCTTAAAATCACATATAATGCCTAAACCATGAGTTTTAGGTGATTTGGATGAGCGTAGGTGGGACATTGGAGTGCTCACCTTGGAGAGGCCCCCGACGGGCAAACGCGCATAACGGGGCCGTCCGACGCCGCTTCGATGCAAAATCAGGTGATACCAACTCTAGATGTTGTCCTTTACATTCATATGTCATTATGTAATTGATATATCAACCTTATCACTGATATCCCACAAGCGCCCGCTAGAGGCCTTGGGGATTGCATGTTTTTCTAGATACGCATATGCTATTAATGATTTGTTGTCTTTATGTGTGTAGGATCTCACCACAAAGAATACTAGAGGGGCAGAAAGGAATGATGAACACATGGACACAAGTGGCGACAACCTTTAGCCCGCCCACTTTGAATGTGGGCACGCGGAAGACGTTGGAAGCGTATCGTCCGACCTTGGAAGCACGGCTTCATCCATGCATCCATTGATGTAACAAATTGTATCACATGTTTTGAGACCTAGAGGGGGGATGTATTGTAACTGGATTAAAAGCAATATCAATAAAAGAGGCCCCACTTTTGTTTTGCTCACATCTTGTTTCTACGTCATTTCCTTCATGCATTCGTAGGACTTAGCATCTGTATCTACTATTGTTTGCATCATATCGGTACACTATATTTATACACTGATTTCAGTGGTGATCATGGTGGGACCCTATCCCCTACTATTAAGATCAAGTTTTTGATCCAAATTTTATGGTTTTTCTTTGCAGGTGTTACTCATTCGGGCACTGGACTGCTACTCGTGTCACCCCGGGATGAATGCATATTCATCCCACCCTATGACGAATGCAGACCTGCTATTCATCCCACCCTAGGATGATTAGAACTCTATGCATTTTCTGAGTAGAAACTCAGAGGCATCTGGTTTGGACAGAGAAGAGGTAGGCCTTCTGAACATCCTCTGTGTTTTTCTACTTTCTGTTTCTGCAAATTTATGCTTTCTTTGCTTTATTTTTAGACACTTGCATAGAAAGGTTAAGTAGTTTGTTTTCCTTTCTTGCAATAAAAATAAAAATAAAAACATAGAGTAAATTAAATGGAAGGAACTTGATTAGGAATGCATTCTTCTCTGGTTTGCTTGCATGATACTTGCACAAGTGGCAAGTCCTCATTATAGGTTTCAGTTCTAGGTAGGTTTTGTGATTTCCTTTTTGCTACTAATGGTTTCTGAAAGATAAAATGTACTTTAAAGCATTGCATTAGTGAAAACCATCTTTTGTTGTATGTTTTCTTTCTTTACACAATTAAAAGGAACCACACACACCACCTAATAAAGTTAACATCAAGGAGTTGGTCTTAATACCCCAACACTTGATCAAGACCAACGGTGGATTTCATCACCACCTTGGCTTGGATTTTGCATACATATACCCTGATCGCGACTATTGCTAGACGTAAATCCTGACGAAAGCTGACCAAGTGTAGCGGGGGTGATTCCCCATGCATGAGGATAAGTCTTCTATGGTAGGTGTCAAAAATAGAGCGATCCCCCTTCCGTACCGCCTATGTTCCACTTACTGTTTTGCTCTCGCGTACCAATAGTTTCCCTCACGTAAGGGCGGGTATATTGAGAGGTTCGGTATAATGGCCTGGCAATGGTATATTGAAGGGGCGACCATTTTGGAGATACAAGAGCCCTCATTATGCATGTATAACAAAGTTTTCTTTACAAGATTTACATAACAAAAATCAAACACACTTGAACTAGATCTAGGGCACACATTTAATCTGTAAACGAGATAATCATTTCTTTGTTTGTGTGGTCCCCTTTTGTTTGGTATAGCATAAAAATTGTAAAGGAGATAAAAATATACATATCTTTTTAGAAAAACCACCACCATGGTGTATACCCGTAGCCAAGCCCAATCATGGGCAGAAGCTATAGAAAGTATACAAGGAGGCACAAGTCGCCTCCGTTATAGCCCCAAGGACTTGGTTATACCACCTTGGCAGCCTGACCCACAACATAGTCCACACTATGCCACTACAGAAAAGGACTATAGAGGCACCCCTTTGAGGGGCACTCCCATTCAACACAGACCCTCTCAAGAGGAGTACACACATGGGAAGGCTCCCTTAGACACTCATTATGAGTGGCCACTATGCGATGAAGTGCTAGAGCAACATAGGGTTCATAAGGAGGGGCCACATGATTATATCATTCCCCCTCCACCCCTCATTACTGTTAGAACTAATAGGCCAAATCTAGAGTGCAAGGCTCTTCAGATAGGGTGAGCCAAATCTGCCCGTCCCTTTCACATGTACGAAAGGGAGCATGAGGAAAACCAGTATATTCCTCAAGAGCAATACACCGCATGGGAGCAATGCGCCTCCGCACCTGCTAATTATCAAGATCACCTATTGAGGCCAGAGCCTCGGGTGAATGCTTGCTAACCTCGATAGAGGAAAGTGACCCATAGAGATCTCGGATCACCATGACCGAGATAGATATGTAGGGGAGGCATCTAGGCCTCCTAGACCTAGGACGATGGAACAAATCGACTTGGCATTTGCCAAACAGGTCACCCGCCAAGCGCAAATCACGTAGCTTAGGCAAGATCAGCAGTAATTAGAACAACTATATCATCTTAACAAAGAGCGCATTCAATGCCAGATAGATGAGTTGCTCCAGAACACTATGCATGAGAGGATTCCAACCCCTCGCATGCATAGGACAGAAATTTATGAGAGGCACAACCCCTTAGTACGAGACAGGTCTCCACGACCTTATCAAGCATTGCCTCCAAGACCTCCGAGACCTGAGCGGGAGGCCACCCCTAGAACCAATGATGGGCGCCTTCCTCGAGCACCCATCCATGTTTATAGGTCACACCCAAAAACTCCTCAAGAGGCCTATGAGGAATTTGAGTGAGAAGAAGAGCGGGCTGAAATGCCCTACCAAGGCAGGGGGGCGCTATCCGGATACCCCTCCATAGGCCTCAAGTTCCTCACAATTCACAATGGGAACAAACCAAAGAAGAGGAAATCAAATCCTTTGATGCATACAAAGCACTGCTAGAGCGCTTAGAGTCTATGGAGACCAAGACTTCAGGGCCCCAAAAGCCCACATTATGCCAACTCCGCAGTCACCCTGTGCATCCTTCAGTTTCGACACCCCCATACCCCGACCACTTCAAAATGCCTCAATTGGCAATTTTTAGAGGGGATGAGGATGCCCAAGAGCACGTAACAAGGTTCCTGAGTCAATGCTTTGGCATTCAGGACAATGATGCATTGCTTCTGAGAACGTTTATAACCACGTTCGTAGGCCCTGCCTCGGATTGGTTTACCCAACTGCTGAAGCATAGCATCAACAATCTAGACCAGCTAGTGGATGCGTTCCTTGAACATTTTGCCTTCAACACCAAGAAGAAGGCATCCTTAAGTGACCTAGCTGGCCTTAAGCAAGTATGATGATGAGACCATGGCTGCTTATGGGAATCGGTGGAGGACATTGCTTTCAAAGCTACCTTACCTCCCTCCCATGGCCGACTTGACTCAAATGTTTTCAAAGAGTTGCTTAAGGTCGATCTCCATGCTATTGTAGCTGCAACAATATGCCACCCTCGAAGAAGCCCTGGTGCAAGCCAAGATAATTGAGGAGATCAAAATACAAGATGGCGAGATTGCTAAGCCACGCAAGAAAGAGTGGCCCAAAAATGCTAAAACTGGGCCCACGCAACCGAAACCCATCATGGTCAATCAGGTTGCCATAGCTATACCAAAGCCTACACAAATGACATAGCCCCCAAAGGCTAATTATCAGGCAGTTCCTCTTGATAACTATGAAAAGGAAAATCATAAACAAGAGCAAAATCGGCAGCGTCGCCCTAGGCGACAATTCACACAATTCACGGAGTCTAGAGACTCCTTGTTTGACCGCTTGTTCATGGAAAACCTGATAAACTTGCCGAAAAGTCGACCCATAGACCCCAACATGCCAAAACCCAAGGGCTATAGGGAAGACTTATATTGTAGATTTCATCGACAGAAAGGACACGAGATCTCCACTTGTTGGAAATTCAAAAACTTAGTGCAGGACTTGATAGACAACAAAATGCTCATGGTAGATAATCCCGTAGCACTGAGCAACCAATAGATGGAGGTCTTCAAAGACCCCCTGCCTGCCCATGATGCATAGGCAAAGACTTTACAAGTGAACGAGGTAACACAAAACTGCCCCATGCAAGGATACGTAGGGATGATAAGCATCGTGACATGGAACAAAAGATACCCAAACATGGCTGCACCCGCTATAGCTACAGGAAATGTTTCATCAATGTCACAACCTCCACAACACCCTACGCAACCTCCCCCACCTAGACCAGTGGCCATGATTCGGACTAAACTTACTCAAATTTTAAGGACCACGTCGGCTAGGCTCTCCATTTATGAGCTCATCCAACAATCACCGCCCCATCGGGAGGCTCTGATGGAGATACTCAAAGCCATTGAGCTACAACCCCATGAAGCCAATTCTTTCAACAATTTTATAGGACATGTGAAATAGTGCATAGAACTAGTCATAACCTTCAGGGAAGACGAACTAAAATTGGTGACTGGTGATATGGTGGATCCACCCCTGCACGTCATTGCATGGGTCAACGGGATTCCATTCAAGAGGGTGTTGTTGGACACTGGCTCATCCAACAACATAATCATGATAATGACATTAAAACACCTTAAGCTACCAACATCCCACATTGTGGCATCCACTTACACTCTTCGAGCATTCAACGACGCGTTATGCTCGATGGTTGGCACAATTGTCCTGCCCATCCAAGTAGGACAAAAGACCATTCCTACATTGTGTCACATCCTTGAGGGTGAGATGGCCTACAATATCTTGCTAGGCCGGCCTTGGATCAGGGACATGAAGTGTGTCCCTTCGATAGCCCATCAATGCCTCAAATACACATACGAAGGGCAAGTACATGTAGTCCCAGCAGACTTAGAGCCCTTTAAGTTTTGCAATGCGGTGTAACTGATGCCACAATCGACCCTCCCATCGACACATTTGGACTTTCAATTGAATCCATCCACACAGGGTCTGATTCTGCCTACATCCTCACTGTTGAGTCCCTCAACTCACCAACCTGGCCCATCTTCATCATCTGTTCCTTCACCAACGATGCCACCTATGGTGGCCACACCGAAGGACAATGGGAAGAAGCCCCTAGAGGAGGTACCACCATTAGTCTCAACCATCTCTACCGAAGAGGTGCCCAGCCGAATGGAAGTCGAGACACCTGGTTCACCCAACATGGAGTGGACTCAGGGAGAACTCCCATTCCCTCCCCCTCAACCACTGATGATTACCATTGAGATGGCCAATACGGGCCTGGGGGAGTACCTAGTGTGGAACATTGTGGCAACACCCACGCTCGAATCCATGCAAGACATGGGGAGACCTCGCCTCCCCATCGACACTATCATCCCTTTAGGTTACCCACCAAATCAGACCAATTTTGTATATGGGGGCCTCGAGAACGGCATTGAACCCTACCTACAAGAGGAAGAGGATGAAGAGCCATTTGCTGAGAATGTTGACTATCTATCCAACCCGGAATTCGCCTTGAAATACCTAGACCAATGTAATTGGCATGGATATGGATTGGGCAGATACGAACAAGGAATGCGCATTCTTTGTCAACCGAGATACCAGATGCCATATGATAAATCAGGAGTAGGGTTCAACCACCCTTTTCCCCTCGACATCTTGGTAGAAACCATGCAAGGCTTAGGTCTAGGCAATAGGGATGGGTTGGCACAAGATCCATATGCCAATCCCAACACTACATACACATTGGGGAATTATTTCCCATTGTTAACAACAAACCTTGTTGACCTCAACAACCCCTCCCCTTTGATCGAGGAAGGGGAAAGTTCAAGAAGTAACCTCCAAGAAGGATATGAACAAAATCAAGGGGGGTCTTCTGAAGATGAGTCAGATTATGAGGTAGCACCTTGGGACCCTTTTGAGTCCGATAGCAATCACTCGTAGGTGACACCCATTGACGACTATCAGGAGGACTTCATGGCAATGTTCCCCTTTAATGTTCCAATCGGGCAATTGCTACCTCTAGAGAATCCAGCCCTCCCGTAGAGAGTGGAACAACCCAGAAGGGACCAAATCAACTTGCTTGAACAAAATGAGCCTCCCATGCCGGCCATAAGGCCAAGTGATCCACCAGAGGAAGAAGATCCAAATATCTTCCTCAACATCGACTACCTACATGCCAGATTTTAGGTTTTCATAGAGAGTGAGGATAGTGATCAAGAAATGCCTAGTGGGAGGCTATACCAGCAAGAGGGGCACATAGTTGTCAGAGCCAATGAAGGCCTATGGATCTTCGATAATGACTATGAGGATGAGACTGAGATGGCATATCTCAACCATATGAGGCAACAGGAATACCCCATAGACATCGATGATATGTTTGAACATTTAAATATGGGACCAAGGCATAGGTGGCATTTAAACCAAGCACAGTTAAACCAAGTGCTTCATCCACCACTTTGGGCATACAGGGAGCACCTCCCACCTAGAGACCCTATAGGGCCATCAGTGCCTAGGGTAGACCCTATCCTTCTATCTGCACATAGGGCCGATCCTTTTGTGCCAATACCCACAGAGCCAGATCCGAGGTACAAGGATCACCAAGGATGTCTGAATCAACACCCACGTGGTAATGGAGACCAAATTTAGTCCATCAACATGATCTCCATTGATTTAACCACCCCCATCCGCAATCCAACCGATCCAACATGACCATTGTATCTAGACCTAGATGCCATAGACTGGGATCGTGCTGACACACCACCATCCCCATCAGAGTATTGGCCTTGCGGTGAGATGTTCCATTTCACCCCAAGACAGACTCAGGATATCTTCCATGTTGAAGAGGAACCCGACGTTCCCAACATAGATCTAAATTCAGCAAATGATATCCACCTGATCCCAACTCCACACCAGTTGGAGGATGGATCCCACATGTCAGTCGAAGAAATGATTGACGTAGACATCGGTTTTGATCCAATGAATCCACAAATCATCAAGTTGGGGGTAAGTCTATCCCCCAAAGAGCAAGCCGATTACATTGCCCTTCTCAAAGAGAAGAAGGAGGTTTTTGCATGGTCCTACAAAGACATGTCGGGGCTAGACCCACAGCTAGTCATGCATAATCTAACACTTGATCCGACAGTCAAGCCAGTCAAGCAAAAGCTACGTAAGATGCACCCAACAGTGGCCTTAATGGTCAAATATGAGCTACAAAAGCTATTGGATGCACAGTTTGTCATCTACATAGATTACCCACCATGGCTGTCCAACATGGTACCCATCAAAAATCTTGATGGGAGGATTCGCATATGCATCAATTTTTGAGATTTAAACAAAGCAAGTCCCAAGGATGATTTCCCCTTGCCTAGCATCGATGCATTGGTAGATGCTACAACAGGCCATGAAATGCTTTCCCTCATGGATGGTTTCTCGAGATACAACCAGATTCGTATCAATCTCGATGATCAACTAAAAATGGCGTTCACGATGCCTTGGGGGACATTTTGTTATAAGGTCATGCCCTTTGGCCTTAAAAATGTTGGCGCCACCTACCAACGTGCTATGACATACATCTTCCATGATCACATGCATAAAACTTTGGAAGATTATATGGATGATCTGTTGGCCAAATCTCTTTTGTGCAAAAATCATCTCGATGACTTACGCAAGATCCTTGATCGCCTCATCGAACACAAGGTTAGGCTAAACCCCAAGAAGTGCGTATTTGGCATCACATCTAGAAAACTCTTGGGTTTCATAGTCTCAAAATGAGGCATCGAGGTAGATCCAAATAAAGTCAAGGCAATCCTTGAAATGCTTCCCCCAACCACCATCAAGCAGCTCAGAAGCTTGTAGGGTAAGGTCGCATCGATCAAGCGCTTCATAGCGCAGTTATCTGACAAGTGCCGACCCATGAATAAATTATTACACAAGGGGGTAGCATTTCATTGGGATGACGAGTGCCAGTCAGCCTTCGATGACATCAAACAATACTTGGCTTTGCCGCAAGTATTGGCACCACCTAGACCAGGAGTGTCATTCTATTTATACATCTCAGCTACTGAGGTGGCACTGGGTGCCATGCTAGCCCAAAAAAATGAATTACATAAAGAATAGGCTAATTATTATCTTAGCCGCACCCTGGTCAGTTATGAACTTAACTATGCATACGTTGAGAAGCTATGCTTGGCGGTGGTATTTGCCACCAAAAAGCTATGCCATTACATGCTGAGCAATACGATGTATGTGGTGTCTAAGGAGAATCCATTATGGTACATGATGAGTCATACTTATCATAGTAGTCGCACGGCAAAATGGATCATGTTGTTGATGGAGTTTGACATCGAATTCATTGGACAAAAGTCCATCAAAGGTCAAGTCATCATCGATCAACTAGCAGAGGCTCCTCTCGAAGATGATCAGCCTCTGACCGTAGAGCTACCCGATGATGGGGTCTTCCATGTCTCAGAGTCGCTAGATTTTGATGAGCCCGAGTCACAGGCCGACATAACCTTATTTTTTGATGGTTCTAAATGTGAGCAAGGGGGTGGCATGGGAATCATGTTTTTCACACCGCAAGGGGCTCCAATGCCTTTATCATTTAAACTTGATTTCTCGTGCACCAATAACAATGTTGAATACGAAGCCTTGCTCATAGGTCTTCAGACAACCATCACCATGAACATCAAATGCTTGAATATCTTTGGTGATTCGTTGTTAATTGTCAACCAAGTGAAAGGGGTATTCCAATGCAAATGCCCAGTTCTGTAGGCCTACAAAGCCCTTGTGGATAAATTCCTGGCAAAGCTTGAATGGTACGACATCGAGGCACTCCCTCGATCATCGAATCATTTTGTGGACACTATGGCCTCTTTGGGGTCACTAATCCCGCAAGACATTTCTGGTGAGATGACAACCATTCAAGTCAAAATGTTATCGCAATCCATGATGGAGCATGCAAGCTCTGACATAACGCCAAGAATCCACCTGATCCAGATTGAACCATCTCAGAATAGGTTCTCTCGAATCCATGATAGTCTGAATCATGCCAACTGGGGGTCTTTGTTCTCTCCAACCCCTCTTAATAGCAACACAACGCTATTTTTACAAGTTCTTTCCCACTCAACTTTTGCTAGGGATGAACTTCAAGAGGGATCGACCATTCATACCATCGAGGTTTTTGATCAACAGGATTGGTACACACCCATAAGAGACTATCTCAAGTTAGGTAGCCTCCCACTTGGATTGTCGCACATTGTAAAAAGATCATTCAAATAGAAAGTGGCAAAACATGTCTTGCTAGGAGACATTTTATATCGTCGAAGCTATGAAGGGATCCTCCTCCATTGCTTGGACCAGCAGGAGTCCACTTGGGTGATCACCCAAGCGCACGATGGTACATGCGGTGGCCACTTCAACGGTATGGCCATCGCAAAGCGCATTCTTCGCATGGGCTATTATTGGCCATATTTAGAGCGAGATTGTTGCGCATATGTGTGAAAGTGCATGAAGTGTCAACACCATGCTAACTTGACACACGTACCTTCTCAGGCCTTGCAGCCGATCCAATCGGCTTGGCCATTTTCATAGTGGGGCTTAGATCTCATCAAAAATATCTCCCCTACATCGTCAGGTCATCACACATTTATCATAACGGCCACAGAGTACTTCACTAAGTGGGTGGAAGCAATTATACTTACCTCTACGACTAGGCCCCGCATTGCGGAGTTTATTTTACATAACATCATATGTCATTTTGGTATTCCATCCAAGATCATCTCGGATAATGGGACGTCATTTAAGAACAAATATGTGCATGCTTTGACAACAAAGTACAAAATTCAGCATAGTTTTTTGACACCTTATTATCCGTAAGCAAATGGGCAAGTAGAGGCGTCAAACAAAATGCTAGTTGCCATCCTTAAAAATATGGTCATAGATAGTCATAAGGATTGGCACATCCAAATACCACTTGCCCTATGGGCTTATCGCACTAGCATTCGGACGCCCACCGGGGCAACTCCATTTTTGCTAGTGTATGGCTCCGAGGCAGTCATGCCTCTCGAGTTGGAAATACCCTCCCTATGCATATCAATGCAAGAGTTCATCGATGATGACACTGCACAACAGGCCCGGCTAGACCAGCTTACGTTACTCGATGAACGATGCGTCAATGCTCTCGAGCATTTACGTATCTATCAAGAGCGACTTAAGAAAGCATACAACATGAAAGTTCACCTGAGGGACTTTCAGGTTGGTGACTTGGTCTTAAAAGAGAACCAACAAAATTCTAACTTGCCACCCCATTTAAGGGACAAGTTCATGGAAAATTGGTTAGGTCCCTATGTAATCGATAGTAAAATAGGACCTAGAACATACCGGCTCGCCTCTCTTGAAGGAATCAAGGAACTAGAACCCTTGAACATCAATCATTTGAGGCCATTCAACATTTAGAGAGCCATGACCCACCCCAAAAGCTCCAAGGGTTCCCACAATCGCTTGGTCAACCAAAACTCCCCAAAGGTATCTATAATCCCTTTGGTCAAACCAAAAGCTCCAAGGGTTCCCACAATCGCTTGGTCACCCAAAATGCCCCAAAGGTATCTATAATCCCTTTGGTCAAACCAAAATCTCCAAGGGTTCCCACAATCACTTGGTCAACCCAAAAATGCCCCAAAGGTATCCATAATCCCTTTGGTCAAACCAAAAGCTCCAAGGGTTCCCACAATCGCTTGGTCAACCCAAAAATGCCCCAAAGGTATCCATAATCCCTTTGGTCAAACCAAAAGCTCCAAGGGTTCCCACAATCACTTGGTCAACCCCAAAATGCCCCAAAGGTATCCATAATCCCTTTGGTCAAACCAAAAGCTCCAAGGGTTCCCACAATCGCTTGGTCAACCCAAAAATGCCCCAAAGGTATCCATAATCCCTTTGGTCAAACCAAAAGCTCCAAGGGTTCCCACAATCGCTTGGTCAACCCCAAAATGCCCCAAAGGTATCCATAATCCCTTTGGTCAAACCAAAAGCTCCAAGGGTTCCCACAATCGCTTGGTCACCCAAAACACCCCAAAGGTATCCATAATCCCTTTGGTCAAACCAAAAGCTCCAAGGGTTCCCACAATCGCTTGGTCACCCAAAACACCCCAAAGGTATCTATAATCCCTTTGGTCAAAACCTCCAAGGATCCATAAGAATCACTTGGTCCACACCCATTCGAGTTAAACCGTCCATAACAAATATTCAAAAACAACAGATAATCAAAAATAACAAAAAAAAATTGCATCTCACTTTCATGCATAATCTTAAAAATCAAAACACAAAAAAAAAAGAGCTGCATTAGGCATCGCATACATACATTGCATATTTGCTGGTCATACATGTCAAATGCACCATAGACTGTAATTACTCGACAATTCCATCATTTTCCACATTCAGTCCATTTTGTAAAAGATCCATCAAGAATAACGCCCTTCGCATTTTTGCCATATCATAGTCAGTTGTCTTCTAATGTCTTTAGGGTTTTCGTCATTCAGCTATCTTTAGATTTCTAGTCAAATGCTGTACAAAGTTAGACCGATTTTTACAAGGTAGAGTTTTACTTGGATCACGCCTTGTTACATAGCATCCCAACACAAGCTTAAAACACATAAAAATTCCCAAGTTGTGTGAACGAAAGATGAAACCTACAAAGCGGTCTAGGGTACCTTAAGAAAAAATGTTATCCTGCTCATCCCCCTATGCGAATGGTTCAAGAATGCTGAGAATTGATAGAAGGACAAGCTCTTCCCCATCCAATTCCCCATAATAAATAGTGGTCTTCACCACTATCAAAAATTCCAAACACCCTTGATCCCCAAAGTCGTAAGGATTCATACTACACGCCCCTGAGAAGGATGGGTAGTCATCCCCAAGGCCTAAAAGGATCAATGCCATTCCAAAGCAAAATCCCAAAAGTTCACCATAAAAATTCCCAAACACCTTTGATCCCCAAAGTCATAAGGATTCGTACTACACGCCCCTGAGAAGGATGGGTAGTCATCCCCAAGGCCTAAAAGGATCAATGCCATTCCAAAGAAAAATCCCAAAAGTTCACCATCAAAATTCCCAAACACCTTTGATCCCCAAAGTCATAAGGATTCGTACTACACGCCCCTAAGAAGGATGGGTAGTCATCCCCAAGGCCTAAAGGATCAATGCCATTCACAAGCCAAAATCCCACAAGCTCAACTTTGAAATCAAAATTCAAAATCTAAATCCTCAAAAAGCAACAATAAAAAAATAACAGTGGTTATCACCACTACTCAAACCCCTTGCTCAAGAGAAGAAAAAAAAAGAGAAAAATAAACAGTGATTTTCATCACTATATATGAGAGCAAGTATCTCAACAAATTGAACAACCGAAAGACGCCTGAGCTTGAATCCCTAGAATTCTCAGCATTTGAAAAACCATTTAGGTGATCCTCATTACGGGTTTGGTGGATAGCCTACCTAGCAATGGCGGTATCCTAAATGCATGACGATACGTCTATCACATTAGCTTTGCGCATGTGTGTAGACCAATGTTTGCATGTGGATGAGCTAGCTTATGGTATCCTAGATTGCATCATAGATTAATCCTACTAAATACAACAAAGGAGTTAGTGGAGCTAATTAGGTGATCCTCAATACAAGTTTGGTGGACAGCCTACTTGGCACTGGCGGTATCCTTACGAATACCACATAAACGAACTCAATCGCACACACAAGGATGTGAAATAACTTGGTCAAACTCAAGTCTGATTCGTACCTTGTTCGAAAGTCTTGTAAGATAATGTACAGTCTTGACTAGTTAGTTAAAGCATCCGAGTCTCAGAAAAACCTTAACTACATTCTAAAACAATTGTTGTACATTTCATTACTTACATCACCATCAAAAAATACAAAACAAAAATTACAAATGCAAAGTTATTCCATAAAGCAATCACATAGTACAGAAAGCCAGTAAATTCTATACAGTCTATGGTGCCACCGCCTGCATACCAACAAATCATTCCATCCATTCCATATGCATACATCTATATCATATAGTTAAAATCATCCGTAGTCATAATAGCATATGCATACATCAACATAAATAAATGTGCATAAAAGAACAATAAACCATGACAAGGATATAATCAAACCAAAAAGAGTCATGTATATATATCAAGTCAAAATGCCCTCAGGCTACAATAAGAAGGTCCTCTGACCTCACAAAAACCAAAAACTCAAAATCCCCAAAGCCTAGGGAGTCGGCCACCATGATCACGTAGGATCGGTGCGACTGGAACTACCCCTAGTAGTATGGGTCCTATGGGACCTCTCAAGGCGGCTGCTGCTAGCCCTCGCACCCTGCCCACCAACACTACCCTCACCTAGCCGCCTGTGATGAGATGATGCAGACTGCTCAGTCTCACTGCCTCTCGTACGATGTGACGAGCCACCTCCATCGAGCACAGGCAACTATCCACCGAGGCGGACAACCTCCATCTCTAACTCTACCTAGTATCGACCCCACTCTATATCTCATCGATGATACACAGCCAGTGCACTATCCCGTTGTGCCAACTGAGTCCGCAGGAGATCCCTCTCCTACGTTACCTCCACCAAAGCATCTCTATGCTCCTCCTCCCATCTCCGTAGGAGACCCTCCAATCATGCTATCTCAGCATGAAGCCCAGCCTCCACATCCCCTGAGACAGCCTGAGGCATGGGCACCTCCAGGACGGCCTACTGCTCTAGCACCCACTACTCCAGGACATCCTATACATTCGGCTACTCCAGAACCCCCAAATCATCTCCATCACCACTGAAGTCATCAACCTCCACCATGTCAGCATCATCAAGCGGAGCCCCCCAACCCTCCATCGGTGCCTCTGCACCCCCACCTCCTGCTGCTACAGTATCCATGCCTCCTAGAGGCCCCTCACTCCGCCATCATCGCATAATCCACCATCGATCATACTCTGCAGTCACCCCGACATCGTCCACATTGGGTGCATCAATAACGACATCAGACCCCTCACCCAATGGCTCAATGGTAGGCCAGACTAGAGTCCTCTCATCACCATGATGTCGATAGATCAAGGGATCACCAGGCAATCCCTGGCGCACCCCAAACTACCATGTCACCCGGACATAGGGAAGTACTCCTACTCTGTCTCATGCCACCCAATCAACCACCTACCCCTGTGCACATGTCAGAGCCACTCTCCAGCCTCAGGCCAGGCTGGACAGTCCCTGATACGACCGCTAGAACACCTGCCCTGGCGTTAGATGAGAGAAGGCATCAATATAGTGACCTACGTCACCTGCCCACCATCGACTCTGTCCATGCTCCTTCGACCTCTGCCATAAATTGGCATAGCCAATTTCTTGATCCACCATCTCACCTCAGTATAGCCACAACTATGTGCTGCCACCCCCAACACTGCAAGAGATAGCTGCACCCGATCCCCTTCTGCTTCTAACAATGGACCTCGTACAACTCATCATACAACTATGCCAATAACGTCTGACCCCATCTCATAATAAGTGGAGCTGATGTAGGACACTCCACCAATGTGAAGACCAACTCAAGCAGGTTCCAAGGGAACCTCACACCTGAGGAGTCAAGAAGTAGCATATTGGAAATGAGGGCCATGAGCAAAGCATGCCTCACCCCTAATACGCCCTTCTCCAGCCACCACCGCACTAGAATACCGCCTATCTAGCAGTTAGCCTCTGCCCTCTCCACACCCCTCTCCACCACCGGACCAAAACATCATGTCAATACCATTGTCCACTGGTCACGATGGGTCATCCGGATAGGCAGTCCATCTATCGAAATCCGTAGAATCCGATACACATCCTCCAGAGTCACAGTCATCTCCCCTATTGGGAGATGAAAAGTGTTGGTGCGGGGATCCCATAGATTGATCAGGGTAGTCAAATATGCCCGATCCCCCACCACAGGCTCCAGACGCATCACGTGCTTGAGCCCAAGGGCATCAAGCCACTCCCAATCCACAACTATCAGGGCATCCCGGGCATCAGAGAAAATAGTCGACTGGCGGTACCGACTCTTCACCACCTGAAACAACAAAATAAAACAAAACAAAAAGGGATATTAAGTACATACTTAATATAAACAGAATCATTAAAATAAAACTGTACAGAAGAACAACAAGCTACAATTTACAATTGTACAGCAAAAGTACAACATAAAAAGTACAAAAAACAAAGTACAACAAAAGTACAGAAACATTAAAATAAAATTGTACAACAACGACAACAGACATGAAAATAATTGTACAATCAACATAAAACAAAATCATATTAGGGTTTCAACCTTAATATGAACAAAACAAACAAAATAAAAAAATCATATTAGGGTTTCAACCTTAATATGAACAAAACAAAAACAAAATAAAAATATATATTAGGGTTTCAACCTTAATATGGCAAAAACAAAAACAAAATAAAAAATATATTAGGGTTTCAACCTTAAAATGGCAAAAACAACATAAAACAAAAACATTTGGGTTTTAAAACCTAAATACAAACACAAACAAAGTACATATAACAATTGTGTACTAGGGTTTTGACCTTAATATACGAAAATTAACAACAAAAACACAAAGCAAATAAAGTTCCTTAAAAACAAAATAAAGCAAACGAACATTTTATATGTGAGTTTTAAATCATATAAAACACAAATGAATAACAGGCAGAGAGAAGGAACATCATACCGGTCTCGCCTCGGCTCCTCCACTCGAAGATCCGGTTCTCGCACTCATGATGTCCACGAAATTTCAGCAGCGCTCCGCTACGCACACTCGCACTCCTCCTCCTCACTGCTCCAAATCACCAAGAAAAAAATATTGCAAATGAGCCCAAAACCTAGTTTTGGCCCTTATATAGGCTGTTAGGCCTGTAATCGTTCCACCTCTAGCTCGTCCCACCCTGGGACGATTACAAAATTGGTATTCGTCCCACCCTGGGACGATTACAGAGCAAGAAATAAAGCAACAAAAACTGCATCCAAAAAATGCACCAAAAATAGCAATAAATCTGCCGAACAAAGGTGCCTTTGCACCAGACATTCATGGCATGAAAAACCATCGTCGGGGTCACAAATACTCACTATCCTACTCCCTAAGAAGGCTAGCATAGCCGGACCGCTCCACGGGAAGGAGGATTTTTGATAATTTCTACCCCAATCGGCATCGCAAAAAGGGTCAAAACCCACCAAAAATAGGTCCGATGGTTGGAAAACTGCAATAAGCGTTCAACGAAAACAACTAAAGGCACCCTTACAAACGTCATCTTGGGTCAAGCGACTCATCGCTTTTCTCATTTTTGGTCATTCCCTCATCGATTCGTCGCTTGAGGGGGTAGTCACACTTAGTCACCAATCAACAAATACACACCCAATCAAGGAAATGGCATGCATTCAAAGAATCATTGACAAAGACAATCACGCTCCTGCTTGGGGCAGCAAACAAGCAATAATCACAAGCTAAACAAACACTTGGCATTCTGGAAGCATGAAGAAAAGGTTCCTCGGACAAAAGGTTGCGCCCTTTGCCTATTCATGTCTGAACAATGTCCAAGATCAAGTACACCTCATCGAAAAAGGTTACACTTGAGTTAAGCTCCTTAGCTCGTCAGAAGCAAGGATTCAAGAATGCGTGCCCTTTCCATACTTGGGGCATCAAAATTTGGTTAGGTTACTGAGAAACCCTAATCATTAAGTGCTTTGGTCATCTATTTTTGCTCAACACTGTGCCACACACAGCGCATCCCAAAAAGGGGCATCTCGTAGACACCAAAACAACACCAATCCGATTATGTGACTACAAGCACTGACCGAATTGGCATACATACCCCCTAGGGCAGCCTCCAGAGGTTAAACAGTGGTCCTAACCACTCCCAAATCAGTTTTGGAAGGTCAGAGGTCAGTTTTGCACCTTTTAAGCACTTTGCTCCCTATTCGTCCCACCCTGGGACGATTAGAATCCTATTCGTCCCACCCCGAGACGATTAGCAGCAATCGCTCCAGGGTGGGACGATTAGCAGGTTTGACTAGAAAAAAGTCAAACCTTGACAAATGGCAGCCCAGATCCACCACATAACTCTGCCTTCAAGGCATGCAATTGTGAGGGAACATTTCAAATCAGAGAGAGCCTACCCTGATCATGGAGGCCTCAATCAAGGAGGCCCTAAATCAGGGAGGAATCTTCTCTCCCCCAAAAAGGCATGGTGAGCCAAGTGGTGCCCTCGCATGCGCATTCAAAGGAGACCCTTAGGTCTATAAAAAGGTGAGCCTCCTCACCCCAAAAGGAGAATAGAGCTGGAGCATTTGGAGCAACGAAGTGCTGCCGAACTATACCCTCATTCCTCTTTGTGCTTCCTACATCCCTAATTTCTCTTTTGGAAGAGAGGTTATCGGGTGAACACTAGGAACGCAATCCAGACCCAAAACCCAAGCAATCAGCCATAATCCCACCCCAAACTCATCGACACAACCCCCTAGGAGGTTTTTGACCCATCCCACTTGGATTGGTGTCAAAACTAGGCCCTAAACGGTGGGCGTCCCACCCCCGGCGCCCCTCGAACTATTGTAGTCCTAATCGCCCCACCCCGGAGTGATTAGAAATCTATGCATGATTTCTTTACTGTTATTTTTGCATTCTCTTTTATTTAATGTACTTATGCTGTTGTCCAAGTTTCATTGCTTTCTGACATGATTTGACCTGGTTTTTGTCATTTTTATGCGTTTACTAACCTACAGGGAGCGCCTTCGGATACAGGATGACCTGGGCAGAATCTGCCAAATCTGACCTTTTGGGTCATCTCAAAATGCTATTTTTAGTCTAACCACAAGTTTGTAGGAGTTTTGGAGGCCTCTGGATGGGACATTTGCAAGGTCACTTTTTGCAAGTTTTGTTGCAGTCCCCAACGTCCCACCCCGGAGTGATTAGAAATTTATGCATGATTTCCTTACTATTATTTTTTCAATAGGTCCCTGATGATATCCTAATGCCTCTATTAAATTTTCATTGCATTCTGACATGATTTGACTATAGTTTTATCATTTTTATGTGTTAACTAGCTCGTAGGGCGCCCTGTCACATACAAGAAAATATGGGTAGGATAGGTAGATTCTGAGCATTTGGGTAGTCTTAAAATCACATATAATGCCTAACCCATGAGTTTCAGGTGATTTGGATGAGCGTAGGTGGGACATTGGAGCGCTCACCTTGGAGAGGCCCCCGACGGGCAAACGCGCATAACGGGGCCGTTCGACGTCGCTTCGATGCAAAATTAGGTGATACCAACTCTAGATGTTGTCCTTTACATTCATATGTCATTCTGTAATTGATCTATCAACCTTATCACTGATATTCCACAAGCGCCCACTGGAGGCCTTGGGGATTGCATGTTTTTCTAGATACGCATATGCTATTAATGATTTGTTGTCTTTCTGTGCATAGGATCTCACCACCAGGAATACCAGAGGGGCAGCAAGGAATGATGAACACATGGACACAAGCGGTGGCAACCTTTAGCCCGCCCACTTCGAATGTGGGCACGCGGAAGACGCTGGAAGCGTACCGTCCGACCTTGGAAGCGCGGCTTCATCCATGCATCCATTGATGTAACAAATTGTATCACATGTTTTGAGCCCTAGAGGGGGGATGTATTGTAATCGGATTAAAAGCAATATCAATAAAAGAGGCCCCGCTTTTGTTTTGCTTACATCTTGTTTCTGCGTCATTTCCTTCATGCATTCGTAGGACTTAGCATCTGTATCTACTTTTGTTTGCATCATATCGGTGCATTTTCTTTCTGTGCTTCTTTTAGCCCCCCATAATAGAATCAGGTAGTAAATTAGAAGATCTTGGAAACAAATAAGAGGCTATATTACCTACTACAACAATTGAATAAAGAATGTGTGGGTGAGGATTTTTGTGCCTCCTAACCCACTTTTCTAAGAGTTCATCAAATTTTGAAGATATGGATAGATGGGTGGAAGGTACCCAATAGTCACAATAGCAGACATAAGTAGACTAAACCGACGGGTGGATGGAAGAAGTAAGCAGAGCGGGTGAACACCCACCCTTAACTTTGGGTGGAATCTCCCAAAAGACCTACCCAACTTGGTGGGTGGATATTTTGAGGGGCTAGCATGAGTGAACAGATCATAAAATCCCACCTTGTGGAACAATAAAAACTCTCGCCCAACCCGGATGAGAAGTTAGGAATGTAAGATGGGTGGAACATATGAGAAATACCCACCTTCTCTAGAGCTCCTACAGACGAAAGGAAGAATTCACTCGATACTAGAAGTTCTCACCTTTGCTCGTAGTTCAAAGGAAGACTTACCCATTACCGCAGTGGGCCAAGTACTTGATTTTGTACATGGAAGTAACTTATTTTTGGCATAATTCTCCCAAGGTACTTCAGAACCTGTTACCCACCATATTGCCAAAGGATCACCAGTTGAGGACAAGGACGATGCAGTTGAGAATTAATAAGTTGGGTAGAAATGTTGGAAGATCCAAAGGCTCAAATTATTTTTGAAGCATCTACCACCTATCTAGAAAATCAGCACTATCCAGAGGAAGAATGTACCAGAGTGAAGCTCACTAAATGCAAGGGTCATCTTCTCTCCCATCACCATTAATGTCCAAATTTTAAAATCCATGTAAATATAATTATAAATAGTGGAATTTTGGCCATTCCTAAGGGTGACTTTTTAGCCATTACAATTCTTATGTAAAGTTTCTCCTATGTAAATACAAATTATATATTGTTTGGTCTCTGGATTTGTCCTCTTGTTATTTAATTAATGTGTGAACATTCATTTCTTTTCAGTCGTTTAAGTAGTCCTATGTTATTATGCTATCTGGAATCTATGGGGTTAACTTGAGTGGATCAAGAGTGTGTTTTTATGAATATGGATTTGGGGTTTATTTTTGCTAACACCAGTCGGACATGAGCGCTCTGATTCTACATCCTAGATATCATGCACCTATCCATTGGTTCTAGAATTTGCCTCCTGCACATCGCTAATAGGAGCTAGAAAAAGATACATTTGGGTGATATGTTAGGTGTAGGGTTGGTTTAAATCTAGCTGCAAGAGGTTAGAACAAGAACCTCCAATCACAAAATATTATGATAAAAAGAAACAAAGCAAAAGATAAAATTCCCAATCACACAAAAGTTACAATAGATGGAAATAATTTGATAAATGTTTTCTTTCTCATTCCTGGATTTCACCCCTTTACAATGTGATACCAAGGGAATATATATCCCAAAAGAAACCCTAAAACAAAACCCTAAATCTTAAGCCCTAAAAATAAGAAATTATTATTTTTATTATTTTTTTCTTAGGCTATTTCATCTTTAGTGCCAAAACCTAAATCACCCAAAAAAACTTGGATAGCCCTCTAAATTTATATGCACCTTCATATCATCTATATTAATCCTCCTAGGAAATATCAACACCTACCCATGCCTAAATAATAAGTTATTCCATATATGTTTTCTTCTAAATTTTTAGAAAAACACTAAATCTTATTTCTGAGGCACTATATAAGGAATCAAAAATTGAAAAAGCCTGAAAAAACAACTATATGACTAGAGTGTCTAGCCCATGGCATTTCCACCTCTTTATATAACTCCTTGTAAAATTTCAAGCCAATCCAATGATTGGATCAAAAGTTATGCCCTCCGAAAGATAGGCTCCTACATCATTCTCCTCTGGTTGAAAAGAACTATGCTCCTACGAGTTCCTTTGATCAAACTCCTACAAATTTTTGCTATCAATATTTTTTAGTTATGGTAGGGTGCCTACGAATAGATATTTTGGGATATATTATTATATTGTATAAGGGTTGGCATGGGCCACACAACCCAAGGTTTATTGTATTATAATATTATATTATATTATAATATAATATTATATTAGTAGTAGGCTCCCCAAAGTAGAATAAGAATAAGGATATATAAAGAAGAGATATTTGTCATTGTAATCATCATTGAAGAAGAATATTATGTAATCGACGTTCCCAATGAAGTGGCTTATGGAAATTTGCCCTCCTTAAGTGGCATCTCTCATCTTGGGAGATCTTGTGGAGTTATTCCTTCCTTAAGGATTATTATTGGTGTTTCCCTACCTTAATGGTTTATCTATCTCTCTCATTTGTGGATTTTTATTATGGATAATGTATTATAGATGAATGATTTGATATTTCTGCATATTGGTGAATGGTTTATGTTAATGAAAATAAAGTTATGCAACAAGTGGCATCAAAGCAAAAATTTTGGCAAAGTGGAGATTTTTGTGAAATTGCAAAATTAGGGCATTTTTTATTTGGAAAAGCATCTCATATTTTAAGAGCTATATCTCTGTGCAAGTTTATCCGATTTAGGCGATTCTTAGATCATATTGTGTAGAATTTGAATATCTTTAAATGAATGGTCATATGAAGGAATTCGAGCAGTATTGAGATACGACCTTTTGAAGTTAGTCATCCAAAACAAGGATAATGATGAATTTTATAAAAATTTTCTAGAAAATCATATCATATTTTAGAAGCCATGTCTCTGTGAGAGTTTATCTGATTTAGGTGATTCTTGGATCAGTTTGTGCAACATTTTAAGAGCTTTAAAATGAGTGGTCATATGAAGGAATTTGAGCCATATTGAGGGAGATACGACCTTTTGAAGTTAGTCATCCGAAACAAGGATAGTGACAAATTTCACATATTTTTTCTGGAAAAACATCTCATCTTTCAAAAGCTATATCTCTGCAATATTTTATCCGATTCAGATGATTATTGGACCAATTTATACAGAATTTGCAGAGCTTTAAAATGAGTGGTCATATGAAGGAATCCAAGTAGTATTTAGGGAGTTAAAACCTTCTGAAGTCAGCCATATAGAACAAGGGTAGTGAAGAATTTTCAAGTCACAAATTTTTTAAAAGATGAAATTTGTTTAGTTCGAGTAAGAAAATCAATTGCACTTTATTTTTTTTGGAAGAAACATTGTAAATCTAGTTGTCTATGTGGATTTTTAGCTTCAAATCAGTGGGAAGTTATTTATTTCCATAAAACCCTAGTTTGCATTAGGGCATGAACAATGGCACTCCAAAGTTTTTCTGGAGAAGATGATATTGATGCTAGAAAATGGTGGAAAAAGTTTAGATCTCTACATTGTAATAATTATCAATGGAAAATCAGCCTTCAATGGAGTCTTGTAGTAAAATATTGGTATTGGTTGAAAATGTTTTGTAAAGAAAGAAATAATGAGTACACTTGGGATGAAATAGAGCATGAATTCTTGGCTATATGGGATCCATATTATATAGATAGACTAATGTATGTCATCAAAGACATTGGAAAAAAACTACATGGAATTCAAAATGAGCGGAATGCAATAAAAAGTGAACGGGAAGTTTTCAAAAAACAGAATTAAGACTATGAAAAAGAAATAAAATTACTCAAGAAGAAAGAGGAAAAGGTCAAGGAAGATAAAAAATATGTCAGTATGCAGATAGAGGAAACCATACCTTTGGTAGAAGATAAATTAGAAAATGGACAAAGGAATTTGTTTGAATATAAAAAGTCTATTTTGTAGGTTCATGGAAGCATTCAAAAGAAATAGGTTATTATTGCCATTGAACCTGGTAGCAGATATAATTTTATTAATATTGCTTTGGCTAAGAAGTTGCAAGTTCAAGCAAAAAAAATTAAGGACATACAACTAGAGGGTGAGAATGTTCAGATTTTTGAAGATTTGAAGATCACCATGGATAAATATGTTTTACATTCAAATTTTTATGCTATTCATATGGATGATGAGGATATTGTTCTTGGTTATCCTTGGTTAGATTCTTTGGGTACTATTAACATTAATGTGCAAAAGAAGTTTATGAATTTATGGTATAGGAAAAAGAAGATAACATTGCAGGATATTTCTCAGTTTAAGGAGCAAGGATCCAAGGAAAATCAAGAAGTGGTTGTAGAGAAACAAATTGAAGAACCTAAAATAGAATCCAAGAAGGCAATAGCAGCAACATAGTCCATGGAAGAAGTAGCAACAATTGAGTCCATGGAAACAACAATAATAGAGTCCAAGGAAGCTTTGATAGAAGAGCACAAGGACACACCAAACAACGAGAACATGAAAGAACAACGTGTAGAATAATTTAAAACAATAGAGCCAAATGTTGAGGAGTCAAATAATGTAGAACATCAAGTTAATGTTACACCATATCGCCATCCACACCACCATGAGCATCAACAATCTTGGAAGTATGGTTCTAGACAACAATATTATGGTTGTACATGGAATCATAAGGGCACCAACTATGGCAGTGTTTGGTAGCGAAATCATAGTAATCGTGGTTTTCAAAGTGGATCATCAGAATCAAGGAACAAGTGGACCCATCATTCAAGTTATCAAAATACAGCAGTAGAAGCATGGAGCCAATGAAGCAGATTTGGATACTCAAGTAACAAAATGACATACCAACATCAACGTGTTTCACTTGGATGGATGGATGATCAATATTGGTACCAGTTGCTAACATTGCTTAGCAAATCATATTATCATGTTTCTTCATATGTTTCGAGGATGAAACATTTGTAAGGAGGGTGACATGGTAGGGTACCTAGGAATAGATATTTGGGGATATATTATTATATTGTATAAGGGTTGGCATGGGCCACACAACCCAAGGTTGATTGTATTATAATATATTATAATATTATAATATAATATTATATTAGTAGTAGGCTCCCCAAAGTAGAATAAGAATAAGGATATATAAAGAAGAGATATTTGTCATTGTAATCATCATTGAAGAAGAACATCATGTAATCGTCGTTGCTCACAAAGTGGCTTATGGGAATTTTCCCTCCTTAAGTGGCCTCTCATCTTGGGAGAACTTGAGGAGTGATTCCTCCCTTAAGGAGTATTATTGGCGTTTCCCTACCTCAAGGGTATTATCTATCTCTCTCATTTGTGTATTGTTATTGTGGATGAATGATTTGATATTTTTAAATATTGGTGAATGGTTTATGTTAATTAAAATAAAGTTATGCAATAATTTCTCCCTCTGAAATACAAGTATTATCTTCTTGTTGTAAACCTTCCCATTGTACCAAGTATTTGCTATAGTTTTCCTGCCTAGTACTAATTGTCTTCTTATCAAGTACTTGCATAAATTTTTCTTTCTTCTTCTTAGGTATTTGTTGCTCCCAGTTTATGTCTTCTTCTTCTTAAAATTCATCTTCATTCCCATAAAAGTCATACAAATTTGTAACATTAAAAACAGGTGAAATATCAAAATCATCAAGCAACTCCACTTTATAGGCATTATCATTCATCTTCTTCAAAATTCTACATGGTCCAATATTCTTATACTTCAATTTGTTATATGTGCCCTTTGGAAATATGTCCTTCCTGAGGTGAAACATCACCATGTCTCCAACCTTAAATAATTTCATTCTCCTACTTGCATTTGTTGTTGCCTTATACCTTTCATTACTATCTTGTAACTTCTTTCTGGCACCTTCCTACAATTCCTATATGTGCTCTGCAAATGCATCTGCATCATAACTTATTTTACCCTGAATCGGTAGATTAATAAGATCTAACACACCATTGGTATTTTTTCCATAAAAATCTGAAAATGATATTTTCATGTTGATCTATTGACTGAACTATTATATGCAAAATCAGCTTGTGGTAAGGCTAAGTCCCACTATTTTGGTTTTTCTTCAACAATACACCTTAGAATATTTCTGAAACTATGATTTACTACTTCTATTTACCCATAATTTTGGGGGTGATATGCACTATTAAACTATAGCTTTATTCCATATTCTCCCATAGAGTCCTCCAAAAGTGACTTAGAAACCTTGTATCCTGATTTGAGGTAATTTTTTTTGGAACACCATGTAGTCTAACAACTTATCTAAAGAATAAATCTACAACTCTAGTAGCATCATTGGTTTTTGGAAAGCAATAAAATGTGCCATATTAGAAAACCTATCTACCACAATAAAAATTGAATCCTTACTCCACTGTGTGTTAGGAAACCCCAACACAAAATCAATGCTCAAATATATCCATGGTCCTGTAGAGATGGGCAAAGACATATAAAGTCCTATATTCTGTGCATGGCCTTTAGCCATTTGGCACACTCTACATATTAACACAAACTTGGTTATATCCCTCTTTAACTTTGACCAATGATACTTCTCCTATATAAGAGCAATCATCTTGCTCACTCCAAAGTGCCCAACCAAACCTTTGTTGTGCAGTTCTCTAATAATGTTCTCCCTCATTGAACCAATAGGAATGCACAATTGCTTCCCTTTAAACAAATAACCATTTTGCATTAGATAATCACAAACACCACTACCAAATACCAACACTGGATTCTTACACTACTTCACAATATCACCAAAATTTGGGTCATTTTCATACATTTTCTTAATTACCTCAAATTTGACTACTTCATGCTCCATAGTAGTCAATAACACTACATGTCTACTCAAAGCATCAACAACTTGATTTTTCTTTCTTGACTTATGCTTCAAAAAAATGGTATACTCTTGCAAGAACGATACCCACTTTGCATGCCTATTATTTAATTTCTTCTAGGTATTTACATACCTCAATGCTTCATGATCAGTAAATAACACAAACTCTTTAGACACTAAATAATGCCTCTAGTGTCTCAATACTTGCACAATAGCATATAATTCCACAAATAAAGTAGAATGCTTCTTCCTTACCTCATTCAAATACTTACTAAATAATGCTATAGGCCGCCCTTCTTGACTCATTACAACTCCAATTCTCACATGGGAGGCATCATAATCAATCTCAAACAACTTGCTAAATTATGGCAATATCAAAACATGTGCTTCTATCCCTTCTTCCTCAATAGTTCAAAACCCTCTGTTGCTGCCTTTGTTCATACAAATTCTCTTCCCTTCGTACACTCTATTATAGGTGCAATAATGCTACTAAAATTCATAATGAACTTCCTGTAAAAAGTTGCCAAGCCATGGAAACTCCTCACCTCTATCACATTTCAAGCCAATCCAACAGTCGGATCAAAAGTTATGCTCTTCTAAAGATAGGCTCCTACATTAAGGGTCTGTGTTCATATAGGGTATCACACCTGCATAAGTATTTATGCAAATCTACCCATACTTGTGAGTTTTGGCTATGGCCTCCTTTTATTTTATTTATTCCTCTTTTCCCTTTCCCTTGTTTTGTAGCATAGAGTAGTTGGAACCACCCTCGAAGGAACCGACCTTAGGAGATCACCCACCCCGTTTCTCGATGTGATGGATTTTCTATGTTTCTTGGGTCCATCATCCCCACCTTGTGCATGGTACTAGATAACCAACCAACAGGTATTGGTGACTCTGCTGGGGAACTCACCGAGTCCCCATGTTTCAGGAAATCAAAGTTTTGTGGCTCTCCGATTTTCCTAGATCTTCTCAAAGTCACCTGGTGACTTCAACTGCATGACATGACTAGATCATGAGACTAGTTTCCTACTTGTGCTAAATATCCAAACATCCTAGAGGACTCAAGGTATGATGAGTAGCCTTGAATTCATTGGCAAATATAGTATTTTCACCTAGCGACTCTGATTCTAACTTCGACATCACAATCTCCTCTGAAGACTGGTGCCTAAATGACTCAATTGTCATTCCCCCAATGGATGATCCCGATCCACTGAACCTCCATTGCTGACATGATATTACCAAGAGTGCCTTGAAGGTCTTGACCACATACAATGGTACCTTAGGAATGGCTTAGGAGCATATTGAAGATGTTGCTGCACTAGCGCCCCTCCATGGTATCACCCATGAGGATGTCATGATCAGACTTATAATGATGTCTCTAGAAGGAAGGGCACTATTGATGTACTGAAACCTTGGGTATAAGACCATATAATCATGGGAGGACTTGGTAGGAGCTCTAATCAATACATTTTATGGCTCCATGGATCCCTTCCAACTCTTGATACATATATCATTCATCAAGATGGTACCTTTCGAATCCCTCATTGAGTTCAACATTCGATTTGAGAGAAGCTAGATGAGGATCCCTCCTCAGTACCAGCTATCACTTGCATAGGATCACCCATAGTATGTTTGAGCCCTAAGCTCAAATGTAGGTCTCCTCCTACTATAAACTAGGTAAAGGAGATTTCCTCAAGTATTTCATGAGGCTATACGGGTAGAGCGAATCCTTCAGGCAAGAATAACATCTTTAGGAGACTCTGCCCTACCATCCTTGTTTCCATCCATCACTGCTTCCCACCATACTGAACAGTACTCCTATGGGTGCCATCTCATGCTATGTAGGAGCTAAGGGTGCAATATGGTAGGACACAAAGGGCAGATACCATCTAGATCCTAGATGGAAAAAGTGCAAGCATCAAGGTAGAAGGTGGTACCTCCAACGCTTGCACCTTTTACCAAGGAGTGGAGGATCTAGACTTGGGTAGGAATACCATGCACAAGGAGGAAGCATTTTTGCACCCTTCTTGTATCCAAGAACATGATGAGAAATATTCAAGTCATATCCATGATGACTTAGTTGGTTAGCACCCAATGCCCAAGGAGGTCTTATTAGCAGTAGACTCAATCAATGAAGCCTACAAGAAGTACTCAAGGGCGATGAAGCCATATGAAGGTAGGATTCCATAATAAGTGAATCCCTAAGTTTGGAAATGTTAGACCCTATTATTTAGATCAACCAGTACCCAAGAAAGGCTCTTGTGTGGCAAAATTATTTGCCATATGGATCATTAATTGCATAAGTATTGGTATGCACAATGATCTGCCAAGTTGTAGGAGTGTTGCAACTTGGAAAATTTTGGGGTAGTATCAACCGAACTATAAAAAATACCTCAAGTACAATATAGTATGGTCTGATCATTGTAAATTTACCAGATAATCCCAAGAGTGAATTAGAGGTCACGACATGCCAATTACACCATAATTTTGTATACATAAGTTGATAGCTAAATAAAAGTGTGACAGGGTGTTAGAACTCAGAAAAAGAAAAGAACTTCAGATAAGTATCTTGGTTCCTAAAAGCACTTTCCATAACTTCTAATTCTCTATTTTGTGACTTCATAGCCCAATGGATAGAGAACAAGACCAAAAGGCATGCGATTGCATCAAGCAAAGCTAGCCAAACCTGATACACCGGTATGAGTTGACAGTCCATATCTTGTCAAATCATCCAAAAGTGGTGCCTATCCTACTACCCCTCCCATATATATATACAATAAAGAGGATGAATGCAACTCATAAAGCTCATGGTATGCCTATGGATAAAGGATATTATGTTAAAGCATGCTAGGTGGAAAGTCATTTCAAGAATAGGCAGATTTCCAGAAGTTTCTTGCCTTGAAAATCATGGCTTGTGGAAACCTACCTATTCTTGAACCAACTTTGGGCTACAAAGGAGTATGTTTATGGATGTATAATGATTAGGGATACCCAATGAATCATGAGTTTCAACCTACTACTCTATGGAAATATATCATAGATCCAGTAGTCTTGCTTCTCTTGTTCTAGGTTCTTGCTCAGCATTGTACCCCCTCCTGTTCTTCCCCTTTTTTATGCTCTCATTGTTTGGTTGCTTTTGTTCTGATGGTTGCTTATTCTTGTAATCATCTTGTTGCCATCCCTTCTCACCCTATCCTCTCTCCTGTGTTTTCTCATCTTCATTCCCAGGGATTTATCTCCATTTCCTCTGTCATCTCCCTTATGGTTTCATTCCTTTTTCCCTTTTTGCTATGTCCTGCCTTATTTTTTATGTGTATTCCCCCCATTGCCTGCCTTACCCTTTTCTTCCTTTATATGTGCCTTCTATGCCCTCCTTTTTTCCTATTCATAAGTACTTTTTGAATGTTTTCTAGGTTATTTTTTTACAGAGTAAAAACCCCTGTAAGTCACCAAGAGTGTGGGTGAGGATTTTTGTGCCTCCTCACCCACTCTTCTTAGAGCCCACCAAATTTTGAAGATATGGATAGATGGGTGGAAGGATACTAGGTAGTGGAAATAACAGTCATAGGTATACCAAATCAATGGGTGGATGGAAGAATCAAGCTGAGTGGGAAGACACCCACCCTTAAATTTGGGAGAAATTTCCCAAAAGACTCGCCCAACTTGGTGGGTGTACATTTCGAGGGGCTAGCATGGGTGGATAGATCATAAAAGCCTACCTTTGTGGAATAAGAAAAACTCCTTCCCAACCCAAGTGGGAAGTTAGGAACGTAAGATAGGAAAAATATATGAGAAATACCCACATTATCTAGAGCCCTCACAGAATGGAAGGAAGAAACTGCCCGATACTAGAAGTTCCCACCTTCGCCCACAGTTCAAAGGGAGACCTGCCCACTACCGCAATGGGTCGAGTACTTGATGTTATACATGGAAGTGACTTATTTTTGGTGTGACACTCCCAAGGTACTTTAGTACCTATTACCTGTTGCATAGCCAGAGGATAGCCAATTGAGGAGAATGATGAGGCAGATAAGCATTAGTAAGCTGGGAAAAAATATCGAAAGATCCAAAGGCTTAGATTAATTTTGAAGCATCTTCCACCTTCTGGAAGATCAGTGCTATCTAGAGGAACAATGTACTAGAGCGGTGCTCACTAGCTGCAAGGGTCATATTCTCGCCCACCGCCATTAATATCCAAATTTTGAAATCCATGTAAATGTAATTATAAATAGTGGAATGTTGGTCATTCCTAAGGGTGGCTCTTTAGCCATTACAATTCTTATGTAAGGTTTCTCCTATGTAAATACAAATTCTACACTATTTGGTCTCTGGATTTGTCCTCTTGTTCTTTACTTAATGTGTGAATATTCATTTATGTTCAATCGTTTAAGTAGTCTCATGTTATTCTTTTATTTGGATTCCATGGGGTTAACTTGAGTGGCTCAAGAGTTAATGTTTGCAAAAATGGGCTTGAGGTTTATTTATGCTAACACCAGTCGAACAAGAGCACTCTGATTTTGCATCCTAGATCTCATGCACTTGTCCATTTTTTCTAGAATTTGCCTCCCACTTGCCGTTGATAGGAGCTAGAATAAATATATAGTTGGGTTATCTGCTAGGTGTAGGGTTTTTGTTCATATAGGGCATCACACTTGCATAAGTCTTGATGCATCTCTACCCATCCTTGTGAATTCTAGCTATGGCCTCGTTTTATTTTCTTTCTTCCCTTTTTTCCTTTCCCTTGTTTTGCAGTATAGAGTAGTTGGAACCACCCCTGAAGGAACTGACCTTCTCTAGAGATCACCCACACTATTTTCTAATGCAACGATTGTTCTATGCTACTTGGCATTGGTCTTCCATCCGTATCTTGCACGCTATGCCATATTGTTGACCAATAGAATGGAAACGATGAGATAATTTCATAGTTTGTTCAAGATCTCTACCTCAGTATCTACAGGATTAAGGGAAGAGTTATTGCTATCAGATCAAGTGGATTTAATTGATGTTGCCATTGGAAAGCTCCCAAACACTAGTGGTACACTTATATGAGGTTCCTTCCCATCAACTAAAGAAGTACTCCTCCTTTCTATCTGTCTCTTTTTTTGGAAAAAAGTATATTGTATAACTTTGTAATGGATTTAAAGGCCCAAGTCTTAATTATGTTGAAGGAAATTTGTAGAGGTTTAGGTCTTAGCCCAGATACATAGAAGTTAGAAATGTTGCATTTAGATGAAAGAAGTTGAAAAGAATGAGGACACTACATGTTGGAAATATGAGCAAGTTTTGTTGTCATTGATGTCAAGAGTCAGTTTCAGTAATCAGTGTAGGATTTGGCAAAAAGAAGGTTAAAATATTGATAATTTAAGTCCAAGAGATTTGGTCTAAGAGCTTCACATGATTGATCAAAAGGGTGGTTAAATACCTTTAAAGGAAAGAGATTCCAAGGGCTAAATAAAATAATATTATAATATTTATTATTATAATATTAAAGGTGGAAAGATAAGGTCTAAGAGTGGAAAAGAAAAATACCTAGATCTAAAGGACATAATATTATAATATTTATTATTATAATATTAAGGGTTAAAAAACCATGATTAAAGGCCCAAAAGAATATTTAAAATATTTAAGTTATTTAATATTTAAATTATCGACGGCCGCTGTGGGAAAGTTGTCGCAATATCGCGACATGTTGCGCTGTTGTGGCCGCTGGAGGAAAGTTGTCGTGATATCGCGACATGTTGCGCCATCACGGACGTAGAGGGAAAGTTGTCACGATTTCATGACATGTTGCGCCATCACTGCCAAAGGAGGAAAGTTGTCACGATATTGCGACATGTTGCACCATCGCGATCGTCGAGGGAAAGTTGTCACGATATCGCGACATGTTGCCCCGTCGCGGCCAAGGGAGGAAAGTTGTCGCGATATCGCAACATGTTGCGCCATCGCGGCCAAGGGAGGAAAGTTGTCATGATATCGTGACATGTTGCACCGTCACGGCCAAGGGATGAAAGTTGTCATGATATCGTGACATGTTGCACCATCACGGCTGCTGGAGGAATGTTGTCGCGATATCGCGACATGTTGCGCCGTTGCAGCCAAGGGAGTAAAGTTGTCACGATATCGCGACATGTTGCGCTGTTGCGGCCGTTGGAGGAAAGTTGTCGCGATATCGTGACATGTTGCGCCATCACGACCAAGGGAGGAAAGTTGTCGCGATATCGCAACATGTTTTTTGGTTGCGGCCAAGGGTGGATTATTGTCGCGATTTCGTGACATGTCGCAATTTCACGACAGGTTGACTTTTTGCGGTCAGAGGAGTCTTGTGTCATGATTTCATGACTTGTAGCTTTTTTGCGGCCAGAGGTGAAGTTGGTGTTTGCTGCGCGTTTTCGTGATAAGTTGTTGTAACAGATCTATCAGCTCTCTCAGCTAGCTTGGTATTGGTTCAAGAGATTTGGATCCATTGCAATTCTTCCTCTTCTCTTGTAATCATGTGCTTTCATTGTTTTCGGCTGGGATGTGTCTTCTCCCAATTGTAACTGATCTTTGTTTTAATACAAGTTTTTTTCAAAATTTTCAAAAAAAATATTTAAATTATTCTTCAATAATTTAAAATTAAATATTTAAATATTTTAAATAAGCTTTAAAGATTTAAGTTTGAATATTTAAGTTGGGCACCATACTACTTTATTTTAAAAAGGGCCTTGGTGGTATTTTAAAATTAAATATTAAAAAAAATCATTAACCACCTCTCAACCGCCAACGTCTCTTAAACGCTTATGGCACTATATAAAATGGAAATAAAAATGTGTATGATGAAAATGGTTAATGCAAGGCATAATAAAGAAAATATTAACACATGAATAAAAAGGAAGAAGACAAATTTGTGCGTATTCCAAGGGCAATGAAGGAAAAAAGTTGAAGTGCACCATTTTTGTCTTACGTAGGTGCGTAGCCTAGGTGGTAGATTGGTCGCTATGCTAACCGAGGACTTGTGCTGTAAATTATTTTCATATTTTATTCTATTTTGGATGGTTATGGAAGGGTTGGAAGTAATACGCGTTGTTAGGTAAACCTAGGAGTTATAATGGTTCTTATAACTTTATAAGGGAGACATAAGGTTAAGACAAATATATATTTTGTTGTATGTGAATTGTTTGGTTTTTTTTTTTTAGTATTTAGAAAAAAAAGTTAAGGTTGAGAGTGATAAGAGTGTGCAAGGTATTTGTTTTGATATGGAAGTTGAATGAAAAATTAATTTTTATATATTGAATGATATTCGGTTAAGTTTGGAGATTATAAGGTGTACTTGTGACTTGTTATTTTTGTATGGTGGAATAATTATTGGGAAAATATTTGCAAGGATATTTTGAGAAATATTGTTGTTACCTAACCTTAATATTGGCAAAGAAGATTTGATTGTGATTGAGACAGATTTTGAGGTCAATTTTTCATCAAGATAAAGGTATGGGCATATCTTCCTTGTGAGTGAAATATTGTTGGATTGAATGTTGTGAATGCTAAGTTGGAGTGAAAAGGTTTGTTTGATAAGTATTGTTGAGTAAGATTTCATGTGCATGAGTGGTGAATTTTTGTGAGAATATTTGAGTGAGAAATTGAGAGATATCTTGAACTAGGGTTTGAGAAAGACCATAAGTATCATTGTTATGTGAGATTGTTTGATAAGCATTGTTGAAAATATTTGAGTAAACTTTTATGTGCTTAAACTAGGGTTTGTAAATGATCATGAATATCATTTTTATGTGAATTTAGAATCATATTGAGTCAAGGTTGAGTTCCATAGTGTGAGTTGTTGAAAGCATTGTGAAAAACTTGTTTAGGGTTTGTAAGCAAGTTGTGTTTCATTGAGTGATTGGTTGTGTGAAGCATAGTTGATTGAAAGTGTGCGACCTCGGGGAGCGTGCACCGCAACTAACCCAACTTACAATGTATTTATTAAATCAAATTAAAAGGAATGAGCATGCAAATGACACGTAAATAAGAAAAATAAACATGCTTTTTATTGATATTTCCAATCCACAGTTACATATTCGTCTCTCTAAGGGATAACCAGTTTTTGATACAATCAGTTACAAGTGAGACACAAATGGTGGAATAAATCCCCTCACAAAGGGGTGATGCACCTTTGCAAGCTTCTCGATCCTGCACATGAACTTGTCTAAGGGCTTACATATGCCTCCTCTCATCCAGGAGGGATCTCATGCTCCGAGTGTTTTACCTTGGTCTTGTAAACCTGCATATCTACATACATGGAAACAACAAAGAACATTTAGAAATTTGGGCTACCTCCCTGGATGAGGCTGTTAGTATAAAACCTGATAAGAAAGATAGAAAAGCATAATATGACTAAATGCAATAAAACTAATGAAAGATACAAGTATATCTTGGAAAAAATAATGTAAGTGCATATAGTAAATCAGGTCTATGCTAGAGATAAATGCTGAAGTAGAAAGTAATTGAATCTAATGCTAAAATGAATAAGCTAATTTTAAAACCCTAGGTTATGCCTGCAGACCACTATTTGAGATAGTGACCATGAAATAGACCTTCCTCATCACAATCCAAAGGTTGTAGAACTAGGTTCTCTACTCAAATTGATGTTCAAGGGTTGCTGGATGTGTCAAATACATGGAATGGCAGTGAATAATAATGGATGTGAATAGTGGATGTGTAGTCTCTCCTCAACTGGATAGCACTTCATTGCTCCTCAAGGGTGCGTAGATTCGCTCTCCAATATGACAGGGCTTCGCTACATAAACTCTAAAAATTGTGGATCTTTTGCTCTTTGTGGGAGAGTCCATATGTAGACTTCCCTCTCTCAGATCTGGACCCTAGATTCCTGGAGAAGCTTTAATCCAAATTGCATGCGACTGACTATCCTAGGTGGTAAGCATCAGTCACAAACTAGAATTGAAGGGGCAGTTAGGAGGAACTCAAGGAGTTCCTCACCAAAATCCACCCGTAAACAATGCAAAGGTGTAGTCAGACTTCGTGATCTAGGCCCGTTTTCATGGCCAAAATATACATGGTGCTAGCCACTATCAGTTCTAGCATCTAGGTGTGGTCATTGTAGTCTTCAATGGTCAAGTGTGGTGACCGCTCTGCCTGAGAGTGGCTAAGCTTGGATGGGCTAGAACTACCCTGTTTGAGTGGTTAGGACCAATGCTTGCTCTTGGAGAGATCCAAGAGGATTCATATGGTATGCGAATGTGTCCATATGGGTAGTCTTCTAAACATGATGTATTTTAGGTTTCTACAAATACTCCTTTTTGGGATGCGTTGTGGGAGAACACAATGCAAAACAAAAAAATAGACCACCTAGGATCACATTGTAGGTTGGATGATGATCATTGATCTTATCAACATTGGATGCCCCAGTCATGTGAGAGGGCGTGAATCCTAGAATCATTGCTTCCAATAGAATGGAAGGCTTAAATTTGTGGTAGTTTGCACTACTCATCAGGATATTAGGTAGCTTTAGTACTATTATAGGTCTGAAAGGAGGAGAGCTACAAACTTAACTGTCATGTTTGCTTTTTTCCTATCAAAGGGTAAGCTTATGATAGTTGTTGGTAATGATTCATAAGACAAATGCAATTTGACATGATCGAGTGTTCTTTTGTTGATTTTGATTATGATTGTTAAAAATTTTGACTACCCCCTCAAGTGACGATTCGATGAGGAAAGGGCAATTAATAAAGCGATGAGTCACTTGACTAAAACGAATGATTTGGACCTCCTTAGAGGGTTTCTTTATTTTTTATAGGGTTGTTCCCATACAAGTGTGATTTCAACCATTTTTAGTAATTGTATATCTCTCTCCCATGGGGAGGTCCGATCGCAAAGGCCTTCTTAAAGAATCAAGGTGATAGCAATTCTATTGTAGCTTGTGTTGAATCACTATTTGTTATGGGAAAAATGAGATGGATTCTCACTCCCATGGGGTGGTCCAGCCGTTATGGCCTTCTTCGGGTTTGAAGTGTAGCATCTCAAGTCTATCATAATTATTTTACCCCAAGTGGCTTAATTGTAACTTACTCATCTTACCAAATTGCATGGGGTGCTAGTCGCTGCAATCACTAAGTGTATAGGGTAAATAACTGCATACGAGGCTCACTTGAGATTTTGATTGTATTTGATTTTATTTGTATTAATTTGGATTTTCTGATGTTTTTGGATTTTGATATATGTAATTTTGTTTTGATATTTGTGTATATTTTGGTTGCTTTTGATTTATGGTGTGCCTAATGACCCATTTTGAGGTGCCCTATGGTGATAACTTGAATGAATTTATCTCTGGTGCTTAGCCACTATCATGTCCAATGACCCCCAATTGTTCTTGCATGGTCACTGTCAGGTCCAGCGACCATGAAGTTTGGGCCACTAATGTCAACAATGGCCAAGGCACATTTTGGAAATACAAAAGCAAATTAGGGTTTTTGACCTTTCATTTTCCAACTGTCATTGTACTTTTGAGCTCTAAGTTGAGAGTGACTGCTTGTGACCCTGGACACTATCAATTTGATGCCATGGCTGAGTAAGGCAAGGCTTCGACCAACGAAGGAGCCGAAGCTTCATGGGTACCTTTCTAAACCCTAACCCCCTTTTTTTAATGTGGTAAAATGAACCTAACTAAATAATTTGGTAAAGGAACCTCATTAACCCTATTGGAAATGAACTAAACTAGTAGATAGGGCTAGTTTAGGATTTAAGCAGATGGGTTTACCTTTGTTTTGTATTTTTGTAAAAAGAATTTGTGATTTTTAGCCATGGGGGAATGTTGTTTGCATGTCGCATGCTGGTCGCTACCACCTAGAGTGTCTAGCCTGGCCTGAGGCTGGCCACTATCGTTGTTAGTGACTAGCTTGAAACTCCAACGATCAAATTTTTTATCATTGGAGGCTGGTCGCTATCGACTTCAGGGACCATTTTGTCGTCGCTCTTGGCACGAGCGACCATGTGGCCTTATGTTTATTTTTTTATTTTTGCATTTTAAAGTGATTTTAATTGAGTTTTTTGAAATTTTTAATAGTAGTTTTTGAGTTTTTTGGATGTTTAGGTGCATTTAACTACTATGCTTGTTGCCTTAAGCTTATATTATATTATCTTGTACCATTTTTTGTTTTATGCATTTATTTTTTTGTTAGTGCATTTTATTTAGGCATTTATTTTGCATTCTTATATTTTATCTGCTCACGCTTGGGATATGAAGCTACTTATAGACCTTCTGCCCATCATGGATGCCACAAACTAGGCTTGGCTTGATTCTTGAGGGCTTTAGTACATCACCAGGATTTCAACGATAATGTTGGATCAGGCCTATCTTAGGACCCTGGCTCATAGGTGGGAATCCAGGACCAACACGTTCCACCTTCCTATCGATGAGATGACCATTACATCGAAGGACGAGAAATGGATCTTTAGGATCCCCTTCGATGGAATCCCCATCGTGTCTTCCCCTATGGGTGATAGGGATGCAGTTTTTGCGAGGGTCTTTGGGAGACATGCCACTACTACATTTCATAATTACCGCTCAGGAGGTATTTCTATGGATCGATGGTATCTAGAGGATGTCTTCTCCTGTAGACATGTTGTGTTACTGATGGTTATCAATAACATTCTTATCCCTAACTTCTCAGGAGTGAGGTTCCCATGAAACCTCTTATCCATGGTTCAGGACCTGGTGGATAGTGCACAACCTATTATCTATGCTTGGGGTAGCATTCTGCTGGCACAATGCTATGATGAGTTGTACTAAATTCAACACTGGGGTCGTGATAGCATTGCTTGTAGCTTTCTCCTTTAGATCTAGGGATGGGAGCATATCAAGGTGGACCTCGCGATAGGAATTCCTATGGAGATCACTGAGGTGGTCGATTCCCACCAGTCCTATGGATCTAGGTGGCCTAGAGAGCTCAAGGATCATAAGAGTCAATCTCATGCAGGGGAGCTTTTCCACTACACGACATCATTGACTGGTTTGTAGGCCTAGGATGTCATCTGGAGGCCTTACTTTGAGTTCCTCACTTGGAGGGATCCAACCAGTTTTATAGCTCAGACTCGATGTGATTGATGGGTTATCAACCATAAGGATGGCATCAAGGAGTTATTTTACTATTCTAGGGTGCTCTAACAGTTTGTTCTACCATAGGATGTGCCACTTCAGCCAATTTTGTATAGGCAGATTGCTGTAGAGAGGGATCTACCACTACCTTGAGTTATAATAGTGATAGAGGATGATGATCCTCCAACAGTCAATGTTTCTATCATAGATGGTAGGGTAACAGAGGACTACACTCGATTATGGGGCACACTGATGTGGTAGGGTGGTGGTAGTTTTGACCATGACTGAGATGCAGATATTGTAGAGGATGATGTTGATGGGCATTGAGTGCAGGCCTAGATAGAGGGATGAGGCCATTTGATAGAGCAGGAGGTAGCAGAGGAGTAGGTAGCTCTAAAGGAGGAGGAGGAGTTGGCTATACAACAAAGAGATACCACCATTATTGTATTTTAGGCTTAGATTCAGTGCCTCGAGGTAGAACAGACCACACTACAGGATAGGATAGATCAACTTACTATTGATGGGGTGCTGCTCAAGGATATATTGTGCCATCCATGCCAGTGCCTCAGGGACCTACTGGGCTATATGCAAGTATGAAGATCCTACATTTTTAGGGGCTTTTAGGAGAGGACTTAGATTAGTGCATCCTAGATGCGTCCTATATTTTGGAACTGGAGCATGAGGTCAGGATCTGGGGGGACCAGTTACTAGAGATGCCTATGGTAGGAGGGTCATAGAGGATCGATCAAAGTACCTCAGGGTAGTCATCAGCTCGATAGAGCCACCAAACCAAAACCCAGATAGAGCGGACTAGGGGTGCTAGTTCTATGCCACCTCCTAGAGGGAGCGGTGAGGTCAGAGGTGATGCTAGTGGTGCAGGTCACTCTTGAGAACTTTGGCCCCTTGAGAATTTTGTATTGTTTTGAGTGTAAGGTTAGTTGACCTACATAATTATAACCTTATGGTCCTTTTGTACCTATATGTACTTATTTTGACACACAATTATATGATATCTAGACTTTGAGACTTATTATGTGTATATTTTATGATTATGTTTTATATTTATGGATGCAATATCATGATTTTATGTGATGATGTGTAGCCCAAAAATTCTTGCACTCCTTTCCTCAAGGCTGATGGATCCATGCCTCAGAGGGGAATGGGAGAATGGATGGTCTACACCTCATAAGAGAGGTACTTGATCATACCTTCTTGTGGTGATTTTTCGATGAATTGGGTGGGTTCACCAAGAAACATTTTGTGGTAGTTTTGGAGCCTAAGTTTTGGGATTTGTTTTGATGTGTTCCTTTTATAAAATCATGCATAAACATCCCTAGGACTAGGGATGTTTAATTTGCTAGGTCTAATCAGGGTACTACCATAGTTAGTGGGGATCTTGACACGATAAATTATATGGACCCAAATTTAAATGATGAGGTGGTCCCTACGGTCATTGGGTATGATGCTAGAGTGACTTATGGCTACTAGGGTTGGTATGCCCAGATTCAACCAACGATGATTACTAGGCCTGGATATGTGATACATCAGGTCTATGTCTAGATGCAGCAACACCAACCAATAGCTCAATCGTAGAAACAAAGTAGACAAGGTTAGGTTCCTCTCAGGAGAGGACTTCACACTAGAGGTAGTCACTTGATACAAAGGGGTCAAGATCGGGAGGAGAGGAGGGCATCATCCCAACATGAGGGAGGAGCATATCCTCAATAGGAGGTGAGACCTGACTTGCCTAGGAAGGTCAAGGAGATTATGGATGAGAGAGAGAGCAGTGATATGGTTGCTCTACAAGCTGAGATTACAAGGTTGAGGGAGGAGACTGCCTCCCTAAATACCAATATTGAGACATTGGAGGCTGAGCTAGCATAGGATCAAGCACAAGTTGGATAGGGAGGTGGAACTTAGGGAGTTGTGTCTCCTGCTCCTACATCTACACATACGACTCACTCTAGGTGAAGTGGGTTAGGGGATGAGCTAGTGCGGTCTATATGACAGAGCTTATTTTATCAGGCTTTATATTTTATGACCGTACCAACAGAGCAGAGATAGTATTTTCCTCTCAACATTGTGGATCCTATTCGAATAGGATCATCATGTCATTCTACTTCTAGGGAAACCTCCTCTAGGATAGCTATAGTGGGAGGGTCATTTCTGTTGGCAATTTTGGGTGCCTTGAGTACATTGCCCTTGCCTAAGTTTAGTTTTTGTCATTGATGTCAAGGAGCTATTGGTAGATGTTGTTTTTGATGTCAAGGAACTATTGGAGCAATTTGTTTTTAAGTTCAAGGATGTGTTTTTGTTGAAGGTTTCTGTTGGTTAGTAAGTCTCCAAGAAAATTAGAGTAGCCCAGTTGCCAAAAATCCAAAAAAAGATAAAGTAGAATAAGTTTGCAGGCTGCTGGAAAAACTGTCGTGATTTCGTGACATGTTTGAGGAGAGATAAAGTCACGATTTCGTGACATGCAGGAAGGTAGAGGCAAAGTGGGCAAAAGTGTCACAATTTCATGACATGGTTGAGGAGAGAGAAATTTTGGCCAAAACTGTCATGATTTCGTGACATGCAGGAAGGCAGAAGCATAGCGGGAAAAAAGTGTCACGATTTCGTGACAAGTTTCGAAGAAGTTGTACAGATGCAGAAAGTGTCACGATTTCGTGACAAGTTGAGTTGGCAGTGTTGAGTTGCAGGAAGTGTCGCGATTTCACGACAAGTTTCGAAGAAGTCGTACGGATGCAAAAAATGTCATGATTTTGTGACATGTTCCAGTTTCACGAGCAGTTGGCAAGAATTATCCTAAGGCAGTGAAAGCGTCGCGATTTCGCGACATGTTTCATTTTTGCTAGTGCAAACCAAGAAAAGGATGAAGAAGTAAGAGGTGTCATGATTTCACAACAAAGTTACTGATGATGTCAGCAAAAGCTGTAGCATCATGATTTCACGATATCAATGGAGAAGAAGGCAGTGAAGTCTAGAGTGTCACGATTTCATGACAAGATTCATGATGACGTCAGCAAAAGCTGTAGCGTCATGATTTTGCGACAGCAACGGAGAAGGCAGTGAAGTCTAGAGAGTTGTGATTTCATGACAAGTTTCATGATGATGTTAGCAAAGGCTGTAGTGTCATGATTTCATGATAGCAACGGAGAAGAAGGCAGTGAAGTCTAGAGCATCACGATTTCGTGACAAGATTTGTGATGACGTCAGCAAAAGCTATAGTGTAGCGATTTTGTGACAACAAACCAAAGAAGGTGTATGGTAGACCAAGGCGTAGCGATATTGCGACATGTTTGAGCTTCGTGTGAGAAAAGCTACAGGATAGTAGAGGTGGTTGAAGCAGATGAAGTTAACCTTGGTCGACGAAGGATAAGGTTTTATAGCCGACGTATTAAAAGATTGATCAGCTGACTAAAGAACAAGATTTCATCTTGAGATTGTGGGTATTAAAGGAGGACTGTTTGAGCATTTTTGTGTGTGGATTGATGTGTGCTTTCAAAGAGTGGTGTTCACAGAGTTAGTGCGACAAGCAAGGTTCGCAATCGAAAAAGCAAAGAGCAAAGTCCGACTACAACATCAAAGTACATTTTGCTGAATCTTCTAAGTGTAGAAGTCTGTACTGTTGTATACACGAAGTATGTGCTATTGTTTATGAGAAGACTATGCAAAGAAGATTCTGTTGTGATTGTGACTGTGTTCACATAGTTTGGGTAATAGAAAGAAAAGTGTGTGCAATAGATGCTGTTATAATTGCGAACGGTTGTGAAGAACTAACATTTATCAAGTGCTACTGTAAGTTGAGAAGAGAATGCTGTTGTAGTTTAAGAAGACTATGCTACTGTAGTTGTGCAGACAGTGAAGAATTGTTTTCCAAACCAAGTGCCAAAAAGAACAAAGAAAGAGGACATAATTGTGCCATACCGAAGGACTGTGTTTTGGTGCAAAAAAGAGGACCAGCTTGCTGTGACAGAGTTGAGGATAGATATCTCTAGCTAGAGCAGGGAAGACAGGTGTCTTCTATGGAAAGAGTTCCACTTGCTAAGGGCAAAAGAGATAGAGGTCTTCTAGAGGATCACTAGCAAAGCTGATTTAGGGGAAGGTGTCTCCTTTGGGTTGAGGCTCATAAACATTGTAATCGGGAAGGATTCCCAGAGGTTTTGATATAACTTTTAGAGGAAAATTTTTATCCGTGGAGTAGCCCACCTTGGGTGAACCACGTTAAAATGGGTCTTTTATGTGTGATGCTTTCTGTCTTGTTTAATGTTATGTTGATGCCACTGCTATCTAAAATTAAAATTATTAAATGGTTTTATCTTATACTGTTCACCCCCCCTCTCAGTATAAGTTAATGTTCTTCAATTGGTATCAGAGCGGGTCTCTCCATAAAAAGCCTAACAGCTTGGAGAAGGATCTAACAAAGGAACATGTAAATTCAGAAAAGTTTGAATTTGATCTCAAGAGTGAATTCTTCTTGGCCTTGAGAAAGCTTGAGAAACTCAGGGAAGAGAATTTTGTTCTTAAGCAGCATTGTCAAGAAAAAGAGATAGCAAGATCAGAATTGGCTCAACATATTATAGATTTCAAAATTCTTGTTGAAGAAGGGAAGAAGATTGAACAAGTTCTAACAAAAGTTCTAAAAGAAAAAGTAGCTGATTGTGAGAAACTAGAAGGAGAGATTATGTCTCTTAGAGTAAAGTTAGAACAGTCAACTCTCAGAAAAAATTTTACGTGTGAAAATAAGGATGGCATCACCATGTATGAAACAGGATCTTCAAGCAAGAACAATCTTCATTCTGAAGAGAAATGGATTCCAGTTGATTGCAAGAAGAACAAACTTCCAAGGCATCAAAATAGGTTACATAATACCTTCCATGGATATTGTTTTTCCTGTAAAAAATTTGGTCACATAGCTATGCATTGCAATAAATCTCTGAAGAGTCATAGTAAGGAAAATGTTAACTCATTTGCACCTCTTATGAATAAAAATATCATGTGTTACAAGTGCAAGAATTTTGGGCATATAGCAAGGATGTGCAGCTTGGATAAATTTAGCTTTGAGGTCTCAAAAAGGAAGAACCAGAGGAATAGTCAGTTTTGGAGATAACAAGTCTGCAAAGATCTGTGGTAAAGGAACTCTTAGTTTGGATGGGAAATCCAAAACAGAAGACGTGCTTTATGTAGAAGGGCTAAGACATAATCTGCTTAGTGTGAGTCAACTTTGTGATCAAGGGCACATAGTATCTTTCTTTTTTGATAGATGTGAGATAAGTAAAGAATTAAATGGAAAGCTTATTGCTAAAGCTACAAGGACTCCAAACAATGTTTACATGCTGAGCAAGATAAAAAGATAAAAATGCCTTCTAACTCAAGAAGATGAGAGTTGGTTGTGGCATAAAATATTGGGACATTTGAGTTTTGATAATCTGGTCAGTATTAGTAACAAGGAAGTAGTTAGAGACTTGCCCAAAATAAAAAGGCCTCAAAACATCATTTGCGGTCCTTGTCAACATGGTAAACAGACCAGAACCAGTTTCAAATCGAAAGGGTATTCCTCATCCAAACCCTTGGATCTTATTCATACTAATTTGTGTGGTCCTACCAGAACTCAGAGCATTCAAGGAGATAGCTATTTCATGTTGTTTATAGATGATTACTCAAGAATGACTTGGGTTACTTTTCTCAAAGAAAAATCTGAAGCTTTTGAAAAATTTAAAATTTTTAAAGAAATGATTGAAAATGAGACTGACAAGAGAATCAAATGCTTAAGATCAGATAGAGGAGGAGAGTTCACTTCAAATGAATTCATGGAATACTGTGAACAACATGGAATCAAAATAGAATATTCAGCAGCAAGAACTCCTCAACAAAATGGAGTAGTTGAAAGAAAAAATAGAACCGTTGAAAATATGGCGAGAGCAATGTTAGATGAGTCAAAACTTTCAGATGGTTTTTTGGAGAGAAGCAATAAATACAACAGTCCACATCATTACCAGGTCTCAACTCAGAGTCAATCATCATAAAACTCCCTATGAGCTGTGGAAAGGAAGACCAACTACAGTTAAACACTTCAAAGTGTTCGGGAGTAAGTGCTTCATCAGAAGGGAAGATCAAAATCTAGGTAAGTTTGATCCTAGGTGTGATGAGGGAATTTTTCTTGGATATTCTAGCAAAAGTAAGGCCTATAGATGCTTCAACAAAAGAACTCATATAGTTGTAGAGAGCATAAATGTGACAGTAGATGAAAAGACAGGAATAAGAGAACCAGTCAAGGAACTCAGTGATGGAATCTGTCAAGAAGAATTTAGAGAAGTGTCAGATGAAGAAGAGGAAAAACAACAGTTGCTTCCCAAAACCCCTTCACGGTATGTTCAAAAACATCATCCCAAAGACTTGATCATCGGTGATCCAAATAGCAGGCAAACGAGAAGAAGAGTCATTTCTTCACATGAATCTACAAATGTTTCATTGTTATCTTAGATTGAGCCAAAGAATTTCAGTGAAGCATGTATAGATGATTTTTGGGTACAAGCAATGGATGAAGAGCTAAATCAAATAGAGAAAAGTGAAACCTAGGACTTGGTTCCAAGACCTAAGAATAAGAATGTCATTGGCACAAAATGGGTTTTCAGAAATAAACTTAATGAGGATGGAAATATTATCAGGAACAAAGCGAGGTTAGTCTGTAAATGGTATGCTCAAGTCGAAGGTGTTTATTTCAAAGAGACATTTGCGCTTGTTGCTTGTCTTGAAGCGATCAGAATGTTCTTGGCCCTGTCTAGTTTCAATTCTTTCAAAGTGTTTCAAATGGATGTAAAGTCTGCTTTTCTAAATGGAGTGTTGGATGAAGAAGTCTATGTAGAATAGCCAGAAGGTGTGTCTCTTTCAGAACAGCCAGACTATGTGTGTAAACTAAAAAAGGCACTGTACGGGTTAAAGCAAGCACCCAAGGCTTGGTACTCAAGACTTGACGAGTATCTTCATGAACAAGGGTTCAGGAAAGGCGTGGCAGATTGCAACTTGTACATTAAGAATAAAGGTGATGATATGATTATCATAGTTGTTTATGTCGATGATATTATTTTTGGGGGAAATAATACTCGGATGTGCAAAGTTTTTGCCAACACCATGCAAAAGGAATTCGAGATGTCCATGATTGGAGAGCTGTCATTCTTTTTAGGACTGCAGATTGCACAATCAAAAAATGGTATATTTCTTTCTCAAGAAAAATATATCAAAGAGATGTTAAAAAAATTGGGATGATGGACAACAAACCTGTATGTACTCCAATGATTACAGGGTCCAATCTGAGTAAGGATGATGAATCCCACGAGCAGATCGGAAATTGTACAAATCTATGACTGGCGATTTACTATATAGTACAGCTACTGAAACGAATATCATGTAGGCCATTGGATTAGTAGCAAGATTTCAGGCAGCTCCAAAAGAATCTCATGTTATGGCAGTTAAGAGGATATTTAGATATTTGAAGGGCACTATGGATTTTGGGCTTTGGTATCCCAAAGGTGGTAATTTCACCCTCACAGCCTATACAGATGCAGATTGGGTAGGAAGTATTGATGATAGGAAGAGCACTAGTGGTGGAGCATTCTTTCTGGGAAAGAGTTTGGTTTCTTGGCTAAGTAAGAAACAACCTTCAGTTTCCTTACCTACAACAGAAGCTAAATACATAGCAGCAGTGGCTGGGTGTACTCAGGTTTTATGGATGAAAACAACCTTGGAGGATTTCAAAGTCATGCATAAACAACCTATTCCTATTCTTTGTGATAATTCAAGTGCCATAAGTATTTCTAAAAATCTGGTAATGCAGTCAAGGAAGAAGCACATTTCTATCAAGTATCATTTTCTAAGGGAAAAAGTGCAAGAGAAGCAGGTCAAGCTAGAATATGTACCCACTAAAGAGGAAATTGCAGATATCTTCACCAAACCCCTTCCAAAAGATATGTTTGAGTATCTAAGGGAGAAATTGGGAGTTGTACTCTCACCTCGAGATTAATCACCTCATCAGGAGATGGGGGAGGGACTAAGCTAAGAGGCTCATTCTTAGTACCAAGCCCCAAAGGTGACCCTTTGCCATTGATGACAAAGGGGGAGAGATTTAAGTAAGGGGGAGAGTTTTTCAAGAGAAGAGGAAAGCTTCAATTCGGGGGAGCAAAACTTGGAGAGATTGAATTCAGTTTTGACTCTTGAAAGATGTGTTTTAGATAAGGATTGCCATCAATGACAAAGGGGGAGATTGTTGGCAATTTTGGGTACCTTGAGTACATTGCCCTTGCCTAAGTTTAGTTGTTGTCATTGATGTCAAGGAGCTATTGGTAGATGTTGTTTTTGATGTCGAGGAACTATTGGAGCAATTTGTTTTTAAGTCCAAGGATGTGTTTTTGTTGAAGGTTTCTATTGGTCAGTAAGTCTCCAAGAAAATTAGAGTAGCCCAGTTGCCAAAAATCCAGAAAAAGATAAAGTAGAATAAGTTTGCAGGCTGCTGGAAAAACTATCGTGATTTTGCGACATGTTTGAGGAGAGAGAAAGTCATGATTTCGTGACATGCAGGAAGGCAGAGGAAAAGTGGGCAAAAGTGTCATGATTTTGTGACATGGTTGAGGAGAGAGAAATTTTGGCCAAAACTCTCATGATTTCACGACATGCAGGAAGGCAAAAGCACAGCGGGAAAAAAGTGTCACGATTTCACGACAAGTTTCGAAGAAGTTGTACGGATGCAGAAAGTGTCACGATTTCGTGACAAGTTGAGTTGGCAGTGTTGAGTTGCAGGAAGTGTCACGATTTCGCGACAAGTTTTGAAGTCATACGGATGCAGAAAATGTCACGATTTTACGACATGTTCCAGTTTCATGAGCAGTTGGCAAGAAAGATCCTAAGGCAGTGAAAGCGTCACGATTTCGCAACATGTTTCATTTTCACTAGTGCAAACCAAGAAAAGGATGAAGAAGCAAGAGGTGTCATGATTTCACAATAGAGTTGCTGATGATGTTAGCAAAAGCTATAGCGTCGCGATTTCACGACAACAATGGAGAAGAAGGCAGTGAAGTCTAGAGCGTCACGATTTTGCGACAAGATTCATGATGACGTCAACAAAAGCTGTAGCATCATGATTTCATGACAACAACGAAGAAGAATGCAGTGAAGTTTAGAGCATCATAATTTCATGACAAGTTTCATGATGACGTCAACAAAGGCTGTAGTGTCACGATTTCACGACAGCAATGGAGAAGAAGGCAGTGAAGTCTAGAGCATCACGATTTCGTGACAAGATTTGTGATGACGTCAGCAAAATGTAGTGTAGTGATTTCGTGACAACAAACCAAAGAAGGTGTACGACAGACCAAGGTGTAGCAATATTGCGACATGTTTGAGCTTCACGCGAGAAAAGCTACAGGACAACAGAGGCAGTTGAAGCCGACGAAGTTAACCTTGGCCGACGAAGGATAAGGTTTTACAGTCGACGTATTAAAAGATTGATCAGCCGACTAAAGAACAAGATTTCATCTTGAGATTGTGGGTATTAAAGGAGGACTGTTTGAGCATTTTTGTGTGTGGATTGATGTGTGCTTTCGAAGAGTGGCATTCACAGAGTTAGTGCGACAAGCAAGGTTCGCAATCGAAAAAGCAGAGAGTGAAGTCTGACTGCAGCATCAAAGTATGTTTCGCTAAATCTTCTAAGTGTAGAAGTCTGTGCTATTGTATACATGAAGTATGTGCTTTTGTTTATGAGAAGACTGTGTAGAGAATATTGTGTTGTGATTGCAACTGTGTTCGTACAGTTTGGGTAATAGAAAGAAAAGTGCGTGCAGTAGATGCTACTATAATTGCGAACGGTTGTGAAGAACTAACAGTGATCAAGTGTTGATGTAAGTTGAGAAGAGAATGCTGCTGTAGTTTAAGAAGACTGTGCTGTTGTAGTTGTGTAGACAGTGAAGAATTGTTTTCCAAACCAAGTGCCAAAAAGAACAAAGAAAGAGGATAGAATTGTGCCATACCGAAGGACTGTGTTTTGGTGCAGAAAAGAGGACCAACTTGCTGTGACAGAGTTGAGGACAGAGATCTCCATGTAGAGCAGGGAAGACAGGTGTCTTATGTGGAAAGAGTTCCACTTGCTAAGGGCAAAAGAGATAGAGGTCTTCTAGAGGATCACTAGCAAAGCAGATTTAGGGGAAGGTGTCTCCTTTGGGCTAAGGCTCATAAACATTGTAATCGGGAAGGATTCCCAGAGGTTTTGATATAACTTTTAGAGAAAAAATTTTATCCGTGGAGTAGCCCACCTTGGGTGAACCATGTTAAAATGGGTCTTTTATGTGTGATGCTTTATGTCTTGTTTAATGTTATGTTGATGCCACTACTATCTGAAATTAAAATTATTAAATGGTTTTATCTTATACTGTTCACCCCCCCTCTCAGTATAAGTTCATGTTCTTCAATTTCGATCACCACCGCCACCACCTAACAGAGATGATGATGTTGTGAGCTCTAGAGGCTCGAGAGGATTCTAGGGATGACCTAGTTGACTCTTTTTTTGTATTTTTTATGACTGAGTATGTCGATGATAGATATTCTGGCATATCAGTCGACCTTATATTGTATATATACTTTTTGATGATATATATATGGATCTTTTATTTTTATGTGACTTCATATATTTTAGTTGATTAATTTGTATTTTAATTTTGTTTGGAATTTTTGGATGATCATGTTTGATTATGAAATTTATGGATATTTTAATCATGCTTAAATAAAATAGAAAAAATGATTTGATTTTTGAAAAATGTGTTTGTATGGTGATAGATGTTGATGGATTTAGCAATAGATCTCGAAGGATTTTATGTTGTTATATGATTGTTGGTGGAGTTCAAAGCTCGCTAAGTCATGAAGCTAATCCTGTTTGTGAGGAAGATTTTGATATTGCTAAATAAAATGGTCGTGTGCTTAAGAATAGTCTTAAGGCTTTTATGATGAGATGATATTTTTGATGTTGTTTTGGAACAATGTGTTTAATAAGTGTTTGTGAAAATATATTGATTTAAGCATGAAAAATTTGAAGGATGATTTGCGCTAGGCATAAAATTCCTAAGTGTGAAATTTGAATAAATAGTTACTTAGGAACTATACCATCATCCCGAAAATCAATATGAAGTGCAAGATGATATGAATTTTGTTTATTATTTTAAAATAAGAAATTAAAATCATTATGTCACATGTTCAAAATATTTTTTAATTTAATGAAAATATATGGAATAACTTTTGGGCATGAAAAATTATAAATATGACTTGCGCTAGGCATAAAATTTCTAAGTGTGAAATTTGAAGAAAAATAATTACTTAGGAACTTTACCATCATCGCGAAAATCAAAATGAAATGCATGATAATTTTTTTTTTTAATTTTGCAATGTTATTATTGGTAAATTATTATGTTATGATGATAAAAATAATTTATATAAAGTAATACTAGGGATTGACATTAACTATCTAACAAAAAATCCCAAAGAAATATTTTAACTTATTTCAAAGACAAATTCAAATTTATCAAGAACCTAGTGTGTGATTGTGTGAGTTCATTATCCATATTGATTCATCATAATGATACAAAATCTCTCAAGGATCACATGTGTGTGCTTTGTGAAGTTCATTTACTGATTTTGAGTAAGATAATGATAAAGCAAACTTGAATGAACCAATGTGTGTGCAAGAGAGGTGTTCATTAACCATGATTTTGTGCATGCATTGGTACTGAACTACTATGTAAATCAAATTGCAAAAAGCTAGCTAATCTGAATGCAGAAATTGGCCTATACAAAATAAAGTTTACTAATGTGACAAACATATCGCCATGTGAAAGGAATTACCCAAGGTCAAGCAAGTTGGGCACAAATCACCTGTTATGGGGCTTACCTCATGGTTTTCAAATAACTGAGAAATTCCAAGGATTCAAGTTCAATACTCCCTTATTTTTTTCACATTTTTGGAATAGGGATTTCTTGTCCATTTCTGAACAAGGGGATTTAATTGCTTTGTAATGGGACATGTTTCTTGATTTTTCTCTTTTTCTTTTGTTTTTATTTTTCTTTATTTTCTTTCTTTTTCTCTTTCTTTCTTTTTTGTCGGGATACTTGCTCAGATTAGACGTAGAGTAAGGGATTTTATTTGGGTAGGGAGGATCTTGTCCTTTTGCCAATTTCTTAGTATTCTAGACCACGCACATGATAGGATAGCAAGGAAAATTTTCACTTAATGGTATTAAGACTTACTATGTAGCATCACTTTTTGAATTTACAACAAATCATTTTAAGATGTGAAAGTGTGTTCTTGGTTCATAAAGTAGCAAGATCATTCTCAAAACTCAAAATTATTTAATGCAGTAATAGTGTTCTTTGGTACAAGAGAGATTTATAATCAAAATAACAAAATCAAACTCATTTTAAAGTTGTGAAATTTAGTGCATGGTTCAAGATAACTTTGAATTTATCCGAAGTAAACTAAAATATAACTTGCAATCTTGGTAGATAATAGATGCAGAAATAATGCTCTAATAATGCTTTAAAAATATTTTTGTAGATTTTCAAGTTTTGTAAATTTTTTGGCTGTTTTTTTGATAAGATATTTGAAATGTATGGAAATTTATTTACAATTATGTACATTGATAAGACTTTTGGCTTTATGCATAATATCTTTTTAGGTGCATAATATTCATGGGTTCCTTGAGATTTTTTCCATCCAAATTAGCCAATATGTATGCACCTTATCCAAACTTAGCAGTAATGATGAATGGTCCGAGCCAATTAGGTTGAAATTTTCCTTTAAGATATTTTCTTGCATTAGTATTTTTTTTATTTTCCTTTAAGACTAGATCTCCAACTTGAAAGGATCTATTGTGAACTTTCTTTGCATATGATCTTTTAAGTTTGTCTTGGTAGGCACGAAGGTTCTCTAAAGCATGAATGTTCTTTTCGTCTAGAATTTCTAGCTGACTTAACCTGCCAGCGCGATTTTCATATCCTACTTCGACATCTTGAAGTAGAAGAGCTAAAGAAGGAACTTCTAACTCAAATGGAAAAACTGCTTCGACACCATAAAATAAGACAAAATGTGAAGCACCTGTAGGAGTATGAACACTAGTTCGATAAGCCGACAAGGTAGGATATAATTGTATATGCCAGTCACGACCTGTTTTATTAACCAATATTTTTAGGATTTTGATTAATGTTTTATTAGATGCTTCAACTTAGCCATTTATTTGTAGATAATAAGGAGTAGACCATATATGTTGGATTTTATATTTTTGACATAATTTCATAATATCCTCATTTTTAAAACATGTACCATTTTCAGAGATGAGATTAGATGGAATTCCAAATCTACAAATAATTTGATTGAGAATAAATTTAGAAACTTGAACTCCTATGCAAGAAGCTAAAGGCATAGCTTCTACCCACTTTGTAGAATATTTTGTTGCTGTTATTATGAATTTATGACAATCAAAAGAAACATGATTAATTTTACCAATAATGTCTAAACCCCATTTAGAAAAGGGCCAATAAGAGGCTATGGCTTGGAGTTCCTGAGCAGGAGCATGAACAAGGTTAGCATGTATTTGAAACTTGTCATAATGACTCACATAATCATTGGCATAATTTTCCATGGAAGGCCAAAAATATCCCATTCTAAGGAGTTTTTTTAGCAATGGCACTTCCACTAAAGTGTCCTCCACAGGATCCATCATGGGCTTCACTTAAGGCTTTCTTAGAATATTCTAGGTTAATATATCTTAACATGATACCTTCAAAATATCTTCTATATAAGGTATTACCAACAATTACAAAGAGAAAAACTTGCTTACGTAATAACCTACATTGGTTTCTATCTAGTCCTTCAGGGAAGGTCCCATTCTAAAGAAAATTAAAGATATCTACATACCAAGGTTTTGGGGTAACTTCATTAATCAAAAATACATATAATGGTTCTAAGCACGACTTAGAAGAAGTAGGTTCTTGGATTTTACAAATAATGATAGTAGCATACTCATCATCCAACTCTACAGGCAACAAAGAAGCAACTGTAGCCATATCATTGACAATGCGGTTGCTAGTTCTAGGAATAGATTCTAAAGTTACTTTCTCAAATAATGATATAAGTTTAAGCACATATTCTTTATAAGGGAAAATTTTATCATATTGTGTTTGATAAAATTAATTTATTTGATTTATCACGAGCTGAGAATCTCCAAAAACTAATAAAACTTTAATTTTTAAAGCTAAAGCAGCTCGTAATCTAAGGATTATAGCCTCATATTTTGTAGTATTATTAGTACAAGAAAACTATAATTTAAAATATAAGGGTATAAGGTGCTTTTTAGGAGATATTAATATAATACCTGCACCTGCACCACTCATACATCTAGATCCATCAAAAAACAATGTCTAAGTTTCAGAATGATTTTCTTCTAAATGAAGACACTCATTAGGAAATTCAATGTTCATAGGATGAGTAGACTCTAAAGGCGTAGCAGCTAACTGATCAGCTATAACTTGGCCTTTTATATATTTTTAGCTGATAAATATGAGTTCAAACTCGCTAAGAGAAAGAATCCACTTAGCTATGCATCCAGATAAATAAGGTCTACTCATCAAGTACCTTAAAGGATCAAACTTAGCAATAACATATGTTTTCTGACTTAGCATATAATGACGCAACTTTTGCATAGAAAACACAACTATTAGACAAAGCTTTTCTAATGGAGTATATCGGGTTTCATAACTTATTAAAGTTTTTATTATATAATATGTAGCTCATTATTTCTTTTCATCATCAATTTGAGCTAACATAGCTCCAAGTGCAAGTTCCAAAGCAAAAATATATAGAATGAAAGGACAATCTAGTCTAGGTAGAACAAGCACTGGAGGGTTGAGGAGATATTTTTTAATAATATCAAAATCTTCTTGAAATTCCTTATCCCATTGAAAGGAAATGTTTTTCTTGAGCAATTTAAGAAAAGGTTATGTTCTATCAGCCAATTTATCAATGAAGCGATGAGTAGCTTGTAATTTTCCTTGTAAGCTTCTTAATTTTGATATGTTTTTAGGGGGTGGCACGAATAGCCTTAATTTTTAGAGGATCAATTTATATGACTCGCATAGAAAGAATGACTCCTAATAATTTTCCAAATTTTACTCCAAATACACACTTATCTGGATTTAAACGTATATGATATTCTCTTAATCTATCAAATACTTTTATTAAATATTTAATGTGACCATCTTCTTTTATTGAACGAGCTATAATATCATCCACATAATCATGCAAAATATCATACATCATATCATGAAAAATATATGTCATAGATTTCTGATAAGTTGCACCTGCATTCTTTAATCCAAAGGGCATTACTTTCCAACAGAATGTTCCCCAAGGAGTAATAAAGGCTATTTTAGCTTGGTCTTTAGAAGCTATTCTAATTTGGTTGTATCCTAAAAAACCATCAATGAGGGACAACATCCCACTCCCAACTATAAAATCTATGATTTGATCCATATTAGGGAGAGGAAAGTCATCTTTAGGGCATGCAACATTAATATCTCTAAAATATGTGCAAACCCTAATATTAGTAGCTTCTTTCTTAGTTACTGGAACAACATTCGATATCTACTCAGCATAGTCAATATATTGTATAAAAGTTACTTTCAAAATCTTTTCTAACTCACTTTTAACTAGTAGTGCTACTTTAGGATGCATTTTTATAAGTTTTTGCTTTACAGGTTTAGCATCAGGGTGCACTACTAAATGGCGCATAACTATAGAAGGATCTAGGCCTGGCATATCTGCGTATGTCTAAGCAAAGACATCAGGATATTCTATGAGGAATTCAATATATATATTTTGTTTTTCTTTACTTAACTCTGATCCAATCTTGACCATGCGAGGGTTCTCCTCTGTCCCAATATTGGTTTTTAAAATATTTTCTACAACAATATTTAAATCTCTTTCAAAGTTGGGTGGTGCACATGACACACCCATTTCTTGTAATTATTCTAATGTGCATTTAGATAACTCTTCTTGAGGAGTAGTAGCTCCTATATGAGCTATACATGGCATTGATCCATCAAAGTAGAACTTATTTCTTAAAACTTTATCAAGAGATATATCATGACAAATATCACCTTCTAAATATTCATCCATAGAAGCAATCATTTTTGGGTAAACCATACTCAACATATTACAAGTATGTACCTTTTTAAGAAGCTCCTTTTGTTCTATATATTCTTGATATGTTATAATATGATCATCATATTCATATGGGAATGGTTCTATTTTTGTAGGAATATAACCAAGACCACATCGGATCGGTCATTCTTCAACTTCCAAAGGTTCTTTTATACCATTTTTATGAGGTCCTAATCCTTTACCTCTATATCCCATATTACACATCATTCATTTTAATTTTATATATCCATTAGAAAAATAACACTTAGAAAATCCATCCTGATCAATTGTAAATTTTACAATTGAAATTTTACCCCAATCATATTCTGCATACACAAAGGCACAAATCCCAATATTATAAATGCTTCCCTTCTTTTGCAAGCCTAATTTTTTAGGAGATGGTGGTAAATTAGATAACACCAAGGAATATTGGGTAGCAAAATTAACTTCTTCTGTAGTTGCAAGCATTGAAGATAAATCTGGTAGTACTTCATATGTATTGGCATATGAAGTAGATGGACTATCTTCCTTAACTGGTTCTTTAGATGCTATAAATTTAAATGGTGTAGAATCAGGAGGTGGATCTGCTATTATAGATTTAGGAAATGGATTAGATATAGGTTCAGAAGGTGATGATGATACTGATTGACAATTTGTTGATGTTGATATTTTAGAATGTGTTTTTAATGATATTGATTTAGAAGGTGATGATGATATATATTTAGAAGGTTTTGATTATGAGGGTGTACTAGGATGAACAAAAAATATAGCAGGATAGAATAGAACTCCTATAGGTTCCATCGTGGCACACATGTCAAAAGGCCTAGGGTTACCATGAATGGTGACTAATTGATTTTTAAACTTAAATTTAACAAATTGATGTAATGTGGAAGGTACTGCTCTCATTGCATTGATCCAAGGTCGACCTAGAAGAATGTTGTACAATGCAAAACAAGGTACAACAAACACAATCATATCCAAAATTCTTGGGCCAACTTGCAATGGTATTTTCATTACTCCACATGTTTCTTGAGTTTCATCATTAAGTGCTTTAATAATCATTTTAGTATTTTTCATATCTTCTTTTTTAAATCTAAATATTTTAAATAAATCATATGTGCATATATTTAATGATGTTCCATTATCAATTAGGACTCTTTTAATTCCTACATCTCTAATAAATGATGTAATGTATAAAGGATTATCTCCATAAAAACTTTGAGGAGGAATATCTTTATCACGAAAATCTATAAAAAAAATTCATCCAAAGTTACCACATTTACTACAACATTAGGTTCAATATCTTTAGGTACCATCATATTGCTTAAATTTTTCATCAGTTCTTCTCTATGTATGGTAGAAGTCCTTAAGAGATACAAAAGAGAAATTCTAGTTGTGATGGTAGCTAATTGTTCATTAATATCATATGGAGATATTTGTTATGAACTTAGTACATTATTTTCTTTAGTAGGAGCTTTTAATACAAATGGATTTGTTTTCTCATTTTGACTTTGATCTTGAGAATTTTGATTTTGTGCTTGTTGTCTTGTAATAGCTCTAATGGTACCTACAATGTTACTATGTCGAGGATCACCAAAACGGGGTCTAGCATTTTCTTCTTACTCATTTGAAATCCGTTGTTGAGATGATGGTCTAGCAGTTACTCTTCTTGAAAATGGTTGTTCTGCAACTAATAAGTCTATAATAGGAATTACTTGACCCGATTCATACTCAGAACTATTTGAGGTAATTTCTAATTCACTCTCTGTTTCACTTTCTGTGTCACTTTCTAAAGATGTATTTTAGCAATTCTTTAGAGGTCTAATAGTGACTAGAGATTCAGTAGTTATACATGTTTTTTGCAAATCTTTATGTGATAGAAAATTGCTAATAGTTCCTACATATCGAGTTGGATGAGGAACATTGTTATGTTCTACTTGATTTATAGCTTCTTTACATGCTTTGGTAAAGGGTGTTGAAAAATATCCAAATTTTTATTTGCTTTTTGATTTTGAGGGTTTTGTGTATTATTTTGAGCATTTCTTAGAGGGAAATTTTCTACTTCCATTTTTCATTGTCAATTAAATCTTGTATCATGTGTTTCAATATTTTGCATGAGTTTTTTGAATGACCATCAGCTCTATGGAAGTTATAATGTAAATCCACTCTAAATCCAGCTACGGTTGTATCAGGTTGTCTTATTTCAGGCAACCGTTTTAAGCATTTTTCCAATAGTTGAGGTAAAATCATAGTTAAGGGTTGATTTAATCTTGTAAATTATCTTGGTAGTTTATCAGGAAACTTTAATACAAACTTCTTCACAACTTCAACAAGGTTAAAATTTGAGTTATTTCTACTATCAATAACTACATCACCCACTACTTGTTTATTCTTATATTTATTCTTAGAAGTTTTGTCTTCATCATTCTTCTTAAATTGATCTCTTCTAATGAGGGCATCTTCTACACTCCTTGCTAAATCGATGGCTTGATTAAAGGATGTTACTATAGCAGTAGAAATTTCATAATATAGTTATTCTTGCAAATTTCCTATGAATATGTCAAACATTTCATGATGAGGTAATGCAAAGTGTAATTTTCCCAAAATTTGTCTCCACTCAGCCAGAAATTCAACAAAGCTTTCATATTTTCCTTGTTTCAAGTTGTATAAAAAATAAATAGTCACATGCCTCTCTATGTACGCACCAAATTTATGAAAAAAAATTTATGTTGTCTCCTCAAAATTCCTTAGAGAATTAGTGGGTAACTGATAATACCACTAGAGCCATGCCTCCCAAAATTTTAGGAAATATTTTTAGTAACAACAATTTATCATGAGAAACATCATGACATGCTGTCCTAAACATGAGAAGATGCTCAATAGGATCTTCAGTTCCTTTATATATCGGGAGGACATGCATAGAAAATTTTTTAGGGTAAGGTTGAGCTACCATAATAGGATCTAAATGTTGACTACACATCTCTCGATAACTATATGAGGGATGGTAGGGATCCATCTGGTCTAGACGAGAAGCTAACTATTTAACCATGGATTCAAGTCCCTATTGTTGTCCACCAAATTGGTTTTGTTACACCATATTATTATGTCTTTGGTAAGTTGATGTTGTTGTGTAAGGATTTCCAATTGAAACACTATTGTGTGAAGTCTGTGTGGGAACAGTATTATGGAGTTGATATGAAATCTTGTTTTGTTGGATTTTCTGTTGAGGATTGGTATTTTGCACTTGTTTAGCTTTTTGTTGATTTGACATTTATTGATTAAAATCTTGAGTGAACATGGATGTAAATGGTTATTTTTGTTGTTTAGGATTTGTTTTTGGGTTACTAGTAGCAATCTTGGATGATTGTGAGCATTTTGATTTAAAGGTATCATGTTTTGATTAGATTGTCCTGCTTTATCATTATCTTGGTCTATTGAGTTCATGTATGATAATGGATTTGTATGTATTCTAAAAGCATATGCTAAGGTTACTTCCATGTCACCTTCTCCTAAATTATCAATTTGTATTGCTTGATTAAACTCTTCTATGTGGGTTTTTATAAATTGGGGTAAATTTTCTAAGAGACTCAAATTTAACATTTCCTTTTTCATCTGATGTAGGTTCATAAAGATCTTCTATTTTGTCTTCTCAATTATCACCTTCATATTCTAAAGGTACATAATCTTCAATAATTGCTCTATCCTCAATGTTTTCTTGTTCTGGTTCTCCCATATTATCATTGTCTACTTGTTTACCACTTCTTAATATAGGCATTTTGTTTTTAGAATATTTTATCTTGCAGATAAATAAAATTTTTTACGGTATATATACTTAACTAAATAAACTAAAATAATATGATTATTTTTATATTTTTGAGTTTTTTTTTAATTACAAACAACAAATCAAACATAACTATAATATTATAGATAGTATACCTTAATTTTATGGGAAAATCCTATAGATATCTTTAACATGTTCAAGTTGGTCTAGTGACATGTAGTGTTCTTATTCAAACTAGAAGTTGGCTTTTAATAATTTTATGAAATGTGCTATAGTGATGCAATCAACTTCACAATTGGACACATAAAAGCATAATTCATGACAATATTCTTGATAAAGCACAACTCTAGAAACTCTGTTAAATCTTCTCTTATCATCTAAGATAATCTCTTGATTTTCCACTCATGATAGAAATTGATGTACTACTATTGCATTCTCAAGATAATATTCAAAGGAATAAAGACTTGGAGAAATTACAACTCTCTTATCAGCTAACCACCTATCATAGGCTCTTTGAAGGTCAAAGTAAAAAGGTGCACTATCTGGATCCAGGATTCTAGATAAGTCAAACCTTATAATTTTCTTAAGTTTAGGTTCTTTAGCTCTTATAACCTCTAACCTTATCCAAAGTTTAGGGTATGGCACACTACTTAAAGAAGAAAAATCTTGGTTTGTTAGTACTGTACTAACATTGATTCGAATGACTCTCCTTATGTTGTAATCTACCATTTATGAAATTCACTAAAATATGCAAATATAACTAATAATTTTGTATAATTTTTGGTTTTTGTTTTGTTTTATAAGTCAGAAAGATGCCTAATGTTTTCACATTGGGTTCACAAAAGAATGTAGCCCAAAAATTCTCACACTCCTTTCCTCAAGGTCGATGGATCTGTGCCTCAGAGGGGAATGGGAGAATGGATAGTCTACACCTCAGAAGAGAGGTACTTGATCGTACCTTCTTGTGGTGATTTTTTGATGAACTAGGTGGCTTCACCAAGAAATATTTTGTGGCAGTTTTTGAGCCTAGGTTTTGGATTTTTTTTATGTGTTCCTTTTATCAAATCGCGCATGCATCTAGTTTGGCCAATATGCAACTACGGTAATTTATATGCAATTTTGATTTATATGTAAGCAGCAAAAAGAAAAAAATATAATCTAAATAGACAATGCAGTGCTTAAAAAGTGATTTAAAACACACACTTGTATCTGAAAGTTTGAAGAAGATTATGATTTTTGATGCAGGCAATATCGGGCAGAATCCAGCAATATCGGTCGAAATTAGGCAGTATCAGGTGACCCGATTATGCGAAAAACCAATCGATCTTGACTAAAAATTGCAATTTTATAATTGGATGCAAAAAACAACAATTTCACAAAGAAACATATATTTGAATGGACTGAATAACAATGAGCAATGATATTAAGCTAATAATGGAAGGATATTCATATGCATATCTATGCTAAATGCTTGAATATTTATGAAATAATAAAGGAGTATGCCTATTAAATACAAAATAATAATAGTAATAGATTGAAATTGATGTAATGGATATGAAATATTAATTCTAAACAAGAGGGATGAAGAAAGAAGATGCAAACTCTGAGGTCTGGATATCCCCAATCGGCTAAATTGTAGCAATACATATTGCAGGAAAAATCAGGTGCTTTTGTGCAAAATCGGGTAGAATGATATCACGATCAGGTGATCTAATATCGCTTAAATCTGATCGATGCACAATATGAACCTACAAAAACACAGTGAAAAGGAAAAAATATGTTGTAAAGGTATGTGGGAGTTCCAAAGGGAATCCGAGGTGAGGAGCCTAGATTAAAAAGGAGGGAGTCAGGTGAGCTATTGGTCCAGAAATGAAAGAGGTTGCAACTTATTCTAATCCGATAAAAATCGGGCGAACTGATCCCACAACTATCGTGTAGTTGCTCAAATAGAGACAAGAAGTTGCAACTTATTTTGTCACATTGCTAAAGTAGGCACTTTTCAGTTTCAAGCAAAATTTGGTGACCCGATTTTGTGTAAAATCTTTATATTTTTCACGAAATCGTGCGATTTTGCGCAAAGGTTAAAAACAAACATATAACAGGCATGGAAATCAAGGTAACCAATTAGGAGTAGCAAATTTGATTTTTCAAAATGTTTTTGCCTTAGCTTTAATTTATGTGAGTCATTTTTAGGGTGCTACATGATGTGATGTGATGAATTAGATGTTATGATGTGGATGTATAGGTGTACTACTTTATGATTTTATGCTATATGATGTGGTTTACATGACTTATGCTTTATGATGCATGGATGATTAGATGGCATGATCTAATGATGATGATGGATGCATATATGGATGTAATGTTTTTTTTAGATGCATGTTTGATTATGCTGTATCGTATGCATCTAACTTATGTTGTTATGATATGGTAAATGAAATGTGTTATGCATTATGTTGATGATCTAATGTGAATGAACATGTATGCTTTAATCACTTAAAATATATGATATGATATGGCATGGGTTTTGAAAATCTAATGGGCGACACCACAAAATGTATAACAATCATGAATGTAAATAATAAATCTTAGCGTAAAAATTAATTATTTAAGCATCCGAATGTGAGATGAGATGATGTGACATGTATATACTTTTTTGATTAGCTTATGTAAATTAAAATATATGCACAAAATAATCAATGGCCATCTAAATATCATTGCTGACATTCATCCGATATCTATCCTATTTCATGGATACCCTTTAATGAACAAATCTCCTAAATAAAGTTGATGATGCGATTTGTGATATGAATTGTTGCTATAAGGTGATTTTTGAGGTTTTCCATGAGACTCAAATACCCTAGTTGCTTCATCAAAATTTGTATACTAATCATATAGAGCTTCTAAAGGATAAATTTTATTATGAAGTCCTAGATACTCATTATCCCTATGTATGCAAATGAATATATATTAGATAAAACATAAGCATACCCTAGTGCCAGGTGGGATTCATGCATCCCATTGTTGTATTGGGTATCCTCAAATGTTTATCCTGATTCTAAGTTGGACTCATTTGGATTAGACCACTAGGCAGTACAAGACACAAAAAGCTAGCTCTTCCACATGCAAACATTGGTCTACACAAAAGTGAAAATCTAATGTGACAGACAATGCGTAAGGATACCTTATGGTTCGTTCATGCTAAGAATCCCAAGGATTCAAGTTCAATACCCCTTATTTTCTTCATATTTATTTGGGATACTTGCTCATGATTAGTGATGAAAACCACTATTTATTTTGAATATTTGTTTTTTCTTTTGAGCAAGGGATTTATGTAGTGATGAAAATCATTGTTTATTTTGTTTTTGAATTTTTCTTTGTTTAGGATTTTTGCTCGTTTTGATTAAAGCAAGGGATTTCTAGGTAGGGGTGAACTTGTCATTTTGCCAATTCTCATCCTTTTTGAACCGATCGCACAAGGGGATGAGCAAGATAAACTTTTCACCTTAGGATACCTAATACCATGTCGTAGTGTTCATATTTCCCTTGTTCCAACTAAGATTTTAGTGTTTTGATTAGTGATAGGATTTTGAAATATACTAGGCACTATCAAACTTAACCTCACCTATAAAAAGCTAAGATAACTTTCTACAAGATCTGATAAAACCACTAGGTATGGCTGAGTGACCATAAAACCCTAGTATATTCCTTTAGCAACAGGAAGGGGTTGTGTTGAAAAACACAGTTACACTCATGGGTGATGGATGATGATGGATTTTAAAGATGCATGATTTATGTATAAATTTGGTGTCATTTGTAAGATTGCAAACACAAATGTATCTAATGTAAATGTAATGGATGTAAATACCTAATGTAATGCAACTAAGTGGATGCAAATGCAAATGTTTTTGTATTTTTTATGCTTTCAATTGTTTTTGAGTTTTGATTATTATGAATGTTTTTTAACTTTTTGATTTTAAGTTGTTTTTGTGTTTTTATGTTTTGCTTTTGACCAAAGGGCTTTGGGTGCCTTTGGGCCTTTTTGTGATTAACCAAAGGGCTTTAATGTGCCTTTGGAGCCTTTTGTGATTTGTCCAAAGGGATTTAAGATACCTATGGAGCTTTTTGTGATTGACCAAAGGGCTTTAAGATGCCTCTAGAGCTTTGTGATTGACCAAAGGGATTTAAGATACCTTTTGGAGATTTTTGTTTTTAATTTTGATGTTTTATGATTTGTTTGGATTTTATGATTTCTATTTTTTTTGAAATTTTTGAAATTTATTTGAATGTTTTTTATATTTTGTTGATGTATGTGTGAAACGTCTTTAGATGAATTATGTTGAGAGGTTTTGGCTCCTCAACAACCTCTAGCATTTTTAGGCGATATGCCCCAGGTACAATCTTCTTGGAGATGATATAGGGACCTATCCAATTGGCCATAATTTTGTCTCGTAAATGCAAAGACAGATTTGAGTTCTATTGGTTTTATTTAAGCACACAATCCCTAAATTTAAAGTCTCTTAGGTGGAATTTATTGTTATAATTTCATGTTAGATGATCCTGGTAAACATGAAGATGCTCAAGAGCATTAATGTGATATTCATCCAGAAGGGTCAATTGATCCAGGTGAGCTTGCCATGCAGTGTCATCATTGATGAACTCTTTCAATGAGACATGTAATGTTGGGATTTCCAACTCTAAGGGCATAACGACCTTAGTGCCATATACAAGAAAAAATGATGTTGCCCTAGTGGGCATTTGTATGCTAGTCCTATAAGCCCATAATGCGAAGGGCAATTGTAGATGCTAATCCTTATAATTTTATTTCACCATATTCTTTAATATGACTACTATTATCTTGTTTGAGGCCTCTAATTGCCCATTTTCTTGCAGATAGTATGGTGTTGTAAAACTATGCTGAATGTTGTATTTGGTTATTAAAGCTTGCAGATTTTTGTTTTTGAATGACAGACCATTATTCGAGATTATCTTGAAGGGTACCCTAAAATGATAGATGATATTGTGAAGTATGAACTCCGTAATTTGAGGAATAATTTTTGAGGTTAATGATACCACTTCTATCCATTTGGTTAAGTACTCAGTGGCCATTAATATGAACATGTGTTGGCCTAAATATGGGGGAGAAATATTTCCAATCAGATTGAAACCCCACTGAGAAAATGGCCAAGTCGCTTGAATGGGCTGTAAGGCCTAAGATGGCAAGTGCATTAGATTTGCATGCTGCTAGCATTTAACATATTTCCTGACATACTCATAGCAATCCTTTTCCATGGTATGCTAGTAAAAACCCATTCAAACAAATGCACTTGATAATGGCCATGCCATTGAAGTGGCCACTACATGTACCATCGTGAGCTTGCAAAATCACCCAAGCTAATTCTTGGGGCTCTAAGAAATGTAGGAGGACTCCATTGTAGCTTTGATGATACAATATACCTCCTAGCAAGATATATTTTATTGCTTTTTTCTTGAATCATCCTCTTTCGACATGCGACAGTCCCTATGGAACAATTCAAAGCCTAAGGAAGTCTTGTAATTAGGATAGACAATCCTGATAGGCTATAGCCTCAACAAATAAGATGACTTATTTCTCCTACAAATTGATTTACACAAATGTAGATTGAGAAACAACCTTATGGCGAATAGTGGTACCATTCTCCGTAGGCCCTTTCAAGATCAAGGATCCCAAGGTGCCTTCTTTAAGAAGTCTTTGGCTTTACATAACCAATCATGGTATGGCTTTATATGAATCATGTTGACTGATTCCTTGTTATCAAAAACTCACATTAGATCACTGAGTGTGAGAGTGTTTTGACATGAATGGTAGTGAAATCAACAGATGGATTTTGAGGGATCAAGGACCCCAAAGATGCCATGGTGTCTACAAATATGTTTGATGAATGGAGGATTGCCTTGATCTCATACCACTCTAGTTTGACTAGATATGTGTCGATAAGATCCTTGTAAGATTTTAGGATTGGATCCCAACATTGAAATAGTCCCTTGACTTGGTTAACTATGAGGAGAGAGTCACCAAAGATATTTAGCCTCTTGATTCTCATGGCAATGGTTGTTTGGAGATCCAATATTAGGGCCTCGTATTCGATGTTGTTATTGGTGCAAGGGAAGTCTAGCTTGAATGACAAGGGTATTGGAGCACCTTGTGGCATGAAAAAGACAATCCCTACACCACCTCCTTGATCACACTTTGAACCATAAAAGAACAAAGTCATGTCAGCTTTGTTTTCTAGTTCTTCGGGTTCGGGTGCCTCTGATAGGTCAAAGACTGCATTATCATGAATTTCTATGGTGAGGGGCCTACTATTCTAAAGAGGTACCTTAGCCAGCTAATCAGCTATGACTTGTCCCTTGATGGAATTTTGGCTTATGAATTACAAATTGAATTCTGTCAATAGCATGATCCACTTTGCAGTACGTGTGTTATAATATATCTTTATCATCATATACTGCAAAGGATTTTGTTTGGATATTACATATATCATATGGCTTAGCATGTAGTGGCACAACTTCTTGGTTTCAAAGACCACTGCTAAACACAACTTTTTTACATATGCATATCCTATCTCGTAGCTCACTAAGGTGCAGTTGATGTAATATATCACTTGTTCCTTGTATTGCATATTATTTTGAGCCAACATGGTACCCAAAGAAAAATTGGTAGTGGATATATACAATAGGAATTGCATGTTTGGCCTTGGTGGAGCTAAGACTGGTGGCATTTCCAGGTACTCCTTGATTTTAGAAAAGGCTTGTTGACATTATTTGTCCCACTAGAATGGGACCCCCTTGTGTAGCAGTCGATTCATGGGTTGACATTTGTTCGATAGTTGTGCAATAAATCACTTTATGGATGCTACTTTTCCCTGTAAGATTCTTAGTTCTTTGATTTTCATGGGCGGGGCCATTTCTAGGATAGTCTTTATCTTTGTTGGGTCTACCTTGATGCCTCATTTAGAAATGAGGAATCCCAAGAGTTTACTAGAAGTTACGCCAAAGATGCATTTCTTTGGGTTCAACTTGACATTGTGCTCAATAAGGTGATCAAAGACCTTTCTGAGGGTCTTAACATGCTCTTCATGCAACAATGACTTGGACAATAAGTCATCGATGTAGTCTTACAAGATATTATTCATGTAGTCATAGAAAATGTATGTCATGGCCTGCTGATATGTGGCACCAAAATTCTTAAGACCGAATGACATAACTTTGTAACAAAATGTCCCCCATGGAGTGGTGAACATGGTTTTATGTTGGTCTTTGGATTTAATCCGAATATGATTATAACCAGAAAAAATATCCATTAGGGAGAGCATCTCATGACCCGTAGTTGCATCTACAAGAGCATATATGTTGGGCAATGGGAATGAATCCTTCAGGGTTGCCTTGTTGAGATCCCTAAAATCTATACAAATGTAGACTCTTCCATCAGGTTTTCCTACGGGCACCATGTTTGATACCCATTCTGGATAGTCGATGGGAACAATAAAGACTACATCCAACAATTTTTGTATATCATTTTTAACCATCAAAGCAATAGTTGGATGCATCTTCCTGAGCTTCTGCTTGACTGGTTTCTTTGTGGGGTCTAGCGAAAGGTTATGGACAACCAATTTAATATCTATCCTTGGCATATCTTTGTAGGTCCAAGAAAAAATATTTGGTCTCTCTTTCAATAAAGGAATTATGATGGCCTATTATTCTAGAGATAAGATTTCTCCGAACTTGACTTTCTTTGGTTGAGAAGGATCATTGCTGCTGTCCACCTCAAAAGTCTCCTCTATTGCCATATGTGACCCCTCCTCAATTTGGTGAGGAGTGGGTATTAAATGAATGTCATCTGCTAGATTTATAGTTGCCACTGACTCAGGGTTGAGACCAACATGATAGACATCATGTGCGCATCCTGATATAAAATGGCATGGTTGTAGCATCTCTTCACTGAGGAAGAAATATTCAAGATCTGGGGGTGAATTAGCATGATCCCAATTAATAGCATCTAAATTAAGACAATGGTTTTGAAGGATATGTTGGGTTATGGAGTGGAGTGGTCAAATCAATGGAGATCATGTTGATGGATGGAATGAAATCTCTAGGACCATGTTGATGGAGCTCTACATCATGGGTGCACCCTCCATACTCATGATGTGGCTCTAGGGTATAGGGATCTCAGGATCCAGTCTATGGATAGATGAGATGATAGGATCGTTAGGTAGTAATAAATTGTTAAATGTAGGTGGATCAGGGTTGACCATGCAATGAATGACATCTAGATTCACTGGTCTCTCTAGGAAGTAAAGGTTATGATCTATTGTGCAAAGTAACACTTCTATTTCAACAATAATATTGAATTGTTGGAAGTGGAGTTCAAGGTAAGCCTTCTCAGCTTCATTCTCAAAGCTACCATTGCTTGTAGGAAAACCCTTGTTCTTGCCCACTAGGGTTGGGTGCTGACCTACCTGTTGATACCTAAGATAGGCCATTTTAGTATTATATTCATAATTATCATCACTTATGAAGAATCCATTGGCATTTACTATGGCCCCTACCATTTGGCATGCATGTCTTATGAAGGCCATCTTAGTTGAGTCTTCTATCTCGTAGCCATTCTTGTTCAACATGTATCCACCCTCATCTGATATGTATTCGCTCTCATTTGAGATGTACCCACTATTTGTGTGGCTCATACAAGAAATATTTTGTACATACCAAGGCCCATGGTAGGCTAGGCCAACTTCATCTTCATCCTTGATCGGGAAATAGTCATACTACTCTTGCTCATAGCCATGAGTTAGCTCATCCTCCCATAGGATGATCTTGATGGGTTCACTTCAGGAGCAAAATCTAGATGATACTCATCAGGTGGTTCGGTATTGATCATGGCTACCCATTTGTCACCCCAAAAGTTTCTATGAGGGGGTTGATAGGGATTCTAGTCAATATCTTCCCCACACCCAAGGTTTAGCCTATCTAGATATGCTTCTAGCGAGTCATCATTACTTTGAATGTAATAACCAAGCCCAAACCTATTAGTTGGTAGCTGATACTATGGCTAAAATGGAAGTTGCCACCTTTGATCATATAAACCTAAGCCATAGCCATGCCAATGGTAGTGCTCAAAGTATCTTAGTGCAAACTCAAGATTTGATAGATAGTGAACATTCATGGTGAATGGTTCATCCTCATACCTTTCCAGATCAGGAGTACTATGGGTGCAATCTAGACCAGCATATATGAAATTAGTTTAGTTGGGTGGAGCTCCTAAGGGAACTACCATCCCTATTGGTAGGTTTGGGACTTTTGATCATCCCATGTCTTGCACAGACCAACAATTGGTGTGAAAGTCATAGTCTACACAAGATACTCACCTAACCCTATGTTGGCTAGATGAACTATTACATGTCGTACAAATAACACTGTTGATGATGTAGGTGAGGTAAGTTGAGGTACCTCCTCGACTATTTATTGGGAATCTTCCTCCTCCATGGGAGTCAAAATTCTTGTAGCTACTATGGTTGGAAGTTCCTTGGGTTCTTCTTCCACTAGAGGTGCTTTCAACTTTTGTTTATATTTTATCTTAGATGTTGAAGGCTTTTCAAAAGCACCAATAGCTTTGGATGTAGGAGGTGGTGCTGACATGGATGGGTCACCTCGCACAAATTTTCTTTTTCTTCTCGACTACGTGGTTGGGGATGAAGGTCTTATGTACAAGTGTGTTGATGGAAGGAAAAAATCCCCTGACAATTTGACTTGATGCACATACTTGAACATATCTTCATCGGATGGAATGACATGCACTTGTCCCTCATGCACATACTTGATGCATTGGTGTAATATTGAGGATACACACTTCATGTCCCTGATCCAGGGATGCCCTAGAAGGATATTGTACTACATTTCCCCTTATAACATGTGACACATCATGGGGATGGTATTATGTCCTACATATATAGTTAAAATTATTGTACCCACTATGGAGCACAACGCATCATTGAAGGTCCTAATCGTGTAGGAAGTTGAGACAATTTTGGACTTAGGGATCTTTAGGTGCCCTATAGCCTTTGTAGTGATGATGTTGATAAATGATCCTGTATCGATCAAAACCTGCTTGAATGGTATGTAGTTGATAGACACAATAATATGTAGAGGCGGGTCTACTATAGTAGTCGACACTTCCTTAATTTCATGATCGAAAAAATGAATCACGGGATCTTCACACTGTTGCACTTGCCCCACAAAATGTGTGAATGCATCTGGGTTATGGAGCTAGAACTCAATTGTTCTCAAAATATTCATCAAAGTCTCCATGTTCCTAGGGGACTATTGTATGAGCTTGTAAATGGAGAACTTGGTCGGAGTCATTTGTAGATTCTATTCTAGTCTACTCTGAACAATTACCATAGGTCTTGCTAGTGGACTTATAGGATTGTTATGCACCTATCTCTACCAAGGTGTAGCCAAGATATTTATGGGAGCCACTGGAGGTTGTGGTTGCCCATATCTTCAACTCATGGTTGCCACGCTAACTAACACAACCATTCCAATGCATCCCTGAATAGATGGCTTGACTTGAATCTAGTTGACTTGGGTGCCCTGATCTCTACGGGCCTCATGATTGGGTAATGGGTTCCTGAATATACCTATATCTCTGTTATCGAGAGCTAGCAGTTTGTCAACTCTTAGCTCTCCCTTTTCAATCATGTTTTGCACAAAATTATTAAAGCCAATGAAATTTTTGATGTCATGCCCCTGTATTCTATGGTATGGGTAGTATTGATCTTCCATATATCCCTTTGGCTTGGGATGGTTAGGGTCAAGAAGTTGTACATCAGGAAATATTATCCTCTGTGCCTCACTCAATTGATTAAATATCAACTACATTGATTTGTTTAGAGGTATGTAATAATGAGGCAGTCAACGCTCCTTGTTCTAGTCCTGGTTGTTATTAGGGTCATAGTTGACTGGCAGGGGCAGAGCCTAATAATTATGGGGTTGCTATCTATTTCCCTCTCTTGGCATGGCCAATATAACCTAATTAACCTAAGCAGGTGTAGCGACCTCAGGGTGCACGCACCGCTCTTACTCTACTTGCAATGTGTTAAACCCAAAATGAAATGAAAGACCATGAAAAAGCATATAACACGGAAGTAACAAAGATGTATCTATTTATTTGTATTGAAACTCAATTACATATTGGTCCCTCTTTGGGATACCCATTTTGATATAATGAATTACAAGTGAGGAAGAAGTCCCCTCGCAAAGGGGTGGTGCGCTATCACAAGCTTCTTGGTTCCACACACAAAAATGTATGAGGGCTTACAGATGCCTCCTTCTCCAGATCTATTTCCTAGAGGGATCCTTTTGTGTTGGAAATTTGAGGCATTTTATGTTGTCATTGGTATCACATGGATCATTGATGTTACATAGATCACATTGAGTTTTTGTGGCCAAAGTATTTTATAAATAAGCATTTATGATATTTGGAAAGCATGAATATATACAGGATTTTTGTGAAAACCAAGGCAGACAAAATAAAAGGTTTTATTTAAAACCATAGATGTCAGATTTGAAATGGATTTTTATTAAAATCCAGGTTGGATTTTTGTTTCATCAAAAAATGTGCCCCGATGATGGAGATATTTAATTTTAAATATTTAAGTCTAAATTTTAATTATTTAAAATTAAAATATAAAGTTAATTTATAGCTCCGACGTTAAAAGAAAGGAGGCACATAATATTAAAGTTTAATTTATAGTGCCAACGTCAAAAGAAAAGAGGAAGGCATATATAAATATGCCACCAAATATTTTGATTAATCACCCCGATGTCCTTGATGATGGTGATCCATTTGAATTGTTAAGGAAGTGATAGGTGCCAGCATGTTAAAGAGTGTGAAAAGGGTTTTCGTTCAAAGAGGGAGCAAAGGCATCACAACTCGCTCGAATCCAATAGAGAAAGGAGGTAATAAAGGTAAGGGAGGTCCCTTACCAAGCACCATAGGTGCTTGTGGCCTAGCGACAAGAGGAAGACGTGTAAGGTGTTGAAGCGATAGTAGATCCGAAGTTTGAATACCGTCGGTGCTGGTTTTGCAAATTGAAAGAAAGTACTCTTTTCATGCACATGGTGTTTGAGGACACACTTAGAGCAAACAAAAAAAAGGTTTACGCTCACTTTTCTATGTGAGCTGTTGGATCACGTGGTTATTGGCACCACGGTTAGAGTGGTGCAGGGGCAGTGACCGTGGATCGAATCCCACTAAGGACAAAGGCAAGTTAATAATTTTTCCTAATATTTTATTTTTCTAAGGTTACCCTAGGAGAGATAAGGGTTGTGATGCATTTTGAGAAAAAGAGAGATTTTTGGTGATTTTTCTTTTATAAGTGTACTTTTCCAAAAAATTTGCATCCTTACCTTCAGGCTATAGGATCCGCGCCTGGAAGGGGGATGCGAGAAGGATGGGACAATACCTCGGACTGAGAGGCCCTTTGAAGGTCGCACCTCTTAGGGGAGGCGTATAAGGGTGAATTTTTGATGGATGGTGGGGTTCACCAGGAAAATTTGAGTGGCAGTTTCCACGCCTAGGTTGAGAATGGGTTTGATGTGTTCATTTTTATATTCAATCATTCAATTCCTAGTTTTGGCCAAGATGAATCTAAGCTATTCTATATGCCAATGCTGATTTATATGGATACAAAAAGCATGAATAAGTGCTAAACATAGAAAGTGTGCTAAATAAGACAAAATGTACCTAATTTTGGATGTCTGATGAAGATTTTGAGGTTTGTAGAAGTCCAGATCATCTTAAATCTTACATTATCATCTGTAATTGCACAGAATCATCTTAGATCACAATCGGTTGTCTGAGATCAGACGAGATCATCGTCGACTTGACGAATTCATCAGACGAATTCGTCAGAAACCTGCAATCACAGAAACAGATACCAAAGAGCAAAAATGCAACATCAAAAGCAAGGGGAAATGATAGAAATAATAGTAAACTTGCCTAAATGATAAATCCAGATAACAATTAAAGGAAATGCATTAATTTAATAATTTATTTTAACTTTATCATGCATCTATGCTAAATGAGGTGAACTCCAGAATGCAAAAATAGAATAAACTAAGTTAATGCATAAGGAAATGAAGAGAAAAGAAAAAAATGCAAACTCCGGGCTCTGATTGCCCCCAATATGGACTGCAGTCGAGATCGCCTCCAATCGTACGAGATCATCACCGATCTATTACAGGATCGTCTAAATTTGTTTGGAATCGCCAACGATGATTCGAGCTTGCTCCAGCTAAAAAACAGTAAAATTCCTGCAAGAAAAACTTGAAATACACAATGCAAACAATGGTGCAAAGGTGTTCTAATGCATGTGAAACTAAAGTTTCAAGGAAAATCAGCCAAGGGGAAGTCAAGAGAAATCCTAAGTTTATATAGGATTTAGGGAGAGGTTAGGAGGTTTGATATCACCCTAATTTAGGAGATCTCCAACAGGGGAGACTCTAACTGCGCAGACACACTTTCTGCCCAAGTTAGAGAAGCTGTTGAAACATAAACTAATTATGAAAATTTTGTTTTGGGACGAAATCGTCTAGATGTTCTGTTCCAGATGAATTCGTCCGATTTGGGATGATTTCGTCTGATCGATGATGATATCGTCCAACGGTCAAAACAACTCCTAAAAATGGCATGAAAAATGAGGGGGAGCGGGTAACGGGCATTTTTGGGGTTAAAATTCAAATTTTTATCTTTTTACTAAGGGTTTAACTGCGCCAATTTTAGGGTGCTACATTTTGCCCCCTCTTTAGAAATTTTTTTTAAGAAAATGCGTTAAAGACGAGTTCTTCTCGTTTTACGAGAAAGCAAAAATTTACTCAATTTTTTAGATGATGATTCTAGGTCGAATCGTATGACTACTTACTATGGTGCCCCCTCTGTGTTTTTACCCAAATCGAACATTTGAGGTAAAAGCACAGAAAAGCAAAATTAAAAATTTTGTTGTTTTTAAAATAAAATTAAGAAAAATAGGGTAATACCCTAATTCATTTTTACTGTTCATTTTCACTATTTTTAGAGCTCTCTACACAAAATGGTCAAAACCACGCACAGATCGACAGAGGTCCGACGCGGGCTACGGGTAAGAATATAAACGTAGTGAATTATGTTTTACTTTGATTTGTGTAATTTGCAATTTAAATTTTGACTATTTGGGGCATCGTGGCCATTTTTAGGCCGTCGACGACGTCGGGATGAAATCATCCCAATTTCGTCGAAATCGTCCCAATTTCGTCGAAATCGTCTATTTCGTCTAAGGGTGAAATAGGCAAAATAGGGGCGATCCCATCCAACAAGGGGCGATCTCAAGTTGAGAAATAGGAGACGATTTCGTCCTATAAAGGATGATTTGATTTAATTTAGGACGATATCATCCAATGGTGGACAATATCATCATTTTTATGAATTTAAGCTTGTTTGAATTGCATTTAATTGATTGTAATAATTATTTTATTAATGAATTTTGTTAATTTATTGTTTATTTTGCAGATGGGATTACTAAAGAGTCGAGAATTGAAATACGGGGGGCTGAGGGATGATGTGGCCTTGCTCAATCAGGCGGAGCGAGATTGACTAGCATAGGTCAGACTACAACATGTGGCATAGATGCCACAAATACCGACAGACATGGGGCTACTGACAGCCCTAGCAGAGAGATGGTATCCAGGGTCATCCTACTTCTAGTTATCGATAGGGGAGATGGCTCCCACTCTAGAGGATGTATGGAGGATCTTAAGGATCCCCATACAGGGACAGTTTATGACTCCTACGGCCAATCAATGCCAGGATATGATGAGGCTATGTGGAGACCCGAGCTTCACCCTGGATAAGGGCGGAGTGAACATCGAGTCTCTGAGGTAGATGCCTGGGGCATCTAGGTTGACTCAAGTTTTGGCAAGGATAGTAGGTGGCCTACTGTTGTGCCACCAGAGCGGGTGTAGATTACCATGGCTCCTTTCAGATGTGGTCTACGACATGAGAGACCACGAGTACAGATTTGCATGGGGCAGATTTGTACTGTGCTACTTGTATAGGATCCTACACGGGGTTGTATACAAGGGAGGTCGATGTCTAGTTCTGACATCGTTGCTATAGGTTTGGTGTTGGGAGCACATCATGGTTTAGAGGCCGATAGGACTTCCACTAAAAGGGGTTTACTGGGAGAGACCTCGGGTTTTCTATTGGTGGCTCCAGAGAGGGTCACAGTGGCGGATAGATCTATCGATGTCACGGAGGTTACTAGATGACCTCATCCCTAACCAGATCACCTAGAGGCCATGGAGAGAGCATCCAGGGTGGGGAGAGGATGGATAGGAGTTGGATCACATCAAGCGAGTCTACTGGTTGAGGATGGAGTAGGGAGAGGTAGAGCTCCACCGCTATGACCGAGTTTTGTGATAGTTCGATCTATAACAAGGGATCCCATCTCTCAGGGACTATGAGTACTCCCAGACTATCTAGGATAATACCACATTGAGCGAGGCTCTAGATATGTAGTGATTATGGAGCCAGGATGTGGATGATGCCCCCATCTAGCCAGTGGATGGGGACAATAATGGGGTCACTGATGGATACGATGCCTGGTACACAGTCATCCGCCCTCCTTGGATGATGAGGGCACAAGGTCTGATGCACATGGTTGTGTGATGGATGGGGAGGTGGTGCTAGGATGCTATTGAGTCAATGTGGGGTCACAGAGGTAGAAAGCAGTGATGTTCTTCGTAGGAGAGATGCCAAAGGATGCCACAGGCTCCATAGAGACCATAGCAGATAGGGAGGAGGGAGGAGGGATTCCATGCTCAGTAGGGGAAGAGACCACCATCACTTGATAAGGGCAAGGGTGTCAAGGTGGGGGAGAGCAATGATATGACAGCTCTTCGAGCTGAGAATGCCTACCTACGAGCTCAGGTGTAGACTCTACAGGATGATGCTACACAACTCAGGGCTCAAAGCAGAGGGGTGAGCATGCAGGAGTTGGCATGGTCTATTGCTCAAATCACGTTCTATCAGGGAGCATACTTCTATCTAGTTCTAGAGGGCCAGAGGATACAGCTACAAGCCGACATTACGAAGCCGATCAGGATGGGATCATCGAGGACATCCTCACGATCGATGATGAGGACCCGAGACACAACATGGACCTCTATAGGACCACCTCCTCCATGTTAGGGTGGGAGAGGAGATGATACTGAGAGCTCAAGGGCTTCTCGAGACTAGCTACTATAGACTGTATATTGGATATATTTTTTAGAGGATTGAGTATGCCAGGGTATAGATTGTGGCATACCAATCTAGTTTTGATATGATGTATAAATATTTTGATATATATATATATTTATGATATGACTTGTCCACATGTTTTATGATGCTTCAATTTTGGATTTTTTTATTGATTATTCATGTAATTATGTCATTTGGAAATAGTATAATTGTATGTCATGCTGTAAAATTTAAAGAAATGTGACTTTATTGCATGTTTTGAAAGAAGTTTTAGATTTTGGAAAGAAATATGTATGTAATTGTTTTTCTACTAAACAAATGTTCTTTTAAATAAGAAGATGAAAGTATTCCAAAAGACTTGCATAAATATTTTAGATTATCTCAAAGACAAAATGTGAATTTATAAGGAACCCCATGTGCAGATGTGAGTTCATTGCCGATCTTGATTTATCATAATGATACAAAATCTCTCAAATACAAATGTGTGTGCAATTGTATTGTTCATTCACCAATTTTGAGCAAGATAATTTGATACAAATAATTTGAATTAACCAAATAAGTGTTCATTGACCATGATTTATATGCATGTAACCGTACCAGACTACTATGTAAGTCGGGTTATCAAGAGCTAGCTAATCCATAAGCCGACATAGGTCTGTACAAAATAAGGTCTCTAATGTGACAGACATATCACCATGCTAGGGATTACCCAAGGCCAAGCGGGTTGGGCACAAACCACCTATTATGGGGCTTACCTCACAGTTTTCGAATAATTGATAATTCCAGGGATTCAAGCTCATTCACCCTTCTTTTATTTTTCAAGGGGTAGGGAAAGGGATTTTATTGCTTTTTGCCTTTTCTTTTCTCTTTTGCTTCTCTTTATCTTTTTTTTGTATTTTTGCTTGGAACTAAGACAATGCTGAAATATTGTTGCGATGGTACAAAATAATATTTTTTGGTTTCTCATTTTCTTTGACTTTTCTTTTTTCTTCCTATACTAGGGATACTTGCTCAGATTTGCTGTGGAGCAAGGGATTTTTATTCTGGGAATGGGTGAGCTTGTCCTATTGTCAATTCTCAAATATTCTAGACCATGTGCATGATAGGATAGCAGGGGAAACTTTTCGCTCAAGAAACCATTTCTACTATGTAGCATCATATCAAATTTGCAATGAAATCATTTTAATGTGAAAAGATATGCTTGGTTCAAGTAAATAACAAGATCAGTTCTCTATGCTCAAAACTTTATTTAATTCAACTGTGGACTTTGATATACGAGAGATTAATAATCATACAAAATAAAATCAAGATATTTATTCATGTGAGTGTGAAAGTGCAGGATTCCAAATAAATGCTAATTTATCCAAAATAATTGAAAATATAACTGCAATACTTCAGGTACGAAAATAAAAGATGTTTTTGAAGATTTTGATGATTTTGAATTTTTTATATTTTGATTTTAATTTATGAATTGCAAGAATAAATACGATTACTGTTTTTGAAATTTTTATATGGATGACTAAAATGAAACAGTATGTAAAATAACAATATATATAATGATGAAATGACCAGATGTTATGCATAATAGCGTTTAAGATGCATAATGTTCATAGTTTCTTTAAGATCTTTACCATCTAAAGTAGCTAATATGTATGCTTCCGATCCAAATTTAGGAGTGATGATATATGGCCCAAGCCAGTTAGGTTCAAATTTACCTTTAATATCTTTAGTTGCATTAGTATTTTTTTAATTTTCTTTTAAGACAAGTTCACCGATCTCAAAGGATCAATGATGAACTTTCTTGAGGTATGCTCGCTTGAGCTTGTTTTGGTAGGCACGAAGATGTTCCAAAGCATTGATGCGCTTCTCATATAGGAGTTCCAACTGACTAAATCTTCCAGCATGATATTCATATCCTACTTCAGTATCTTGAAGTAGTAGAGCCAAAGAAGGAACCTCTAATTTGAAGGGAAAAATTGCTTCAGCGCCATAGATCAAAACAAAAGGTGAAGTACCTATGGGGGTATGAACGCTAGTTCGATAAGCCCACAAAGTAGGATATAGTTGAATGTGCCAATCTCGGTCAGATTTATTGACCAGTATTTTGAGGATTTTAATTAATGTTTTATTAGATGCTTCTGCTTGGCCATTACCCTAAGGATAATAGGGAGTGGACCAACGATGTTGAATTTTATATTTTTGACATAACTTTTTGACATATTTATTTTTGAAACAAGTTCCATTATCTGAGATGAGATTTGCAAAAATTCTAAACCTACAAATAATTTGATTAAAAATAAATTTGGAAACTTGGGTTCTACTGCAAGAAGCTAAGGGCATAGCTTCAACCCACTTCATGAAATACTCGATGGCGGTTATGATGAATTTGTGTCCATCAGATGACACAGGGTTGATTTTTCCAATGATGTCTAAGCCCCATTTTGAAAAGGGCCAAGGAGATGAAATAGCCTGTAGTTCTTGTGCAGGCACATGGACAAGGTCAGCATGTTTCTGGCACTTGTTGTAATGGCGCACATAATCATGTGCATCATTTTCCATGGTAGGCCAAAAATATCCCATCATAAGGAGCTTCTTAGCAATGGCGCTACCACTAAAATGTCCCCCACAAGATCCATCGTGGGTTTCACTCAAAGCTGATCTAGGATCTTCTAGATTCAAACATCTCAATAGGATGCCTTCAAAAGATCTCCTATACAACGTATTGCTAATAATTACGAAGCAACTTTCTCGTCTATGTAATAATCGACACTAGTTGCTATTACAACCTTCAGGAAAGGTCCCATTTTGAAGAAAATTAAATATATCAGTGTACCAGGGTTCAGGAGTAGTTTCATTGATTAGAAACACATCCAAAGGTTCTAATCATGATTTATTTGAAGCGGTTTCATGGAGTCGACGAATAATGATGGTAGCATATTCATCATCTAGCTCCAAGGGCAAAAGAGATGCAGCTGCAACCATAGCGTCAGCCACACAATTACTAGTTCGAGGAATAGCTTCCAAGGTAACTTGATCAAATAAAGATATTAATTGTAAGACATATGCTTTATATGGACATAATTTATCATCTCTGGTCTGATAAACATCATTTATTTGATTTATGACAAGTTGAGAATCACCGAAAACCAATAGATTTTTAATTTTTAGTGCCAAGGCAGCTCGTAATCCAAGGATTAGAGCCTCATATTCAGCAGTGTTATTAGTACAAGAAAATGTTAATTTAAAGGACAGAGGTATAAGATGTTTCTATAGAGATATTAAAATAATACTTGCACTAGCCCCACTCATGCATCGGGCTCCGTCAAAGTATAGGGACCATTGCTCTGGATGGTCTACCTCTAATTTAAGGCATTGATTAGGAAACTCAAAGATGAGGGGATGGGTAGACTCTAAAGGTGTAGTGGCTAATTGATCTGCTATGATTTGACCCTTAACATACTTTTCTCCTATAAATGTGAGTTCAAACTCGCTTAGTGCAAGAACCCACTTTGTTGTGCGACCAGATAAGTACGGTCGACTCATGAGACACCGCAAAGGATCGAATTTAGCAATAACATATATTTTTTGACTGAGCATATAATGGCATAGTTTTTGTGTAGAAAATATGACTACTAGACATAAATTCTCTAATTCATAACTAATTAAGGTTTGGCTAATGTAATAATTAGCACGCTCTCTTTTCTCATCGTCAAGTTGAGCTAGCATAGCTCCTAAGGCAAAATCTGAAGCATAAATGTACAAGATAAATGGGCGATTAGGTCTAGGTGGTGAAAGCACAGGTGGGTTAAGGAGATATTGTTTGATGAGTTCAAATGCTTCTTTACATTCGTCGTCACAATGAAAAGAGACATCTTTCTTAAGAAGCTTAAGAAAGGGCCCTGTTTTATCCACCAACTTATCGATGAAGCGATGAATAGCTTGAAGATTACCTTGTAGACTCCATAATTCAGATATATTTGTGGGTGTAGGCATATCAGTGATAGTCATGATCTTGAGAGGGTCAATTTCAATGCCACGCAAAGAAACTATAACCCCCAATAATTTATCGGACTTAACTCCGAATATACATTTGGTTGGATTTAGTCGGATAAGATATTCCCTTAACCGATCAAATACTTTTCTCAAGTCATCTAAATGATCATCTTCTTTGATGGAACGAGCTATAATATTGTCTACATAATCATGTAGAATATCATGCATCATATCATGAAAGATATAAGTCATGGCTCGTTGATATGTTGCACCTACATTCTTCAAACTGAATGGCATCACTTTCCAACAAAAGGTCCCCCAAGGGGTAATAAAGGTTGTTTTAGCCTGATCTTCAGGAGCTATCCTGATCTGATTATAACCAAAAAAATCCATCCATTAAGTATATCATTCCACTCCCAACAGTAAAATCAATGATCTGATCCATGTTGGGAAGAGGAAAATTGTCTTTAGGGCATGCAACATTAATATCTCTAAAGTCTATGCAAACCCTAACTTTGGTAGCTTCTTTCTTAGTTACTGGAACTACATTCGATATCCATTCAACATAATCAATGGCTTGTATAAAAATAACCTTCAGGAGTTTTTCTAATTCCCATTTGACTAGTAAGGCTACTTTAGGATGCATTTTCCTAAGTTTTTGTTTAACAGGTTTAGCATCCATATGGACTACTAGGTGATGCATAACTATAGAAGGGTCTAGTCCTAGCATAGCTTCATGTGTCCAAGCAAAGACATCTTCATATTCCTTAAGAAATGCAATGTATTTATCTTATTTGTCTTGACTCAATTCTGATCCAATGTTGATTATGTGAGGGTTATCGTTGGTTCCAATGCTAATTTTTATGACATTCTCTACTTCCATGTGTAGATCTCTATCAAAATTAGGTGGGGCAGGTGAAACGCCAAATTCTTGTAATTATTTCGAGGTTAGCTTGGATAATTCATCTTGAGGAGTCATGGCCTCAAGCTGGGCTATACTAGGTATAGAGCCATCGAAATAAAATCCATTATGTAACAATTCCTCAATGGAGACATCATGGAAGATATCTCCCTCCAACTCATCGTTGGATTCAACGATCATCTAAGGGTAAGCTATGGATAGCATATTACATGTAAATGGATTATTCATTAAATGCAAGGCATCACGTTTATCCAAATAATCTTGGTAACATATGAATTGATCATCATCCTCAAATGGAAAAGGCTAACTTTTACTAGGAAATAGGCCCACACCACATCGGGTAGGCCATGGTTCTACCTCAAAAGGTTCTTTCATACCATTTTGGAAAGGTCCCAAACCTTTCCATTTATATCCCAATTTAAGCATTATAGGCTTAGATTTAATATACTCATTAGTAAAATAACATCGAGCATATCCATCATAATGTGTCTTGATTTTTCTAGGTATTCTTCCCCAGTCATATCCCTTATAAATAAAAGCACAGCTCCCGACCTGGTAAATACTTCCCATAGGCTGTGGGAGGCCCAAGGTACGAGGAGAGGGTGGCAAATTATTTAAAATAAGGGAATCTTGCATAGCAGCATTTGTTTTTTTTTATATAAGAATTTTAGATAAATCAAGCGAGAGCTCATCAGTAAGAGCGTAAGAGGTAGAAGGAACATTTCCTACATCTTCGAATGCAAAAAAATGCCTTTGGTAGGTGTAGATGTTGTGGAGATGTCGATGGATGGGTCTATAGGTATGGAAGTTATAGGAGTAAAAAAAGAAGCATTGGTTATGGTTTTAGGATCTTTTTGAGGTCCTAATGTGGTTTGTTTGGAAGATGGTTGAACTATATGTAGAGGTGGAGTTGATGGAGAAAAAGTAGATGATGTTATGGGTGTGTGTTTCACACATTTAGATGGATGATGAGAATTAGGATGTGTGGATGATAGAGTAGGGCAAAATTGAACTCCAACAGGTTCTGCCAAAGCACACATATCAAAGGGTCTAGGATCACCATGAATGGTAACCAACTAATTTTTAAATGCAAATTTAACACACTGGTGTAAAGTTGAGGGAACAGCTCGCATCACATTGATCTAAGGGAGACCCAAGAGTATATTGTACGATGCAGGGCAATGTACAATAAACACAATCGTGTCTAAGGTTCTTGGACCAACTTGCAATGGGATAGTAATAACGCCACATGTTTCTTGTGTTTCGTCATTGAAGGCTTTTATGATCATATTAGTTCTTTTCATTTCGTCACTTCTAAACCCAAATCTTTGGTAGGAGTAAAAAGTGCAAATGTTTAAAGATGAACCATTATCAATTAAGACTCGTTTAACTACTACATCTCCAATTAGGGCAGTAATATATAAGGGGTTATCCTTATGTAAACTATGTTGCGGTATATCTCTATCCCGAAAGTCAATACAATCAACTTCTCAAGTTATGATAGTATTGGCCATGGCTTCAGGTTGAATATTTTGTGGTATCATCATTTGGCTTAATGTGAGAATTAATTCATCCCTATGTGTAGGAGAAGATATTAAAAGGTCAAAAATGGAAATTCTAGCTGTAGTATTTGATAATTGTTCATTAATATTATAAGGAGGTTTAGGTTGAACATTAGGCGCATGATTCCCTTTATTAGGAACTTTCAAAACAAATGGAGCTGATCCATTGTTCTGAGTTTGATCTTGTTGAGAATTTTGAGCTTGTTGTCGAGTAACAGCTCCGATGGTACCTACAATATTATTTTGTGGATGATGAATGGGTCTTGGTCTAGCATTTATGGCTTGTTCATTAGAAAGTAATTGGTGAGACGATGGTCTAGTAGTGACTCTTCTTAGAAATGGTTCTTTTGAAACCATAGAATTTGTGATAGGTTGAATAGCATCTGATTCATCTTCAAAACTATTCGATTGATTTGATGTGATTTCCATGTCACTTTTAGTCTCGTATTCTGTATCACAAAGATCAGGTGTCTGAATATTATATAGAGGTCTGGTCGTAACCATGGATAAAGTTGTGTCAAAGATTTGCAGATCATGAGCAGGTAAATTTCCACTAATAGTCCCTACATATCAAGTAGGAGGGGGAACATTATGATGCTCAATTTGATTAGCCACCTCTTTACCATGCTTTGGTAAAGGATGTTGAAATATTTCCAATGATTGATTGGCATTCTAATTCTTATTTTGGGGGATGTTATTTTGAGCATTATTAGGAGGATTTTGTTTAGGTTGAAAGGCTTGCACCTCCATCTCATTGTTATCAATTAAGTCTTGTATTTTATGTTTTAATCTTTTACAAGAGTTGGTAGTGTGTCCAGGTCCTCTATGGAAATACAGTGTAAATCAGCTCTGTATTCAGGTATAGTTGGATCAGGTTCCTAGATATTTGGTAATTGGATCAAACCTCGTTCTAATAATTATGGTAGAATGGTTGATAGATGTTGATTTAACCTAGTAAATTCTCGAGGTGTTTTCTTAGGAGGTTTCAGTATAAACTTCTTCATTGTCTTTGCAGCATTAACAGTAGCAATATTTCTACTATCAGTGACTCCATCACCCACAACTTGTTTATTTTTATATTGATTTCTAGATGTTTTCTCATCATCTTTCTTTTTAAGCTGACCTCTCCTAATGAGAGCATCTTCCACTCTTCGAGCTAAATCTATAGCTTGATCGAAGGTGGTCAAGGTAGCAGTTGATAACTCATAGGATAGTTGTTCTTGTAAATTATTGATAAAGATATCCAACATTTCCCGATAAGGTAACACAAAGTGTAATTTTCCTATCAACTGTCTCCACCGAGCTAGGAAATCAGCAAAACATTCATCTTTATCTTGGTTTAAGTTGTACAAATATTTAATGGTTACATGCCTTTCGATGTAGGCACTAAATTGATGAACAAAAGACTCGACTGTTTCTTCAAAATTCCTCAAAGAATGAGTGGATAATTGATAATACCACTCTAATGCCATTCCTCCTAAACTTTTCGGGAACATTTTTAGTAATAACATGTCATCATGTGATATATCATGACATGCTATCCTAAACATACAAAGATGCTCTATGGGATCTTCGGTTCCTTTGTATATAGGTAGGACAGGCATAGGAAAGTGTTTAGGATATGGTTGTGCTACGACTATAGGATCTAAAGGCTGACTACACATCTCTCGATAATTGTACAAGGGACGGTAGGGATCTATCTGGTCCATGCGGGAGACTAACTATTCCACCATGGCTTCTAGATTACTAGTTTATCCACCATATTGGTTTGGTGGTACATGAGTATGGGATTTGTGAATGTATGATGGCATAACGTAAGGATTAGATGCTATATTGCTATTATGCAAATGGTTGGTAGGGAAAGTATTATGAAGAAGATTTGTAGTAGCATTATGTTGTATCCCATATTGTTGGAAATTGGTGTTTGGTTTTGTTTTGGGCTTTTTTTTATTTGATGTATGTTGATCAATTGATGAAATAATACCCAATCTCCTATCAAGTTCGTCCCACAAAGGTTGGACTCTATTTGTTTGAGGCACTCTAAGCAAATAAGTAATCTCTATGGCTGCTAATTGATTTTCAACATTTATGGTGACAGCTTTGTTGGCATTTTTGCCACATTGTGTTGATTGTTGATTATTCATGCATTAGATGTTGCAATTATCACTTCTATACAGGTTTTGATGCAAAAAAGGCTAAGTCCAAAGATTGTCGTGAAATCATGACAAAAAGCAGCATGGAGGACACATTTTCAAAACCGTCGCATTATCACGACATGTCGCGTTATCGCGGGTCTACCGAGGAGAGAGAAGAAAAAAGCCAAAGGTGTCACGAAATCGTGACTTGTCACAGTTTCACGGCATAAAAGGGCAAATTCAGAAACTGTCATGATTTCGCGACGTGTTCCAAAAATGCGGTCAACGCAGTCAATGGCAGTAGGGGGAAAAAACTGTCATGATTTTGCGATGCATTGAAAAATCACGATCAACATGGTCAATGAGGGAAGCACGACAAAAAGGTAGCGAAATCGTGACATGCGTGTTTTCACGACTTATAATGGCAACTAGCAAAGCATAGCAAAATTGTCACGAAATCGTGACATAACTCAGTGACAGGCAATGAGACTCAACTTGGTAGCGATATCGCGACAAAAATTTGAACGCGGCACAAAATGTGAAAGACGTAGCAAAATCGCTACATGTTGCATGGTCGCGGCAAGATGCAGACAGAAAGGCTTAAGGAATGAATACGTCGCGATTTCATGACATTTGTGGGATAAAGCCAAGAAAGGCAGAAAACGTAGCGAAATCACTACATGTTGCATGGTCGTGGTTAAGGTGGATGAAGAAGTTGAAGGCACGAATGGCATCACGATTTCGTGACACTTTTGTAAATGAGACCAAGCACGAAGCAGACGTCGGTGGTAGCAGTAGAGAACGCAGAAAAATGTCACGATTTCGCGACACATTGTTGAAGAAGGACCAAGTGCAGAAAGTTGTAGCGAAATCACGACATGTTGGATTTTTGTGACATAAAAGTGAAGACTGAGCAGTGGGAAGATAGTGTAGTGATTTCATGACTTGCTTGGTTTTTGCGACCCAGAGATAACGATGAAGGTGCCGACAAAAAGATGTAGCAAAATTGCGCAGTGTCATGTTTTCGCAATGTATTAGGAAGAAAAACAGAGAGATGAAAGTTGTAGCGAAATTGCGCATTGTCACATTTTCGCGACAACAGGGCAGAGAAGGAACATAATTGTACAAAATGTAGCAAAATCGTGACGCATCGCGTTTTCATGGTTCAAGGTTGCGAAGGAGATAAAGAAGCCGAATACGTCACGATTTCGTGACATGGTTGGTTTTCACGATTCGAAAGTAAGAAAAGCTTACGGAGCAGAAAAACATCGCAATTTCGTGACCTATCGCATTTTCGTGACCTGTTACAGTTTCGCGCGTAAAGCGGTTCAAATGGTCCGATAAGGTTTTGTGAGTTTCGATGATTAAAAGCACTCCAGAATTAAATGTTTTGCTACTTTTCGATGTGAGCAAGGTAGAAGAACGTGTCCAAGCCATCAAAATTAAAGATGCTCTATTATTCGAAGCTATTGTTCGTGGTTTTTCTAATGGTTTCAAGCATATTTTCAAGAATGACAATTTAATGAAGGCAACCGACTCCTTGTTTCGAGGCTGGTTTAAGGGGAGCATTTCCTTGTTTTCGTTGCATATTGTTGTAGATCTCGAGAAGGTCCGTTGCAAGTTTTAAATGTTGTAAAGAAGCAAGACTTCTATATAAAGCAATGTAGATCTCAGAAAAAGGTATCGGGAGTTTGAGAGATAGTGTTGCATGAAGGCTTTCAAGTTGTTTTGCATGAATGAAAGAGACTTGGCCTCTGATTTGGCAAATGTTTTCTGTGTGATCTCCTTCTATTTCATGTATTTCTCAGTTATGCTTGTTTTTCTAATTTTCTGGTAGATTCAAATTCTGCATTTGAGTTTGAATGTTGCTATAAGAAAGTGAGTTCTGGAATGCTATTCTGAAGGTTGTTTGCGCAAGATCATAACTGGATTACGTTGTAGTCTTTATTATTATATGTTGTTCATACACTTGAAGTTTAATTCTTGCTGAGTTTCTTCCCGATCTAACAAATTCAGCCTACGGCTATATTTCCCATCTCTTTCCATGTATTTCTTGTTTCTTTCTGCACATTTATAATTCCTTTCCAGCAACTTTAATCTGAAATCAAACTTAGTTTTAGTAAGGGAACCAGCCCTCTCTGGAGATTGGTCTGGGAGACATCTCTTTCTCCTAGCCTTTCAATGTTGGCCGGGTCTAGGGTGCATAGTTTTTAGAAAATCCTTTCCTATGGCAGATTCGTGACCAACAGTTTTTGGCCGATGGGACAGACTTCTTATGTCTCAAAAGATCCATAAGCGGTGAGATTGTATGTTTCATTGTTTAACACCCGGAGGTATCAAGATTTTGATGAGCTATCTTGACCTCATAGCGGAGATTTGTAAGTTCATCTGGTGACTTTGTTGAGTTGAAGATCTAAATTTTTGAATCGTGGACGCCTGCCTTTTTTAAGCTAAAAGAAGATACCCTGGGGGAATCAAGGTTTGGTGAGTAGCCTTCACCTTACAAGCGAAGAAAAGAATGTTCACTTGGCGACTCTGACTTAATGGTGATAGCCATGATCTCGCAGACCACTGCTATAATGGCAAGGGTTTGTCCTAGATGGGATGATCCTAGCCCTCTGAATCTCCAAATTTGGCATGAGATTCCCAAAGGTGCCCTGAAAGCTCTAACAAAATATGATGGCACCGAGGGCATGGCTCTAGAGCATGTTGAAGATGTTGCTGCTTTGTCAATCATCCATGATATAGTTCACAAAGATGTCATGATCTGAATTCTGGTTCTGTCTTTGGAAGGAAGGGCGTTGCAATGGTACAGACTGCTTGGGCATCAAAGCATCAGCTCATGGGATGATCTAGCAGGAGAACTAATAAGAAGATTTTATGAAGATCCCTTCAATGGCTCTCAATAGCCCTTTTAGTTTTTAATGTACATCACGAGAGCACCTCTAGAGACCATCATAGACTTCAATGTCCGATTCTTGAGAAGCTGGAAGAGAATTCCAGAGAAGATCCGACCAACACCCACCCAAGCCCACCTCTTCTATGTTTGAGCTTTCCATTCTGACATAGGCCTCCTCTTGCTGCAATCAGGTGAATGAAGGTTCCCTCAAATCTTTGAGGAAGCAGTGCAAGCGGAGCAGCTTTTGCTCCTATCAGGAAAATTACCGTGGGGAGAAACTCCATTACCTTCTCTGGTAGTTCCTGTTTCGGTCTATCCCGCACAGTATTTTTCACACCAGATCCCTTATACTGTGCAGAAACCTGAGATGCAGCTGTGTGGAATTCAAGAGGCAGCTTTCATCCAAGACCCACAATGGGCATATGCAAGTACTTTCCCAGCAATGAACCATATGGTTGCTTGCAATTTCTATCAGGATATGGGCCAAGGAGAGGAACAGATTCAAGTTCCAGGACCTGAGCACCAAGAGGGCACTGTGCACAACATGCAAGTATTTAGCCAAAATCTATTGAGCATGCCGGATCAAGAGGAAGAGTCTGAAGAGATCCTGAAGAAAGGACTGTCGCTGGACAATTTTTGTGATCGGATCCAGGAGTTGGAAGAACCTATTCTCAGTCCACAATCAGGGAACCCTTCAAGATGGTGGTATTGGCTTCAGCCATTACTACAACTGGTATCTAAAGGAGCTCTTCATGTGGTAAATTGATTTGCTACATTATTTTTCAATTGTGTGGGTACTGGCATGCAGGATAACTTGCCCATGTCTGCAACTTGGAGAACTTCAGGAAGAGGTCAGCCCAACTTCAAGGACCGACTCAAGTATGATCAGATCTGGTCGAGACACTACAGATTTATCGGATAACCCCTGAGACTGGGTTTGTGGTGGCGACATGCCAATCATGTCGTAAACCTTGTACATAATAAAAAAAAAAAAAAAAGTATTGTTTTTCTTTATCAGCTTCGGCTCTTTTTGCATGCGAGCCCGCAGGTACGTGTTTTTCTTTCTTTTTTCTCCTTCTATCCCAGCAGTTAGTGGCTTCCTATTACTTTCTTCCTTCCCCTTCCTCTCTCTTTCTTCCCTCCCCTTCTTTATTCCCTTCTTCTCCTACTCCTTTTCTTCTACAGTAATCAAGCCACTATTGTTGTTTCTTTTTCCCTTCCTGTTATTCTCGCTTCTTCTTATCCTTTTCTTCTAAGTTCTCTGTCATTTTAGCATTTATCACAGTTTATCCTCGGTTCACACCTCTTTTATCATCTTATCACTTTCATTCCATTATTCCATTCACTTCCATTTCCATTTTCATAGCAGCTGGTACCACAGAAGCACTCTGTTACTGTATCTACCGCCTCACTCCCTCCATTCCATTATTCCATCATTCATCATTTCCATTCCATGGTCAGTTAAACCGAATACAGATTCTTTGAGTTTCATTCATTCAGCAAGTGTTGTTGCAGCAGTCCGCTGATATGTACCCTAGTAGCCAGCTTTTTGTTCTTAGTTTTCATGACTCTATTGCCCAATGGATTCAGGTCTAGGATTCGTGCATACAACAGAACTGTATACCCCATGAGCTGCCAAGAATGTTGGCATTTTTTCCATATTATGTTGATTGTTGATTATTCATGCATTAGATGTTGCAATTCTCAGTTCTATATAGGTTTTGATGCAAAAAAGGCTAAGTCCGAATACTATCATGAAATCGTGACAAAAAGCAGCATGGAGGACACATTTTCAAAACCGTCGCGATATCGCGACATGTCGTGTTATCGCGGGTCTACCGAGGAGAGAGAAGACAAAAGCCAAAGGTGTCGCAAAATCGTGACTTGTCACAGTTTTGCGGCACAAAAGGGCAGAAAAGAGCAAAGTCAGAAACTGTCATGATTTTGCGATGTGTTCCAAAATCACGATCAATGCAGTCAACGGCAGTAGGGGAAAAAACCATCATGATTTCACGACGCGTCGAAAAATCGTAGTCAACATGGTCAATGAGGGAAGTGCGATAAAAAGGTAGTGAAATCGTGACATGCACGTTTTCGCAACTTATAATGGCAACGAGCAAAGCGTAGCAAAATTTTCGTGAAATCATGACATAACTCAGCGACAGGCAATGAGACTCAACCTGGTAGCGATATCGCGATAGAAATTTGAACACGGCACAAAAGGTGAAAGACGTAGCGAAATCACTACATGTTGCGTGGTCACGACAAGATGTAGACAGAAAGGCTTAAGGAATGAATACGTCATGATTTTGCGACATTTGTGGGATAAAGCCAAGAAAGGCAGAAAATGTAGCGAAATCGCTACATGTTGCATGGTCGCGATTAAGGTGGATGAAGAAGTTGAAGGCACGAATGGCGTCGCAATTTTGTGACACTTTTGTAAATGAGACCAAGCACGAAGCAGACGTCATGAAATCATGACAGGAAGTGGTAGCAGTAGAAAACACATAAAAATGTCATGATTTCATGACACATTGTTGAAGGACCAAGTGCATAAAGTTGTAGCGAAATCGCGACATGTTGGATTTTCGTGACATAAAAGCGAAGAATGAGCAGTGGGAAGACAGTGTAGCGATTTCATGACTTGCTTGGTTTTCGTGACCCGGAGATAATGATGAAGGTGCCGACGAAAATATGTAGCGAAATCGCACAATGTCATGTTTTCACGACGTATCAGGAAGAAGAACAGAGAGATGAAAGTTAGCGAAATCGCGCATTGTCACATTGTCGCAGCAACAGGGCAGAGAAGGAACATAATTGTACGAAATGTAGCGAAATCACGACACGTCGCATTTTTGTGGTTCAAGGTTGCGAAGGAGATAAAGAAGCTGAATACGTCACAATTTTGTGACTTGCTTGGTTTTCGCGATTCGAAAGTAAGAAAAGCGTACGAAGAAAAAAAATGTCATGATTTCGTGACTTGTCACATTTTCGCGACCTGTTACAGTTTCACGCCAGAAAGCGATTCAAACAGTCTGATAAGGTTTTGTGAGTTTCGATGATTAAAAGCACTCCAGAATTAAATGTTTTACTGCTTTTCGATGCGAGCAAGGTAGAAGAACGTGTCCAAGCCATCAGAATTAAAGATGCTCTATTATTCGAAGCTGTTGTTCATGGTTTTTCTAACTGTTTCAAGCATATTTTCAAGAATGACAATTTAATGAAGGCAATCGACTCCTTGTTTTGAGGCTGGTTTAAGGGGAGCATTTCCTTGTTTCCGTTGCATATTGTTGTAGATCTTGAGAAGGTCCGTTGCAAGTTTTAAATGTTGTAAAGAAGCAAGACTTCTATATAAAGAAATGTAGATCTCAGAAAAAGGATGGTGAGTTTGAGAGACAGTGTTGCATGAAGGCTTCAAGTTGTTTTGCATGAATGAAAGAGACTTGGCCTCTGATTTGGCAAACGTTTTCTGTGTGATCTCCTTCTGTTTCATGTATTTCTCAGTTATGCTTGTTTTTCTAATTTGTTGTTAGATTCAAATTCTGCATTTGAGTTTGAATGTTGCTATAAGAAAGTGAGTTCTGGAATGCTATTCTAAAGGTTGTTTGTGCAAGATCATAACTGGATTATGCTGTAGTCTTTATTATTATATGCTATTCATACACTTGAAGTTTAATTCTTGTTGAGTTTCTTCCTGATCTAACAAATTTGGCCTACGGCTATATTTCCCATCTCTTTCCATGTATTTCTTGTTTCTTTCTGCACATTTATAATTCCTTTCTAGCAACTTTAATCTGAAATCAAACTTAGTTTTAGTAAGGGAACCAACCCTCTCTGGAGATTGGTCTGGGAGACATCTCTTTCTCCCAGCCTTTCAATGTTGGCCGGGTCTAGGGTGCATAGTTTTTAGAAAATCCTTTCCTGTGGCAGATTCGTGACCAACACAGCTCATATTTTATTATAATCTACCATCTAAATATGATATGCAACCTTAACAATCTTCTCCATTTTTCTTTTTTTTTTGTTTTCAAAAGGTTTTTAGTTTTCACGTCAGGTTCACCAAAATGTACTGCTCCAAAATTTTCACATCCTTACCTTCAGGCTATAGGATCCGTGCCCGGAATGGGGATGCGAGAAGGATGGGACAATACCTTAGACTAAGAGGCCCTTTGAAGGTCGCGCATCTCGGGGGAGGGGTATAAGGGTGAATTTTCGATGGATGGTGGGGTTCACCAAGAAAATTTGAGTGGCAGTTTCCATGCCTAGGTTGAGAATGGGTTTGATGTGTTCATTTTTATATTCAATCATTCAATTCCTAGGTTTGGCCAAGATGAATCTAAGCTATTCTATATGCCAATGCTGATTTATATGGATACAAAAAGCATGAATAAGTGCTAAACATAGAAAGTGTGCTAAATAAGATATAATGCACCTGATTTCGGATGTCTGATGAATATTCTAAGGTTTGTAGAAGTCCAGATCATCTTAAATCTTACATTATCGTCTATAATTGCACAGAATCATCTCAGATCACAATAAGTCATCTAAGATCAGACGAGATCATCGTCGACCTGACAAATTCATCAGAAATCTGCAATCATAGAAACAGATACCAAAGACAAAAAATGCAACAGCAAAAGCAAGGGGAAATGATAGAAATAACAATAAACTTGCCTAAATGATAAATCCAGATAACAATTAAAGGAAATGCATTAATTTAATAATTTATTTTAACTTTATCATGCATCTATGCTAAATGAGGTGAACTCTAGAATGCAGAAATAGAATAAACTAAGTTAATGCATAAGGAAATGAAGAGAAAAGAAAAAAATGCAAACTCTGGGCTCTGATTGCCCCCAATATGGACTACAGTCGAGATCGCCTCCAATCATACGATACCATCGCCGATCTACGACAGGATCATCCGAAATCTTCTAGAATCGCCAGCGACGATCCGAGCTTGCTCCAGCTAAAAAACAGTAAAATTCTTGCAAGAAAAACTTGAAATACACAATGCAAACAATGGTGCGAAGGTGTTCTAATGCATGCGAAAGTAAAGTTGCAGGGAAAATCAGCCAGGGGGAAGTCAAGAGAAATCCTAAGTTTATATAGGATTTAGGGAGAGGTTAGGAGTTTGGAGATCACATCAATTTGGGAGATCTCCAATGGGGGAGACTCTAACCGCGCAGACACACTTTCTGCCCAAGTTAGAGACGCTGTTGAAACAGAAACTAATTATGAAAATTCAGTTTTGGGATGAAATCGTTTGGACGTTCTGTTCCAAAAAGTAATTATCGATGACAATATCGTCCAATGGTCAAAACAACTCCTAAAAATGGTACGAAAAATGGGGGGAGCGGGTAACGGGCGGTTAACGGGCGGTTTTGCGATTAAAATTAAAATTTTTATCTTTTTACTAAGGGTTTAACTACGCCAATTTTAGGGTGCTACAATAAGTATATCATATTATATATCATTGGAAAGCTTATTTCAAGGGCTATTTGATTAAATTGCTTAGAGGGAGAAATAAGGTGTATGTAAAGAGATATTTCTATTTTTGTAAAGGGGTTCAAAAGTGAAGGCTATTTTGTTCTTTTTCAAAAGTGATTAATTCTTTCATAAGGGGACATGATGCATTTTGTTGAGTAGGAGTGATAAGGTGTTATTTGGATATTGTTGTTATGATATTAATAATGATCTCTAACCCTTGTTGAAAGTTGAAAAATAAGTTTTTTGAGTGTGTCAGATTTCCAAAGAGGTTTCTTCATCTTCATAAAAGGTATGGACACATTCTCCTATTGATTGATTATGGTGGTTGATTTCTAAAATATCATTGGAGAGAAAAGAATTGATTGTGGTTTCCTTTTCGAAAGTGGTTGGTTGAATGCTTCAAGGTTTTTCTGGTTTGAGAGTTGTGTTTAAACCTTGTTTTATAAGCATAGTTGTTGAAGTCCATTGGTTATGCAAAGAACTTGAAAAGAACATGAGTATCATTGTTATGTGAGATTTGTGGTTGAGCATTGTTGGAAACATTTGAGTTGGTTGATACATGCTTGGACTAGGGTTTTGTGAGAAAGAGATGTCTCTTGTGATGATTGGTTGATTTGAGTTGATTGAGCCTAGTCAAGTGATGTGTGAAGTGATTTTTCAAGTTCCATGAAACAAACTATTCTATAAATCTGATTTGAGTTGAAATTGAGATTAGAACATATTGAGTCTCTAACAATTATCCTTATGCTTCTATGAGATTGCCTTGAGTTGAGAAAGATATTGTATTTGAGTATAGAACATATTGAGTCTCTAACAATTCTCTTTATGCTTCTATGAGATTGATTTGAGTTGAGATCATTGTGGATCATAGTTTTCATCCTTTAAAGAGTGTATTACCATTCATTGTTGAGTTCATATTTGAGCCTTGCCTTAATAGATTTGTGGATGAGATTTGAGTACTACTTGAGTATGATTGATTGAGCCTTTGATAAGGCTTTTGGGATAGAATTCTAGAGAGCTTTGTGGATAGTTTTTTGGGACAGATTTGGACAAGTTCTGTGTGAGCTTGTTGAGCAGATTCGGACAAGTTCTGTGTGAGCTTGTTGAGCAGATTTGGACAAGTTCTGTGTGATCTTGTTGAGTAGATTTGGACAAGTTCTATGTGAGCTTGTTGAGCAGATTTGGACAAATTTTGTGTGAGCTTGTTGAGAATATTTGAACAAGTTTTGTGTGAGCTTGTTGAGCATATTTGGACAAATTTTGTGTGATCTTGTTGAGAATATTTGAACAAGTTTTGTGTGAGCTTGTTGAGCATATTTGGACAAATTTTGTGTGAGCTTGTTGAGAATATTTGAACAAGTTTTGTGTGATCTTGTTGAGCATATTTGGACAAGTTATGTGTGAACTTGTTGAGCATATTTATACAAGTTCTATGTGAGCTTGTTGAGTAGATCAGTGGAGTGCCTAGCTGAGCAGATCAGTGTGTTGCCTAGCTAAGCATATCAGTGGAGTGCCTAGCTGAGCAGATCAATGGATTGCCTACATGAGAATATCAGTGTGTTGCCTAGCTGAGCAGATCAGTGGATTGCCTACCTAAGTAGATCAATGTGTTGCCTAGATGAGTGGACCAGTGGATTACCTACCTAAGCAGATCAATGTGTTGCCTAGCTGAGAAGATCAGTGGATTGCCTACCTGAGAAGATCAATGTATTGCCTAGATTTGAGCAGATCAAAGTAACCATTATATTGGATAAGGATCCTTATTTCTATGTGAAATATTATAAGGATATTATCTTTTGGAGTGCCCCACATTGGGGAAACCACATTAAATCTTGTGTCTCAATTGTGTGTGGTGACTTTTGCTCTTGCTTACTATTGTTATCTGAGTTATTAATGCACACTGCTATATTTGGTTATTGCAATTAAGGACATTAGTTGATATTGGTTTGGAAAGAAAATAAAAAGTTGGTGCTATATTTTTCACCCCCCTCTTAGTAAAAGCTTGTGTTCTTCATTTTTCTCTCGTATGCTATAGCTTTCATCCGATGAACCTGTGACCCTGTAAGTAATGAAACAACAACACACGCTTAGATGTCCGAGATTGCCTCCCCGGATGAGGTTGTTAGCAATGAATATACTCAAATGAAAGCAAGTACAAATTAAACTGATGCTATGAATGTGAATGAATGAAATGATGCTATGCTAATGATATGCTAAATAAAATAGTGAAACTAATGTCTAAAACTCTAAACTAGGCCTGCAAGCCACTATCCAGGACAACAGCTGCCAAAGTGAATCTCTTTCTCTTTGCTCCAAATCTATGGATCAAAGCTTGTATTTGATGTTATGAAATGGTGATTGATTTGCTCTCCAATTTGTTAGGGCTTCGTCATAAATGTGATCTCCAAAGAAAGCTCTCCAAGTCTCGAAAGCTCTCCTCAATGATCTAATGCATTCTCGTAATAAATGTGATCTTCATGTAACATTATCCTCAAATACGTGACTCATTCAAATTCTTTTGTGCTCTAGGCTTGCACCTTTTAAAGTGTGTGAAACCCTAAAGTCTATGCTCAAAATCCTAGGATTGAATCCCTCATGTGTAGTGAATGTTAGCATGAGAAGATTTTTGTCTTTTCTATATTTAAATATCATTTAACTGAAGTCTAAATGAAAACTCAAGTCTCCTATGTGAACTGGCCATGAAAGGGAATGTAAAGTTACTCCTACTCACCTTTATTGCATGCAGACTACCACTTCCGCCTGTGATCAGGTATATCTATCAGTAAAATGCTTTTTATGGCTTAGCCGCTGTCATCTGCGGTGGCTAATATCTAGCCATTGTCGTCTGTAGCGGCTAAGGTTTGGCCACTCTGATATTGAGCAGCTAAGATCTAGCCACTTTGGTCTGGAGTGGCTAAGCTTGGATGGGCTCAGAATGCCCTAGATGATTGGTGAGAACCACTTTTGATGCTTGGAAAGTCCAAGATTATGTTAAATGATCTTATGAATATTCCTATGTAAGTAGCTCCTCCAAATATGACATGTTTTAGGTGTCTATAGATGCCCATTTTTATGATGCATTATGTGGAAAACACAATGCTGAGCAAAAACATAGACTGATATATTTGTAGGGTGTATGGTGATCAATGGTCTGATCAACGCTGGATGGCCCAATCATGCAATATTGTGCACACCCCTCAAAACATTACCTTAATTTTTGGAGGACTTAGCTCAGTGGCTTGGACATGTTAAATTGCACTCATTCCTCAAACTCAATCGGGTAGCTTCAACTGCTATAATAGTTTTGACCGATAAGTGAGCTACAATTGAAGATGTCATGTATGCTTACGTTCCTAGCAAACAAGGGAAATTATGTGATTGTTGTATGCAATGATTCGTAGGATGAATACGATTTTGTTATGATTGAGTGATATTTTATTGATTTTGATTATGATTATTTTGAATATTTGAACTACCTCTTCACTCAACGAATTGGTGAAGAAATGACAATGAATGAAGTGACAAGTTGCTTGACCAATATGACTAATCTGGTTCCTTTATAGCATTTTTTCCTTCAATGGGTGAACCCACATCCAAGTGTGATTCCAATTGTTTGTGATAACCATACATCCTTATCCCAAGGAGTGGTCTAGCCATCAATAGCCTTCTTATATAATTAGGATGAGTGATTCTATTTATGCTCATATTGCATCACTTTGGCTTAGTGTTTTTTATTTCATAAAGGAATGAAGATGATTTTATCGCACCCATGGAGAAGTCTGACCATATTGGTCTTCTTCAGGTTTGAAATGATTCATCATGATTCCAAAATGAATGTGTTTGCCCCAAGTAGCCTTATGGTGACTTACTCGTATTACCAAATTATATGGAGTGCAAGTCATTACAATCTATAAGTTGATAGAGTAAATGACTGAATATGAGGCTTACTCGAGAATTTATTTTTATGTGATTTTTATATTATTTTGGTCATTATGATGACTAGAAGTCTTCAAAATGTGCTTATTTGAATGTTTTTGTTCCTTATCATGGAGGGGATGTGGTTTTTTTTTTCTATGATATCAATCGTTGTCAGGTCTAGCGGCCACCAAAGGCCTGGCCCTAGCTGCTTCAGTCCTAAGCAGCTAAGATATGTGGGCTGCTGACATCAGCATCGGCTAAGGCAATATAAAAGTGAAAGTGACTTTTCACTTTGCCAGTTGTCAATTTGCTTTCTTGAGCTTTGAGGTGAAAGTGACTTTTGTAATTTGAAGCATTTCTGCAACTTGGAAGATCATGGTTGCACAAGGTGAAGTGTCTTCAGGTGGAGGAGTTGGAGCTTCTCGAGTACTCCCTCAAAGCTTAATCCTACTTGTTTATTTTTTTTGTTTTGGGTAAAACTAAACCACATTAAGTAATCGATAATTGAACCTCATTAAGCTTGTTGGCAACGAATCAAAACTCGTAGCTAGGCTTAGTTTAGGTTTTTATATGGTGGGCTTGTCCCCATTTTGTCTTATTGTTTTTGTTATAATTTTTGGTATTTTTTGGCCTAGGGTTGATGCATATGCCTTGCCACCCATTGGCCACTATCGATCAGAGCAGTTAAGAAGGCCTACAACTTGGCCGCTGTCACTAGCAGGGACCGATTTAAATCCCAATAGTTGGAAAATTGACCATTGGGGCTTGTCCACTATCAACTTCAGTGGCCAATTTTTGGCCATTTTAGGCGACAGTGGCCAAGAACACTTAGTGAAATTTTTAATTTTTTTGAAATTTTCTAGGTTGATTTATTGATTTTTTTTAAATTTTGACTTTGTTTGATTAGGTGCAACTCTGTTCCTTTACCTAGAATTTAGGATAGCCCATCATTATTTGCACCGTTTTCATGTTTATTGTGAGTTATGCCTTAGATGCATTGTATTTATGATTCATTTTATTTTCTTATGCTTAGATTCTTACTGCTCGAGCTCGGGACCCAAAGCTCATGAATACACTTTTGCCCCTCTTGGATGACGATGATTAGGCTTGTCTCAAAGCCCACGAGCTATAGTATGTCACCAGACTACCCACCATTATGGCATATCATGCCTACCTTATGGCTTTGGTCCATCGATGGGACCCTCGGACCAATACCTTCCACTTTCATACCAGCGAGATGACCATCATACTGGAAGATGTGTATAGGATCTTCTAGCTCCCATTTGATGGAGTGGCCATTGTGTCTTCGACCACTAATGATCAAGTTGTTTTTTTCACTCGGGTGTTCAGAGGGCACTCTATGGAGACTCTCAAGGAAACCAAATCTAGAGGAGTGTCCATGTCACAGTGGTATGAGGAGGGTGTCTTCTCTACGAGGCATACAATGTTGTTGATGGTCATCAACAATACCTTGATTCTAGATTGCTCAGGTTTTAGGTTCCCATGGAACCTCTTGGCGATGGTTCAAGACTTATTAGATAGCGAGGAGCCTATCATCTATGCATGGGGTAGGTCTTTTTTGGTTCAGTTCTATGATGAGTTGTACCACATCCATTCGATGAGGTCACATCGGTATTGCTTACAGTTTGCTTCTATAGGTTTGGGGATGGGAGCACAACAAGGTAGATCATCCTAGAGGGCTTCCTCTTGTGATCATAACTATGGAGGAGAAAATGTAGTGCTATGCCGCTAGATGGGCTCAAGAGTGTGAGATACGCAAGAGTCATCCTCATGTGGGGGAGCTTCCCCATTATACTGCTACTTTCACTGGGCTGCAGGCCGTGGATGTTATGTGGTGCCCATATTATGAGTGCCTGATGTGGGATGATCTGGCTAGTTTTACTGCTAAGACATGACATGAGCGATGGCTTCTTGGCCACAAGGTTGGAATCTGAGAGCATTTTGTCTACTCTCAGGTTCTCCATTAGTATGGGCTACAGTAAGACATACCTCCACAATAGATTACAAAGCTCTCAGATTAGTAGGATACCCTAAAAGTTGACCCAGGAAGTCATTGGGGGTGCTATAGAGGCATACACTTAGTGGTGGGGGTATCGGATGTGGTGTGGTACCAGTAGCCTAGGTCATAAGTATGATGGCAGGGGTGATGGTGCAAATCCAACAAGACATAGAGTCTGAGCCAGGATCGAGGTATGGGGCCAGCCGGTAGAGTAGGTGGCAATGGAGGAGCAAGAGGCTCTTGAGGAGGATGAGGAGGAGCTGGATCCCTAGGAGAGAGATTCTCCTCTGAGAGCACAATTGCATGAAGTCAAGGTTGAGCTCTAGTTTACCAAGATCTAGGTGCAACAGTGAGATGCTACCATAGCACAATGAGATGCCACCATAGAGCAGCTCACGATGCAGATACAGGCTCTATAGGCTACTATCAAGGGAGGTACTTCTAAGATGTAGTTTGTTGTCCCTCCTTCTACACCACAGGGGATCCAGATACAAATTCAAGGGCAGAGGTTCTATGCCTACAGTTACTATTGGATGAGTACGAGGGGCAGATTCAAGAGTATGTTGGTCACGTTACCACCCTCTAGATGTAGCTCAGGAGGCACAGGCTTATTCCTAGGGAGGCACTTGGTTCAGGTGGTTCACGGGTCAATAGGCACTCTACCTCGGGGTAGTCTTTCACCTATCCTAGCCATAGGACCCATACTCGGATAAAGAGACCAACAGGTTGACACCATTCGACCCATAACACTGCCATAGGGGGAGGTGATGTCGGGGGATCAAATCTTGTATTTTATTGATGGTGTTCTTTTGATTTATTTTTGAGGTCGTCTTGACCTACTTGACTATTGCCCATGGGCATTTTTGTACCTTTATGGACCTGATACACATATTTATATGATATATTTACTTTATGATTCATTATGTGTATCGTTTATTGCTTATATTTTTATTTTATTTTGTTTTATGATGCTATGGATGATGGTATTATGATGAATTGATATATATGTGTTAGGTGATAGGTGATATTTATGATGGTGTGGATTTGAAATAGATGCTAATGTGTGTATATCTATAGATTTTCATATGATATGATGTGATATATTATGGATTTATGGTTGTATGCAAATGGATATTGCTTATATGTTTTATGATGTGATTTATGAGTTAATGATGGATGATTTATGAATTCTGTATTTATGGATGCAATGTTATTGTTAAATGCATGTTTAATTTTGCTTTAATTGTATGCATCTAGTGACCTAAATAACATGGAATATATTCAACACAATTAATTGCAAGAGAAGCGGTGGAGGAAGCAAAGGAAGTAGAGGAGGAGCAAAAATGGCAGGCAGTTAGAATAATAAGTTTATGATATTGATGGGAGAGATGAGGAGTAGTGGAGGAAGTGGAGGAAGCGGAGGAGGAGAAAAAATAGTAGGCAGGAATTTTGAACCAACGGAAGGAGAAGATCCAGAGGCAGGGAAGAATGCTGTAGCTAGAAAGGAAAAGGATTCCCTGTCATCTCAGTTCGAAAAGGCTAAAGGTACAAATCCTCTAGATAAACCCTCAGATAAAGGGTCCCAATGGGTTTTGGGAGCTAGCAACAAGGGCCCAACCTTTTTGGAAATACTGAAAGGGAAAAAGGAGCCAGTCAGTGAACTACCACCCCTAATACCAAACAATAACAAGTTAACTGCGCCAGTGGAGATTATGGAAATATTCTTGGATATGGAGGCATCATCCTTAGTTGGCAAGTTTTTGGGAGGAAGGTCGAACATTGAGACTATTTGCTCATGGGCTATGGCAAAGTGGAAAACTTTAGGAAGCTTAGAAATCTTAGCCATGTCAAGAGGTTTTTTTATGATAAGACTCAAAAACAAAGATGATGCAAAGCGCATCTTGACAGGAGGACCCTAGTTTGTAGGAAGGCAGAGCCTCTTTCTAAGGAAGTGGTGGGAGGATTTCAACCCTGAGAAGCAGAACATTAATATAGCACCCATTTGGGTCTGCTTACCAAACCTCCCAGTTCAATTTTTTAATGAGTACTAGCTTAGTGGTATAGCAAAGACGATAGGAGAGCTCATGGCAATAGACCATTCAACTCGAGCAAGGACTAGACTAATGCATGTCAGGATCTATGTAAATGCAAACTTGGATTCTGATCTACCTTCTCAAGTGGAACTAGCATATGGAGAGTTTCTAAGGATTCATCCTATGGAGTATGATAACAAGCCAAAATTTTGTAGCGTGTGCAAAACCTAGGGCCACCTTCAAGCCCAATGTCTGATAATAACTGCAAACAAGGAAGCCACGAGCAAAGGTTTTCTAGGGAAATTTAATGGGATAGGGATCCCAAAGTTTCAAGGACCACATCTTAACTTGGAAGGATACAAAAAGTTAAGAATAACCAGGCTGACCAAGCCAACATAGAACTGGTAAAAATATAGGAGAAAGGAAAGCAACATAATGAGGGAGGCAAAAATCATAAGGTATGTAATAAAGATCCCAGCTTGAACATGTTTGATATCCTAGCAAATCTAGAAGTTGAAAAAGAAAACAGTAAGGATGATACCATCAGTTTCAAGTTTCCTGAAACCCTAGACTCCCCATCCAAATTGGGACCATCCATAGCTATGACAAAAATCCCCAAAAGCTATGCTCAAAATGAAGAAAAATTGCCAGGTCATTTCAGTTTAAACATGGAAAACATAGAGTCAAGAGTCAGAGTTGTGGAAACAAGAGCCAGGATTGTAGCTCCTAATCTAGTAGTGGAGCAAATTATCCCTTATCATACGAGCCCAACGATAAAATGTTCCTTGAAGGAAAGCCCCCTATTTAGGAACCAGATAGGAGAGGTGAACCAAAACAAGGTTGAGGATGAAGAGGGAATTGAAAACCCCCAAAATGAGGAAGAAGGTTCAAGCCCTAGATTATCACAGTATATGCCCCCTCATTTCAGTCCAAAATAGACTAGAAGCACTACCAAGCCTCCAATAGATTATGGAAGTGAAAGAAAGAAATGGAGAATATCTACAGTAGAGCACTATAGAATGAGAATCAATGAAGAAATTGCAAACAAAAAGCAAAGAATATTGTTATAGCAAGCTATTCCTGGCCAGGATAATAGCAAAATTGACAAACCCCCTTTGGATCAGGGAAGGGGGTGGGGAAAAATATCAAATAGTCTAAATGAAGGTTCTCTCATGGAATGTTAGAGGCCTAAACGACCCACCAAAACAAAGGATTGTGAATTCTATAAGGAAGGATTGGAATCCTACTATAATTTTTCTTCAAGAAACCAAAACAGATGCGGCACAATCAACACTTATATCTAGAAGGATTTGGAAGCAAGGGGAAGTGGCCTTTCAACAAGCGAGAGGAGCATCTGGGGGCCTCATGATCTTATGGGATCCTATTAAAATAGAAGGAAGTATTATTCAGGAAAATGAAAGAGTCTTAAGCGTATTATTTCATGATTTTGATACTAATAAGAATTGGATTATCTCAAATGTTTATGCCCCCACCTCTGTCCAAGGGTGGTCTGAACTGTGGGAGTTTTTGGGGCATTTGAGCCAAGATTTTAAAGACATTCCTTGGGTGATTGGGGGAGATTTCAATACCCCCCTTTACCCATCCGATAAGAAGGGAGGATCTGGGTTACCCTCAAGGAGCATGGAGGACTTCAATGAATTCATTAACACAAATGAATTGATGTATGTAAGACTAAAAGGAGCCAAATTTACGTGGAGTAACAAGAGGATAGGAAGTCAGCTGATTCAAGAAAGGTTGGATAGGTTTTTTTATCCAAGGAAGCTACAACAATTTTTGGTAATTCAACGTTACAAGCCCTTCCTAAATGCGCTTCAGACCATAATATTATTCTATGGGAGGCATTTCAGGCTAACTCCTTTAAAAAGCCATTCATATTTCTTTCAATGTGGGTTAAACATCCGGACTTCAAGAAATGAATAGAGGAATGGTGGCAGCAGCCTATCCAGGGAAGTGCTTCCTTCAAACTATCTCAAAAACTTAAGATGGTGAAAAACAACCTTAGAATATGGAATAAAGAAGTCTTTGGAAATATTTTTGAGAATAAGAGAGAAGTGGGGGAAAAACTGAGAATAATAGAAAGCAAAATACAAAATGGAACCTATGATGAGGTGACAAGGACTGAAGAGAAGGAAACCCTTTGTGAGTTTTATAATATTTTAGCTTGTGAAGAGATGTATTGGAGGCAGAAATCAAGGGAATTATGGCTAAAGGAAAGGGGACTTTAATTCAAAAAATTTCCATGTTACCACATTGAGCAATAGAAGCAACAATAATATTAGAAATTTAACTAAGGTGGATGGATCCTCAACTCAAAACATTCAGGAGATTAGGGACGAGGCTGTTAATTTTTTAGTTCATTATTGGGTGAAGAACGGGCCTGTAATGCCCAAGCAAAGGACTCTCTCCTTCAATTCATTCCACAACTCATTGATGAAATGATTAACGAGTCTCTTATAGTAGCTTTTTTAGACGAAGATATCAAGGAGGCTTTGTTTAAAATGGATCCTGACAAAGCTCCTAGGTCGGATGGGTTTTCACCGTGGTTTTTCCAAGTTTGTTGGGATATTGTTGGAGCAGAAGTTATTGCTGTAATCAAGGAGTTCCAAAGTTCAAATCATATTCCAAGGGGTTTCAATTCAACTTTCATTGCTTTGATCCCTAAAGGCCCCAACCCCAAGACTATGGTTGAATTTAGGCCGGTTAGCCTATGTAATATATCCTATAAAATTATGTCCAAAGTTTTAGCCAACCGTTTGAAGAAAGTTCTACCGGTTATCATTGATCCAAGTCAAGGAAGTTCTATACAAGGAAGATCAATCTTAGATGGAGTTATTACTGTTCATGAGGCTCTTCATATAGTCGCTCAGACCAAAAAAATAGTCATGGCTTTAAATTTAGACATGAACAAAGCTTATGACAAGATAAATTGGGAATTCCTAGAGGTAGTTTTATTAAAATTTGGCTTCAACATGAAATGGGTCAAGTTAATAAGAGAGTGTATTTCTAAGCCTTGTTTTTCAGTTTTGGTTAATGGGTCTACTACAGGTTTTTTTCAAAGCAAATGTGGTCTAAGAAAAGGAGATCCCATAAGTCCTATGTTGTTCATCATTGTAGTTGAGGCCTTGGGAAGAACCATTAAGGCAACAACGATAGCTAGACTCATATCAGGTATCAAGGCCACGTCACTAACTACCCCAATGACACATCAGCAATTTTTTGATGATACATTGCTACTGACTTTGGCTTTTGTGGTTGAGGCAAGAAGGATTAAAAATATTCTCATAATGTATGAAGAAGCGATTGGACAGAAAGTGAATTTTGATAACAACAAACTTTATTTCATAAATACCCCCATTCCTAGGCAAAACAGCATAGCAAGGATCATGGAATGTCAGATTGCATCTCTTCCCACCTCCTATTTAGGTCTTCCCCTATTTACGAGGAAACTTGAAGGATCAATGTGGAACATAGTTCTGGAGAGGATCCAAAAAAAGCTAGCAGGTTGGAAAGGACATCTGTTATCTCAAGTAGGCAAAGTAGTTTTAACTATGGCTTCACTTCAAAGTATACCCGTTTACTTCCTATCAGTATTCAGAGCTCCTAGCAAGGTGTATCATTAAATTGAGCAGCTTCAAAAAAAATTCTCTGGTCAGGGACTGAGGATAAGAAAAGGATCCATTTAGTAGGTTGGAACAAGGTTTGCAAACCTAAAGCTGATGGGGGGTTAGGATTGAGGAGAGTTGCTCATCTCAATATAGCTCTATTAGCCAAACAAGCATGGTGGTTATTGACTAAGGTCGATAATGAATGGACTGCCATAGTTAGGAGGAAATACCTCCAAGGTGTGAACTTCCTTAATGACAACTTAGCAAGTAGGGGGTCTACTTTTTGGAAGGCAATCCTCACGAGCAGGGATCTTGTCAAGAAAGGTCTTAGATGGATTCTAGGAAATGGGCAAACAATAGAATTTTGGAAGGATCGATGGGTGAGAGCTGAGGAGTTATCCCAGAATCCTCGTTTGGCTAGGATTCAAGAGCATATGGAGCAAAATATTAGGAAGAAGGTTGCAAATTATATGTGGCAGGATATAAATATCAACAAGTGGAAACACATCAGAGTACGGGGTTTTGAAGCGGAGTCTGAAGAGCTTTATAACATTTTAACTCAGCAAATTATTCCCTCTAGAGAGGATGAAGATCACATTGTTTGGGCTGAGACTGAAAGTGGTGACTTCACAGTTAAGTATGCCTATATTTTGCTTCTCAATGTGGAAGATCAACAATTTCAACCAAGTTTGGTTTGGATCAAAGGCTTAATTCCTAAAATATCCTTTTTTTCATGGCTGGTGATTCAAGGAAAAATCCTCACTATGGACAATATGTTATCCAAAGGTATGGTTATTGCTAACCATTGCTACATGTGTAGGGCAAGATGGGAGACAACCCAACACTTGTTTCTGGAGTGTCCGGTAGTGGAGTCCATCCTGGATGAACTTTTCCAAGCCTTTAGGATCTTGTGGGTTAAGCCTGCCCTTATATTCGAAGTGTTCCATCAATGGCCTCAACCCTTTGTTAGCTTAAAACTTAAGTACCTATGGAAAATCTGTTGGCATCATTTTCTATGGCAGATTTGGCTAGAAAGGAACCATAGAGCCTTTAAGGATACCATTCACAACCCAAAAACCATCCTCAATAGGATTATTGTCTTTACGAAAGAAAACCTTAGCACCTTAGTGGATGAGAACCACTCAATTCTTCCCCAAGAAAAATAATTAGCTCGGGCCTTAGGTATTGAGGACTAACCTTCCATTCATTTGCCCAATCCCAGAAATGGGATTTCTTAGGAGCCACCCCCTAGGGTTGGTTTAAACTAAATTTTGACGGTGTAGCCAAGGAGAACACAAAAAGAGCTGGAGTTAGAGGAATAATCAGGGATCATCAAGGAAATTTTGTCAAGTCCTTCGCTGAACCATTGGGAATCAAAACTAATAATGAAGTAGAAGCTAGAGCCCTTTGGAGAGGGTTGCAAGTAGCCCAAGCAACTCAAGGTAACTTGATGATTGAAGGTGATTCTATGAACATCATCAACCTATTAACCAATGGCAAAAAACCTCCCTGGAGAATCAAGGGAGTCATCCATTAAGTGAGGATCCTTTTTGCGACAAGACAGAACAGGAGGGCTCGTCACATGTACCGTGAGGCCAACAGGTCAACTGAAAAATTAGACAACATAGGTGTTGATGTTGGTAGTTTGGTGACATGGACACAAGGTGTGCCATGTGAAGTGGAAAACATTATTAGTAATGAAAAGAAACCTACCCGTTAATGAGAAATATGAATGGGTGTTCTTTCCCAATGGAGTTGGTAATAACTATGGGGGTTTCCCTCTAAATCATACCAAATTGGAAATTAAGGTAATAGGGTGTAAGCCTTGGAAAATTCTGTCAGAGAATAAGAAATAGGCAAGCAACAAGTTTCACAAGTGCAAAGTTCCAAACTTCAATTCCTGTCAATGTAAGTAATGTTTACAGTTATGTTTAGGTCTGGGTGTGCTTTGTTAGTAAGGTTTTGTAGGGGATTCAACACAATTTTTGGTAAGAAAGTTTCAAGGATGACTAGGATCTACAATCTCAGCAGAAGGCTGGATATTGTAATAGATTTTGGGTTAACCTGCAAAACCCGGTAATTAATGAAGATTTTTATTTACCAAAAAAAAAATTGTATGCATCTAGTATTATATGATGGTATGGTATGAATGAAACTGTATGCTTTAATATCTTAAAACATAAGGAATGCATATGATATTAACAATCTTAATGGGTGATACCATAGAAAGTAAAAAAATAATCATGAATTTAAATAATCACTCCTATCATAATAATTGATTAAGTATTCATATGTGAGATGTAATGGTGTCAAATGTATGTTTTTTATTGATAAGTTTCTGTAAATTAAAAGATATAAAGTAGTCAGTGGAAATCTATATATTATTTCTAATATACATGCAGTATCTATCTTACTATGTTGATACACCCTAATTTATAGAATTTTGTAAAGAAAATATTTGTATGATTGATGATATGATTTGTTGCTATATAATAATTTATGGGGATTTGCTTAAGATTCAAATATTCTAGTTACCCTATCAATAGTTGCATACTGACCATACTAGACTTTTGAAGAAGCAATGTTTTCATCATGGACCTATGGATTCATTGTCTTTGTGTGTGCAAATGAATATATTTATATAGAACTCAATATTTTCCTCTGATGTCAAGCGGGATTCTTTCAACCCATTGTTAATATTGGGGATCCTCAATTGTTTATCTTATCCTATGTTGGATTCAGTTGGACTATACCACTAGCTGACCTTGGGTTACCTAAAGCTAACTCATACACATTCAAAAATTGATCTACACAAATGCATAATGCCTTTGTTTAAGACATATCATCGTGCTTTTGGTTCGGTTGTGCTGAGAATTCCAGGGATTCAAGTTTCATTCCCTTCTTTTCTTCATTTTGACTCGGGATACTTGCTTATGTCTAGTGATGAAAATCATTGTTTATTTTAACTAATTTTTTTGTTTTCTTTTGAGCAAGGGATTCTTGTAGTGATGATAATCACTGTTTATTTTTCTTTTGTTCTTTTGATATTTTGAACTATGACTTTGGGTGTTGATGTTTGACTTTTGAAGATTTGAATTTGGCTTTATTTCGAGGTTTTGTGGATTTTTGTGAAAGAAAGGAATGTATGCAATGATGATAATCACTCATTTTTGGGTAGTGCAGAACTTGTCCTTTTGTCAATTCTCAGCACCTTTGAACCGGTTGCACAGGGGGATAACCAAGCATGACCCTTTTCGCTTAAGGTAACTTAGAACCCTATATGAAACTTTCATATTCCCTTGTCTAGCTAGGATTTAAGTTTTTATAATTAGTGATGGGATTCTGAATATTTGAGGTTTTCATGACTATTCCTTATTCTCTACTAATCAATATGGATTTTCACAAAAATTTATAAGACCGCTAGATATGGTTGAATAACCAAAAAATCTTAGCCCGTTCCTTATAGCAACTTTGATATGGTTGTGTTGAGAAACACAATTACACACATAAATGAATGGATGATGGTGGATTTTTTTTTGATGTATGATACAAATTGTCGCATTACTTGTAAGACTGTGATCATACCATATGCAAATGTAATGGAAATGACAATGTAATGCAACTATGTGGATGCAATATGTGAGAACCACTTGCTTTTGCATTTTTGATTTTATGTTGTTTTTGTATTTTGATTAATGTGAACAAAGGGCTTATTGTGCCTTTGGGGATTTTTATTTTTGACCAAGTAGCATGAAATACCCTTGGAGCATTTTTATTGGAATTTGACCAAGCGGCTTGGATACCCTTGGAGAATTTTGGTTTAAATATGACCAAGCAGCTTGGATATCCTTGGAGCATTTTGATTGGAATATGACCAAGCGACTTGGTTACCCTTGGAGCATTTTGATTGGAATTTGACCAAGCGGCTTGGTTACCCTTGGAGCATTTTGGTTTGAATATGACCAAGTGTCTTGGATACCCTTGGAGCATTTTGATTGGAATTTGACCAAGTGGCTTGGTTACCCTTGGAGCATTTTGATTGAATTTTGACCAAGCGGTTTGGTTACCCTTGGAGCTTTTTGATTAGATTGAGTTTTTTTTTTTAATTTGTTTTTTGTTTTTTTTATTTGTTTGTATTTTTTATTCTTTATAACATTTTATGTTTTTGACATATTTGAAATTTTTTGTGTTTTTTATGGCGGGCCAATAGTAACCCATTCTCAAGATGTACTTAATGTTGGCCATGCCACTGAAATATCCTCTGCATGTACCGTCACAGGCTTGTGAAATTGCCCAAGATGCTTCTTGGGGCTCAAGACAATGGAGTAGTACTCCATCATATCTTTGTCTGTAAAGGATTTCTCCTAGAAAGATGTATCTTGTTGCTTTCTGTTTGAATGTTTGCCTTTCAATATGTGACAAACCTTGAGGTACTATTCTAAGCTTCAAGAAGTCTCATAGCTGGGAAAACCAATCCTGATAAGCCACAACCTCTATGGATAGAATGACATGCTCTTCTTGTGATCTATCATTTATGAATACTGATTGGGAAACAACCCTGTGATGAATGGTTGTTCCACATTCTGTGGGATCTTGAGAGATCAAATATTTCCAAGGATTCGTTTACAAGAAGGCTCTAACTTTGAATGACCAATCCTGATTTGGCTCAGTTTGGATCATGTTGACTGACTCTAGGTTGTCAATAACCTCATGCTGTATTGCAAAAAATGTGAGCACTTTCATATGAATGATTGTGAAATCAACAGATGGATTCTGAGGGATTAAGAATCCCAAATATTCCATGGTGTCTGCAAATTTTTTTGACGTACGAGGGATTGCCTCGATGTCATACCATTCCATCCAGGTTAGGTAAGTGTCAACAAGCTCCTTGTAAGATTTTAGGAGTGGGCACTTGCATTGGAACAATCCTTTGACTTGGTTTACTATGAGCAAGGAGTCACCAAAGATATTCAATCTTTTAATGCCCATTGATACGGCTGTTTGAAGTCCTAAGATCAAAGCCTCATATTCTATGTTGTTGTTTGTGCAAGGGAAGTCTATTTTTAATTATAAGGGAAATGGAGTGCCCTACGGTGTGATAAAGACAATACCTACTCTGCCCCCTTGTTCACACTTCAAACCATCAAAGAACAATGACATGTCTCTTTCCTTCTTAGGTTCTTCGAGTTATGGTGGATCTGATAGTGCAAATACCGCATCATTAGGCAACTCTATGGTGAGAGGCTTGCTATCCTGAAGAGGCACCTCTACCAATTGATCTGCTATTGTATCGCTCCAAATTTTTTGCATCCTTACCCTCAGGCTATAGGATCCATGCCCGAAAGGGGGATGCGAGAAGGATGGGACAATACCTCGGACTGAGAGGCCCTTTGAAGGTCCCGCCTCTCGGGGGAGGGGTATAAGGGTGAATTTTTGATGGATGGTGGGTTCACCAGGAAAATTTTGAGTGGCAGTTTCCATGCCTAGGTTGATAGTAGGTTTGATGTGTTCATTTTGCGCTTTAATCATTCAATTCCTAGGTTTGGCCAAGATGAATCTAAACTATTCTATATGCCAATGCTGATTTTATGAATACAAAAAACGTGAATAAATGCTAAACACAGAGAATATGCTAAATAGGATAGAACATACTTGATTTTCGGATGTCTGATGAAGATTCTGAGTCTTGTAGCAGTCCAAATCATCTCAAATCATACGTAATCATCTGGAATTGCACAGAATCATCTCAGATCTCAGTAGGTCGTCTGAGATCAGACGAGATCATCGTCGATCTGACGAATTCGTTAGATGAATTCGTCAGAAACCTGCAATCATAGAAATAGATACAAAATACCAAAAATGCAATTGCAAAAGCAAGGGGAAATGATAGAAATAACAATGAATTTGTCTAAATAATAAATCAAAATAGCAATTAAAAGGGAATGCATCAACTTAACAATTTATTTTGGTTTTATCATGCATTTATATTAAATGAGGTGAACTCCAAGATGCATAAATACAATAACTAAGACAATGCATAAAGAAATGCAAAAAATAATAAGGAAATGCAAACTCTAAGCTCTGATTGCCCCCAATCTGGACTACAGTCGAGATCACCTCCAATCGTACGAGATCATCGTCGAACTATGACAGGATCGTCCGAAATCGTCTGTAATCGCCTGCGACGATCCAAGCTTGTTCCGGTTGAAGAACAGTAAGATTCTTGCAAGAAAACTTGAAATATGCAATGCAAACAAAAGTATGAAGGTGTTCTAAGGCACAAGGAATTGAATTTGCAGGGAAATCCATCAGCTAGGGGGTTCAGGGGGATAAACTGAGAAAATCCCAGTTTATATAGGATTAGGGAGAGGTTAGGAGGTTGGAAATCATCCCAATTTGGGAGATCTCCAACGGGGGAGACTCTAACTGCACGTGACACGCTTTCTGCCCGAGTTAGAGAAGTTGTTGAAATAGAAGCTAATTATGAAAATTTGGTTTTGGGACGAAATCGTCTGGACGTTCTGTTCCAGACGAATTCATCAGATCTAGGATGATTTCGTCTAATCTACGATGATATTGTCCAATGGTCAAAACAAATCCTAAAAATGGCACGAAAAACAAGGAAAGCGGGTAACAGGCGATTAACGGGCGGTTTGGGGTTAAAATTCAAATTTTTATCTTTTTATTAATGTTTAACTGTGCCAATTTTGGGGTGCTACATTTTGCCCCCTCTTTAGCGAATTTTTCGAAGAAAATGCGTTAAAGACGAGTTCTTCTCGTTTTACGAGAAAGCAAAAATTTACTCAATTTTTTAGACGACGATTCTAGGTCGAATCGTACGACTGCTTACTATGGTGCCCCCTCCGTGTTTTTACCCAAATCGAACGTTTGAGGTAAAAGCACGGAAAAGCAAAATTAAAAAAAATGTTGTTGATTTTAAATAAAATTAAGAAAATAGGGTAAAACCCTAATTCATTTTTACTGTTCATTTTTACTGGTTTGAGAGCTCTACAGACAAAAATGGTTGAGACAGTGCACCGATCGACAGAGGTCCAGCGCGGGCTACGGGTAAGGATCTAATCCTAGTGAATTAGGTTTGAATTTAATTTATGCAATTGTTTGTTTGAAATTTTGATTGTTTTGGGGCATCGCGGCCGTTTTTAGGCCGTCGACGACGTCGGGATGAAATCGTCCCGATTTTGTCGAAATCGTCCCTAGATCGTCGATTTCGTCGGAGGGCAAAATCGGCAAACTAGAGGCGATCCCGTCCAACAAGGGGCGATCCCCAAGTTGTGAAATAGGAGACGATTTCATCCTACAAAGGATGATTTTGCCCAATTTGGGACGATATCATCCAATGGTGGACGATATCGTCACTTTTAAGAAATTAAGTTTGATTAAAATGTTTTTAATTTTATTTTAATGATTGGTTTATTAATGGATTTTATGGTTTTATTGTTTGTTTTGCAGAGGGGATTACTAAAGAGTCGGGAATGGAAATACGGTGGGCTGAGAGACGACATAGCCACGCTCGATTAGGCAAAGCATGATCGACTAGCTCAGGTCGGTTTGCAGCATGTGGCAGAGATGCCACAAGTATCGACAAACATGGGGCTACTGACAGCCCTAGCAGAGAGGTGGTATCCGGGGTCATCCTGCTTTTGGCTATCGATAGGGGAGATGGCTCCCACACTAGAGGATGTATGGAGGATCATGAGGATCCCCATACAAGGACGGTTGATGACTCCTATGGCCAATCAAGGCCAGGCGATGATGAGATTGATCGGAGACCCAAGCTTCACCCTAGAGAAGGGCGGAGTGAACATCGAGTCTCTAAGGCAGATGCCTGGGGCATCTAGGCTGACTCAAGTTTTGGCAGGGGTAGTAGGTGGCTTACTATTGTGCCACCAGAGCGGGTGCAGACTACCGTGGCTCCTCTCAGATGTGGTCTGCGATATGAGAGACCACGGATACAGGTTTGCATGGGGCAGCTTTGTACTATGTCGCTTGTATAGGATCCTGCATGGGGTCATATACAAGGGAGGCCGATGTCTGGTTTTGACATCGCTACTGCAGGTTTGGTGTTGGGAGCACATCATGATGCGGAGGCCGGTAGGGCTCCCATTGACAGGGGTTGATCGGGAGAGGCCCTAGGTTTTCTATTGGTGGCTCTAGAGAGGGTCACAATGGCGGATAGATCTATCGATGTCACGGAGGTTGCTAGATGACCTCATCCTAGACCAGATCACCTGGAGGCCATGGAGGGAGCACCCAGGGTGGGGAGAGGACGGACAGGAGCTGGCTCGCATCAGGCGAGTCTGCTAGCTGAGGATGGAGCGGGGAGAGGTAGAGCTCCACCGCTACGATCGAGTTCTATGATAGTTCGGTCTTTAGTAGGGGATCCCTTCTCTCGGGGATTACGAGTACTCCCGGACTATCCGGGATAGTACCACGTTGAGCGGGGCTCTAGACATGCAATGGTTTTGGAGTCAGGATGCGAGATGATGCCCCCATCCAGCCAATGGATGGTGACGACGTTGGGGTTGCAGATGGCTATGATGCCTGGTACGTAGGCATCCGCCCTCCTCGGATGATGAGGGCATAGGGTCCAGTGCATGTCGTGGTGCGACGGTTGGGGAGGCGATGTCAGGCTGCTATTGAGGCAGCATGGGGTCACGGCGGGAGAGAGCAACGACGATCTCCACAGGAGAGATGCCAGAGGATGGGTCGGGCTCCATAGATACCTCAGGAGATAGGGAGGAGGGAGAGGGGAGTCCCTTCTCAGCAGGGGGAGAGACCACCATCACCCGATAAGGGCAAGGGTGTCGAGGTAGGGGAGAGCATCGAGATGGTAGCTCTTTGAGCTGAGGTTGCCCACCTTCGAGCTCAGGTGTAGACACTACAAGATGAGGCTACATGGCTCAGGGCTCGGAGCGAAGGGGCGAGCACTCGGGATCTGGCATGGTCTATTGCTCAGACCACATTCTACCAAGGGCTATACTATCACATGGTTCCAGAGGGACAGAGGGTACCACTGCCAGCCCCCATTGTAGAGCCAGTCATGATGGGATCATCGAGGACATCCTCACGATCAACGACGAGGACCCGAGACACAGCCCGGACCTCTATGGGACCACCTCCTCCATGCCAAGGTGGGGGAGGAGATGAGGCTGAGAGCTCGAGGGCTTCTCGAGGCTAGCTACTGCAGAGTGCAGAGATTGTATATATTTTTGAGAGGATTGAGTATGCCAGGGTATAGATTGTGGCATACCAATCCAGTTGATGTATAATTTATTGATGATATACATAGATTGTCTTTTTGATGATATGACTTGTGTATATATGTTGTATTATGATGCTTTAAGTTTTAAATTTTGGTGATTGATGATTCATGTAATTATGTCATTTTGGAAATAAATTATAATTTTTATGTCATGGCATAATCTTTGTAAATGAAATAATCTGATGTGAATAAATTAGTTGTTTTGTTGAGGTGTGATTTGATGAAAAATAAAAGAGACTTCTAACAATAATTTCAAAGGACATTGTCATTGTTATAGACCATTTCATGGAGTCGCCGCTCACTAGGTCGTCAAGCTAATCCCAGGATAGAAATATTGTTAAAAGTAAAAGAGTGCTTAAGAGACTGTCTTAAGACTTTGTGTTGTGATGATGGAAGTGATGATGGTGATGATTTATTTTCAGATTTTCATAAAAATATTATGCATGACATATTAAAGAAATATGATTTTGCTAGGCATAAATTCCTAAGTGTGATAAAATTTTGGAATAAGTCCCTAGGAACTATACCATCATTGCAAAATTGAATGTTGACATAATGAAATGAAAAAAATGTGTTCATTCTTTTTAAAGCACAATTGTGTAACATAATGATGTAAGCCATATTTTTTTATGAATTTTTTAAATGAATGGGAAAATAAAATTAGAACAATGGCTTGCGCTAGGCATAGAATTATAGGTATAGACTTATACCATCATCGCGAAATCCAAAGAAGAAATTGATATTTTAGCTTTATGGCATGATTGATTTTTGACTTTTGATAAACAAAAATATATATATATATATATGAACATGACTTTTTTGATTATATTTGTGTCATATGTTGTTTGAAAGGATTTTGTGATTTTTGAAAACAATGTATATAGTTGTTTTGATACTGAACAGATGTGCTGAAATAAGAAGATAAAATTATTCCAAAAAAGAGTTGCAGAAATATTTTACATTATCTCAAAGACAAATATAGATTTATACGGAACCCTCATGTGCAAATGTGAGTTCATTACCGATCTTGCTTTATCATAATGATACAGAATCTCTCAAATACAAATGTGTGTGCAATTGTATTGTTCATTCACCAATTTTGAGCAAGAAAATTTGATACAAGTAATTTGAATTAACCAAATAAGTGTTCCTTGACCATGATTTATATGCATGTAACCGTACCAGACTACTATGTAAGTCGGGTTATCAAGAGCTAGCTATCCATAAGCCGACATAGGTCTGTACAAAAGAAGGTCGCTAATGTGACAGACATATCACCATGCTAGGAATTACCCAAGGCCAAGTGGGTTGGGCACAAACCACCTGTTATGGGGCTTACCTCACGTTTTTGAATAATTGAGAATTCCAGGGATTCAAGCTCATTCACCCTTCTTTTCTTTTCAAGGGGTAGGGAAAGGGATTTATTTGCATTTTGCTTGTTCTTTTCTCTTGCTTCTTTTTCTTTTTTTTTTTGTATTTTTTGTATTAATGCTGGAATATTGCTGCGATGGTGCAAAATGATATTTTTCTTTTTCTCATTTTCTTTGACTTTTCTTTTTCTTCCTATACTAGGGATACTTGCTCGGATTGGCTGTAGAGCAAGGGATTTTTATTCTGGGTAGGGGTGAGCTTGTCCTTTTGTCAATTCTCAAATATTCTAGACCATGTGCATGATAGGATAGCAGGGGAAACTTTTCGCTCAAGAAACCACTTCTACTATGTAGCATCATATTGAATTTGCAATGAAATCATTTTAATGTGAAAATATATGCTTGGTTCAAGTAAATAACCAGATCAATTCTCTATGCTCAAAACTTTATTTAATTCAAATGTGGACTTTGATATAAGAGAGAGTAATAATCATACCAAATAAAAGCAAGATATTTATGTATGTGAGTGTGAAAGTGCGGGATTCCAAATAAATGCTATTTTATCCAAAATAATTGAAAATATAACTGCAATACTTCAAGAATTGATATGTGCGAAAATAAAAGATGTTTTTGAAGATTTTAAGGATTTTGATGTTTTTATATTTTGATTTTAATTGATGAATGGAAAGAAGAAATACGATTACTATTTTTTGAAATTTTATATGAATAACTAAAAGGAAACAATATGCAAAATACACAATATATACAAATGATGAAAATGACCAAAGGTTACGCATAGTAACGCTTAAGATGCATAATGTTCATAGGTTCTTTAAGATATTTACCATCTAAGGTAGCTAATTGATATGCTCCCGATCCAAATTTAGCAGTGATGACATATGGTCCAAGCCAGTTGGGCTCAAATTTACCTTTAAGGTCTTTAGTTGCATTAGTATTTTTTTTATTTTCTTTTAAGACAAGGTCGCCGATCTCAAAGGATCGATGATGAACTTTCTTGAGGTATGCTCTCTTAAGCTTGTTTTGGTAGGCACGAAGATGCTCCAAAGCATTGATGCGCTTTTCATCTAGGAGCTCCAGCTGACTAAATCTACCAGCATGATATTCATCTCCTACTTCAGTATCTTGAAGTAGTAGAGCCAAAGAAGGAACTTCTAGTTCAAAGGGAAAAATTGCTTCAGCGCCATAAACCAAAACAAAAGGTGAAGTACCTGTGGGGGTGCGAACGCTAGTTCGATAGGCCCACAAAGCAGGATATAATTGGATGTGCCAATCTCGACCAGATTTATTGACCAGTCTTTTGAGGATTTTGATTAATGTTTTATTAGATGCTTCTGCTTGGCCATTACCCTGAGGATAATAGGGAGTGGACCATCGATGTTGAATTTTATATTTTTGACATAATTTTTTGACATCTTTATTTTTGAAACAAGTTCCATTATCTGAGATGAGATTTGCAAGAATTTTGAACCTACAAATAATTTGATTAAAAATAAACTTGGAAACTTGGGTTCCAGTGCAAGAAGCTAAGGGCATAGCTTCAACCTCCATTTCATGTAGATACTCTATCGGTGGTTATGATGAATTTGTGTCATCGGGTGACACGGTTGATTCTTCCAATGATGTCTAAGCTCCATTTTGAAAAGAGCCAAGGAGATGAAATAGCCTCAGTTCTTGTGCAAGCGCATGGCCAAGGTCAGCTTGTATTAGGCACTTGTAGCCATGGCACACATAATCATGTGCATCATTCTCCATGGTAGGCCACAAAATATCCTATCCTAACGAGCTTCTTAGCAATGGAGCTACCACTAAAATGCCCCCTACAAGATCCATTATGGCTTCATGCAAACTCATCTAGAATCTCTAGATTCAATCATCTCGGGTAAGCTATGCCTTCAAAAGATCTCATATATAAGGGATTTACCAATAATAATGAAAAGACATGCACGTCTATCCATAATAACCGATTTGGTAGCTATGACATGGTCTCATCCTTCAATGGAAAGGCCCCTTTACTAGGAAATGGTACACCACATCGGGAAGTACCATGGTTCTACCTCAAAGAGTTCTTTCATATGATTCAGGTCCCAAACCTTTCCATTTATATCCCAATTCTAAGCATTATAGACTTAGCATTTCATATAGTCATTAGTAAGAATAACATCGAGCATATCCATCATAATGTGTCTTGATGTTTCTAGGTATTCTTCCCCAGTCATATCCCTTATAAATAAAAGCACAACTCCCGACTTGGTAGATACTTCCCATAGGCTATGGGAGGCCCAAAGTACGAGGAGAGGGTGGCAATTTATTTAAAATAAGGGAATATTGCATAGCAACGTTTGTTTTCTCTGATACAAGAATTTTAGATAAATCGGGTAAGAGCTCGTCAGTAAGAGCGTAAGAGGTAGAGGGAACATTTCCTATGTTTTCGGATGCAAAAAATATGCCTCTGGTAGGTGTAGATGTTGTAGAGATGTCTTTGGATGGATCTATAGGTATGGAAGTTATAGGAGTAAAACAAGAAGCATTGGTTGTGGGTTTAGGATCTTTTTGAGGTCCTAATGTGGTTTGTTCGGAAGATGGTTGAACTACATGTAGAGGTGTAGTTGGTGGGGAAAAAGTAGATGATGTTATGAGTGTGTGTTTCACACGTTTAAGCGGATGATTAGAATTAGGATGTGTGGATGACAGAGCAAGGCAAAATTGAACTCCAACAGGTTCTGCCAAAGCACACATATCAAAGGGTCTAGGATCACCATGAATGGTAACCAACTGATTTTTAAATTCGAATTTAACACACTGATGTAAAGTTGAGGGAACAACTCGCATCGCGTTGATCCAAGGGTGACCCAAGAGTATATTGTATGATGCAGGGCAATGTACAATAAACACGGTCGTGTCTAAGGTTCGAGGACCAACTTGCAATGGGATAGTAATAACTCCACATGTTTCTTGTGTTTCGTCATTGAAGGCTTTTATAATCATATCAGTTCTTTTCATTTCATCACTTCTAAACCCAAATATTTGGTAGAAGTCAAAAGTGCATATGTTTAAAGATGAACCATTATCAATCAAGACTCGTTTAACTGCTACATCTCCAATTAGGGCAGTAATATATAAGGGGTTATCCTTATGTAAACTATGTTGTGGTATATCTTTATCCCGAAAGTCAATACAATCGACTTCTCGAGTTATGATAGTATTGGACATGGCTTCAAGTTGAATATTTTGTGGTACCATCATTTGGCTTAATGTGAGCATTAATTCATCCCTATGGGTAGGAGAAGATCTTAAAAGGTCTAAAAGGGAAATTCTAGCTGTAGTATTTGATAATTGTTCATTAATATTATAAGGAGGTTTAGGTTGAACATTAGGCGCATGATTCCCTTTATTGGGATTTTTCAAAACGAATGGAGCTGATCCATCGTTCTGAGTTTGATCTTGTTGAGAATTTTGAGCCTGTTGTCGAGTAACAACTCCGATGGTACCTACAATATTATTTTGTGGATGATGAATGGGTCTTGGTCTAGCATTTATGGCTTGTTCATTAGAAAGTAATTGGTGAGAAGATGGTCGAGTAGTGACTCTTCTAGGAAATGGTTCTTCTGGAATCATAGAACTTGTGATAGGTTGAATAGGATCTGATTCATCTTCAAAACTATTCGATTGATTTGAAGTGATTTCCATGTCACTTTCAGTCTCATATTCGGTATCACTAAGATCACGTGTCCGAATATTATGTAGAGGTCTGGTCGTAACCATGGATAAAGTAGTGTCAAATATTTGTGGATCATGAACAGGTAAATGTCCACTAATAGCTCCTACATATCGAGTAGGAGGGGGAACATTATGATGCTCAATTTGATTAGCCACCTCTTTACCATGCTTTGGTAAAGGATGTTGAAATATGTCCAATGATTGATTGGCATTCGATTCTGATTTTGGGGGATGTTCTTTTGAGCATTATTAGGAGGATTTTGTTTAGGTTGAAAGGCTTGCACCTCCATCTCATTGTTATCAATCAGGTCTTGTATTTTATGTTTTAATATTTTACAAGAATTGGTAGCATGTCCAGGTCCTCTATGGAAATCATAGTGTAAATCAGCCCTGTATCCGGGTATAGTTGGATCAGGTTCCCGGATATTTGGTAATTGGATCATTCCTCGCGCTAGTAATTGCGGGAGAATGGTTGATAAGGGTTGATTTAACCTAGTAAATTCTCGGGGTGGTTTATCAGGAGGTTTTAGTATAAATTTCTTTGTTGTTTTCGCAACATTAACAGTAGCGATATTTCTACTATCAGTGACTCCATCGCCCACAACTTGTTTATTTTTATATTGATTTTTGGATGTTTTCTCATCATCTTTCTTTTTAAGTTGACCTCTCCTAACAAGAGCATCCTCCACTCTTCGAGCTAAATCTATAGCTTGATCGAAGGTGGTCAAGGTAGCGATTGATAACTCATAGGATAGTTGTTCTTGTAAATTATTGATAAAGATATCCAACATTTCTCGATAAGGTAACACAAAGTGCAATTTTCCTATCAACTGTCTCCATCGAGCTAGGAAATCAGCAAAACATTCCTCCTTGTCTTGTTTTAGGTTGTACAAATATTTAATAGTTACATGCCTTTCAATGTAGGCACTAAATTGATGCACAAAATATTCGACAGTCTCTTCAAAATTTCTCAAAGAATGAGTGGGTAATTGATAATACCACTCCAATGCCATCCCTCCTAAACTTTTTGGGAACATTTTTAGTAATAACAAATCATCATGGGATATATCATGACACGCTATCCTAAACATACGAAGATGCTCTATGGGATCTTCAGTTCCTTTATATATAGGTAGGACAAGCATAGGAAAGTGTTTAGGATATGGTTGTGCTACAACTATAGGATCTAAAGGCTGACTACACATCTCTCGATAATTGTACGAGGGATGGTAGGGATCTATCTGGTCCATGCGGGAGACTAATTGTTTCACCATGGCTTCCAGATTACCAGTTTGTCCACCATATTGGTTTGGTGGTACATGAGTATGGGATTTGTGAGCGTAGGATGGAGTGACGTAAGGATTAGATGCTATATTGCTGTTATGCAAATGGTTGGTAGGAAGAGTATTATGAAGAAGATTTGTTGTAGCATTATGTTGTACCCCAGTTTGTTGGAAATTGGTGTTTGGTTTTGTTTTAGGCTTTTGTTGATTTGAGGTATGTTGATCAATAACTTGATGAAATAAAGCAGTGAATGATGGTTTCTTTTGTGTGGGAATAACCCTAGGCTTGGTAACAGGCTCTCTAGGTGGTTGGGTAACCTGTTGTTGTTGCATGTTCCGGATTATAGCGGCCATATCCAAATTGGATGGTCCAGCTTGATCACTTTCTTGATCAACGAAGGACAAGGGATTAGTGCGTGTGTGATATATGTCTTCTAGGGTTGCTTGAGTGTCACTAATTTGATCCTTGTCCATATGGACTGCTCTATTAAGAGTACCAATATTAGTATTGAGGAACTTCCAAAAATGTTCCATGTTCTCAAAAGTAACAACTCCTTCCAGAGATATTTTAGGAGATGAGGATCCTTCCTCTCTAACAATTTCTCTTTGTTCATTTGCGTCAACAAAATCTTCTTCTTGTTGGTCTAGAGTTCCTTCTTCCTGAATTGGGTCTTCAGGAAGGACATCTGGTTTATTTACTATTTTTCCTAACCAATCTTCTTCTACTTCAATTTGTTTTCCATTCCTGAGTCTAGTCATTATGTTGAAATTTAGATTTTAGCAAATATATATTAATATATTTGCAACAAATTTGGGAGGTATATATTTTAATTATATACCTACTATAATACTTTAAAAGAAAATGTTTTGATTTTTTTTTTGTTATGATTTTGTTTTTATGATAATAAAGACAACAAACAACACACTAAATGCAAGAAATAATAATAATAAAATAATAGCTTAGTTTTCTATAAATAGTTTATAGATGTCATTGATAGGATCAAGTTCATCAGGAGTCATGAAATGCTCCTCTTCAAATTGGAAATGGTTTTTCAGGAACTTAACAAAATGTGCTATGGTGATGTTATCTACTTCTAACTCTGTCTTGTAAAAATAGAGCTCATGGCAATACTCTCGGTATAACACAACTCTAGGAACTCTATTCCATCTCTTTCTATCCATAAGAACGACCTCTTGATCCTCTATACGAGATAGAAATTTATGTACTACAACTGCATTGTCGAGGTATTCCTCAAAAGTATACAATTCAGAAGACACAAGGGCTCTTTTATCCGCTAACCACCTATGGCAAGCTCTCTGAAGCTCATGATACAAGGTCACTTGATCAGGATCCAGGATTCTATCTAGAACAAACCTCTTGATTTGTCTAAGTTCGGTTGATCTAGACTCAATGATATCCAATCTCCTATTAAGTTCGTCCCATAAAGGTTGAACCCTATTTGTTTGAGGTACTCTTAGTACAGAAGTAATCTCTATAGCTGCTAATTGATTCTCAACATTAATGGTGACAACTCATCTTTTATTATAATCTACCATCTAAATGTGATATGCAATCTTTGGTTCTAAATGCATTTATGTTTTTGTTATTATTTTTTTTTTTTGGATTATTTTCAAAAGGTTTTAGTTTTTCACGTCGGGTTCACCAAAATGTATCGCTCCAAATTTTTCGCATCCTTACCTTCAGGCTATAGGATCCGCGCTCGGAAGGGGGATGCGAGAAGGATGGGACAATACCTCGGACTGAGAGGCCCTTTGAAGGTCCCGCCTCTCGGGGGAGGGGTATAAGGGTGAATTTTCGACGGATGGTGGGTTCACCAGGAAACTTTTGAGTGGCAGTTTCCATGCCTAGGTTGATAGTAGGTTTGATGTGTTCATTTTGTGCTTTAATCATTCAATTCCTAGGTTTGGCCAAGATGAATCTAAACTATTCTATATGCCAATGCTGATTTTATGAATACAAAAAATGTGAATAAATGCTAAACATAGAGAATATGCTAAATAGGATAGAACATACTTGATTTCCGGATGTCTGATGAAGATTCTGAGTCTTGTAGCAGTCCAAATCATCTCAAATCATACGTAATCATCTGGAATTGCACAGAATCATCTCAGATCTCAGTAGGTCATCTGAGATCAGACGAGATCATCGTCGATCTGACGAATTCGTCAAAAACCTGCAATCACAGAAATAGATACAAAATACCAAAAATGCAATTGCAAAAGCAAGGGGAAATGATAGAAATAACAATGAATTTGTCTAAATAATAAATCAAAATAGCAATTAAAAGGGAATGCATCAACTTAACAATTTATTTTGGTTTTATCATGCATTTATATTAAATGAGGTGAACTCCAAGATGCATAAATACAATAACTAAGACAATGCATAAAGAAATGCAGAAAACAATAAGGAAATGCAAACTCTAAGCTCTGATTGCCCCCAATATGGACTACAGTCGAGATCGCCTCCAATCATACGAGATCGTCGTCGAACTACGATAGGATCGTCCGAAATCGTCTGTAATCGCCTGCGACGATCCAAGCTTGTTTCGACTGAAGAACAGTAAGATTCCTGCAAGAAAACTTGAAATATGCAATGCAAACAAAAGTATGAAGGTGTTCTAAGGCACAAGGAATTGAATTTGCAGGGAAATCCGTCAGCTAGGGGGTTCAGGGGGATAAACTGAGAAAATCCTAGTTTATATAGGATTAGGGAGAGGTTAGGAGGTTGGAAATCATCCCAATTTGGGAGATCTCCAACTGGGGAGACTCTAACTACGCGAGACACGCTTTCGCCCAGGTTAGAGAAGTTGTTGAAACAGAAGCTAATTATGAAAATTTGGTTTTGGGACGAAATCGTCCGGACGTTCTGTTCCAGACGAATTCGTCAGATCTGGGATGATTTCGTCTAATCTGCGACGATATTGTCCAACGGTCAAAACAAATCCTAAAAATGGCACGAAAAACAAGGAAAGCGGGTAACAGGCGGTTAACGGGCGGTTTGGGGTTAAAATTTGAATTTTTATCTTTTTATTAATGTTTAACTGTGCCAATTTTGGGGTGCTACAACTATGAATTGTCCCTTGATGGAATTTTGGCTTATGAACTCTAGATCATATTCTATCAATATCATAATCCACTTTATGGTACATGTATTGTGATATGTCTTGATCATCATGTAATGCAAAGGATTTTGTTTTGATATAACATAGGTCGTATGGCTCAACATGTAGTATCGCAACTTTTGAGTTGCAAAGACCACTACTAAACACAACTTTTTGACATACGCATACCCTAGCTCATAACTCACCAATGTGCGACTAATGTAATATACGGCTTGCTCTTTGTTTTACATATTATTTTGGGCCAACATGGTGCCCAAAGCAAAATTAGTAGCCGATATATATAATAAGAATGGTATGTCTGGCCTTAGTGGAGCCAACACTGGCGGTGTCACCAGATAAGTTTTGATCTCTACAAAGGCTTGTTAGCACTCTCCATCCCAATGAAATGGGACATCCTTGCATAGCAACTGGTTCATGGGCCGACACTTATCTGATAATTTTGCAATGAACCTTTTGATGGATGCTATTTTGCCTTGTAATATTCTTAATTCCCTAATGTTGGTAGGGGCAGACATTTCTAGTATAGCTTTTACCTTTGCAGGATCGACTTAAATTACTCTCTTAGAAACTATGAATCCTAAAAGCTTTCTAGAAGTTACATTGAAAAAGCATTTCTTAGGATTTAATCTGACATTGTTCTCAATGAGGCAATTAAAGACTTTTCTAAGGACTTCAACATGCTCTTGCCACAACAAGGACTTGGCAAGTAAGTCATCCATGTAATCTATTAAGATATTATGCATGTAGTCATGGAATATGTATGGCATGGTCTGCTGATATGTGGAACCATCATTCTTGAGATCGAATGGCATCACTTTGTAACAAAATATTCCCCATGGATTAATGAAAGAGGTTTTATGTTGATCCTCGGGTTTAATTCAGATCTAGTTGTATCCAGAAAAAACCATCCATTAGGGAGAGCATTTCGTGACCTACGGTTGCATCCACAAGAGCATATATGTTTGGAAACGAGAATGAATCCTTTGGACTTGCCCTATTTAAGTCTTTGAAGTTTGTGCAGATATGAACTCTTCCATAAGGTTTCCCCATGGGAACCATGTTTGATACCCACTTAGGGTAGTCCATAGGAACTATGAAAACTGCATCCAATAGTTTTTGTAATTTGTTCTTTACCATCAAAGCGATGGTGGGATGCATTTTTCTCAACTTCTGTTTGACTGGTTTCTTCATGGGGTCCAATGAAAGTTTGTGAATGACTAACTTTTGATCTATCCCAGGCATATCCTTGTAAGTCCAAGAAAATAGATTCGGCCTATCTTTTAGAAGAAGAATTATGATAACTTGTTCTTTTGGAGATAGACTTTATCCGAACTTGACTTTCTTTGGTTGAGTAGGATCATCACTAATGTCCACTTTGAAATTCACTTCTATAGCCATATGTGACCCATCCTCCAACTAGTGAGGCATGGGTATCAAGTGAATGTCATCATTGGGATTTGCAGGTCCTACTAACTCAGGATCCAAACCAACATGGAATACGTTATGGGCATAGCCTGGTGTGAAATGAAATAGTTGTAACATCTCTTCATTAGAGAAAATATCTTCAGGATCTATTGGTGAATCAACATGATCCCAATCAATCATCTATGTGTCAAGACACAAAGGTTTATTTGGGTTGGCTGGGTTATGAAGTGGAGTGGTCAAATCAATGGAGATTGTATTGATGGATGGGATGAAATCTCCAAGACCACATGGGTGAAATATTATCTTTGAGGTTTCCCTTTCATGCTCACGATGAGGCTCTAGAGGAATGGAAATCTCTGGATCTGGCCCATGAGCCAAGCTGACAATAGGATCATTGGGTTCTAAGAATTCCCAAAATGTTGGCAGAGGGGGATTTACCATGCGTTGAATGACATTCAAGTCAACAACTCTCCTTAAAAATTGCAAGCCAGGATCTATGGCATGAAGTGTCGCTTCTCTTTCCACCAACATATTGACTTGTTGTAAATGGCGAGGCCCAAGATAGGCCATATCAGTATCGTCCTCAAAATTATCATCACTTATCTATAATCCATTAGCATTAGTGTGTGTCCCTAAGATGAGGGACTCATGTCTTGGCTCTAAGTAAGCCATCTTTGTTTCATCCTCATATTCTTCGTCACTTATGAAGAATCCATTTGCATTAGTATGTTGCCCCAAGTCATGGGGCCATTTCCTTATCCCTAAGTAGGCTCTCTCTGTTGAGTCATCTAACTCATAGTTACTTTCATCCGATATGTATCCACTCTCATTGTGGATGGATCAAGTAAGTCTTCGTAAGTAGTGAGGCCCATGATATGCCAAGACCTCTTGTGCTTCATAATCACTTGGCACATATTTGTTTTCTTCTTGATCATCATCCCACAAGTTGTACCCTTCTGAGATGGCCTCAATTGTGAGTCTTGGATGATAAGTCTTAGGCAGCGGGATGTTCACTTTGGCCACTTGTCTATTGCACATAATTCTTGAACTTAGTGGGTGGTAAGGAATAAAATCAATGTCTTCTCCTAACCCCAAGCTCAATCTATCTAAGGCTACTACTATAAAATCATATCGACCTTTGATGTGATAGCCTAACCCAAATCTATCAGTGGGAATATGGTAATGTGGGTCAAGTGGCCACCTATGTCCCTGCTCATATATACCAAGACCATAACCATGCCAATGGCAGTGTTCAAAGTAGCTTAAAGTGAACTCAGGATTAAAGATATAATGAAAATTAACAGTGAACAAGTCATCATTATCCTCTTCTTATTTTGTAGACTTATGGGCACAGTCCAGTCCAACATAGATGGAATTTTTCTGGTTGGGAGGGATTCCAAGTGAAACCACTGTTCCTACTGGCAGCCTTAGATCCTTTGAATATCCTATATCTTGCACAGACTCTATGATAGGTGTAAAGGTTATGTTCTACATAAAATACTATCCTATCCCTTTGCTATCCAAGTGTATAGTCATATATGAGGTGGATGACCCCATAAATGACATTGGAGAAGCGGAGTGGTAGTCATCGTATTCGACTTGGTCTTGATGATCTTCTTCATCCATGGGACTTGGACCCCCTTCAATAGCTATGGTTAGTGTTTCCTTGAGTTTATTTTCCTCAAACATAGGTGCCTTTAGCTTCTGATTGTTTTTTAGTTTAGGCGTTGATGGTTTATTAGAAGCATTGGCCACTTTGTACGCAAGATGAGGTGTTGATGCAGACGGGTCTTTTTGTACCCTTTTGTCTTTGTTACTCAGTTGCACGGTTGGAGGTGAAGGTCCTACAAACAAGTGGGCAGAAGGAATCACAAATTATCCTAGACAGTCCAGTTGATGAACATACTTGAATGGCTCCTCATCAACCAACACCATGTAGACTTTGCTATCATGCACATACTTGACACATTGGTGTAAAATCAAAGGAACACATTTCATGTCCCTTATCCAAGGTCTCCCTAGGAGGATGTTGTACTACATGGCCCCTTACAAGACATGACACATCATGGGGATGGTCTTATGCCCCACCTTGATAGGTAAGACTATCATCCCCACAATATTGCATAAAACATCATTGAAAGATCTTAATGTATAGGCTCCCAGAATGATATTGGACTTGGGGATCTTAAGGTGTTCTATTGTCGTTGTGATGTGATGAACCTATATCGATCAAGACCCTCTTAAAAGTTAAATCATTGATTGATGCTACAATGTTGAGCATAGGGTCTGGTAAGGCAATAGGTACTGTCTTAATCTCATAATCATAGAATCAAATTACAGGTTCCTGGCATTCTTGTACTTGTACCATAAAATGGATGAATGTATTTGGATCTTGTGGTTGGATATCAACTGACCTTAAAATATCCATCAAGGTCTCCTTGTGCTTTGGGGATTATTGTATGAGCTCATAAATGGATAGCTTAGTCGGAGTCATTTGTAAGTTTTGCTCAAGTCTACTTCGGATAGTTACCATAGGTTGGGTTGGTGGACCTGGAAGGTTGTTTTGCCCTTGCCTCTACCTTGGTGTAGTTGGGACATTCATAGGAGCTACAGGAGGTTGTGATTGACCATATCGTCTACTCTTGGTTGCTATATTGACAATTTCGACCATTCCAACACATTTGTGGTAGGTATATCAACTCAGACCTTATTGACTTGGGCCCCTTGATCTCTAGGGACCTCATGATTCGACAACGAGTTTTTGTAGATGCCCATCTCTTTTCTCAAGGGCCAGTGGGTTGTCCACTTTTAGTTCTCCCGACTCAATCATGTTTTGCACCTGGTGTTTAAAACCAACACAAAATTTGATATTATACCCCGGTATCCTATGATATGGGAAGAATTGATCTTCCCTATATCCTTTTGGCTTAGGATGGTTGGGATATATAAGAGGTATATTAGGGAATCTAATCTTTCCTGCCTCACTCAATTGATTGAAGATTGATTGCATTTATTCTGTCAATGGTGTAAAATAATGAGGGGGTTTGCGTTCTTTGTTTTGACCCTGATTGTTCTTTTGATCATAGTTGGTTGGTGGGGATTGTGCTTGATAATTTTGGAGCTGCTACACAACCCCGTCATTAGGCGTAGCCAATACCACTTGATTAACTAGGGTAGGGTTTGCCTGCTTCTACTTATATTTATCATTCTTATCATTTTTTCTCCACTCCTTGGTTCAGATTTTTATGGTTACCTCATATACTTTGATGTCCTCAATGAGTTTGGCTTGTGCCAAATATTCCTCAAATGAGGGGTATTTTTGTAGTTGTAGCAAGAGGGAAATGTGTTTGGAACAACTCTTGGCGAACATCCGAATGATTTCTTCTGTGGGAATGGAGAATGATAATTTTACCATGACTTTTCTCCATCTATTCCCATAATCCATTACTGGCTCATCATCATAATGTCTTAAATTTTCTAGGTCTGAGAGATTTACTTTCCTCTTAGCACCAAAGGAGAAATGCTTTAGAAAAGCATTTACTAGTTGTTCAAAATTAGTTATGCTATGCTTGGGCAATTGGTTGAACCATTGAGTGGCTGCACCTAAAAATATCATGATGAATGTCCTTAGCATAAGAGTGTCATTGTCTTCAAGATGAAAATATGCATTGATGAAATTGGTGACATGCTCTTGTGCATCTTCTTCACCTTTAAACTTCTCTAGCCTAGGCATATCAAAATTCTTAGGATAGGGAGGGCTAGGAACTGATGGACACAATGGTTGGTTGTGTATTTTTCTCAATGTTGGTTGGCTCCCAGTAGCCTCTTGTTTCTCAAAGTATTTCATCTTTTTAGTAAGCTCTCGAAATGCCTTTGAAGCAAGGAGTTATTCCTCTTGCAAACCCCCCATGGTGATGGTGGAGGTAGCACTCTATCCATTTGATTTTCTCTATTTTATTCCCTCCTACGAGGGGATCCAGGATACACCTGATCTTGATTTATTAAGTCTACCATTTCCCCTCTAGTTGGATTCCACTCATTATTTAGAGGGTTATTTTGGTATGGGTCACTTTCTTGTCTAGTGCATCCATTCTGTTGTGAGTCAATGCATTTATATCTATTTGCTTGTTTGTTGCTATGAGCTAGCTGCTCAACTTGCTCTCTTAAGCATTGCTCATGTTTGAGTAACAACCGTTATCTTTGTTTATCATGTTCAAGAGATTCTACAAGCTCTTGCTCCTTATGCAAGAAATTTTCTAACCATCACACACGGTTTATTTACACAGTCATAGAAGACTCGTGCTTATCTAACTCTGTTCTTGTAGTTCTGATTCACAGATTCCTTGAAGAGGTTTCTACTATCTCTTTGATTTGGCTAGCTAGTGTGACTTGTTCAGTATATTGTTGGGCATCTCTATGGTCAGACTCTATATGTTTATTGTGGGATCTAACTGAGGTACCACCAGTTTGAGAAGTGGGTTTAGAAGTCATAGTTTGTGAACTTCCAAATTTAGAGTTCTCTGTAGCTACAGTTTTGGGTGGTGGCCTTAGGTGCAACCGATCCAACTCATCCAACTGTCTTGTTTTCCATGGCTGATCCTACGGGGTGTCATTCACTCCATTGATGTCGTAGTCTAATGGAATCCTTCCTCTTGTTTGAAGGATATGTTTTGTTTTATGTCTATGATTGGATGTGTTCCTAGTTTCCTACCCCTTAGTGGGCTAATCTGTTCTAAGTGTTGCATGTGAATGTTGAGATATTTCATCTCTTATGTGTCTTTGTGGTGATAAGGGTTTTTTGACCCTCTCTACCCTCCATGAGGATGGAGATGGGAAAACATCATTGTATCTGTGTAAATAACGAGGTCTAGAACCCTCTTTATGTCTATATGAGGAGGAAGCTCTTGAAGCTTCCTCATGTCTTTGAGAAGTTTTTGTGCGTTTAGAGGAAGCCCTTGAGGTTTCCTCATGTCTCCTTGATGATGATGGCCATGAGGCCTCTTTGTGTTTATGAGATGTAGTTTCATGTTGTGGTTCCCTATTTGGGGTTTTTTGAGGAGATCCCCCAAGGGTTGAATTATCACCTCTTAGAATCATGGAACTGTGTCTCACAGTCTTTCGAGTAGGTCTTTAATGTTACTGCAACTTCACTTAAGGGTATGAGTTGCATTAGATTCCCCTTCGATGTTAGACCGAGGGTGTTTACTTCTTGTTTTGACCATTGTTTTTGGAAGCTTTAGCTTTTGTGTTGCATAAAAAATATCAAGAAAATGTTTATCTTACTTAAGATTTTAAGTGTGCCCTAAATTGTTTGCTGTATTTTGATGTTTTGTTGTTTCTTGTTTATTTTTCTTGCTTTGTATGTGGAATTAGGAGACTCATCCATAGTGATAATCAAGAGTACTCATGCCAAACATGATTTACCAAAAGAGACTAGGGTACACCACTAAAATACTAGTGGAGGGTTTGCCTAGATCTTCCACTCTAAACCAATGAATGTTCCAACAGTGGGAGACAGTTTGAACACAAGTAACTTAGTGCCACTATGAAGAAGTTCTTCAATCCATTTCTAGGAGAATCTAGGGGGCAAACCGGTGGAAGGATATGAATTCCAACGTCACTAGACTGAATTGAGGGTTGGTGATGAAATCCAACTCCCCAATGTTTAAATGATACGTGTGTGTGTGGTGTTCATTTTAAGCTTACATGAAGTAAAGTGCATAATATAGAAAAAATGACTCTTTCCTATATGCCTAAGTGCAAAATATGTTTCAATATTTAGAAAGATGCATGAAATACTATGATTTGTATGGGCGCACTTTATTTCATGCAAATATGGCCTCTTGTAAGGCCTCAAAGCAAGCAAACAACATACAATGTCTAGCACATTCGATCCTAGGGTGAAATTTTTAATCATAAGTCGTTGTTCCTAGCAACACCTAGTGGAAATATAAAAGAAGATCTAAGATATGCAAAATGCCTAATTCTTTCTTCTTTTATTCTTTCAATTCCCAAAAAGAAATGTGCTTTAAGTTCACTATTTTAGACACACAGAAGCAAATAGAAATCTATAAAATATCAGAGAAGTTTTACCAACCTCTAATCTAGCTTAGAGAACCAAGGTTCTATCCTCTGCTACACTCCAGTGTTGGCCGTTGTCGACCAAAGCGGCTGGTTTTTGGCCGCTATAGACCAGAGCGACTAAGCCTGCACACAAAACTAAGTTAGTATATAGGCAAAAAAATGGAAAATCAATGGAGGTCCCATCATGATCGCCATCTGTAGTGACCCCGAGGCACATGCACCACTATTACTCTACTTGCAATGTGGTAAACCCAAAATGAAATGAAAGACCATGAAAAAATATATAACATGGAAGTAACAAAGATGTATCTCTTTATTCATATTGAAACTTGGTTACATGTTTGTCCCTCTTAGGGATACCCATTTTGATACAATAAATTACAAGTGAGGAAGAAGTCCCCTCACAAAGGGGTGGTGCACTATCACAAGCTTCTCGGTTCTACACATGAAAAATGTATGAGGGCTTACAGATGCCTCCTTCTCTGGATCTATTTCCTAGAGGGATGTTTTTTCTCTCGTATGCTATAGCTTTCGTTCGATGAACCTGTGACCCTATAAGCAATGAAACAACAACACATGCTTAGATGTCCGAGATTGCCTCCCCGAATGAGGTTGTTAGCAATGAATATACTCAAATGAAAGCAAGTGCAAATTAAATTGATGCTATGAATTTGAATTAATGAAATGATGCTATACTAATGATATGCTAAACAAAATAATGAAACTAATGTCTAAAACCCTAAACTAGGCCTACAGGCCACTGTCCAAGACAACGACCACCAAAGTGAATCTCATTCTCTTTGCTCCAAAGCTATGGATCAAAGATTGTATCTGATGTTCTAAAATGGTGATTGCTTTGCTCTCCAATTTGTTAGGGCTTCTATGTAAATGTGATCTCCAAGGGAAGCTCTCCAAGTCTTGAAATCTCTCCTCAATGATCTAATGCATTCCTGTAATAAATGTGATTTTCATGTACCATTCTCCTCAAAGACATGACTCATTTGGATCCTTTGGTGCTCTAGGCTTGCACCTTTTAAAGTGTCTGAAACCCTAAAGTCTATGCTCAAAACCCTAGGATTGAATCCCTCATGCATAGTGAATGTTAGCATGAGAAGATTTTTGTCTTTTATATGTTTAAAGACCAGTTAACTAAAGTATAAATGCAAACTCAAGTCTCTTATGTGAACTGGTCGTGAAAGGGAATGCAAAGATACTCATGCTCACCTTTATTACATGCATACTGCCACTTCCACCCATGATTGGGCATATCTGTCATAAAAATACTTGTTATGGCTTAGTCGCTATCGTCTGCAATGGTTAAGATCTGGCCACTGTCATCTACAACGGCTAAGGTATGGCCACTCTGATCTTGAGCGGCTAAGGTCTGGCCACTCTGGTCTTGAGCGGCTAAGCTTGTATGGGCTCAGAATTCATTAGATGAGTGGTGAGAACCACTTTTGATGCTTGGAAAGTCCAATATTATGTCATATGATCTTATGAATGTGCCAATGTGAGTAGCTCCCCCAAATATGACATGTTTTAGGTGTCTATAGCAGGCTTGGATTACTTCTACTTATTCTTATCATTTTGATTGTTCTTGCTCCAATATTTCTTGTTGCAGAGCTTGAGGTCTCCCTCATCAAACTTTATGTCTTAAATAAGCTTGGCTTGAGCCAAGGCTTATTTGAATGATTCATATTGTTGTAATTGCAATAATAGAGAGATGTGTTTTGTGTAGCTCTTTGAGAACATTCAAATGAGTTCCTCTATGGGGACAGAGAATGATAGTTTTACCATGAATTTTCTCCACCTATCCCCATAGTCCATCACTGGATCATCATCATATTACTTCAAATTAGCTAGATCAAACAAGTTTAGCTTCTTCTTGGCACCAAAGGAGAAGCGTTCAAGGAACACATTCTCCAATTGCGCAAAACTAGTAATGCTATGCTTGGGAAACTAATTGAACCATTTAATTGTTGCACCTGAGAACATCATGATGAATGTCCTCAACATCAAGGCATCATTCTTCTCAAGGTGGAAGCACGTGTTCATGAAGTTGGTCATGTATTCTTGCGCATCTCCCTCTCCCTTAAACTTGTCTAGCCTAGGCATCTCAAAGTGCCTAGGATATACAGGGCTTAGGACTGAGGGGCACAGAGGTTGGTTGTGTATCTTGCTCAACATCAACATCTGTCCAGTCATGTCGTACTTCTCGAGAGAATTGACTCTCTCGATGAGTTTCTGGTATGCCTTCAAGAAAATAATCTCATGTTCTTGAATGTTTGCTCATGATGGTAAGGGTAATCATGTGTTTACCCAATTTGGGCATTTGTACTCATCTCCCATAACCATGGATGGATGTTCAAAATATGTCTATTCCTGATCTTCCATCCCTACCTATTCCTCATTGAATTGTGTTTGTTCAAGGTCTAGGTGTTGATGCTATGAAGTGTGGTGAGCACACTCATTTCCTCACCTAGTGCTTCTCTCCTATTGAGAATCAGCACGTCTCTCATGTCAGTATCTCTCACCACCTATGTATGCATCTATTTGAGTTAGCCTCTTTACTAGCTCCTCGCACTCAGCTCTTTCTTCTCTTGAGTGTTTTTCTTGTAGGTGCAAACACCTCTTCCTTCGATATTCTTGCTCAAGAGCTTCTACATGCTCTCGCTTGATGTGCAATGCTTCCTCTAACCTACGTATGTGGTCAAATTGACCTGCTACTTAAGGTTCATGCCTTTCTAACTTTGTGCAAGGACTTCTAATGCTTAGGCCCCTCAAGGAGGCTCCTACTGTGTGCTTGCCCTTATCCACCAGGGTGACATATTTTATGTTCTGTGTTATGGTTTGAGTACCCCCATGATCGAAAGTAGTGTATGTGCTACGAGGTTGCTTTGAAGCTTCCCCTGGTTCATTGGTGCATCTAGTAGATACGCTACATGAACTTCTTGAAGCAAAATGTTCGATAGCAATACTTCTAGGAGCTGGTCTCAAGGGAACTCAATCCAACTCATAAAGCTATTGAGTTATTCACGGTTGATCCCACAGAGTCCCATTGGAACCAATGAGCTCATAGTCCAAGGGTACCCTCTTATATGTAGGGAGGTTGTAGGATGTCTTGGGTCTATGACTGGGTGTAGCCCTAGGGTCTTTCCCTATAGTGGGCTGATCTGTCCTATGTGTATCATGTGAATTTTGGGGCCTTGCAACCCCTGCATGCCTATGTGATTATGGAGGCCTTGATGCCTCCTCATATCAGTGTGATGATGGAGGCCTTGAAGCCTCTAAAAGTTTGTGCAATGAGGGAGGTCATGATGCCTCTACATGTTGGTATAAAGAGGGGGTTCGTGATGCATCCACTTATCTATGCGATGAGGAAGGCCTTGAGGACTCCTTGTATTTGTATGATGAATGAGGTTGTGATGCCTCTGTGTGCTTGAGTGATGAGAGAGGCCATGAGGCCTCCTCATGTCTATGTGATGAGGAACCAGGATGTGGCTCTCTTGTTGGGGTTTCTCGAGGAGTCCCCCCAAGGGTTGAGTTATCACCCTTAAGGCTTGCCAAACTTTGTTCAATAATACTATGGGGGGTGGCTCAATGCCAGTGTGACTATGAGTGTGTGGAGTGTTAGCTTCCCCCTCAGTGTTGAACCAAGGGTGGTTGCTCCATGTGTATACCATGGTTGCTCCATGTGTATACCATGGGGGTCCCACCGTGATCGCCATTTGTGTGACCCTAAGGAGTACACACCGTAACTGACCCGACTTGTAATATATTTATTATATCAAATTGAAAGGAATGATCATGCAAATGACACGTAAATACAAAAAATAAATAAATATGCTTATTATTGATATTTCCAATCCACGGTTACATATTTATCCCTTTGAGGGATAACCAGTTTTTGATACAATCAGTTACAAGCGAGACACAAATTGTGGAATAAATCCCCTCGTAAAGGGGTGATGCACTTTCACAGGCTTCTCGATCCCGCACACAAACTTGTATGAGGGCTCACTTATGCCTCCTCCTTCTCTCATCTAGGAGGGATCTCATGCTTCAATTTTTTTGTCTTAGTCCTATAAATGTATAGATATGCATACATGGAAACAACAAATTATGCTTAGCAGCCCAGGCTACCTCCTCAGATAAGGTTGTTAGTATAAAACCTGATAAACAATATAGAAAGAATAATATGACTAAATGCAATAAAACTAATGAAAGATGCAGGCATATCTTAGAAACAATAATGTAAGTGCATATAGTAAATCATACCTATGGTAGAGATAAATGCTGAGGCAAAAAGTAATTGAATCTAATGCTAAAAAAATAAGCTAATGTTAGAACCCTAGGTTATGCTTGCAGGCCACTATCTGAGACATCGGCCATGAAATAGACCTTTCTCCTCACGATCCAAGGGTTGTAGCACCAGGTTATTTGCTCAATTTTATGTTCAAGGATTTTCGGATGGGTCAAATACATGAAATGATGATGAATAATAATGGATGTGAATAAGGGATGCATAGTCTCTCCTCAATAGGATAGCACTTCATTGCTCCTCAAGGATGCATAGATTCTCTCTCTAATCTGACAGGGATTTGTTGAATAAACTCTAAAAATTATGGATCTTTTGCTCTTTTTGGGAGAGTTCATATGTAGACTTCCCTCTCTTAGATCTAGACCCTAGCTTCCTAGAGAAGCTTCAATCCAAATTGCATGTGACTGACCATCCTAGGTGGGAAGCATCAGTCACAAACTAGCATTGAAGGGGCAATTAGGAGGAACTAAAGGAGTTCCTCACCAAAATATGCCCGTAAAAAATGTAAAGGTGTAGTCAGACTGCATGATATAGGTATGTTTTCATGGCCAAAGTGTGCATGGTGCTAGCTACTATCAGGTCTAGCAACTAGGTGTGGCCGCTGTAGTCTTCAGCAACCATGTGTAGCGGCCACTCTGCCTGAGAGCGGCCAAGCCTGGATGGGCTAGAACTACCCTATTTGATTCGTTAGGACCACTTCTTGCTCTTGTAGAGATCCAATAAGATTCATATAGTCTACAAATGTGTCCATATGGGTAATCTCCTAAATATGACATGTTTTAGGTGTCTACAAAAAGTGTTGGAGTGATAGTTCAAATTCTGTGAAACAAATTATTCATTACTAATTTGAGAAAGAGAGATTGAAATTTATTGAGAATTGTTGTGAGTGTGAAGCATATTGAGTCTCTAACAATTCTCTATATGTTTATATTGTAAAACAAGAAATATTGTAAGTGATTGAGAATTATTGTGAGTGTGAAGCATATTGAGTCTCTAACCATTCTCCATATGTTTTTGTGGTTAAACAAGAGAGTTTGAAAGTGATTAAGTATTGTTGTGAGTGTGAAACATATTGAGTCTCTAACCATTCTCTATATGTTTATGTGAGATTAAAACAAGATTCTATGTGAAACTTGTGTGTGTAATTGAAGAGGTTTTTTGTGATAGATTGAGTTGAGTTGAGTAAGATTTTGTGGAAGCTTACAATGCAGATTTAAGAAAAGTCTTGGTGAAGACTTGTTGAGCAGATTGGACAAGTTCTAGTGAGGACTTGTTGAGAATATTTGAGGTAAGTCTTGGTGAAGACTTGTTGAGAAGATTGGACAAGTTCTAGTGAGGACTTGTTGAGCAGATTTGAGGTAAGTCTTGGTGAAGACTTGTTGAGCAGATTGGACAAGTTCTAGTGAGGACTTATTGAGCAGATTTGAGGTAAGTCTTGGTGAAGACTTGGGAGAAGTTAGAGCAAGTTCTAGAGAGGACTTGTGGATAGATTTGAGGTAAGTCTTTGAGAAGACTTGAGAGCAGAGTTGATTGATTGATTTGTTCAAACCTTGAGTTAAGGTTTGGGGCAGATCTAGTAGAGTTGATTTGTGATTGGATCAAGCTTTGTGTTAAGGCTTGAGGATAGATTTGAGGATAGAGTTTGGTGCAGATTTGAGGATAGGTTTGTGCCAGATAAAATATAGAGATTGAGCAGATTTGTGCTAGATCGAAGGACTATGTTTAGTGTAGATCAGAGATAAAGATTGAGAAGATTTGTGCTAGATCGAAGGACTATGTTTAGTGTAGATTTGAGATAGAGTTGAGAGCAAGCTTTGGAGGTGACAAAGTAGAGGATAGTAGTCTCCAGTGGATAGAGATCCATTAGCCAAGGTAGAGAGGATAGAGGTCTTCAATGGAGAGAGATCCACAAGCAGTGTAGTGGAGGTAGTAGTCTTCTAGAGGATCACCATCCAGAGTAGAGGAGAAGGAGTTCTCCTATGGATAGAGATCCATAGACCAGCTAAGGGGATTGGTGTCTCCTATGGAGAGAGATCCATAAACATGATTAGGGGATTGGTGTCTCCTTTGGATAGAGGTCCATAAACATTGTAATAGGGAAGGATTCCCAAGAGATTTGTTGAGAAAATTTTAGTGAAATATTTTCTTCGTGGAGTAGCCCACATTGGGTGAACCACGTTAAATTGGTGTCTCTATTGTGTGTGATGATTTATGCATTGCTTTGGTTACTACTATTGATATTGCCATTGATTATATTGGATAATATTATTTGGGAAAGAAAAATAAAAAGTGGTCTTATATTGTTCACCCCCCTCTCAGTATAAGCTTGTGTTCTTCAATTGGTATCAGAGTTGGTTCCTTCAGAAAGGGTCTAACAACTTGAAGGAAGATCTTACAAGAACACACATGGCAAAGAAAGGCAAAAGTAGAACCATGAGACCTAAAAAGAAAAGAACACACATAGTCATGAAAGAAAAGGAAGATGAATTTGATTTTGTTTTCAAAGAGATTGTTTCTCTAAGAGAAGTGGAAATAGATTCAAGAGATGAATCAAACAGTGGAGAAGAGACTAAATTGATAAAATTTTGTACCAGATGTAGGAAGACAGGTCACCATGCAACTTATTGTTCACAAGATGGTGAAGAATGTTTTATTTGTGGTCAACTCGGTCATGATGCAGGTTATTGCAATGGGTTTAGTAGTAGTGAAGATGAAATGGAACTCAAGGAAAACAAGCACAATCAAAATAGGTATGAAGAAGAAACTCTACTTTCGACAATAGAAGAAAATGCTCCTATTGAAGACCAAAGAAAAAAGAAAAATTCAGAAAGAGAAAAGGAGGAAGTCACTCTTAAGGAACTTGTTGAGTTGAAAATGGAGAACTTAGAATTAAAGGCTCAAATACAAGAGGATGAGAAATGTAAGACAAAGCTTCTACAAGATCTCTCTGACTTGAAATATAAGATTGAAAAGGCAAGGAGAGCTAAAAAATGTATGGTTGAACAATCAAAGGTAAAAGAGCTAGAATGTGAAAGACTTATTGTTGATCTCAAAGAATTAAAAAGGGAGAACTCAAGATTAAGGGTTCAAGCTCAAGAAGATGAGAAAGCAAAAGCAAAGTTTCTACAAGAGCTCACTAACTTCAAAATTAAGGTTGAAGAGGCAAGGAAAATGGAAGAAGGTATGGCTGAAAAATTAAAGACAAAAGATCTAGAGTGTGAAAGATTAGAACATGAGATAGTTTCACTAAGGATGGAAGTGAAAGACTCTAAGGACAAGCTACACAAGTTTGAGAAAAATTCAAAGACCTTGGACAAGATTATCAATGCACAAAGATCATCAATCACCAAAACAGGACTTAGTTTTGAAGAAGAACAAGGGAAACAGGAAGCAGAAAAAGGAGAGTCAAGCTCAAGCACCAAAGAAGAAGAAGCTTCAAAAGAAGAGAGTGAAAGAGAGAGTGAGACTTCTAAGGATAATTTGGACAATAGAAAGTTCAACAAGGAAAGAAACAATGCACAAATAAGGAACAAATGGAACAAGAAACAAGACAGGGTAGAAGAGACTAAGAGACCAATGGGGTCAAGGCAAGGTTTCTTCAATGGATGTTGCTTCTCATGTCACAAGTTTGGGCACAAGGCTACACAGTGTAGGACACATGAAAGACATGAATATGAAAATTTTAGAAACATGCATCTCTTTCAAGGGTATTGCTACTCTTGTAATCAGTTTGGTCATAAGGCAGTTAATTGTAGGGTACATGATAGGAATGGATATGGCTTCACCAGGAGAAACTTCAAGATATTTGCACCTTCAAGGAATCACAACATTAAGTGTTATAAGTGCAATAATGTTGGGCATATAGCCAAGTGGTGTAGAGCAAAATTTCCAGAACCTCCAAGGATAGGCAAGAAAGAGGATTCTCAAAAGGTTCAAAAAGGTATGACATCAAAAGTATGGAAAAAGAAGGTGGACAAAAGTGAAGAGCAGTGTATGTTGGGAGTAGAGATACTCCCACCCCATAACTAACCACCTCAAGGAAAGGAGGTGGGGAAGGGGTCGAGCTAAGAGTTTTATCTTTAGCCCCAAGCCCCAAAGGTGGCCCTTTGCCATTGATGTCAAAGGGGGAGAGATTTGAGTTAGGGGGAGAGCATTCAGTCAGGGGGAGTAGTTTCTCAAGGGGAGCAGAACTAAAAAGGTAAAAGAAATGGTAAAAGGAAAATGGGTTGCCATCAATGACAAAGGGGGAGATTGTTGGAAATATGAGCAAGTTTTGTTGTCATTGATGTCAAGAGTCAGTGTCAGTAATCAGTGTAGGATTTGGCAAAAGGAAGGTTAAAATATTGATATTTTAAGCCCAAGAGATTTGGTCTAAGAGCTTCACATGATTGGTCAAAAGGATGGTTAAATACCCTAAAGGAAAGGGATTCCTAGGCCTAAAGGAAATAATATTATAATATTTATTATTATAATATTAAAGGTGGAAAGATAAGGTCTAAGAGTGGAAAAGAAAAATACCTAGGTCTAAAGGACATAATATTATAATATTTATTATTATAATATTAAGGGTTAAAAGACCATGGTTAAAGGCCCAAAAGATATTTAAAAGATTTAAGTTATTTAATATTTAAATTATTCTTCAATAATTTAAAATTAAATATTTAAATATTTTAAATAAGCTTTAAAGATTTAAGTTTGAATATTTAAGTTGGGCACCATACTATAATGAAGTGAAGACGACTTTATTTTAAAAGGGCCTTGGTGGTATTTTAAAATTAAAGATTAAAAAAATCATTAACCACCTCTCAACCGCCGACGTCTCTTAAACGCTTATGGCACTATATAAAAGGGAAATAAAAATGTGTATGAAGGCAATGGTTAATGCAAGGCATAATAAAGAAAATATTTCGCATCCACTCAAACACGTGAATAAAAAGGAAGAAGATGAATTCGTGCGTATTCCAAGGGCAACGAAAGACAAAAGTTGAAGTGCACCATTTTTGTCTTACATGGGTGCGTAGCCTAGGTGGTAGATTGGTCGCTACGCTAACCGAGGACTCGAGTTCAATTCGCGTAAGAAGCACGCGCAATTTGTGGCTAAGGTGTGCTTTAAATTATTTTTATATTTTATTCTATTTTGGATGGTTATGGAAGGGTAGGAAGTAATACGCGTTGTTAGGTAAGCCTAGGAGTTATAAGGGTTTATATAACTTTATAAGGGAGACATAAGGGTAAGACGGATATATATTAAAAATTACATTATAATTGTTTGGGGTTTTTGGTTGTGTAATATAAAGAAGGGAAGTTAGATATTGGAGTTATAAAAAAAAAATAATATATATTTTGTTGTATGTGAATTGTTTGGGGTTTTTCTTTTTGAGTATTTAGAAAAAGAGTTAAGGCTTGGAGTGATAAGGGTGTGTAAGGTATTTGTTTTGATATGGAAGTTGAATGAAAAATTAATTTTTATATATTGAATGATATTCGGTTAAGTTTGGAGATTATAAGGTGTACTTGTGACTTGCTATTTTTGTATGGTGGAATAATTATTGGAAAAATATTTGCAAGGAGATTTTGAGAAAGATTGTTGTTACCTAACCTTAATATTGGCAAAGAAGATTTGATTGTGGTTGAGACAGGTTTTGAGGTCATTTCTCCATCAAGAAAAAGGTATGGGCATATCTTCCTTGTGAGTGAAATATTGTTGGGTTGGATGTTATGAATGCTAAGTTGGAGTGAAAAGGTTTGTTTGATAAGCATTGTTGAGTAAGCTTTCATGTGCATGATTGGTGAATGTTTGTGAGAACATTTGAGTGAGAAATTGAGAACTATCTTGAACTAGGGTTTGTGAAAGACCATGAGTATCATTGTTATGTGAGATTGTTTGATAAGCATTGTTGGAAATATTTGAGTAAGCTTTCATATGCTTGAATTAGGGTTTGTGAAAAGATCATGAGTATCATTGTTATGTGAATTTGGAATCATCTTGAGTCAAGGTTGAGTTCCATAGTGTGAGTTGTTGAAAGCATTGTGAAACACTTGTTTAGGGTTTGTAAGCAAGTTGTGTTTCATTGAGTGATTGGTTGAGTGGAGTTGATTGAGCATAGTTGATTGAAAGTGTTGGAGTGATAGTTCAAGTTTTGTGAAACAAATTATTCTTTATTCTAAATTGATTTGAAAGAGAGATTGAAAGTGATTGAGTTGTTGTGAGTGTGAAACATATTGAGTCTCTAACCATTCTCTATATGTTTCTATGGTTAAACAAGAAAGATTGAAAGTGATTGAGCATTGTTGTGAGTGTGAAGCATATTGAGTCTCTAACCATTCTCGATATGTTTTTGTGGTTAAACAAGATAGTTTGAAAGTGATTGTATTTTTGTGAATGTGAAACATATTGAGTCTCTAACCAATTCTCGATAGATTTCAGTGAGATTGACACAAGATTATGTGTGAAACTTATGGATAGAATTGAGGAAGTTTTAGTGAAAGATTAAGGATAGATTTGTGTGAGCTTTTGTGGAAGCTTACAATAAGATTTGAGGCAAGTCTTGGTGAAGACTTGTTGAGTAGATTGGACAAGTTCTAGTGAGGACTTGTTGAGCAGATTTGAGGTAAGTCTTGGTGAAGACTTGTTGAGTAGATTGGACAAGTTCTAGTGAGGACTTGTTGAGAAGATTTGAGGTAAGTCTTGGTGAAGGCTTGTTGAGAAGATTGGACAAGTTCTAGTGAGGACTTGTTGGACAGATTTGAGGTAAGTCTTGGTGAAGACTTGAGAGCAGTTAGAGCAAGTTCTAGAGAGGACTTGTGGATAGATTTGAGGTAAGTCTTTGAGAAGACTTGAGAGCAGAGTTGATTAATTGATTTGTTCAAACCTTGAGTTAAGGTTTGGGGCAGATCTAGAAGAGTTGATTTGTGATTGGATCAAGCTTTGTGTTAAGGCTTGAGGATAGATTTGAGGATAGAATTGAGGATAGATTTTGGTGTAGATTTGAGGATAGTTTTGTGCTAGACCAAATATAGATATTGAGTATATTTGTGCTAGATCGAAGGATTATGTTTAGTGCAAATTTGAGATAGAGCTAAGAGTAAGCTTTGGAGGTGACAAAGCAGAGGATAGTAGTATCTAGTGGATAGAGATCCATTATCCAGGGTAGTGAGTGAGGACAAAGGTCTTTAGTGGAGAGAGATCCACAAGCCAGTGTAGTGGAGGTAGTAGTCTTCTAGAGGATCACCATCCAGAGTAGAGGAGGAGTTCTCTTGTGGATAGAGATCCACAAACCAGCTAAGGGGATTGGTGTCTCATGTGGAGATAGATCCATGAAATTGATTAGGGGATTGGTGTCTCCTTTGGACAGAGGTCCATAAACATTGTAATAGGGAAGGATTCCCAAGATATTTATTGAGAAAATTTTAGTGAAATATTTTCTCCGTGGAGTAGCCCACATTGGGTGAACCACATTAAATTGGTGTCTCTATTGTGTGTGATGATTTATGCATTGATTTGGTTACTGCTATTGATATTACCATTGATTATATTGGATAATATTGTTTGGGAAAGAAAAGTAAAAAGTGGTCTTATACTGTTCACCCCCCTCTCAGTATAAGCTTGTGTTCTTCACTACATAAAGTGCTAATGTTGATATACGAAAATCCAAATTTAGCTGTAATTCAAGATGTAGAAATAGTTGATGTACCTCCATTGTTTGGTATGTTATTGTACTAGGATTTTTTAAGATATCTAGGAGGATACATAACCCAAGAGTAGGATCATATACTAATATTATTGGCCAAATAAGTCATCACAATGCCCAATCAAGGCTTGCATATTTTTTGCATTAGGGGATATAAGAAGCAAAATATGAACCCTATTAAGGAGCCAATATGTAAAAGAAAAGTAAGTTTTGGTAATTCACCAAAAGTGTGGTTAACTCAGCCTAAATCTAATTTTTTGTTGTCCAACCTCATACCCCATGATGACCTTCAAAACCAATGGGCTACAAAATGCTACAATTGTCTCCGCTAGAAAATGGTAACTCGTGATGCAAAGATGATAAAATATTATAAAATATGGATGATCAAAAAAATGGGATCCCAAGAGGAAAAAATATCAGTGCACATCTCTCAAAAAGCTAGAGTTAGTTCATAGGGCTAGTGGAGAAAAACCAGATTCTTGGTTTATCACTCACATCCATAATACATAAATTTCATAATAAGAAAAAAAAATGAGATCTTATTGGGGTTAGTAGCAATTGGACACTATGAAAAGTTGATTATGAAGAGAAACTCAATTTTGGTACCATATGGTCAGGGTATTGCAGTTTTACAAGGTAAGCTTTCAAAAATTTCAAAGCCAAGCGTGGGCACATATGTCATGATTTTGTGTACATAGCCAACAAGTACATTAAGTGACTTATTACAATCATGATGAATAAATAGGGTAGTTTCATGTTCGAGTGTGCACCTTACATCATCATGTACATACACATCAAATAAGTAGGAAATAATTTGGAAAGTAGATTGAGTGAATCATGATTTAGGGTATCGGATCTTCAGTAAAATTATGTGTCATTTGAAGAAACCACCAAGAAATACAAAGTATAACGCTAATCCTTTGAATTTTCCCTCTTCCATATTTCTCTTCATGATATTTTTTAACTCTATAGCCAAATGGATAAAGGTAGACTAGTTTCAAAATCACACAATATATTGCAACATACAATATGATGAAGGCAATACAACTGAAACATGTGTGAACAAGGAGTAGTGTCATGAATTGCACAATATGATGTCACATGAAAGCAAGAGAAATGTGAGCAAAAAAATCACCTAACACAGAGGGAAATGATTTAAGTGAGCTGATTTTTGTGAGCCTTTCTTTATGGCTTATTTAGGAGTAGCTATGTGAGCTATTTTAGTATTTCATACTTATAGAATATTTCCATTATTATATATTAGTTTGGTACTTTATTTCATTTTTGTAAGTTTGATTATCTTAAGTAATAAGTCTCAAAATCTAACAGTAGTATTAAAGCCATAAGGGACCACCATTGTTATAGTCTACCTGAACTTTACTACATCTTTACAAATTAGACCTGTCGCTGCATGTAAACACTACCATAATAAATTCCTTAAAGTGTGAAGGATATTATCTCTAGAAAGAGAAACCAAAGAAGCTAGTTTGGTGGAGAATTTCTATTCCAAGAAAAAATTCAAAATAGGAGATTTTAGGTCTTGAAGTTAGATCTTGATATTTGTGGAGATTAAGGAGAATAAGAGATCCACGAAAGAGGTCTTATTGAAGGAATTGGTAAATTGAAGAAGACTGCAAATTGTAAATTGACTAGAGTCTTTCCACAAGATTGTGAAGACTAATACTCAACAGAAGATTGGTTCCACTAGTTTTGAGAATAACTAGTGAAGTTTATTTATTTTAAAATTCTAGGAATTCTAATATATTTGGCACTACTATCTAAGTTTTTGGTTGTAAAAATTGAACACCCAGAAGTTGAGAAGATTCCTAAAAAGGGTACAGAAGAATTTCACCTTCGTCACCTGAAAGTCTATGTGCTTTCCTTGTGTAGGGATTATTTCTATGTTCCAAAAATTAGAGATTAAATATTGGAGGAGACTCTTGAAGGAAGTCCCCTAGAATATTGCAGACAAGAAAACTGCAAATTGAAGAAGTTGAAGAGAACCCAAAGAGGTTAGTTTTAAGAACTTTCAATTTTGGAAGATTGAATATTGGAGATTGAAGATTTGTAGGAGAGTATATTGAAGGTAGCCTAGAGCTACAATTTGGAAAAGTGTTGGGTAGAATTTGAACTGCCCGTAGATAGGAGATTGAAGGTGTTTAGACAAAATTAAAAGTCAGTATTCTAGAGACTCTCATTGCAAATATAAGCCAATGAAAGAAGTAAGGATTTGACTATAGAGTTGTAAGTTTATGAACACCAGTTTGGAAAGCATTAATAGTTGCTATATTTAGATTATGTGAAGACAAGATTGAAGGATATTCAAAGCCACAAAAATAGATCTTGTGGACAACATTGAAGGAGGATAGAAACTTGTATATTTGGAGTAGTTTTGTGAAAGGGTATTTGGGAGAAAAAAAGGAGAAGTTGAGCAGTAAGCAAGGCTACAAATTGAGTAAGATTTAGAGCAAAAAAGTAAAGGAGAACATTGGTGCAAAGTTTGCTAGTTTGAGATAGCAAGTTGGGTGAATCAAGTCACTAAAGAGATTAAGCAAAACAAAGAAAAGAAAGGTATGCAATATTGGTGCAATCTAAGTCTATTATTCGAGTATTGAAATCAACTATACATAAAGTATTAAGAGCACCATATTATTATGTGAGATCCATATTGCATTCAAAAAAATAATAATTAAATGAGTTAATAGAGTTTACATATTAATGATCTAGGAGAAATAAGGAGTGCATAGTATTTTTAGTGAATGCTTTACTATTGTATATTTATTAAAGCAAAGTGAAAGCAATAATCTAAGCTAAATGAAGACCTAATAAAGGTTAAAAATTCAACAAAATTTCTAAGTGTCAAAAGATACTAGAATAAGTGTAAGAGTCTTGGATGAGCACAAGCATTGAGAGGTGTTGAAAATGTCATTGTAGAAGAAGAATCACCACTCAAAAGAGCAAGAGGAACTGCCACTCACAAGGAGTGTTACCATTGCTCTAAGGAGGGAAAACAATTAATCTCTACACTATTGGAGAGACGTGGATAGAAACTCCACACCATTGAAGATACGTAGATGAGATCTACACCATTGGATTCCATTGAAGAGACAAATCCACCTATGAAAACATCAAAGAAAAGGAGGACACTCGTCCTTGAGAGGACAATAGTCTCTAGTGGAAATAGTTCCATCAAGCTAGGGCAATGAGGACAGGTTTTTGAGTAGGGACAAGAGTCTTCAGTGGAGAGAGATCCACAAGCCAGTGCAGTGGAGGTAGTAGTCTTCTAAAGGATCACCAACTATAGTAGAGGATAAGGAGTTCTCTTGTGGATAGAGATCCACAGACCAAATTTAGGGGATCAACATCTCCTTTGGATAGAGGTCCATAAACATTGTAATTGGGAAGGATTCCCAAGAGATTATTTGAGAAATATTTAGAAAAAATATTTTCTCCTTGGAGGTAGCCATATTTGGGTGAACCACATTAAATCTATGCGTCTATTGTGTGTGGTGATTTATGCATTGCTTTGATTACTGTTGTTGATATTGCTATGTATACATTGCATAATATTGTTTTGGAAAGAAAAGTAAAAAGTTCTCTTATACTGTTCACTCCCCTCTTAGTATAATCTTGTGTTCTTCAAAATAAAGTTAATATTGGAGTGTAGGTTTATTGAATCTAGAGAGGGAGAAGTTATCTCTCATATAAGCCAATGATTCAGTCCAAGACAACACATGTGAATACAACATCTTTCATAGACGTACGTAGTGGAAGATTTGCAGAGGAGTCAAATGTTGTTGATAGGAGAATACAACTCTAAGCCTAAGGTAATTTATTTCATTCAAATTACTCATAAGATTGAGTTAGGAGTAATAAGAAATTTTATAAGGATACTATTTTCTAAGGTGAAAAGGAAAGATATTTTGAGAAGAATAAATTTATATTTGAAACCTTATATATAATAGCAAATTCGACAATTATTAAAGGAATAATTATTTATTAGAAGTTATTGGAGAAATATATACATAAGAGTTTTGTAATTCAAATATTTAAAGTTACAAAACTATTTTAGAATATTTGCAATTTAATTGAGTTGGAGTAATAAGGATTTCTACAACAAATTGAATTTATAATAATTGCAAATACATTCTTCTAAATTTCTAAATTTGGAGATATAAGGTATTCTACATCAACTTAGGAGTTAAGAAATTTAGAGACATTATATTTTGTGACTAAGAGAAAGAAGGTTAATTCTAAGAAATCATTTTCTATACTAGGAAATAATGCCTACCTAAAATGATATGAACAACATTATTAGAAAGGAAAGAGCAAGTGTCATAAAAATTGGAATCAAGAATTTATTTATAAAATATGAAGGAGACTTAGACCTTACCTCAAAAAGGATTCATAGAAGCTTTAAAAGATAATTTTGAAACCATGGAATATTATCTACATACTCGACTTACTGAAGCAATTGATAATGGAAAGAGTGACATTCAAATTTCTTTAGAATTTGGTAGCATATTATACATGACACTACTTACATTCAAATGTTACAAGGATGAAAATGTAGAACAAAAAAGATTGATAGAATTACTTAAACTAAAAATAGAAATGTATGAATCATACCTAGAGAAGATATTTTAGTCCTCATGAAGTATTTGTACTTCAAGTTATACTGACACAAAATATTATCATGATGTCTTAAGTGGTTGTTTAGAAGCTTCTATACAGAATATTGAAAATGATGAAAAGGACAAAGTCAAAGAGAATATACTCTTGCAAGAATCAGGTGATAATACATCCACATATGATAGTACTGATTCTAAGGACATGAATAAAGAAGAAGAAGAAGAAGAAGAACTAGATCAAGAAGAGATACAGTACAAAGTGAGTTAGAAAAAGAAGATCCATATTGAAGACAAGTCTTCAATAACCAAATAATGTAATACGAGGGGGTGTTAGAGTATATTACATTATTTGGTACATGTATTAGATTAGGATTTACTTTGTGTTGTAATAAATGCACATGGGTGCATAATATTTAATAATGTAAATGTGCACATTTGTCCATGTGTACATGAGTCCATATAATAGGAAGTTGAGTAGTCTAGAAGTGGGAAGGCCAAGAGTGCTTCATGTGAAGGGTCACATTACATTATATATACATGGTAATGTGGAGATATAACATTACTTGGTTCGTTTAGTGCTACGACTCCATTTTAGTGAGTCTTTATATATGGCTTATTTAGGAGTAGCTATGTGAGCTATTTTAGTATTTCATACTTACATAATATTTTCATTATATATATATGAGTTTGATACTTTATTTTATTTCTGTAAGTTTGATTATCTTAAGTAATAAGCCTCAAAATCTAACACTCTCACCACCATTTTGTTATGCTTACCCATCTCCTTCACCCTAATTTTGTATATTTTCATGTATAATTTTGACCTTCCCCTTTTCCTCTTTGTATATCCTTTATTTCTTATTCGATGGCGCATTTTTGTAAGAGCGAGTACACCATTCTCCTTTGGATTAAATCCTTTTTTTTTCTCACATTTTAATCCTATTTAAATATTTCTACATTGTTCTAAGGATAAGGTAATAGGGGTTTCTCAACCTTGCAAGCAAGGTTCCCTTGTGAGTTTCCAAGAATGTGGGTGATTTTTTGTGCTCTCCTTGCCCATCCAACTTTTTTTAAACAAGGAGATCTTAGGCTACAAATAGATATGGCAAAGGCAAGTACAATAAAAACTAGATATTCTCCACTCTAATGGCATTTTTATAAGGTTAGATAATTGGCATTTGCATAAGGTTAGAAGAACAAAGCTGAAGAGTTTGAATTTCTCAAAAGAGTGTGACATCGTGACATCACGATATGTTACTACATCACAGTCGTAAGGCATTAGGAAGGCTAGAAGTAGAAATTGGGGTGCAACATAACAACTTGTTATTGTGTTGTGATCACAGATGCTTGTGGAAGGAAAGGATAGAAGATCATTGTAGTGTCACAACATGTACCCACATCACGATCAAAATATCAAGAAGGTTTAAGGCTAAGGATTATTGTGACATCACGAAAAGTCATTGCATTATGGTTGCCAAGGCTAGATCAAGCCAAAATATGAAAGGAAGGCATGACATCATGACAAGGTGCTATGTCATGATTGTAAAGGTTCGAGAAACTCACAAGGCCAAAAATTGTCATGACATCAGAATAAGGCACTGCGTCATGGTTTCCAACACCTAAGAAGCTTGCTAATTGAAAAGTATCATGACATCGCAACATGTTCCTATGTCACGACTGCTAAAGCTCCAAAAACATGTAAGACATAATAATGGTGTAACATCACAACATGTTCGTATATCACGATCACAAAGGCTTGGAAAGCCAAGGATGCAGAAGGGGATGCAACATCACGATAGGTCTCTGAGTCTAACCACCATAGGTTTCAAGGGATAGAATATTTTGTGAAGGTTTTAGTCTACCATGGCCATTACAGGATCAATGGTGACAAGTGTTTTCAAGAATGAAGAATGGATCGAATTTCAAGATCATATCCACTACTTCCTCACATGCACAAAGCATTTAATCCATAGGCCCATTTTAGATCAACATGGTTGTTTTTTGTTGTAACAACTTTTGGAATGAAAGCTATTTTTGGTATTTTTATTATTGAACCATAGGATGATTATAAATAAGAGTAATGGCCTCTTGTGAAAGGGTTGAATCTTAGGCATTTACAAGTTACATGTACGAAGGCTTTTGAAGAAGGCAATACAATTAAGATCTTTGTTTGGCCTTTGGTTCAACATCTTGCAGAATATGTCTGTATGTGTGGATGAATATTTCTACTTTAGCTAGGTGAATATTCATGATATTAATTCTGCTTTCTAGATTTCTATGCATGTTTGTTCTCTAGTTCTAAAACTTATAATCTATGAAATTGAATATTGATTAAGATTACTCTGCATATGATAAAAAAATTGGTTGATCTGTTAGAATATTTTGATGGTTGTTTTGTTTCATGATCTTTACGTATTTCTTGCTATTGCCTAATTGGTACCATATTAAGTTCTAGCTTTGATTGTGTTTATTTCTTTATGCACCATTTTCCTCCCACATCATATATTTTAGTTAGTTAGAACCTTATAGGAGCCATCCTTCTTTGGATATTGAGCCAGTTAAGCCTTGCAACTTGCTTGGTCATTCAATGTTGGCCAAGTCTTGGGCACACATTTCACTATAGGTAGATTTTGACCAACAGTTCCACTAGTATCACTTCACCAACCATTATACAACCTGGATTTGATTTAGAGGCTCTATCAGAGAAAAGTGTAGGGAAATTTATCTGTAAAGGTTTGATTGTTCAAATATGTGGCCCAAAATTTATGAGATTTTGGAGTTCCATTTGGTATAATAGTTGTATATCCATTTTTCTTAATCTCCTATGTATTGTTATTTATGATATATAGCTTTTGTGTTCAAGACTGTCTCCCTTAGCATTCTATTGGTTAACACTTGAAAATTGGTTCTTTTGTCATAAAAAATTATCCAATTTATTTCCTTCTTGTTGGAATTTTTGCCACATTGTGTGGATTGTTGATTATTCATGCATAAGATGTTGAAATTCTCACTTCTATACAGGTTTTGATGCAAAAAAAAAGGCTAAGTTCGAAGACTATCGCGAAATCACGACAAAAAGCAGCATGGAGGGCACAGTAGCAAAACCATCGCGATATTGTGACATGTCGTGTTATCGCAGGTCGGTTGATGAGAGAGAAAACAAACGCAAAGTCGTAGCAATTTTACGACGTGTCGAAAAATCGCGATCAGCGCAGTCAATGGGAGCAAAGTCAACAAACTGTCGCAAAATTGCGACGTGTTGGAGAATCGCGATCAAAATGGTCAACGGAGGTAGCATGGCAAAGAGGTAGCGAAATCATGACATGTTGCATTTTCGTGACTTATAATGGGCATGGAGTAGAGCAGAGAAAAAGGTCACGAAATCGTGACATAACTGAGCGAAAGGCAATGAGAATCAACTTTGTAGCGATATCACGACAAAATATGGCACACAGTATGAAAGGCAGAAGAAGTAGCAAAATAACTACATGTTGCATGGTTGCGGCAAGATGCAGACAGAAATGCTTAAGGCGCTTAAGGCATGAATACGTCATGATTTCGTGACATTTATGGGATGAAGCCAAGCAAGACGAAGACATAGCAAAATCGCTACGTGTTGCGTGGTCGCGGTTAAGGTGGATGGAAAAGTTGAAGGCACGAACGACGTAGCGATTTTGTGACACTTTTGTAAATGAGTCCAAGCATGAAGCAGACATCACAAAATCATGACAGGAAGTGGTAGCAGTAGAGAACGCAGAAAAACGTCACGATTTCACGACACATTGTTGAAGAAGGACCAAGTGTAGAAAGTTGTAGCGAAATCATGACATGTCAGATTTTCATGACATAAAAGCAAAGACTGAGTAGTGGGAAGATAGTGTAGCGATTTCGTGACTTGCTTGGTTTTCGCGACCTAGATATAATGATGAAGGTGCCAATGAAAATATGTAGCGAAATCATGCAATGTCATGTTTTCGTAGTTTGAAGCAATGCAAAGAACAAAATGGATGAAGAATGTAGCGAAATCGTGCATTGTCACATTTTCGTGGAAACAGAGCAGAGAAGGAGCATAATGGTACGGAACGTCGTGATTTTGCGACGCGTTGCGTTTTCGTGGTTCAAGGTAGCGAAGGAGACAAAGGAGCCGAATACGTCGCGATTTCGTGACATGGTTGATTTTCGCGGGTTCAAAGTGAAAAAGCGTACGGAGTAGAGATACGTCACGATTTCGCGACATGTCACATTTTCGTGACCTATTATAGTTTCGTGCCAGAAAGCAGTTCAAACGGTTCGATGAAGTTTTGTGATTTTCAAGAATTAAAGGCACTCCAAAATTAAATGTTTTGCTGCTTTTCGATGCAAGCAAGGTAGAAGAACGTGTCCAAGCCACCAGAATTAAAGATTTCCATTATTCAAAGCTGTTGTTCGTGATTTTTCTAATGGTTCAAGCATATTTCAAGAATGACCATTTAATGAAGATGACCGACTCCTTATTGCATTTAATTTCTGGTTTCTCCGAGGCTGGTTTAAGGGGATCGTTTCCTTGTTTTCGTTGCACATGTTGTAGATCTCGAGGAGGTCCGTTGCAAGTTTTAAATGTTGTAAAGAAGCAAGGCTTCTATATAAAGCAATGTAGATCTCAGAAAAAGGGATCGGGAGTTTGAGAGACATTTTGCTGGAAACATTCAAGTTCTTTGCGTAAATAAGAAATATTTGGCCTCTGATTTTGCAAGCATCTTTTTGTGTAATGATTTCCTTCTATTCCATGTATTTCTCAGTTATGCTCGTCTTTCCAATCTACTGTTAGATTCAAATTCTGCATTTGAGTTTGAATATTGCTTAAAAGAAAGTGAGTTCTGGAATACCATACTGGAGGTTGTCTGTGCAAGGTCGTAAGTGGATTATGTTGTAATTTTTATTATTATATGTTGTTTATACGCTTGAAGTTAAATTCTTGCTGAGTTTCTTTCCCGATCTAACAAATTCGGCCTACGGCTATATTTCCCATCTCTTTCCATGTATTTCTCATTTCTTTCTGCACATTTATAATTCCTTTCCAACAACTCTAATCTGAAATCAAACTTAGAAATAGTAAGGGAACCAACCCTCTCTGGAGATTGGTCTGGGAGACATCTCTTTCTCCCAACCTTTCAATGTTGGCCGGGTCTAGGGTGCATAGTTTTTAGAAAATCCTTTCCTGTGGTAGATTCGTGACCAACAATTTTTGGCACGCCCGATGGGACAGACTTCTTCTGTCTCAAAAGATCCATAATCGGTGAGACTGATTGTTTCATTGTTTAACACCCCGGAGGAATCAAGGTTTGGTGAGCAGCCTTGACCTTACAAGCGGAGAAAAGAATGTTCACTTGGCGACTCTGACTTAATGGTGATAGCCGTGATCTCGTAGACCACTGCTATAATGGCGAGGGTATGTCCTAGATGGGATGATCCTGGCCCTCTGAATCTCCAAATTTGGCATGAGATTCCCAAAAGTGCCCTGAAAGCCTTAACAAAATATGATGGCACCGAGGGCATGGCTCTAGACCATATTGAAGATATTGCTGCTTTGTCAACCATCCATGGCATAAATCATGAGGATGTCATGATCAGACTTCTGGTTCTATCTTTGGAAGGAAGGGCGTTGCAGTGGTACAGACTGCTCGGGCGTCAAAGCATCAGCTCATGGGATGACCTAGCGGGAGCACTAATCAGAATATTTGATGAAGATCCCTTTAACGGCTCTCAGGATCCCTTTCAGCTTCTAATGTACATCATGAGAGCACCTCTAGAGAGCATCACGGACTTCAATGTCCGATTCTTGAGAAGCTGGAAGAGAATTCCAGAGAAGATCCGACCGACACCCACCCAAGCCCACCTCTTCTATGTTCGAGCTTTTCATCCAGATATAGGCCTCATCTTGCTGCAATCAGGTGAACGAAGGTTCCCTCAAATATTTGAGGAAGCAGTGCAAGCGGAACAACTTTTGCTCCTATCAAGAAAATTACCGTGGGGAGAAACCCCATTACTTTCTCCGGTAGTTCCTGTTCCTGTCTATCCCGTGCAGTATTTTTCATACCAGATCCCTTATACTATGCAGAAACCTGAGATGCAGCTGTGTGGAGCTCAAGAGGCAGATTTCATCCAAGGCCAACGATGGGAATATGCAAGCCTTGTCCCGGCAATAGATAATATGGTTGCTTGTAGTTTCTATCAGAAGATGGATCAAGAGGAGATGAGCGAAGGAGAAGAAGAACAGGCTCAAGTGGCAGAACCTAAGAGCAAGGAGGGCACATATTTTTGTATCCCGGGGCATAGCATGCAAGTGTTCAACCAGAGCCCAATAAACATGCCTCATCAAGAAGCTGAGCCTGAAGAGATCCTGGAGAAAGGACTGTTGCTGGACAATTCCTGTTATCACATCAAGGGGTTGGAGGAACCTGTACTCAGCCCACAACTAGGGGACTCTTCAAGATGGTGGTATTGGCTTCAGCCATTACTACAACTGGTACCTACAGGAGCCCTTCATATGGTAAATTTCTTTGCTACATTATTTGTCGATTGTGTGGGTACTGGCATGCAGGATAACTTGCCCATGTCTGCAACATGGAGAACTTTAGGAAGAGGTCATCCCAATTTCAAGGACCGACTCAAGTATGATCAGATCTGGTCGGGACACTGCAGATTTATCGGATAACCCCTTGAGACTGGGTTTCTGGTGGCGACATGCCAATCATGTCGTAAACTATTGTACATAGCAAAAAAAAAAAAAAAGAAAAAAAAAAAGTATTGTTTTCCTCTGTTCACTTTGGCTCTTTTTGCATGCGAGCCCACAGGTACGTATTTCTTTTTTTTTCTTCTTCTTTCCCAGTAGTTAGTGGCTTCCTCTTTATTTCTTCCCTTCCCCTCTTCATTCCCTCCTTCTCCTACTCCTTTTTCCTCTGCAAGTAATCAAGCCACTGCTGTTGTTTCTTTTCCCCTTTTCTAATATTCCCGGTTCTTCTTTTCCTTTTCTTCTAACTACATTGTTGTTTTAAGCATTTATCCACAGTTCATTTCCCCATTCCATTCCCATTCCATAGCCTACATATTTTTTGGTCATCATTCTGTTTATTCCATTCACTTCCATTTCCCTTTCATAGCAGTCGGTAGCACAGAAGCACTCTGTTACTGTATCTACCGCCTCACTCCCTCCATTCCATTATTCCATCATTTATCATTTCCATTCCATGGTCAGTTCAGCCAAATACAGATTTACTTGAGTTTTTAGTCATTCAGCAAGAGTTGTTGCAGCAGTCCGTCGAGATGTACCCCATCAGCTAGCTTTCTATTCTCAATTTTTCTTGACTCTATTGCCCAATGGATTCAGGCCTGGGATTCGTGCATACAGCAGAACTGTATACCCCGCGAGCCGCCAAGAATGTTGGCATTTTTGCCACATTGTGTTGATTGTTGATTATTCATGCATAAGATGTTGAAATTCTCACTCCTTTACAGGTTTTGATGCAAAAAACAAGCTAAGTCCGAAGACTGTCGTGAAATCATGACAAAAAACAGCATGGAGAGCCAAAGTTGAAAACCGTCGCGATATCGCGACATGTCACGTTATCGCGGGTCGGTTGAGGAGAGAGAAATCAAACGCAAAGTCGTAGCGATTTCGCGACATGTCAAAAAATCACGGTCAACGCAGTCAATGGCAGCAAAGTCAACAAACCGTCGCGATATCGCGACGTGTTGGAGTTTCGCGATCAAAGTGGTCAACGGAGGTAGCACAGCAAAGAGGTAGCAAAATCGTGACATGTCACGTTTTCGTGACTTATAATGGGCATGGAGCAGAGCAGAGAAAAGGTCATGAAATCGTGACATAACTCAGCGAAAGGCAATGAGAATCAACTTTGTAGCGATATCGCGACAAAATATGGCACACGGTACAAAAGGCGAAAGACGTAGCGAAATCGCTACGTGTTGCGTGGTCGTGGCAAGATGCAGACAGAAAGGCTTAAGGCATGAATACGTCGCGATTTCATGACATTTGTGGAGATGAATCCAAGCAAGAAGAAGACGTCGCGATATTGCAGACATATTGCGGGGCAAGAAGGATTAATGTGGATGGAAAAGTTGAAGGCACGATTCACGACATAGCGATTTCGTGACACTTTTGTTAAATGAGAAGGCCAAGCATGAAGAGAACTTGTCACGATTTCGTGACATGATGGAGATGAAAGAACTGCGAGGAAAGACATGATTCGTGTTACATGGTTAGAAGCAGGACCGTACAGTGTGGATGAAAGTTGTAGCGAAATCGTGACATGTCGGATTTTCGTGACATAGAAGAGAAGATTGAGCAATGGGGAGATAGTGTAGCGATTTCGTGACTTGCTTGGTTTTCACGACCCAGAGATAACGATGAAGGTGCTGAAAGAAAGATGTAGCGAAATCATGCAGTGTCATGTTTTCGCGGTTTGAAGTAGCTAAAGAACAACATGGATGAAGAACGTAGCGAAATCGCGCATTGTCACATTTTCGCGAAAACAGAGCAGAGAAGGAGCATAATGGTATGGAACGTCACGATTTCATGACGCGTCGCGTTTTCACGATTCAAGGTAGCGAAGGAGACAAAGGAGCCGAATACGTCATGATTTTGCGACATGGATTGATTTTTGCGGTTTCAAAGTGCAAAAGCGTACGGAATAGTAATACGTCGCGATTTCGTGACATGTCGCATTTTTGCGACTGTTACAGTTTCGTGCCAGGAAGCGGTTCAAACGGTCCGATGAAGTTTTGTGATTTTCAAGGATTAAAAGCACTCCATAATTAAATGTTTTGCTGCTTTCCGATGCAAGCAAGGTAGAAGAACATGTCCAAGCCACTCGAATTAAAGATCTCCATTATTCGAAGCTGCTGTTCGCAATTTTTCTAACGGTTCAAGCATATTTCAAGAATGACCATTTAATGAAGACGACCAACTCCTTATTGCATTTAATGTCTGGTTTCTCCGAGGCTGGTTTAAGGGGATCATTTCCTTGTTTTCGTTGCACATGTTGTAGATCTCGAGGAGGTCCGTTGCAAGTTTTAAATGTTGTAAAGAAGCAAGGCTTCTATATAAATCAATGTAGATCTCAGAAAAAGGGATCGGGAGTTTGAGAGACATTTTGCTGGAAACATTCAAGTTCTTTGCATAAATAAGAAATATTTGGCCTCTGATTTTGCAAGCGTCTTTCTAATGATTTCCTTCTATTCCATGTATTTCTCAATTATGCTCGTCTTTCCAATCTGCTGTTAGATTCAAATTCTGCATTTGAGTTTGAATATTGCTTAAAAGAAAGTGAGTTCTGGAATGCCATACTGGAGGTTGTCTGTGCAAGGTCGTAAGTGGATTATGCTGTATTCTATTATTTTATGTTGTTTATATGCTTGAGGTTTAATTCTTGCTGAGTTTCTTTCCCGATCTAACAAATTCGGCCTACGGCTATATTTCCCATCTCTTTCCATGTATTTCCTATTTCTTTCTGCACATTTATAATTCCTTTCCAGCAACTCTAATCTGAAATCAAACTTAGTATTAGTAAGGGAACCAGCCCTCTCTGGAGATTGGTCTGGGAGACATCTCTTTCTCCCAGCCTTTCAATGTTGGCCGGGTCTAGGGTGCATAGTTTTTAGAAAATCCTTTCCTGTGGCAGATTCGTGACCAACACTTCTATATGTGCCAAATGATGAATATTGGCATTAAATACAAAATATACCTTATAATGTGCTTATCCGTTAGTCCCCATTTGTACATTTGGTCCCAACTAGTTAGGCTATTTTTTGAGTTGAATGTTCTTGAGATTGCTAATCCTAGTGATTGGGTTATTTCAATCCAGATTTTAACTTCTTCTATACACTAAAAGAATAGATGTGATATTGTTTCACTATTCTTGAGACACTTGTGGAAAATGTGAGACCCTATGATTTTACTCTTGATGAGGTTATCTCTACTAAGAATGTTATTTTGGAGCACCAACTAGAGAAATGCTTGAATTTTGGAGGGAACCTTGTAATTCCATACCTTGGCTATGGTTGAGTTCTTCTAACCCTATTATTGTAATAACACCCCTTGGATGATTGTATAAAAACCTAACCCACAAATAGAGTCCCATACAATCTAATCTAAAATTTGGGGAGAGAGTTAAATTCCTTTAGTTTGTATGTGCAACTATCTGCATGATTCTTGGTTAAGATGTGGCAGGGGTGGATTGCTCACCCATTCAATTACGCTTGTAAGAGAGTTTACACTCGACAATTGCATGTCCACTTTTAATTTTAGGGAATAAATTTTAATGACTGAAGATCCTCCCAAGACCATATCATCCCATATATTAATTTCTTTACCATCACCCAAAAGCTAGGAGGTATAAATTACTATAATGTATTTAAATTTAATAATATGTTTATAGATAGAGGAGTTTGCTATACTTTTCACACTCTTTAGGAGATATATCCCATTAGATTTATTTAGATATTTGTATTTTAGGGTTTTCCTTCATATAGAGTCTAAAAAAGTGAGAAGATTCCAAAGTAGATTAGCACTTAGTGCCTTACTAACAATCCTTGTTTTTATGATTCCTAGGTCTCCTTGCTTTTTTGGCTTGGTAATAGTCTCCCAATTTACCAAACAACAAATTTCCCTTTCCCCTTGCCATAGGAAAGTTCTTAGAATTATATATGAATTTTACAAGATATATAAGGGTGCATGATACACCAATAATTTATATATGGGAAGATTTTTTAGAACTGATTTGATTAAAATAATTGTTCTAGCCAAGCTCAAGTAACCATTGTTATATTGTATTGTCCTTGACATATTTTCTAGAATTAAATTTCAAGTTTCCTATTTTTTTATATAAAAACCCATAGGAATACCTAGGTAGGTGAAGGTATAACTACCTTTGTGAAATCCCAAAATCTAAGACAAGCTTCTTTCTTCTACTACTAAAATATTTATAGTGTAAAATCTATGCTTTTGGGTGTTTATCTCAACTTCTATGTCCAAAGATAAGCAATGTAAAACTTCTTTGATCATAATGGTGTTTAGTTTTATGGCTTCCCCTAGTAAAATGGTTTCAAATATAAATTAGGCATGAGTGATTGTTCTATATTGTATAGTTGTTCTAATTCCTATGGTTTCATTCCTTCTCAATTTGGTTAAGATCCTTCTAAAGTTTCAGCTAGAAGGATATAAAGGTAAGGAGAAAGAGGGCACCCTTGCCTTAATCCTCTAATAGATTTAAAGAAATTATCAGGCTCCCCACTGACTAGAGGGACCATCCATGGTCCCTCTATGCAAGCTCCTATCTAGTACACATGTTTTATAAAGCTAGTATCTACTCTGTCAAAGGCATTGGCCATATCATATGTATGTTGGAAATTTGAGCATGTTTTGTTGTCATTGATGTCAAAAGGTTGGATGTCCCAATTTGATGAAATTAATGTCAAAAGGGTTGATTAATGTCAAAAGGTTAGAGGTCCTAAATTGATGGAAATATTTGTGAGAATATTTCTCTTGATGGCATATGAGGTATAAGGCAACAAGAAGAAAGGAAGACCTCTCCATAATATTTGAAAAGGATTTATAAATTACCTTAGTGGTAATTTGGCAAAGGTTAAAATATTAATGGTGGCAATAAATTACCTTGGTGGTAATTTGGCAAAGGTTAAAATATTTACTAATGGTGGCAAGGTTCTCCCTAAAAAGAAAAGGCCCAAAAGGTTTTAAATATTTAAATTATAATATTTAAATCCTTTAGGATTTAAATAATTATAATTAAATATAATAATTCAAAATATCCAAATTCAAATTAAAACAAAGGCATCCGACGTCATATATTAAATTGGGCATGTGTATAAATAAGGCTAAGGTTAGCCTAAGCCAAAGATAATTGTGCATTCGATTTTTCCCAAAGTAATAGCTTGCATGTTTTATTTCTCACATGCGGTAGAGGAAGGAAGGTGCAAGTGTTCATAATTTTTAGAGCAAGTAGAAGGTCAAACCGTGGAAGGTGCCTATCCCCACCGAAGTGAGGTGGCAACCGAGTTGGCTTGTGATGCATTAGGAGTAGCAAGGTGTGGAGTTTGAACCACACGAAGGTTTTTTATGGATGCAAACCTTTCAAATTTTGCATCGATAGAGAAGGACATTAAGGAGTGCATGCTCCTTGGTTCACATGGGGTAGCATAGCCCATGTGGTAGTGGCCCTTGTGTTAGGGTGCACGAGGCTAGGAGGTCATAGGTTCGAGCGATAATAACATTTAATTTTTGCATTAAGGTATGTGCATTTGCCATAGTTGGGAGTTATAAGGTTTAAATAAATTTTTATTATTTACCATAGTTGGGAGTTATAAGGTTTTGATAAATTTTTGTTGCCATGATTTGAAATTTATGAGGGTTAAATAAATATTATTGTGTATGCTCATAGTTGGGAGTCATAAGGGTTAGTGAGTAATACTTTGAATTTATTTAAAGTGCTTTATTGTTAAAAAGGAGTTATAAGGTGGATGTGAGAATTTTTGTTTATGTGATTAGTAACTCTTGTTGATGAAATTTATTTTTAAGATAGGAGTAATAAGGTGTATAAGTGATTTGGCATTGTATGGAGAAATATTTGTTGAGGTGAATATTCTTGTGAAGATTTTGAGATAGACTATTGCTATCTAACCTTGAATTGGCAAAAGGATTTGGTTGTGAGTAAGACAGGTTTTGTGGATAATTCTTCATCAATCAAATAAGAGGTATGGGTAAATCATATTTTGTTTAAAGTGATTGGAATGAGTGTGTGAAATATAAGGTGGAGTGAAAAGGATTGTTTGATAAGCATTGTTGGAAATATTTGAGTGAGTTTTTATATGCTTCATTGGTGAATGTTTAGAGAACATTTGAGATAGAGATTGAAGATTATTTGAGTTAGGGTTTGAGACCCACATTGTGCTCTTTGTTTGAAGAAGTATGAAAATACTTGTTTAGGGTTTATGAGCAAGTTGTGTTTCATTGATTGAATGATTGAGTGAAATTCTTGAGCATTGGTTTTGAGTGATATTGAAAGTGAATGTGCAAACATTAGAAATCAGATTTGTGAAAGTGACAGACTTAATGATTGAGTAGAACATATTGATTTTTGATAGAGTACATCATTCTCTATATGTTCTAGAGGTTAAATAATTTTGAATAGAATATGTCTAAACTGCTTCAAGTTAAAGGAATTACTTTGAAGATTAGACAAAGCATTTGATAGCATTGTGTGCAAGATTTGAGATTGATTGAGCATATCTTGTGAGCTATTTTGAGCATGTGTTTGAGCAAAATTGAGCAAGTTCTTGAGAGGACTTGAAGGTAGATTTGAGCAAGTCTTGGTGAAGACTTGAGAGCAGATTTGAGCAAGTTCTTGAGAGGACTTGAAGGTAGATTTGAGCAAGTCTCTTGTGAAGACTTAGAGATAGAAAGAATTTTAACTTAAATTGAGAAGCTTGAGATTGATATTTGAGCAAGTTTTGAGAAGGCTTGGGAGATTAAGTTGATTTTGATTTGTTCAAGCTTTGTGTTAAGGCTTGGGGTAAATATAAGTAAAGTTGATTTGTGATTGGATCAAGATTTGTGTTAAGGCTTGAGGATAGATTTGAGATAGAGATTTAGAGTAGATTTGTACTACACTTGGGATAGAGTTTGGTATAGATCTAAGATAGAGTTGAGAGCAATCTTTGGAGGTGATAGAGTAGAGGACATAAGTCTCTAGTGGATAGAGATCCATTAGCCAGGGTAGTGAGGATAGAGGTCTTCTATGGAGAGAGATCCACAAGCTAGAGTAGTGGGGGTAGAAGTCTTCTAGAAGATCATCAGCCTAGAGCAGAAGGGAAAGAGTTCTCCTATGGATAGAGTTCCATAAACTAGAGCAAGGGAAAAGAGTTCTCCTATGGAGTGTGATCCATGAACCAGCTAGGAAGATAGAGTTCTTCTATGGAGAGAGATCCATAAACTAGTTGAGGAGAAAGAGTTCTCTTGGATCAAGTTCCATGAACCAGAGAAAAGGGGAAAGAGTTCTCCTATGGAGAGAGATCCACAAATCAGAGCATTAGGGGATTGGTGTCTCCTTTGGATAGAGGTCCATAAACATTGTAATAGGGAAGTGATTCCCAAGAGATTTGTTGAGAAAATTTTAGTGGAAATATTTTCTCTGTGGAGTAGCCCACATTGGGTGAACCACGTTAAATTGGTGTCTCTATTGTGTGTGATGATTTGTGCATTGCTTTGATTACTATTATTGATATTGCCATTGATAATATTGGATAATATTATTTGGGAAAGAAAAGTAAAAGTTGGTCTTATACTGTTCACCCCCCTCTCAGTATAAGCTTGTGTTCTTCAATTGGTATCAGAGTAGGTTCCTTCAAAAGAGTTTAACAACTTGAAGGAAGAGTATACAGGAACACAAATGGCATCTCAAAGTGGATCTTCAACAAATAAGGCACCATTGTTCGATGGGAACAATTATGCATTATGGAGTGTAAGAATGAAGACTTACCTGATGGCACAAGGAATTGAGATATGGCAAGCAGTTGAGGATGGGTACACACCTCCAACTAGTCCTCCTACAGATAAATATGGTAAGATCTTACACATGTATAATGCAAAGGCAATGAATGCAATCTTGGGTGGATTACATGAAGCAAAATTTGTAAAAGTTATGCATTGCACATCAACAAAAGAGATATGGGATAAGTTGAAGAATGCATATGAGGGAGATAAAAAGGTCAATATGGTAAAGTTGCAAAATCACAAGAAAATATTTGAAGACTTGAAGATGAAGGATGAGGAAGACATTGCTACATACTTACTTCATGTGGATGAGGTTGTTAACTCCATGCGAGGACTTGGGTTTAAAGTTGAAGAATCTGATGTTTGTCAAAAGGTTCTAAGGTCACTTCCTATGAGGTATGATGGAAAGATTTCAGCCATAGAAGAAACAAGAGATCTTGAAAATCTAACTTTGGATGAGTTACAGGGAACACTCATAGCATATGAGATGAGAATTGTAAAGGATCCTATCCCAAAGAAAGAGGTAACTTTCAAAGCAGCAAAGAAAGCAAAGGATAAGAAACCTGTTTCAAGTGATGAGTCAATCAGTGATGAGGAAGCTAACTATGATAGAAGGAACAAGAGGGATTCAAGAAAGCACAAAGGTATGAAAATAGTAAAGTGTTTCAATTATGGTAAATATGGTCATTATGCATCTAACTATACAGAATCCGAAAGTAGTAGTGGTGAAGAGAAACAAGATCATAAGAACAGGGAAGCAGGAAAATCCAGGTATCAAAAGAAAAGTAGGGATGGACAAAGCAAGCATGGAAAGAAGTTTTTCCAAAGACATAAGAAGAGTTTCTATGTAGATAAGATAGGCAAGAGTTCAAGTGATAGTGATGGAAGATCCTCAGATAATGAAGAAGAAGAAATTCTCTTCTTGGCAATAGAGGAAGAAGGAAGTGCTCCTATTGAAGATAAATCTAAAAAGTATGAAGATGCTCTTGAAGACAAAGAAGTAGAGGAAGAATCAAAAAATGAAGAGGAAGGAGTAGTAGATCTAGAAGTTGAGCTTATTTTTGCTCTTAAGGAATTAAGAAAGGTTAGAAAATAGAATTCAAGACTCAAGATTCAATTTCAAGAATGTGATGAAGAAAAAGGAAAGCTTATACAAGATCTGACAAACTCAATAGCTAAGACAAGGAGATTTAAAGAAAAGTTAGAGGTAAAAGTCTTAGAATGTGAAATATTAGAGCATGAGGTAGTTTCACTAAGGAAAGAAGTGAAAGAGTCTAAAGACAAGCTACACAGGTTTGGGAGAAGCTCAAAGACTTTGGATAAGATTATCAATGCACAAAGATCTTCATAAAACAAGACAAGACTTGGTTTTGAAGAGGGACAAAGAGAACAAGGAGAGGAGTCAAGCTCAAGCTCCAAAGAAGAAGAAGCTTCAGAAGAAGAGAGTGAAGGAGAAAGTGAGACTTATGAGGATAAGTTGAAAAATAGAAGGTTCAACAAGGAAGGAAACAATGCACAAATAAGGAATAGGAAACATCACAGGGAAGAAAGGACTAAGAGACCAATGGGTCCAAGGCAATATTTCTTCAAAGGATATTGCTTCTCATGTAATAGGTTTGGTCACAAGGCTATGTAGTGCAGGACACATGAAAAGAAGGAATATGGTTTCACTAAGAGAAATTTCAGAAATGGGTATCTCTTTCAAGGGTATTGTTACTCTTGTAATCATTTTGGTCATAAAGCAATTCATTGCAGGGTTCATGATAGGAATGGATATGGCTTCACCAAGAGGAACTTCAAGATATTTGCACCTTCTAGGAACCACAACATTAAGTGTTATAAGTGCAATAATGTTGGGCATATGGCCAAGTGGTGTAGAACAGAATTTCCAGAGACAAGCAAGAACAGGGATATTCAAAAGAATCAGAAGAGTCAATTGAGAAAGAAGGTGGACAAAGAAAAAGAGCATTGTATGCTGGGAGTAGAGATACTCCCACCCCAAAATTAATCACCTCAAGGAGAGGAGGTGGGGAGGGGGCTGAGCTAAGAGTCTTATATTTAGCCCCAAAGGAGTCCCTTTGCCATTGATGTCAAAGGGGGAGAGATTTGAGTTAGGGGGAGAGCATTCAGTAGGGGGAGCAGTATTGAAAAAGGTAAAAGGAATGCTTAAAGGAAAAAGGGTTGCCATCAATGACAAAGGGGGAGATTGTTGGAAATTTGAGCATGTTTTGTTGTCATTGATGTCAAAAGGTTGGATGTCCCAATTTGATGAAATTAATGTCAAAAGGGTTGATTAATGTCAAAAGGTTAAAGGTCCTAAATTGATGGAAATATTTGTGAGAATATTTCTCTTGATGGCATATGAGGTATAAGCAACTCCATAATATTTGAAAAGGATTTATAAATTACCTTAGTGGTAATTTGGCAAAGGTTAAAATATTAATGGTGGCAATAAATTACCTTGGTGGTAATTTGGCAAAGGTTAAAATATTTACTAATGGTGGCAAGGTTCTCCCTAAAAAGAAAAAGCCCAAAAGGTTTTAAATATTTAAATTATAATATTTAAATCCTTTAGGATTTAAATAATTATAATTAAATATAATAATTCAAAATATCCAAATTTGAATTAAAACAAAAAGGCAGCCGACATCAAATATTAAATTGGGCATGTGTATAAATAAGGCTAAGGTTAGCCTAAGCCTTATAATTCGCATTCGATATTTCCCCAAAGTAATAGCCTTGCACATTTTATTTCTCGCACACGGTAGAGGAAGGAAGGTGCAGGTGTTTCCATTTTTGAAGTGAGCAGAAGGTCAAAAAATGGAAGGTGCCTATCCCCACCTAAGTGAGGTGGTAGCTGAGTTGGCTTGCATAGCACATTGGGAGCAGCAAGGTGCGGAGTTCGAACCCACATAGAGGTTGTGTTTTGGACGCAGACCTTTCGAATTTTGCATCGATGGAGGAAGACATTAAGGAGCACATGCTCCTTGGTTCACATGGGGCAGCATAGCCCATGTGATAGTGGCCCTTGTGTTAGGGCGCATGGGGCTAGGAGGTCGCAGGTTCGAGCAATGATAGCGATATTTGATTTTTGCATTAAGGTATGTGCATTTGCCATAGTTGGGAGTTATAAGGTTTAAATAAATTTTTATTATTTGCCATAGTTGGGAGTTATAAGGTTTTGATAAAGTTTTTGTTGCCATGATTTGAAATTTATGAGGGTTAAATAAATATTATTGTGTATGCTCATAGTTGGGAGTCATAAGGGTTAGTGAGTAATACTTTGAATTTATTTAAAGTGCTTTATTGTTAAAAAGGAGTTATAAGGTGGATGTGAGAATTATGTTTATGTGATTGATAACTCTTGTTGATGAAATTTATTTTTAAAGATAGGAGTAATAAGGTGTATAAGTGATTTGGCATTGTATGGAGAAATATTTGTTGAGGTGAATATTCTTGTGAAGATTTTGAGATAGACTGTTGCTATCTAACCTTGAATTGGAAAAAGGATTTGGTTGTGAGTAAGACAGGTTTTGTGGACAATTCTTCATCAATAAAATAAGAGGTATGGGCAAATCATATTTTGTTTAAAGTGATTGGAATGAGTGTGTGAAATATAAGGTGGAGTGAAAAGGATTGTTTGATAAGCATTGTTGGAAATATTTGAGTGAGTTTTGTATATGCTTCATTGTTGAATGTTTAGAGAACATTTGAGATAGATATTGAAGATTATTTGAGTTAGGGTTTGAGACCCACATTGTGCTCTTTGTTTGAAGAAGTATGAAAACACTTGTTTAGGGTTTATGAGCAAGTTGTGTTTCATTGGTTGAATGATTGAGTGAAATTCTTGAGAATTGGTTTTGAGTGATATTGAAAGTGAATGTGCAAACATTAGAAATCAGATTTGTGAAAGTGACAGACTTAATGATTGAGTAGAACATATTGAGTTTTTGATAGAGTACATCATTCTCTATATGTTCCAGAGGTTAAAAAAATTTTGAATAGAATATGTCTAAACTGCTTCAAGTTAAAGGAATTACTTTGAATATTAGACAAAGCATTTGATAGCATTATGTGCAAGATTTGAGATTGATTGAGCATATCTTATGAGTTATTTTGAGCATGTGTTTGAGTAGAATTGAGCAAGTCTTTGTGAAGGCTTGAGAGTAGATTTGAGCAAGTTCTTGAGAGGACTTGAAGGAATTGAGCAAGTCTTTGTGAAGACTTGAGAGTAGATTTGAGCAAGTTCTTGAGAGGACTTAAAGGTAGATTTGAGCAAGTCTTTGAGAAGACTTGAGAGTAGATTGAGCAAGTTCTTGAGAGGACTTGAAGGTATATTTGAGCAAGTATTTGTGAAGACTTGAGAGATATTGAGTAAGTCTTTGTGAAGACTTGAGAGCAGATTGAGCAAGTCTTGAAGGACTTGAAGGTAGAATTGAGAAGTTTTAAAGCTTGAGAGATTTGATTGATTTGTTCAAGATTTGTGTTAAGGCTTGGGGAAATCTAAGTAGATTTTATTTGTGATTAGATCAAGCTTTATGTTAAGGATTGAGGATAGATTTGAGATAAAATTTGTACTACACTTGGGATAGAGTTTGGTGTAGATCTAAGATAGAGTTGAGAGTAAGATTTGGAGGTGATAGAGCAGAGGATAATAATCTCCAATGGATAGAGATCCATTAGCTAGGGTAGTGAGGATAGAGGTCTTCTATGGAGAGAGATCCACAAGCCAGAGTAGTGGGGGAAGAAGTCTTCTAGAAGATCATCAACCAGAGTAGAGGGGAAAGAGTTCTCATGGATAGAGTCCATAAACAGAGAAGAAGGCAGGAAATTCCACAAACCAGAGCAAGGGGAAAGAGTTCTCCTATGGAGTGTGATCCATGAACCAGATGGGAAGATAGAGTTCTTCTATGGAGAGAGATCCATAAACCAGTTGAGGAGAAAGAGTTCTCCTGGATCAAGTTCCATGAACCAGAGAAAAGGGGAAAGAGTTCTCCTATGGAGAGAGATCCACAAATCAGAGCATTAGGGGATTGGTGTCTCCTTTGGATAGAGGTCCATAAACATTGTAATAGGGAAGTGATTCCCAAGAGATTTGTTGAGAAAATTTTAGTGGAAATATTTTCTCCATGGAGTAGCCCACATTGGGTGAACCACGTTAAATTGGTGTCTCTATTGTGTGTGATGATTTGTGCATTGCTTTGATTATTCTATTTGATATTGCCATTGATAATATTGGATAATATTGTTTGGGAAAGAAAAGTAAAAGTTGGTCTTATATTGTTCACCCCCCCTCTCAGTATAAGCCTGTGTTCTTCAATTTAATGACTATTATTTAATATTTAAGCAAGTGTGTTTTATTTTTTCAAAGTATGTTTTAGTTTTTGTTTATGCAAGTGTGTTATGAGGAAGCCTTAGAAGACACAATACTAAGATACACTTCTTATATTTAGCGCATACAATAGTTAGATGACACATTGGATTAATAATTTTTAAAGTGTAAGAATTAATGATGCTTATTAATTTTTGGTGTCATTTCCAAGAATTGGCATTGCCTTAGAGTTTTTGAGATTGTTCAACATTATTGTCATTCTTTTAAAATATCATCTTGGTCAAACCATAGGGATATGTTCTAAACCACATCTCCTTCATGTCTATATTTGCTATAGTTGATTTTTTGTTGTCATATGCAAAAGGTGATCCTACAACTATAATATCACAACCAATTAACTTATGAGATAAATACTAAACCACATCTCCTAATTCATAGCCTACATAAGTTATAGTTAATTTTTTTCTACCTCCTTACAAAATATTTTGTATTTGAGGTGGTCATATGACTGTTTTTCATCAGTATAGTTGATATTTGACACAAACATAGTCCTACTAATTTATTTTAATAGAAATAAAGAAGTAAGAGGAAGGCTAGGGAGAGATTTTGTAATAAAAATAGTGGTATTATCAAGAGACAAGCTGAGGAATTCATTTACATTGTAAAAGTAGACATAAATGTTAGGTCTTATAGGATTAGTGATGTTATGGTGAGATAGAATGAATTTATAGACCTAGAGATATAAGGGAAAGATTCATTAGAAAAACCCTTAATGGGCCATAGGGAAGATATGCCGATTCCAAGAAGTTTAATAAATTTTTGAGTTACCAATAGTTGAGACAAACTTAGGAGAAAATCCAGTGAAGAAAAACCATCACCAAATTTTGAGTCTCTTGAGCTTGAAAACCTTGAAGAATAATTGTGTACTCAGTGAAGTAGTTTTCCTCCACCAAAACCAGAGAAGACCCCATCTCCTAGAGTTTTCAATATATTTTACTATATTTTTTGGGAAGACACAAACATGGGGGATAAAAAAGGAACAAAAACATTATTGAACAAGGTAGAAATATAAGTCGAACATTTACATATCCTATAAGGTTAGATCCTAAGGTAGAAGCCCCTATGAAAAACATTTCACCATCCATACTGCCAAATTTTAGGGGAATCATGTTGGAAGATCCAAATCAATTCTTGTATGAATTGAAAGTTCTTTATCATACTTATGACTATGAAAGTGATAGTTAAATCTTAAGTTGTTCCCATAAAGACTCAAAGACTGAGCTATGCATTGGTTTATGGGGTTAGAGCCAAATTTAAAATAAATATGGGAAGAAATGGAGAGAGCATTCTTGGATAAATACCAATAATTTTGTAAGGTAAATGATTGTAAGGAGTAACTCTTTATAATGAAATGACAAGATGATGAGAACTTAGAAGATTATCTTGATAGATTTTTGTTTGTCCAAAGAATATGTTGAAGTGGAGTAGATAAAGAGCTTAACAAGACTATATTCCTAAGAGGATTGCATGAGGAGTCACATGAAGCCTTAAACCTCATGGGAAAAGGAGAAATGAAAAAACTTGACTTCTCATATATTACAACACTCTATAGGAATACTCATGTACTAGGGCTTTTGGAGAAAATTACATTAGTTGGTATATGTAAATATACCCCCATAGTACCTTCATGGTACAAATGTAAATATGTAATATATTAGGATTGATTATTTAGTTTAAATGAGTGATTTATATTTCTCCTTTCATGTAAGGGTGCAACACATAGGAAATAAACGTGTCATGTAAGTAAGAGTGTGCATATATTATGAGATAATGTGCACAAGTATCTTATATTAGGAGTTCATGTAGGAGAGTAAGAGTCATGTAGAAGTGTGCAAGTTTCATAGAGTCAAGTATACATGTAAGAAGATAGTGAAGAGTCTAGTATAAAAGTGACAAGATGATAAGCCAAATATCATGGGAGTTGTCATATGGAGAGCAATAGTCAAGTACATGAAGAGTCATCTTCTATTTTTATATTATAGATACAAATCTCCGTATAATGTGTAAGGTGAGGTGATTAAGGGAAAATTATCTATAACGATCACCACATAGCAAACATTGATAATAAATCTTGCATACAAAATTTTAAGCAAGTCATATTGTATGTTTTCTTCATGCATGTACATGAATGATTTTTGTCATTTTACATTCATATTTGATATTATAAGTGAATGTTATTTTATTATTATATTGACCTAGATATATATTTGATTGCTCACATATATAATTATACTCTTTATTATTGATATTTTAACCTATAATATTGTGGCTTATTTATTAAGGTACCTTTGATATTCTGAGGTAGCAAGGATTAAAAGCCAACGAGGGTAAGAGTTTGAAAGTAAAATATAGGTAAAAGTAACAACGATATAGGAGAACTTATGGAGGAGCTTGCAAATTGTAAAATTGATATTTAGTACACCTTAATAATACCCTAGATGAAATGTAGAAAAAGAATAAATCTACCAATAATCTAGCTATATTTTGTCCTAGGTGTAAGAAGAAGCATTCACTCCAAGAATTCCCCCTAAGTAAAACTACTATTTGTAGTATTTGTGCAAAAGGGTATTCCATGAATCATTGTGATATTTTACTAGACATCAAAAACACCATAAGAAATAACAACCAATCCACAAAGGATATCAACTTCATAGAGCAAAAAAAAATATTTTCATACAATCCATATCAAAATCAATATGTTCCAAGAGCTCCAATGAATTGGATGCCTAACCCTTGGTCCATTCCATGGTCTATGCCACAACCTTCTCAATAGTGGGGCTAATAACCCTAGTCCCAAACTCAATAATGGTCCACCATGGGATGGTGAAACCAATGGTGGATCTTGTATCCCCCATTGAAAATTTTAATGCTATGTAGAAGAGATAAAGGAACCTCTACTAGCTTGCACAAAATATTATGACATTGAATATGAAATAAGATGGCTGAAATTTATGATTTAGTGTAGCAATTACATGGACTAAAAAGTCAGCAGTCAATGGCTGAATCTATAATATGACTATACCTACAAAGTACAAAGATAATAAACCACAAATGGTAGAGAAATCTTGTACATCCAATGGTTGAATAAAAAAATAGAATTATAGTATAAAAACTACAATTATAGAAGAGCTCCAACACATCAATTGTATGGGAAATATGGTAAAAATATGATAGTATTTTTTCTCTCCACTTGTATTCTGAAATCTCTATTACAATAATGAAGAGAAAAAGGTATAAAATACCCAAAATTCCAATGCATAGAAAAACTTAGAATATCCTAAAATTATCAACTAGTTATGAGCATCATGCAAGATGCTTTATTGGATATGTTAAAAAAATAAAGCATGTGCATGTGCATACTTTAATTCCTAAATTAAAGCATGTGCATGTGCATGCTTTAATTCCTAAATTAAAGCATGTGCATAGGATAATTTAGGATAATTATTGGGAGCAACTTATGCATTACAACTCCCACTATGACTAGTCAACTAAAAAAGCTCCTAAATTTTAGGAGTGATCAAAGGAGAAAATTTTGGAGTTAAAAAATGAATAAATCCTCCTAAAATATGGCTGCCCAATATTTGAGGAATAATTAATTAATAAAATATTAAATAAATTCTCATTTAATAGAAGGTGTCAAAAAATAGAGAAAATTATCCCCTAAAATGTAGGAGATGACTCCACAATGCTTGTAAATATCAAAATAAACATTATGGGAAGCATTTAGACATCAAATTTGATTCACCCATAAAATAAACAATGCACACAATAACCCCCTCAAAACCAACAATTTTAGAGGCAATGATAGTTCTAAAACTAGCACATGTTTTGTTTCCTGGTCTTGCCAGTACTTCACAACAAAATCAACCACAACAAGTCAAATAACCTCTACTTCCTACATAATCTACAACTAATCCAAATAACAGTACACAAAAAAAACTTGTCTACACTACCAAAATAGATTACACAATCACACTCAATGCATTTGATTATGATAATGTTCAACTTTGTTGAGGAAAACACTCCTTGATCCAACTTTATCAATCATAATGGAACTTGGTGAGACCAAACCACAAAAACCATATTTTATTGAGTCTCCTTATCAAGAGGATATAAATACTCAAGAAAATAATCATCCTAATTCTTCTCACCTAGTATCACACCATGAGTGCTTATGACTACATAATAGCACTCAATAGAACCTACTTGTTGAGTGGTATTTTCACCCAGTTGTGAAAGTACACTCTCCTTTAGGATTTGGGTTCCAAATCCCCTCTTGCAAAGAAGTTAAACAAACAACTTCTCCAAGGTCTCCGTTGTATTAGCATTTGCATATGTGTATTAGTAATCTCAAATAAAGATATTCAATTTAAATGCTTGGAACACCTTAGTGATTGCAAGTAACTGTAAACAAGGGGCAATGTTGGTTTATTTCATCATGAAACTTTAGTGATTGTTCATTGTTTTTTTTTTTGGATTTTGAATTTTTTAAATGTTTATTTTAATGCCTGAAAATAAGTTAAAATTTTTGGAAAAAATAAAATGCAAAAAAATGAAAATGAAATGCAGAAAACTGAAAATAAAATGCATTCAATATGATGCTATCCTATTTCGACAAAACCGAAGATGTGAGGTCTCCATGCATGCAACCTAACCTATTGGACTTGCAAAACAAGCACAATCCCCATAGACTAAGTGTTGGTTCCTAGGGTACGAAATAAAATTCAGATTTCAAATATTCGCCTAATGTAACCCAAAAAAAATGGCATTAACATTATCTATAAATTCGAAATCTGAAAAAATGAAAGAATAAACATTAAATCCATAGCATGCAAAGAAAATCTCCTTCTTTCTTGCCCACAAGATGCAAATTTCTGAAAACTTCTGCATTAAAAATATGTCATTTTACAATAGCAAAATTTTTGGTTTTCCCAAACCAGTCCATGGAAGAAAAACGACTCAAACAGGTCCAGAATGGCCTCATCGCCTTCAAGTCTGCAACTATGCTCGCAGCAATTTCCAACCCATGTCCATGAAGAAGAAAAACCAGTCTACGAAAGAAAAACAACCCAACTAGGTCCAGAATGGCTATCTCGCCTTCAAACCTGCAATGCTACTTGCAGCAGTTTTCCACCCTCCTTCTAGCCTCTTTGAATGGCGTATTTAAACTTCTGAAAACATTGTTTCTCCTTCCATGATGGTTCATTTCATTTTCTGATGGCTGTTCGTTTCACCTTCCCTAACTGTTCGTTTCACCTTCCCTTGTATGCGTGTGCTTTGGTTTCCATTTTGTGGCCCTTCGCTGCATTTTCTCCACATGGGCTTGCATCCATTTCCCTCCATGTGTAATGACCATCTTAAATGATTTCAAATCATTAAAGATTCCTTATGTAACGCTTTGTCTTATTCATTGGATTTTGTCCTTATGTCCACGTCACTATGCAGGTCCGTTACCTTGGCAAAAATGGAACATGTCACGATATCGCGACGCTTCTTGTTTCTCTGTTTGCCCCCTTTTGAATCATGAAAATGTAACATGTCGCGATATCGCGACACTTTTGGCCCCTTCCATATTTTGTTGCTTTTAGCCATGAAAATGTAACATGTCACGATATCGCGACACTTTTCTTTCTCTTTTTTGCTAGCGAAAATGCAACATGTCGCGATATCGTGACACTTTTCTCTCTCTTTGCTTTGAATCGTGAAAATGCAACATGTCGCGATATCGTGACACTTTTTCTATTTTGGACGCGAAAATGCAACATGTCGTGATATCGCGACACTTTTTCTTTCTTTCGGTCGCGAAAATGCAACATGTCATGATATCGTGACACTTTTCTTTCTTTTCTTTCTTTTGTTTGATCGCGAAAATGCAACATGTCGCGATATCATGACACTTTTCTTTTTCTTCTTTTTTCTCGCTTGGTCATGAAATGCAACATGTCACGATATCGCGACACTTTTTTCTTTTGGCCGCGAAAATGCAACATGTCGCGATATCGCGACACTTTTTCTTTTTGGCCGTGATGGTGCAACATGTCGCGATATCGTGACACTTTTTCTATTTTGGCCGTGATGGTGCAACATGTCGCGATATCGTGACACTTTTTCTCTTTTGGCCGTGATGGTGCAACATGTCGCGATATCGTGACACTTTTTCTCTTTTGGCCGCGATGGTGCAACATGTCGCGATATCGTGACACTTTTTCTCTTTGGCCGTGATGGTGCAACATGTCACGATATCGTGACACTTTTTCTCTTTTGGCCATGATGGTGCAACATGTCGCGATATCGCGACACTTTTTCTCTTTTGGTCATGATGGTGCAACATGTCGCGATATCGCGACACTTTTTCTTTTTGGCCTCTCCCTTTGCTTTGGCCGTGAAAATGCAACATGTCGCGATATCGTGACACTTTTTCTCCTTGTGGTGTTTTGCTTTTTTCTTTGATCTTTAGCCTATGGGCCACTTCGGTCTTCTTGGAACACATGCAAAAAAAGGTGGGTCCCCAATTTTGGGGTACGTTGTGGATCAGCCACAACAAATGGTGACTCTACTGGGAAATGCTCCTGAGCATTTCGGTGAGAACTCAACCTGAAAAACACACAGACTCAAATACAAGCGTTAGCAAATATCCCAAGAATGAAACTAGACGAGAAATACATGAAGCATTAGAATTATTAAGCATCAGCTCAGTGTGTGCAATGTGCTTCATTCCCTATCGTTTGAAATTGATTCAACATTCCATTGTCAGTTTCACTTATGATTCGTATGCAAGGCTATGAATGATTTGTGCAGGATTTGATGTATGACAACTATGCTAGAGATATAACAACCTACTTTGCAAAGGCTCAGACCTTCTAGTATCATGAACAAACATATTAAAACTGTCAAACCCTCTTAGGACCAAATATATGTATACTGAATTAATTTACTAGATCCCAAAGTTGGTTATGTGTCACTACCATCTTGAACCCATGTGCAGGTGTAAGTGAAATCAGAGCTTTGGGGAATAGGATTCCCAACCTAAGCGAGATGGGAATTTAATCCTATCCTTACTACTCTGATCCGGAATTCATTACCTCATCTTGAACAAAATGATTTAACCTGTTATGGATGAAACTGTCAGGCTAGCCTGTCCGTTTGAGCAATCAGTGGTCTTGCTTTTAGACAAGACATGTTGCCACGCATGAGCATACTCCACTGCCAGCCAGGCGTCTATAGCCCCGGTGGAGATTAACCCCATAATCCATGATTTGGCTCTACTTTTGATTTCTTGGACCTTGGGGATGACTACCCATCCTTGCAAGGGACATGTAGTACGATCCTTCCAATCCAATATTAATAAAGAAATGAAAAATATTTTCTTTTGAATTTCAAGTTCTTGAGTGGGCAAAATAGAAGCTTTGGGGAATCGGATTCTCAACCTAAGCGAGATGAGAATTAGACCCTATCCTTACTACTCCATGAAGGTCGGGAGTTGGATCCTCAACCTAAGTTCGATGAGGATTTAACCCTATCCTTACTACTCTGATTTTAGGCTTTAAGCACTTATGGGAGTGGTAAAAACCACTATTTTAAGGATTATGTTGCATGATAGGACAGACACGAAATACTCCTTTCGCCTCACCTTTTCTTCCAAGTATGGTTTTGACCATTTTGCTCAAGATCCTCTTTAATATGTGTAGAACGTGCTTGGTTCAAGATAGTTCGGGCATCAGTTCCCAACCTTAGGATCCTTTTAATATATGTTATGTAATAACCCTAAGAGGATTCGACACCTTTTCAATGATTGTACATGAAATGAAGATGCAACTGAGATGAAATGTATATGCAATGCGGAATGTACATGAGATATGAATGCATTGCTCCTTTTGAAATGCGGATGGAGTATACCACCTACTTTGCCATAATTTATAAAACTGACAACTTCATGCATCACAAGTTCCAAACGATATTCTTTAATGTGTTTGCGATATTCGTGGAGCTTTCTGCAATACAATTCCGATGTTTCATATTCTCCTAGTCTTAGTCAACATTCATAAGACCTAAGTTAACAAACCAAAAGTGTCCAAGGACCAACACACAAAACTTAAAACCAAAATGAGATCCAATCCAAAACCAAAACACGAAAACCAAAAGTATATACAAATGTACAAAAAGTTTGGATTATCATTTTCTCGGATCCCAAACCTGATTAGAATTCTTTAAAAGACATATGACGTGATACGCATACCAAGTTTTGCAGGAATCCAACAAAAACAAGATCAAACCAAACAAAGAAACAAACTTCCACTTGCCCCTCTCACCATACCAATTTGATTTAGTTTCATTAATAATCCTATGGTGGAGTTTCAAATTTTCAAATTGATTAGACAATGATTGATATTCAATTCCTTTATGTCTATTCTTTAAGATGTCCATTCCGCACTTTGATTCATGGTGTAGAAATAAGCTTTCATTTTCATTCAATAAAGCCATAACATTAATAATATTTGAATCAAACCATTCATTAGGCAAACCTTCATTCGAATTTTGCATGGTGAAACCAAAAAGATGAGATTTTACCTTTGGCATGTTTTCATTTGACCTTACTTGAAGAGGATTTGAAAATTCCTCTTTTCTCTCATGACATTCATCATCATGTAGCACTTGTTCTTTCTCCATGACTCGTTTATCAAAGGCACCAAACTTAGGTACCCAATTGAAAATATGCCCATCCCTTTCAAACCATAAGTCTTGTCTATCTAGGGGTGGGTTGACTAACACATTTCTATGATCAATCACTTGGGTTGTTTCGGGTAACGTGAGATTTTCAATTGGATCATCAATGATATCAAACCCAAATGATTCAGGTTTTGTAATTTTCTCATTTTGAGATGGCATAATCATTGTAGCACAAGTAAGTGGATCAAGATTTTCAATTTCTTTTCCTTCAAAGGAATCTAAAGCAAGTGACTCTCTTTCTTGATTCATGGTTGTAGAATCCTTATCATGTTCCAAAATTTGATGAGATTCAAATTCCTCTTCCAAAACATTCTCAAATTGTACAGATTTATAGTATCCTCATGCTGAGGAAGCAATTGAGTTATCCTGCATATTATTTGACGCAACAAGTTTGTTAGAAGATTTAGATTGATAATATTCTTCCCATTTCTTCCATGAATCATAGTAATCATCTTCCAAGTTCAAGTCGTGATGCTCAAGCACTTCTTCTTCATCTTCTCGATTCATCAACATGTTTCTCATCCAATTCATCTTCACCTTCCAGATGTCCTTTTCCCAAGGTTTTTTTAAAATAAATAAAAAATTTCCCTTATTATATCCTCCTGGTCATCACTCTCTTGACGATATAGAGTTTCCACCACCAAAATGTTGTCCTCTCCTTGTTGATGTTGGGGTGGACCCTTATTTGGCACAAGTTCCAAATCATCCACTTGAGCTTGGAGACAATGGGTATACATAGCAATTTTGGGACAATTCCTTTCATTATGCTCCTTTGTATTATGCAATCTACACCCCTTTTCCCATGCAAAATCAGAAATATTAAGAATGGAACTAGAGTGACTTGGTCCTGCAGAAGTATCTATCTGATTAGCAATAGGGGAAGGCACACCCCCATTGTTTGGCTTCGTATTCCACTGTCTCCCTCTATCGTTGAAATTTTGATTTGGGTGAGGGGCATGGGATTCATACTTCTATTTTTGAACCAAATCATTACTCAATTTGTGAACCATATTTTTGAGTTCTTCAACCTCTGAATAAATCTCTTTTGGTTGAGCTATGTTATTGCTAGTTCCAATAGGATTTGCGTAATTGGTGAGATCTTGACTTAACATTTGAGTTGGATTTTGAGCCACTTGATTTGCGTAGGGATTCACACTTTGAATCGGAATTGGATTGGGTGCGTAAGCGGGTGTTGATGAATATGGTTGTTGATAAGGCAAAGCATTTATGCCCGATATTTGTGGTGCCATGATCTGATTCATCATAGGAGCTTGACCATATGGACCATATTGTCCTACCATAGGCATCTGGGAAAACCCATAACTCTGTGGTGTCATTTGTTGTTCAATGGTCATAGCTTCATTGTAGGCTAGAGCAAGCATGGTAACTTGAGGATTTCGCCTTGCAAACATTGCCGTCATAGGATCCAATGCCCCAAAATATATTTGCAAAGCTACTATGGGATCAATGGCAAAATGTCGAATTGCTCTATTATAGCACTTCTAAAATCTCTATTAAAAGTTTGGATTGGCTCACCCTGGCCTCTTTTGCATGTAATGAACTGATTATAGATGATTGTGGGATCTAATGGTGACCTGAATTGGTTGACAAAAGCATTCTCCATTTGCGTCCATGACGTAATGGAACCAGTAGGTAAGCAAATATACCATTCGTAAGCCACTTGGTCTAGGCTCATGGGGAAGAGTCTACAAGCCACATCTTCATGTTGAACTTGCAATCTTATCAAAACATCCCTATAGGCCTGAATATGTTCTTCTACGGTCCTTGGGCCATCCGATTTGTATTTGGGCAAAAATCTCTCTATATTCTTAGGGATCTCATGAATATCCCCTGCAATATTCAAAGGAATGTTATTGGCTCCGTACCAAGGAGGTGGTGGAGGTTGGGCCATTTGATTCAAAATCGATGATGATAACCCTACAAGAACCGTGGAAAACTCTCAGTACCTCAAAGAAAACCTACGACACACAGAAAATCCTGCAATTAATGAAATTCAAAGAATAACCTCAAAATCAATTTGTTAGTCATGAAAGAAGGAACCTTGACAAAGCAGTATTCTAAAAATGTAAATTAGTTTCTGATTCACCAGATCGCATATGCGCAAGTGAAGAGCATACTCCTAGTGTTGTAGGCTTTCTGATTCACAAGATCGCATTACGTGCAAGTGAAGAGCATAATACCGACAACAAATACATTTTTAGACAAAATAATTCCTTACAAATAAGCATGAAATGACTAGCAAATATCAAACATGTAACATATGAATAATCATGTTAGCATCAACCAAGAGGTGTATCCATTAAAATCAAATGAAAGTAATTGCATGGAGACAACCTCGTTAGTCAAATTTTTTTTTTAAATCAAATCAAAACACATTATTCCTGTATGAACAATCAAAAAGCGTTAGAACAATGCATAGCAATTCATGTCCTCCTTTTAACACTACAAGGTTGTATTGTTAAAAGAGGGCTAAAGATAATAATCAATAGGGCATGAAATATTCAAAATTTAAATCCCTATAGCATTTAAATCACTCTGAAATAAAACAATTCAGGCCCTCCTTCTAGCGCCAATCTGTTGAGTGGTATTTTCACCCGATTGTGAAAGTACACTCTCCTTTAGGATTTGGGTTCCAAATCCCCTCTTGCAAAGAAGTTAAACAAACAACTTCTCCAAGGTCTCCGTTGTATTAGCATTTGCATATGTGTATTAGTAATCTCAAATAAAGATATTCAATTTAAATGCTTGGAACACCTTAGTGATTGCAAGTAATTGTAAACAAGGGGCAATGTTGGTTTATTTCATCATGAAACTTTAGTGATTGTTCATTGTTTTTTTTTTGGATTTTGAAATTTTTTAAATGTTTATTTTAATGCCTGAAAATAAGTTAAAATTTATGGAAAAAATAAAATGCAGAAAAATGAAAATGAAATGCAGAAAACTGAAAATAAAATGCATTCAGTATGATGCTATCCTATTTCGACAAAACCGAAGATGTGAGGTCTCCATGCATGCAACCTAACCTATTGGACTTGCAAAACAAGCACAATCCCCATAGACTAAGTGTTGGTTCCTAGGGTACGAAATAAAATTCAGATTTCAAATATTCGCCTAATGTAACCCACAAAAAATGGCATTAACATTATCTATAAATTTGAAATCTGAAAAAATGAAAGAATAAACATTAAATCCATAGCATGCAAAGAAAATCTCCTTCTTTCTTGCCCACAAGATGCAAATTTCTGAAAACTTTTGCATTAAAAATATGTCATTTTACAATAGCAAAATTTTTGGTTTTCCCAAACCAGTCCATGGAAGAGAAACGACTCAAACAAGTCCAGAATGGCCTCATCGCCTTCAAGTCTGCAACTCTGCTCGCAGCAATTTCCAACCCATGTCCATGAAGAAGAAAAACCAGTCTACGAAAGAAAAATAGCCCAACTAGGTCCAGAATGGCTATCTCGCCTTCAAACCTGCAACGCTACTTGCAGTAGTTTTCCACCCTCCTTTTGGCCTCTTTGAATGGCGTATTTAAACTTGTAAAAACATTGTTTCTCCTTCCATGACGGTTCATTTCATTTTTTGATGGTTGTTCGTTTCACCTTCCCTGACTATTCGTTTCACCTTTCCTTGTATGCGTGTGCTTTGGTTTCCATTTTGTGGCCCTTCACTGCATTTTCTCCACATGGGCTTGCGTCCGTTTCCCTTCGTGTGTAACGACCATCTTAAATGATTTCAAATCATTAAATATTCCTTATGTAACGCTTTGTCTTATTCATTAGATTTTGTCCTTATGTCCACGTCACTATGCAGGTCCGTTACCTTGGCAAAAATGGAACATGTCGCGATATCGTGACACTTCTTGTTTCTCTGTTTGCCTGCCCCTTTTGAATCATGAAAATGTAACATGTCGCGATATCGCGACACTTTTGGCCCCTTCCATATTTTGTTGCTTTTAGCCATGAAAATGTAACATGTCGCGATATCGCGACACTTTTCCTCCTTGCTCTCTTTTGTTGCTTTTAGCCACAAAATGCAACATGTCGCGATATCGCGACACTTTTTCTTTCTTCCTTCTCTCTTTGCTTTGAATCACGAAAATGCAACATGTCGCGATATCGCGACACTTTTTCTATTTTGGCTACGAAAATGCAACATGTCGCGATATCGCAACACTTTTCTTTCTTCTATTCTAGCCGTGAAAATGCAACATGTCGCGATATCGCGACACTTTTCTTTCTTGTTCTTTCTTTCCTTGTTTGGTCATGAAAATGCAACATGTCGCGATATCGCGACACTTTTATTTCTTCTTCTTTCTTTTCTCGTTTGGTCGCAAAAATGCAACATGTCGCGATATCGTGACACTTTTTCTCTTTTGGCCGCGATGATGCAACATGTCGCGATATCGCGACACTTTTTCTCTTTTGGCCGCGATGGTGCAACATGTCGCGATATCGTGACACTTTTTCTCTTTTGGCCGCGATGGTGCAACATGTCGCGATATCGTGACACTTTTTCTCTTTTGGCCGTGATGGTGCAACATGTCGCGATATCGTGACACTTTTTCTCTTTTGGCCATGATGGTGCAACATGTCGCGATATCGCGACACTTTTTCTCTTTTGGCCGCGATGGTGCAACATGTCGCGATATCGTGACACTTTTCTTTTTTGCTCTCTCCTTTCTTTGACCGTGAAACTGCAACATGTCGCGATATCGCGACACTTTTCCTCCTTGTGGTGTTTTGCTTTTTTCTTTGATCTTTAGCCTATGGGCCACTTCGGTCTTCTTGGAACACATGCAAAAAAGGTGGGTCCCCAATTTTGGGGTACGTTGTGGATCAGCCACAACACTACTCTTTTAACAAAACTTAAACACTTAAAAATCACAATTCTTTTACTACAAGATATCAAGAAATTTCCAATGCTTAGTAAGTTTATTAAGGAACTATGCATCAATAAATTGAGAAGGAACATAAATAAATACCCTAAGACCATTCATATGGATGGAAAACTAGCATATCTTCTCATTGGTAAGCTCATTCCACCTAAATATGGTGATCTAGGTAGCTTGGCAGTCATAGTTTCTATAAGCACTACCAAAATACTAAATTTATTGATTAATATCAAAGCCATGATTAATGTTATGACAACTTAAACTATGGATAAATTATGTTTATTAGATATACTTCCAACCTCTACAATATTACAAATGGCAGATCAACCAATCTCAAAACCTAAAAGTATAATAAAGGATGTTATAGTATCTATAGATTCATGGGAATATCCTATTAATTTTATGATTTTGTAGCCTATATCTAAGGTGAATGGTTATCCATTATTCCTTGGTAGGCCATGGCCTACCAAATATTTGCATTCATTTATTATCGATTTGGGGACATGACCATCTCAAATGAAATGAGTTCAAAGAAAATTTTCATATATCCTCTTGCTAGTCCTTCATTGGATTTTTCTAGAAATTTATGGGTGAAAAAACTAGAGGAACAAGATAACTTCTCCTACATATCCATAATTATAGTTAAACAACATATTGAAGAATTAGAAATCCCTCTTAGGTACAATCAAATGAGTTCATATCATCTAGTACATCAATTAGTATTAACACAACCAAGGCCAGGTCTTCTAAATCCTGTATAAAGATGGATGTGAAGAACTAGAACATTTGCTAGTATTATCCTTATAGGAAATCCAATTCACTATAGTACATGGTAGGTATAGTCATGATTTTTCTCTTGTTGAATGCCCTTTATAGGAAATCATACCCTCTAGAATAAGTTTCAATGAAAATTTAAAAAACATTTCGTTGCTTGCTACCTCACTAATGCCCTCTAAATATATTGGTGAGGGAATTTAAGGGAATAAAATCAAAGCATACAGGCACCAAATTGATTGAATTCCAATTGGGCAAAAAATTGAACATCAATACTTGGCTATACAAAAAAGAGGATGCAAAATTATTTGATATGTTGAGTAAACACTCCAATGCTTTTGCATGGAATTATAGTGATATAAAAGGTATTTATCCTAATGTTTGTACTCATCACATATATACCTATGATGAAAAACCTATTTTTCAACCATAATAATGAATAAATCCTACTTTAAAAGATATTTTAAAAGTTGAAATTTGAAAAATGCTAGAAGTAGGATTTATTTATTCCATCTCTGATAACTAGTGGGTTTCTCCACTAGTAATTGTTTCTAAAAATAATGGTAAATGATATGTGCATGTCAATTATCATTTTTTTTTTTTAAGTGAAAAAACCCTTATGGAGCCGCCTTGGTCTGAGAGACCATGAACAGGGGGTTCTATACCATCAAAGTCACCCGGGAGTCGCACCCATCCCTGCTCGCACCAACATTATCAATTGGATTTTGGGTACCCAATTCAGCTTTTTGGTAGGGTGGAGATTTGAACCTGGGACCTCCCTTGGAGGATTGCCCTCTCCTCTCCAACTCACCTACAACACTTGGGTACATGTCAATTATCATGAACTTAATAAATTCACATGTAAATATCATTTCCCATTACCATTCATTGATCAAGTTCTTAATATGGTCATGAGAAAGAAATATTTTTCTTTCCTTGATGGTTTTAGTAGATGTAACCAAATTGTTGTAGCACAAAAAGATAAGGAGAAAATTACCTTTACATGCCCTTTGGGTACTTTCATTTATAGTGTCTTACCTTTCGAACTTTATAATTCTCTTGCAACATTTTAGTAGTATTTCCTACTATATTTGCTGATCTTACCAATGAATGTGTAGTTTATATCAATGATTTTGGGAGGTAAAAATCAATTTAGAATAAGACTAAAAAATACTATGCATTTACAAACAAGAATGAAAGAATTGTTTTATTACAAAAATATAAAAATGCAATTCTTAATAATTCCTTCTTTTTATTCATCTAAAAAGTCCGCTTGCAAAAGCATGAAGGGCATATATGTATGTATATGTATACATATACATACATATATGTATGCATACATCTACATACATATGTATGTATGTAGATGTATGCATACATATATGTATATGTATGCCCTTCATGCTTTTGCAAGGGGAATTTTTAGACGAATAAAAAGAAGGAATTATTAAGAATTGCATTTTTATCTTTTTGTAATAAAACAAACCTTTAATTCTTGTTTGTAAATGCATGATATTTTTTAGTTTTATTCTAAATTGATTTTTACCTCCAGTTGGCTTAAGGAGTAAGGGTCCACTCTATTAGCATAGTGGAAAGTTTTATTTAACTAATTTTACAGGTATGAATTTAGGCTAATTAATTTATTATTTTTGAATTAATATTCTTGCATATAAATGTATGTGGTTATTTTATTACTTTACTTTATTCTATATTAATTTTAATTAATGTATTATTTTCTTGGGATATTCAGTGCAACTGCTAATTAGATTTGCTTTTATATGCAAGATTGAATTTTTATTTCTACAATTATTTTACATTATGCAAGTGTGTTCCTAAGAAGCCTTAAAAGACCCAATACCAAGATACACTTCTTCTACTTAGCACATATAGTCATCGTATGCCACCCTCGATTGATAAATTTTAAAGTGCAAGAATTAACGATGCTTACCAATGGGACTTCTTTAGGATCCTAAAAACACCATAATATGGATGAAGCAAGGTTTCTATTTATTGAGATTATGTGGAAAAATATGCAATTGGCATAACAAGGGTGAATTCTTAGCACCATGGTTCTTAAGGGGAACCATCAACAAAATAAACTTTGGGAATGCGAAATGAGTTTCTTATATTGATTTTTTGAAATTAATATTAAATTATTTTGAGATGAGTGCTCAGGTATCAATATGTCATCTATCTAGTTTGCATGGATTATTACTATGGATAGGTTTATTAGGTTTTTGGGTGATCGAAGAGGTATTGTATTCCTAGTAAGACATCGTAAATATCCAATTATACCACATCACACGTGACTAAGTCATGTATTAGCTTGATGTCATTCTCAAGGGTGCATTGGCATCAACTTGTATGACTTTCCCTAGATGAATCCACCCTAAAGAGTAAGGTTGTGTGCATGACTATATTTTAAGCTATGATGTTCTTCTAGTTCCCTTCACCAATGATGATGTGGAAAGGCTTACCCTTTAACTAGCGTTGCATGTGAAATAGACACTCTATTTATTTAAAGGGATTTTTTGTAGAGGCATTTCCTACCTATTGAGTTTTGGAACTTAGGCATGTAGGATCTACCTCTTGTTCTTCATTTAATAAGGAGGAATAGTCATTCATCTGTAGTTAAACTACTAATTATTTTTGCTACACTTGATACTATGCATCACTATGAGTGTGAGTTTTGTGATGGATGACCTATTCTCCCCATCTATTTTTTATCATTATCTTGTGTTGTTGGATGATTTTTGGGCATAAATGGTTGTAACAATCCAAAATTAAAGAAACAAGAAAACACACAAAAACAAAAAGATTTTTTTTTACTAAGGAGAAGGATTCATAAATCCCTAACCAACATTAGACCAAATTAATTTTTGAAATCCCCTAAGTTTCTCAAGAACTATACCACATGAGATTCCCCTCATGCAAGTCCCTTCTACGTAGGCATATCTCATGTCATGCATATAATTCTATCAATCTCATCATTCTTGATGAGCTAGAATTACCACCCTTGATCATTGAAAGGTATACACACATCTCCATACTTCACACAAAACATTATGTGTGGGTATGCTACGTGTACTATGAGTTAAGCTATCAATATCATCCTCTGACAAGCTATCTTAACTCTTGGTATGATCTTCTAAACCTAATTACCAAATCTCCCTAAGGGGATCTCAAGCCCTTAGGTCATCCTCTAAGTTCACCTAGAACTTACTATATATATATTTTTAAAGCTTATAAGAATACAAAGAATAAATATAGATACTAAATATAACAACACATACAGTATTAAATAGGAGAGGTTAACCAAAACATAAAGCATCCATTAAAGGAAAAATACGATAAAAAGGTTAATTATAATTGCAATCAAGAAGGTTATCCAAAGTACAATAGTCAACAATGTTCATTTATTACATAAGCATGTATGGTACACCCCATACCTTTAACAATTACTTTCCATCTATTCCATCGGGGAAATATCCCCACAAATCTACTCTATTGCATAATTAAGCAAGAGGTGAGGTAGAGAGCAAACTTGTGAAGTGGTACATATCATGAATTTGGTCCTCCCACTCTTCCATTGATCAAGTGAGGATAGTAGGGGATCAAAACACTCATGGATCTAGACAGACATGCTTCTAGATACACTTGCTTATTTTATTACCAAATTGTAACTATACAAATAACCTAAGAAATTTAAATTTCTAATGCATAGCTAATATCATAGAGCTACCCTTTCTATTTCCCCTCTCATATACTCATGAGAGTTGATCCACCATGCATCCCACCATATGCTTTATTTGCAATAAATGATCCAACCCTTAATAATTAAAGTCCCATACCCTTAATTGTTAAATGATATGGGTTCACACATCTTGTTCAATTAAATCAAACCACTTTAATCCTACCAATAAACCTTTTTCTTCATTTCATAACGTAAGGTCCCATACCCTTATTTTACAAAACAAATCATAATCACATTTACTATCCAATTAAAGCCATCTACTCTAATTTTTAAATAAACCTTTTTCTTCATTTCATAAAGTAAGGTCCCATACCCTTATTTTACAAAACAAACCTGTTGAGTGGTATTTTCACCCAATTGTGAAAGTACACTCTCCCTTAGGATTTGGGTTCCAAATCCCCTCTTGCAAAGAAGTTAAACAAACAACTTCTCCAAGGTCTCCCCTATATTAGCATTTGCATATGTGTAATGGTAATCTCAAATAAAGATATTCAATTTAAATGCTTGGAACACCTTAGTGATTGCAAGTAACTGTAAACAAGGGGCAATGTTGGTTTATTTCATCATGAAACTTTAGTGATTGTTCATTAAACCAGAATAAACAAATGTGAATCGGCCCAGCAATGAAAATTTCCATTTTCGGATTTTTTAAAGATCTGCAATAAAACAACAACTTCGGTGAATTTTTTAAAATACTAAACAACTCCGAAAATGAAATTTCAAATTGCGTATTTGAAGTATGAAGTATAACCTACGCAATGGTTACATTATTTTTTTGTATTTTGAAGCTTTTTTTTATATTTATTTTAATGTCTAAATATTAAAATAAAGTTAAAATTTCTTGAAGTAAAATGCAAAAAAAATGAAAATGCATTCAGTATGATGCTATCCTATTCCGACAAAACCGAAGATATGAGGTTTTCATGCATGCAACCTAACCTATTGGACCTGCAAAACAAGCACAATCCGGATAAGCTAAGTGCTGGCTCCTAAGGATTTGAATGAGGTTTTCAGATTTAAGCATTCGCATGAAGCAACCAAGAAAATACTTGCATCAACTACATTTACAAGCCTAAAATCTGAAAAGGGAAAATAGACATTTAATCTTGCATGCAGAAAATGACTCCTTTCTTGCCCATAAAATGCAAATTTTTGAACAATTCTGCATTAAAAATATGTCCTGTTACAATAGCAGAATCTCTGGTTTTTCTCAAAACCAGCAAAAGGGGAAGAAAAGCACTCCACAACAGGCCCAGAATGGCTAATCACCCTCAACTCTGCAACCCCGCTCGCAGCGGTTTTCGACCCCTGTACCTGTCTTCGCTTGTGCCTTTAAACTTTCTGCTATGGCTCTCTGCTTCACCTTGTGACGCTTCGTTTCATCTTCCAGATCGATTCGTTTCGTTTCCCGCTCTTCATTATTCTGACTTTTGTTCGAGCGTCGAAACGTTTGATTTTCTTGCTAATTGTAACCGTTCTGTAGCCCTTACACCTTTATGCCATGTGTTCCACGCTTCCTGCATGTTCCATAACTTCCCCCTGTAAATCGTGACCAAAAATAGCATGTCGCGATATCGCGACATTTTTCTATCAGCAGCCTTGTTCGTCATCACGCATCGCGAAAATGAGACATGTCGCGATATCGTGACATTTTTTGTCAGCAACTTTGTTTCTCATCATGCATCACGAAAATGATACATGTCGCGATATCGTGACATTTTTCTGCTTCAGGCCGCATGGATGCAACCTGTCACGAAATCGCGACGTTTTTCTCTTCGTGTTTTTACTTACGACATGTCACGAAATTCCGACACCTTTTAATTTTGTACCATCTTTGCTTTCTATCATGAAATCGTGACGCTTTTCTCTTTCGCTATCTCGCTACTTTTTGTCATGAAATCACGACGCTTTTCTCTTTCGGTGTCTCCTTCAATCACTTTTCCTTTTACATGTCACGAAATCGTGACACTTTTCATTTCTGCCGCGACAGCAACATGTCGCGAAATCGCGACACTTTTCATTTCTCCACGACAGAGCAACATGTCGCGATATCGTGACATTTTCATTTCTAGCCACGACGGAGCAACATGTCGCGATATCGCGACAACTTTTCATTTCTAGCCGCGACGGAGCAACATGTCGCGATATCGCGACAACTTTTCATTTTCAGCCGCGACGGAGCAACATGTCGCGATATCGCGACAACTTTTCATTTTCAGCCGCGACGGAGCAACATGTCGTGATATCGTGACAACTTTTCATTTTTGGCCGTGACGGAGCAACATGTCGCGATATCGCGACAACTTTTCATTTTCGGCCGCGACGGAGCAACATGTCGCGATATCGCGACACTTCTTCTCTTTTGTGATATTCTTCTTTTTTCCTTGATTTTTAGCATCTGGGCCACTATGGTCTTCTTTGAAAGCATGCAAAAAAGGTGGGTCCCCAATTTTGGGGTGTGTTGTGGATCAGCCACAACAAATGGCGACTCTATTGTCAAATGCTCCTGAGCATTTTGGTGAGAACCCAACCTGAAATATACAAGCTTAGATACAGGCGTCAGCACATCAAAGATAAACAAATACCAATAGATCAGAAATACATGAAACATCAGAATCATTTAGTATCAGCTCGGTGTGTGCAATGTGTTTTCATTCCCTATCACTTGAACTTGATCAACATTCCATTGTCAGTTTCACTTATGATTTGTATGCAAGGCTATGAATGATTTGTGCAGGATTTGATGCATGATGAAGATGCTAGAGATATAACAACCTGCTTTACAAAGGCTCAAACCTTCTAATATCATGAACAAACATATTAAAGTTGTCAAACCCTCTTAGGACCAAATATATGTCTACTAAATTAATTTACTAGATCCCAAAGTTGGTTATGTGTCACTACCATCTTGAACCCATGTGCAAGTGTAAGTGAAATCGAAACTTTGGGGAATAGGATTCCCAACCTAAGCGAGATGGGAATTTAACCCTATCCTTACTATTCTGATTTGGAGTTCATTACCTCATCTTGAACAAAATGATTTAACCTGTTATGGATGAAATGGTCAGGCTAGTCTATCCATATGAGCAATCAGTGGTCTTGCTTTTAGGCAAGACATGTTGCCACGCATGAGCATACTTAACCCCATAATCCATGACTTGGCTTTCATTCATTCTTTTCTCTCTCTTTTTTCTTTGGACCTTTGGGATGACTACCCATCCTTGCTAGGGACATGTAGTACGATCCCTCCAATCCAATATTAAGATGAAATGGAAAATATTATCTTTTATCTCTTGGACCTTGGGGATGACTACCCATCCTTTGCAGAGGACACGTAGTACAATCCTTCCAATCCAAGATTGAGATGAAATGGAAAAAATTAGTTTTACTTTTATTGCTTGGACCTTTGGGATGACTACCCATCCTTTGCGAGAGGACATGTAGTACGATCCTTCCAATCCAAGCTTTATGATGAAATGGGAAAAATGGAAGCTTTGGGGAATCGGATTCTCAACCTAAGCGAGATGAGAATTAAGTCCTATCCTTACTACTCCATGTAGGTCAAACCAGAGCTTTGGGGAGTTGGATCCTCAACCTAAGTTCGATGAGGATTTAACCCTATCCTTACTACTCGGTTTTAGGCTTTAAGCTTGATGGAAGTGGTAAAAACCACTGTTTTAAGGATTATGTTGCATGATAGGACAGACATGAAATATTCTTTTCACCTCACCTTTTCATCCAAGTATGGTTTTGACCATTTTGCTCAAGATTCTTTTTAATGTGCATGGAATGTGCTTGGTTCAAGATAGTTTGGGCAATGGTTCCCAACCTTAGGATCCTTTTAATATATGTTATGTAATAATCCTAAGAGGATTCAACACCTTCTCAATAATTGCCCATGGAATGAAAATGTAACTGAGATGACATGTATATGCAATGTGGAATATGACATGAGATATGAATGCACTGCTTCTTTTGGAATATATCATCTAATTTACCATAATGTGCAAAACTGACAACTTCATGCATCACAAGATTCAAACGATATTATTTAAATGTTTGTGTTACTTGTGGAGCTTTCTACAACACAATTCCAATGTTTCATATTCTCCTGATTTTAGGCATAAGTTGACATCTCAAATTTTTTTTTTTTTTTTTATCAAAACAAACTAAACATGTCAAATGAAATCAACCACACAACTTAAATCCTAATCCAAATAGCAATCCCAAAATGAAACTTGAAAACACAAACCCAAACCAAAACCAAAATTTATATACAATATAGTACAAGATGATGCCAAGCTTGGACTATTACTTTCCTGGATCCCAAACATGATTAGAACATTTCAAAAGACATATGTCACAATACACATGCCAAATGTTGTAGGAATCCAACAACAATAAGATCAAACCAAGCAATGCAACAAATTTCAACTTGCCATGCTCACCATACCAATTTGATTTAGTTCTATTACCAACATCATAGGTGAGATTCAAATCAAATTGATTAGACAATGGTTGGTATTCAATTTTATTTTGTCTATTCTTTAAAGTGCAAGTTTCATCATTCCATTCATGATTTAGAAGTAGGCTTTCCTTTTCAAATGTGAGATATTGCAAACAAGAGCCTATTTCTAAAAGTCTTGAATTCAAATTATTTTTCGAGATTTTAAAACCATCAAAATCAATCAAAGCTTGGCAAACATCACCAAGATTTGACATTTCATCATCAATGACATTAGCATCCAAAGGGACATCATGTAACCCATCACTTAAAATTTTTGTGGCTACTACCAAAGGTAAAGATTTCACCTTGTCACCCATACTCAACCCATCATGATTAGAATTTATCACAACTTGATGAGTGTTAGTAGCTTTTTCTTTTTCTTCATTGTCTTCTTCATCATCCAACACCTGTTCAAAAACACCAAAGTTAGGCACCCAATCAAACATGCGTCCATATTTTTCAAAACAAGAGCCTAATTTTTCAAGATATGTGTCACGTGACACCTTTCCATGATCAATGGCTTGAGTTGCCTCAAAATCCATATTTTCATTAGGATCATCAATAGTATCAAACCCACACCACCTAGGTTTTGTAATTTCATCATTTTGAGATGGCATAGACATTGTAGAAACAATAGGTGGATCAAGATTTTCTATTTCTTGCCCCTCAAGGGGAACAAAAACAATTGATTCTCCTTCTTCATCCATGGTAGTAGAATCATTATCCTTCTCCAACCTTTGATGAGATTCCAACCCTTCTTCCAAAACATTCTCAGATTGTACAGGACTTGTAATATCCTCATGTGAAAGGGCAATTGTATTATCCCTCGCATATCAATAGGCACACAAATTTCATCAGAAGGTTTGGAGTGAGCATACTCTTCCCAAGAATCATAATGATCATCTTTCAAAATCAAATTGTGATGCTCAACTATTTCTTCTTCATCTTTTAATTCATCAACATGTTTCTCATCAAATTTATCTTCACCTTCCTTAGATGGTTCAATTACTTCCAAAATTGGGTTATTGCTTGTATTCAAATTGATAAGGCTATCATAATCCACATGTGTAACCCATGATTCACGTTTAACATAATTTGGAAGGTGTGAATTTTCTAGGCCATTACTTTCAACAATGTCATCCAATATGTCATCCGAAACAGATTCATCCTCATAGAATTCATCTTTTGGTGAGTCAAGGGTTTCCAATCTGTCACATGTTTCAATACTAGTTGGATCTAGTACTCCTCCCTTGCCTAAAATCATATTCTTATGAAAATCATTGAAATTGATTTTAGAAACATCTTTTGAATCAAGATGAGTATTTTGAAGTTGATTCATACTTAAGAAAGATGGTTGATCTTGCATAGTAGGTTGAGGATTTTGAAATTGATTGAAGCTTGGGAATGATTGTTGATTCTGAAATTGATTCACACTTGAACTTGGTTGAGGTGGATAAATCATTGGGTGGGTAAAGGAGGTATTAAATGATTGAAGATTATATGATCCAAAACCCACACCATAATTTTGACAACTCAATTGTTGCTCAATTGCCATTGCTTGAGTATAGGCTTGTGACAAAGATGTGATTTGAGGCATCCCTCGCAAATATGTGGAAATGAGTGGGTCAAGAGCATTTACATATATTTGGAGAGCCATTTCTTCTTGAAGAGCATAAAATGTCACTAATTGAGCATATAATCCAAAGAACCTTTCAGAAAATGACTTCACATTTTCACTTGGTCCCTTTTTAATAGTGAAAAACGCTGATACATGCGGATTGGGTCAACTTGCTCTTTGTTGAATTGATTAAGAAATGCTGCCTCTAGCTGAGCCCAAGAAGTGATAGACCCTAAAGGCAGACTTGTAAACCAATCATATGCCACTTTGTCCAAGGTGTAAGGGAACATTTTACAAACCACATCATCATACCAAATTGTTAAGTGATTCACAACAAATTTGAATGCTTGAATGTGTTCTCCTGCAGTATTTGTCCCGTTAGACAAAAATCGAGGAAGACATCTCTCAAAACCAACGGGCAAATAATGTTGAACTCCTGGTATGTTCAATGGGCTACCTGTCATCCATGGTGAAAACATAGCCATTAGTGAATCTTAAAGAATATAACTTTAATACCCAAAAAAATTTTTTTTATTTTTTTTTTTTTTAAATCAAATCAAATCACATTATTCCTGTATGAACAATCAAAGCGTTAGGAAAGTGCATAGCAATTCATGTCCTCCTTTTAACAGTACAAGGTTGTATTGTTAAAAGAGGGCTAAAGATAATAACCAATAGGGCATGAAATATTCAAAATTTAAATCCCTATAGCATTTAAATCACACTGAAATAAACCTATTCAGGCCCTCCTTCTAGCGCCAAAATGTTGAGTGGTATTTTCACCCAATTGTGAAAGTACACTCTCCCTTAGGATTTGGGTTCCAAATCCCCTCTTGCAAAGAAGTCAAACAAACAACTTCTCCAAGGTCTCCGCTATATTAGCATTTGCATATGTGTAATAGTAATCTCAAATAAAGATATTCAATTTAAATGCTTGGAACACCTTAGTGATTGCAAGTAACTGTAAACAAGGGGCAATGTTGGTTTATTTTACCATGAAACTTTAGTGATTGTTCATTAAACAGAATAAACAAATGTGAATCGGCCCAGCAATGAAAATTTCCATTTTCGGATTTTTTAAAGATCTGCAATAAAACAACAACTTCGGTGAATTTTTTAAAATACTAAACAACTCCGAAAATGAAATTTCAAATTGCGTATTTGAAGTATGAAGTATAACCTACGCAATGGTTACATTATTTTTTTGTATTTTGAAGCTTTTTTTATATTTATTTTAATGTCTAAATATTAAAATAAAGTTAAAATTTCTTGAAGTAAAATGCAGAAAAAATGAAAATGCATTCAATATGATGCTATCCTATTCCGACAAAACCGAAGATATGAGGTTTTCATGCATGCAACCTAACCTATTGGACCTGCAAAACAAGCACAATCCGGATAAGCTAAGTGCTGGCTCCTAAGGATTTGAATGAGGTTTTCAGATTTAAGCATTCGCATGTAGCAACCAAGAAAATACTTGCATCAACTACATTTACAAGCCTAAAATCTGAAAAGGGAAAATAGACATTTAATCTTGCATGCAGAAAATGACTCCTCCTTTCTTGCCCATAAGATGCAAATTTTTGAACAATTCTGCATTAAAAATATGTCCTGTTACAATAGCAGAATCTCTGGTTTTTCTCAAAACCAGCAAAAGGGGAAGAAAAGCACTCCACAGCAGGCCCAGAACGGCTAATCACCCTCAACTCTGCAACCCCGCTCGTAGCGGTTTCTGACCCTGTGCCTGTCTTCGCTTGTGCCTTTAAACTTTCTGCTACGGCTCTCTGCTTCGCCTTGTGACGCTTCGTTTCATCTTCCAGATCGATTCGTTTCGTTTCACGCTCTTCATTATTCTGACTTTTGTTCGAAGCATCGAAACGTTTGATCTTCTTGCTAATTGTAACCGTTCTGTAACCCTTACACCTTTATGCCACGTGTTCAGTGCTTCCCTGCATGTTCCATAATGGCCCCCTGTAAATCGTGACCAAAAATAGCATGTCGCGATATCGCGACATTTTTCTGTCAGCAGCCTTGTTCGTCATCACGCATCGCGAAAATGAGACATGTCGCGATATCGTGACATTTTTCTGTCAGCAGCTTTGTTTCTCATCATGCATCACGAAAATGATACATGTCACGATATCGCGACATTTTTATGCTATCGGGCCATGTGGATGCAACCTGTCGCGAAATCGTGACATTTTTTCTCTTTTGTTGTGTTTTGTTGCACTTAGCCATGAAAACGCGACATGTCACGAAATCGTGACACCTTTTCATTCCGTACCATCTTGCTGCTTTCTATCATGAAATCATGACGCTTTTCTCTTTCGAGCTGTCTCACTGCTTTCTGTCATGAAATCATGACGCTTTTCTCTTTCGGGCTGTCTCACTGCATTTGGTCACGAAAACGCGACATGTCGCGAAAATGCAACATATCACGAAATCGTGATGTTTTTCTCTTTATGATGCATTCTACTGCTCTTAGCCGCGAAAACACAACATGTCGCGAAATCGTGACAACTTTTCATTTCTAGCCGCGACTGAGCAACATGTCGCGATATCGCGACAACTTTTCATTTCTAGCTGCGACGGAGCAACATGTCGCGATATCACGACAAATTTTCATTTCTAGCTGCGATGGAGCAACATGTCGCGATATCGCGACAACTTTTCATTTCTAGCCGCGACGGAGCAACATGTCGCGATATCGCGACAACTTTTCATTTTTAGCCGCGACGGAGCAACATGTCGCGATATCGCGACAACTTTTCATTTTCGGCCACGACGGAGCAACATGTCGCGATATCGTGACAACTTTTCATTTTTGGCCGTGACGGAGCAACATGTCGCGATATCGCGACAACTTTTCATTTTCGGCCGTGACGGAGCAACATGTCGCGATATCGCGACACTTCTTCTCTTTTGTGATATTTTGCTTTTTTCCTTGATTTTTAGCATCTGGGCCACTGTGGTCTTCTTTGAAAGCATGCAAAAAAGGTGGGTCCCCAATTTTGGGGTGTGTTGTGGATCAGCCACAACAAAACCATAATCACATTTATTATCCAATTAAAGCCATCTACTCTAATTTTCAAATAAACCTTTTTCTTCATTTCATAAAGTAAGGTCCCATACCCTTATTTTACAAAACAAACCATAATCACATTTATTATCCAATTAAAGCCATCTACTCTAATTTTCAAATAAACATTTTTCTTCATTTCATAAAGTAAGGTCCCATACCCTTATTTTACAAAACAAACCATAATCACATTTATTATCCAATTAAAGCCATCTACTCTAATTTTCAAATAAACATTTTTCTTCATTTCATAAAGTAAGGTCCCATACCCTTATTTTACAAAACAAACCATAATCACATTTATTATCCAATTAAAGCCATCTACTCTAATTTTCAAATAAACATTTTTCTTCATTTCATAAAGTAAGGTCCCATACCCTTATTTTACAAAACAAACCATAATCACATTTATTATCCAATTAAATCCATCTACTCTAATTTTCAAATAAACATTTTTCTTCATTTCATTAATCTAAAATCATTATTTAATTAATGAAACTACAACTAAGGGAATCCTTTACCCTAGATCAAACTTCCCTACTCGATTATTGAGCAAAATAGGGATTTCCTACCTAAACACCCTACGACCTTCCATGGCAGCGCCCTCTACTAAATCTAACACTACATGGGCAGGACACAAGTTGAGCATAGGGTGGGTTTGAGGTGGTTCTCATCGCACCTCCCATGGCAACTACGCTTTATTACTGCCCTTCCATCCACTTAGGGCAATCAAACACAAAGCCTACATCTAGGCAAGGGAGCAGGGAGTGGCCCAAGCCACTGGCCTATGGTCAACGAAGCTTCTAACAGAAGCTACGCTCCACAAGGAGCTATGGCAACCAAGGAGCTATACTACACAATGAGCTATGGCTTCAAAGACTAACACAAATTTAAAAAAACACACAAAAACAAAAAAACACACAAAACAAACAAAGCTACGCTAAACATAGTGAGATTTGCAACAAGGACTACTACATAATGAGCTTCAACAACAAGGAGATATGCTACACAATGAGATTTAAAAAAAGGAGCTATGCTAAACACAATAAAAAAACAAAACTAAACAAAGGAGCTACACTTTAAATACAATGAGCTTCAACAATAAGGGATCTACACTTTAAACATAGTGAGCTTCGAAAACAAGGGAGCTATGCTTTAAATACAACAAGCTTTGACAACAAGGGAGATACACTTTACATAGTGATCTTTGGAAAACAAGGGAGCTACACTTTAAACAGAATGAGCTTCAACAACAAGGAAGCTACACTTTAAACACAATGAGATTCATCAACAAGGGAGCTATGCTTTAAACATAGAGAGCTTCAAAAAACAAGGGAGCTACGCTACACAATGAGCTTTGACAAATAAGGGAGCTACACTTAAACATAGTGAGCTTAAAAAACAAGGGAGCTAAACTACACAAAGCTTTCAAAAGGAAGCTACTAAACACAACAAAGAGAACCATAAGTGCACTATAACCAACCTAGTCACCTTTGTAGTCAGTTTCCTTTGGTCATTCTGGCCGAGCTTGGGCACCTCCTCCTTCACCATTTACGTAATGCTTCATTCTCATCACCTCTCTCCCTATAGAGCTCTCCCCTTTACTCTCTTCTAACCTTATTTTTCCTTCTTGGTGCCTATCTCCCTCTTAGCTTCCATCTACCACCTACTTACCATTACTCCCACACCTTTCATCAGGTGGTAGAGGGGATGTCTCTTCCTCTCACCTTCCCAAGATGCAACCAACATTGAAGTCCCTCCTCTTCACATATATAAAACCATTGCTTCACATGGGCAGAGCCATCCCTCACGTTAATGGGCCATCCCTTCATGTCAGTCGGATTCTATCTGGTTGGCCCAACCCAAATCCAAGGGTAGGCTCTATACGTGATAGACCATTCGATCGTCGATTCATTATTTTAATGAAACCCATTTATTATTTAGGGTAAATCAACCATTTACTCAAGAATAAGATTTATTTATCACTTTTAAAATAAATTCCCCATTTATCTAAAATGAATATCTATTTATCATAAATCACCCTTTTATTCAAGAATAAGATTTATTTAACATTTTAACATAAATTCAAAAAATTTAATTTAAATAAATTCACCATTTATCTAAAATGAATATCTATTTATCATAAATCACCCTTTTATTCAAGAATAAGATTTATTTAACATTTTAAAATAAATTCACCATTTATCTAAAATGAATATCTATTTATCATAAATCACCCTTTTATTCAAGAATATGATTTATTTAACATTTTAAAATAAATTCACCATTTATCTAAAATGAATATCTATTTATCATAAATCACCCTTTTATTCAAGAATATCCAAGGAGTTATGAAGGTAGTTCATTCATTTATATTTTCCACATTATTGAGGTAAAGTGTTGAAGTGAAAGACAATCAAGCATGTGCAACAGACAAAGAGGGAGATCTTTCCATCAATTTAGTCACCTATCTCTACCTCGAGAACTTATGATAGCTACTAGGCCATCAGTATGGGGCTCAAGGTGACTATCTATTGATGATTATCCCTAACCGAATGCATACCTATATGAAGGTATCTATCCTTGTTACCTTCGAGTTGTCATATCATCATTTCCCCCAACCTCAAGTACCCTCATCCTCGGTGGATGACTCAACTTCTTCCACTTACGAGTGCACCTGATCCTACACATTGGCAATTTGTTAGCAGTATCATATTCTCCAGTATCTAATAATATTGCATAACTACTTAATTGCACAAAATCGAGTATTAAAGCATCATACATTAATACATTGTTTCTCCACATTCAAAGGTCCATCTGGGAGGGTCATGACATCCTCCCCCACTAGGACTAACACCATCCCTGATGTTGTTTTTTTTTACATAGGTAAATGTAGCCAATATACAAATTATCAAAAAATTTTTTTAGAGTTCATCAAACAAAAAAGGAAAATATTTTTGCATATCCGCCACTTTTTCCCAAGTGGCATTCCTTTCAGAGAAATGGTCCCACTGGACCTTACATTGCTCAAGGGTCCAATTCCATATAGCCTTAGAGAAGAATTCGAGAATCCTCACTAGCATTACTTCAATTACCTCTGGGTTTGCCATCTGCAAATTAGAAACATCCCACACATGGTCAGGGTCAGCAACATATTTTCTAAGCAAAGATATGTGGAAAGTGTCATGGATTTTTGACAAATTAGGAGGTAAGGTGAGTCAGTATGCAACCAGACTAATCTTCTCAATGATCTCAAAGGGTCCTACAAATTGTGGATCCAATTTTATGGATTTGATCACACTTTTCATTGGTTTGACCCTTAGGAACACTTTATCTCCCACCGAGTACTCTCTAGGAGTCCTCTTTAGATCGACATAACTCTTCTACCTATCAATAGCTTCCTTGAGTCTTTGCCTGATTACCCTAATTTGCTCTTCCATTTCCCTAACCATTTTTGGTCCAATCATAGTTCTATCTTCAGGGTTATCCCATGATAGTGGTGTTCTACACTTTCATCCATACAAGGCATCGAAAGGTGCCATCCCTAGAGAAGAGTGATACCCATTATTGTAGGTAAATTCTACCAATGATAGATAGTCTTCCCATCGAGACTTGTGGTCCATACAATACATGTAGAGCATATCTTCTAGTACTTGGTTTACCCGCTCTGTATGACCATCTATTTTAGGGTGGTACACTGAACTCATGTGCAATTTTATGCCTATTGCCTAGTGAAGGGCTCTCCAAAATTTGGAAGTGAACTTGGAATCCCTATCTGATATGATTACTTCTAAAAATCCATGTAATCAGAACACTTCCTTGAAAAATCTATTAGCCACTATTTGAGCATCATCATTGGTGCTTCCAGGTATGAAGTGTGCAACCTTGGTCAGTTTGTCAACTACTACAAAGATTGCATCATGTTGGTACTTGGTTTTTGGTAAACCCACTATGAAGTCCATTGATATGACCTACCATTTTTGAGTAGGTATACTATGAGGGTACAAATATCCTATAGGATGCTTGCATTCTACTTTGACCTTCTGACATTCAAGGCATCAAGCTACAAAATCTGTAATATCCTTCTTCATTCCTACCCAGAAGAAGGTCCTCTTTAGATTTTCCCTCATTTTTACCCCTCTAGGGTGAGATGTATAAGGAGACCTATGGGCTTCTTGCATTAATAGCCTCTTTGAATCCCCTAACTTTGGTATGATGATTCTTCCCTTGAAACATAGAAGGTTATCTATCATCCCAAACTCCTTAGTGGCCTCAGGATCCTTGCTCATTCTAGCTCAAATTTCTTGGTAATACTCATCCTGATTTTGCTCCTACCTTACTTGGTCCATGAGCTTTACATGACTCCTAGTTATGGCTGCTATGTGTCTTCTTCTACTCAAAGCATCTGCAACCTTATTCTCCTTTCCTTTTATGTACTCAATTTCAAATTCATACTCAACGAGAAACTCAACCCACCTTCTCTACCTCACATTGAGTATTGGTTGGGTGAATATGTACCTTAGACTTTGATGATATAATTTTAACTCAAAGGGTCTTCCTACCAGATAGTGGTACTAAACCTTTAAGGCATGTACTATAATAACTAATTCTAAATCATGAGTAGCATAATTGACTTCATGCTTCTTAAGCTTTCTTGAAGTATAAGCCACTACGAATTCTCCTTGCATGATTACTCCCCATAATCCTTCCAACGATGCATCAGTGCATACTATAAAATCTCCTTGAGGATCTAGAATCTTCAATATTGGTGTGGTAGTGAGTTTTTGCTTCAGCAAAGTGAAAGTAGTTTCACACCTTGTCATCCATTTGAATTCCTTCCCTTTCTTCTAGAGGTTAGTTATTACCGAGGCAATCTTTGAGAAATCCTTTATATGACATCTGTAATAGCTCATTAACCCCATGAAGCTTCTTACTTCAGTAACATTGGTAGGAGGTGGCCAGTTTAACATGGCTTCAATTTTCTCTAGATCCATAATGATCCCTTCAGCTGATATGATATGCCCTAAATAGCGCACCTTCAAAACATAGAACTCACTTTTGGCTAGATTCTCATAGAGCTGATTTTCCCTCAGTAGTTCCAACATGATCTTGAGATGCTTATCATGCTCTTCCTTGTTCTGAGAGTATATTAGGATGTCATCTAGAAATACAAGGACAAACTGGTCTAGATGCCTTCTGAACACACTGTTCATTAAATTCATGAAGGCAATGGGAGCATTAGTCAGCCCAAAAGGTAGGATGGTGAACTCATAATGTCCATACCTTATCTTGAATGTCATCTTGTGAGTGTCCTCCTCACGTATCCTCAATTGGTGATACCCTGATCTTAAATCTATCTTGGTAAATACCATGGCATCTCTTAATTGGTCGAATAAATATTTGATCCTGGGTAGGGGGTACCGATTCTTGATTGTAGCCTTATTCAACATTTTGTAGTCGATACACAATCTTAAAGACCCATCCTTATTTTTTACAAATAAAATGGGTGCACCCCAAGGTGACACACTTGGTTTTATCAACCCCTTCTCTAATAATCCTTGCAATTGTACCTTTAACTCCTGCATCTCAATAGGTGACATCCTATACGGAGATCGATGAATGGGTTCCACTCCTGGTATAAGATCAATAGTGAAATCAAATTCTCGTACAAGAGGGAGCCCAGGTAGATCCTCAGGGAATACATCCTAGAATTCTTATAAAATTGGGTGTGCCCCAAACACCTCTTCCTTTCGGTCCTTTTCAACTTCATTCAACTTTACTACATAGACAATCCCTCCTTTCCTAAGGGCTTTCTTTAATTGCATAGATGACAACATCTAGGGTTTAAATACCCCCTGTTCACTATGAATTCATAGCCTTGCCTTACCTTCCTCAGAATACTTGATCCATCTATCTTGGAAATTGATTACGACTTTATGGGCCTGTAGCCAATCCATTCCTAGAATCACATCGAAGGCATGAAGTGGGGCTACATATAAGCATCCTTTCATGGTCCCACCAGCTAAGGTAATTTCCATCATTGGGAAACATTGGTTTATGGAGTAGGTCTATCCAGATCCATACTCAACCTTCCATCCATGAGCCAAATACCCTAGCATTTTTGACATATCTTTGGCTAACTTACAAGAAATGAAACTATCAGTGGCTCCACTATCTATTAAGATATTTACTTGTTTATCAAAAATCTTACCTTTTATGATCAATGGGGTGGTTTTCCCTTCAAGTTTTTGACTCCTAGTTGTAGCATAGATCTTATGCATCGGTTCCTTTCCCTTAGTATTGGGTGTGCTTGGCCCTAGTCGGTATGGGCACTAGTTAGCAAAGTGTGGCCCTCTACAATGGTAGCATCCATCCTTGGGCCCTTATCTCTTTTTCATCTTTTACTCTTCATCCTTAATCATTGGAATGGGGCCTTGTGGTTTCTGTGGAGGAGGTTTAGCATTATTAGGTTTATTGCCTTTCTTATAAAAGTTCTTTTTGAACTTATTTTGGCTTCCATTGAATTTATTTTCTAGATTCTAGGGGTTCTTAGCCTTTCATTCTTGTTCGGCCTCCCATTTTATAAACCCATTGCTATTCCTCTTCTTCAGTTCTTGATATTCCTGATCAGTCAAGGTTTCATATTTATAATGGAAATGTGACTCCACTTTCTTTGCTAGGTCATATACCTTTTGCAATGACTTAGGCTCCTGCATCTCTACATCATGCTTTATCCTTGATTGCAATCCATGAGTAAACTTGTGAATCCACATTTTCTTATTATAGGAAGGTACATACTTCAATAACTTTACTAGCTTTCTATAATATATCTCCACTAAGTTGGTCCCTTGCCTTAGACTGGCAAACTCCTCAAATTTTAGAGCATAGAAATGCTCCGTGAGGAACCTCTTCTTGAAGATGTCTACAAATTGCTTCCATGGAATGTCTACCAGTTCAATTTTGGTTTCCTCATAATAAGTTTCCCACCAATCTAGGGTAGCTCCTTCAAGGTAAATAGTAGCCCAAACCATTTGGGTTCCTGATGAATATCCCTTTACCATGAAGAAAACTTCTAGTTCCCTTAACCAAGCCTCAATTGCATCCCCCTCTCCTTCTCCATTGAATTTGGAGATACAAATATTCTTTAGGTCTCTTACCATCTCCTTTTCTAAGAGGGTTCTTGCTTGCTTATGTTCCACTATCAGCCCCTCAACTTGGTTGACTTCTGAATCTCTAGCTTGTGAATTCTGATTTGCCATAGTTTCCAGCACTTGTCTTAACTGATCTTGTAATTCAACAACTATGGTAGTAAGTTCTTCTATTCCCATATTGGGATTTTTTGGACCCTCATTCTGGATCTCTTCTTCGACATTACTTTGTTGAGTCTATCTAGGTGGAGGCCCTTTTATCCTAGCCTTAGGTGGCATCTTGATCTGGTTCCAACCAAGAAAAGAATTAGATCCCAGTTTATCTTGTTGAGTTACTAATTCAAACCACATTACAGAGTTCTTCTTGCTACTCATTTAGAAATCTAATTAGAATAGGGTTCCAAGGTTATGATGTATTATCGACACCGAAGCCCATACTAAGGTATCATAACATTCATCTTTCCTTGGGGTCGACTCCATTTAGATTCTAATTAAGTAGAGACTCTAGGTTATCCCAACCTTTTAGCTTAACCCTAAGAAGACTTTCATTGGAAACACTCGAATCCCTTTTTGCACATAAGAAGCTCTATACCCTCGAACCTAGAGCTTTGATACCAAATGTAACGACCCAAAAATCAAGAAACAAGAAAACACACAAAAACAGAAAGAAATATTTTTTTTTGACTAAGGAGAAGGATTCATAAATCCCTAACCAACCTTAGACCAACTTAATGTTTGACATCCCCTAAGTTTCTCAAGAACTATACCACATGAGATTCCCCTCATGCAAGTCCCTTATGCATAGGCATATCTCATGTCATGCACATAAGTCCATCCATCTCATCATTCTTGATGAGCTAGACTTACCACCCTCGATCATTGGAAGGTATACATGCATCTCCATACTTCACACAAACCATTATGTGTGGGTATGCTACGTGTACTATGAGTTAAGCTATCAATCTCATCCTCTGACAAGCTATCTTAACTCTTGGTACGATCTTCTAAACCTAGTTACCAAATCTCCCTAAGGGGGTCTCAAGCCCTTAGGTCATCCTCTAAGTTCACCTAGAACTTACTCTATATTTTTTTTAAAGCTCATAAGAATACAAAGGATAAATCTAGATACTAAATCTAACAAAACATGCAGTAATAAATAGGTGAGGTTAACCAAAACATAAAGCATCCATTAAAGGGAAAACATACGATAAAAGGTTAAATATCATTGCAATCAAGAAGGTTATCCAAAATACAATAATCAACAATGTTCATTTAATACATAAGCATGTATGGCAAACCCCATACCTTTAATAATTACTTTACATCTATTCCATTGGGGAAATCTCCCCACAAATCTAATCTATTGCATAATCAAGCAAGAAGTAAGGTAGAGAGCAAACTTGTGAAGTGGTCCATCTCATGACTTTGGTCCTCCCGCTCTTCCATCGATCAAGTGAGGATAGTAGGGGATCAGGACACTCATGGATCCAGATAGACATGCTTCTAAATGCACTTACTTATTTTATTGCCAAATTGCAACTATACAAATAACCCAAGCAATTCAACTTTCTAATGCATAGCTAATATCATAGAACTACCCTTTCTATGACCCCTCTCATCTACTCATGAGAGTCAATCCACCATGCATCCCACCATATGCTTTATTTGCAATAAATGATCCAACCCTTACTTAACAATTAAAGTCCCATACCCTTAATTGTTAAATGAACTGGGTTCACACATCTTATTCAATTAAAGCAAACCACTTTAATCCTACCAATAAACATTTCTCTTCATTTCATAAAGTAAGGTCCCATACCCTTATTTTACAAAACAAACCATAATCACATTTATTATCCAATTAAAGCCATCTACTCTAATTTTCAAATAAACCTTTTTCTTCATTTCATAAAGTAAGGTCCCATACCCTTATTTTACAAAACAAACCATAATCACATTTATTATCCAATTAAAGCCATCTACTCTAATTTTCAAATAAACCTTTTTCTTCATTTCATAAAGTAAGGTCCCATACCCTTATTTTACAAAACAAACCATAATCACATTTATTATCCAATTAAAGCCATCTACTCTAATTTTCAAATAAACCTTTTTCTTCATTTCATAAAGTAAGGTCCCATACCCTTAGGATCCTCAATCCCAACATTATTAGTTAGTATTATTCATAATTTAATTATTATATTATTAACTTATAAAGTGAACCATAACAACCCTTCATAACTTGAACCATCACATCTCTTCATACGTGAACCATCATGTCTCTTCACCAACATAGCTTTAGGGTAGATATATATAGTAGGTTGGCCATCCATATCAAATCATCCAAGAAGAAGAATAATAAGCATAGATTCTAAGGAGGGAGCCCCCTATAGTGGCAAATCGATTACAAGGGAGCCCCCTTTGAGTGGTCTATGATTACATTTACATTAATTTGTTAATAATTTTATAGTAAGACCTTGGGGTCTTACCATTTGGTATCAGAGCCATGTGGGACCCAGTCATGTGGAAATTTCTCAAAGATCTTCATCAAATCACTTCTGTGCATGAGTATGAAACTTGGTTTGAAGATATCACCAAACACAACACAATATTGGATGAATCAATTCTCATCAATGGCTTCATTAGGGGATTAAAAGAGGAAATTAGAATGGAGGTGACAAGGTTCAATCCCTATACCATGATGCAGACCTATGGATTGGCAAAATTAGCTGAAGATAAAATCAATGCACAATGATTAGGGAAACCACTTATGGAAAAATCGTCGACCACTTACATTGCTCCCAAACCTATGCATAATGGAAGGGCACAAAGCACTTAAACAACCCCAAAATCTAATCAAACTTTACAAATTAAACATCTTAGCTTTGAGGAGATGAAGGAACGACGAGCAAAACGACTCTGTGATAATTGTGATGAACAATTTGGACCCCACCATAAATGTGCTACACTAACATTGTATTTATTGAAGGAAGTTGATCCCTATCTCTCCATAGAGCAAGCAGATGAGGTAGTTGTGTCTAAAGTGACCAGTGCACCTACTCACTACAATGAAGACAATGAGGTCGATGTGCAAGAAGTGATTGATGTACCAAGCAAGGATGAAGTAGACATACCCAAAGTGATCAATGCTAGTGAAACATGCACTCTACAAGACCTACACATACCTTCCTCAACAATAGTGAGTTCTTGCCATATGACCAAACCTATTCGGAACCAACGCAGAGTGACTACACACTCCTTCTCCGTTGGCTCTACCAACGAACCAAAAAAGGATATGAAATCATTACCATCACTTTTGATGCATCATTCTAAAGTATTTGAGGAACCCCAAGGGTTGCCCTCCCATCATCATCATGATTTTCCTAAGGAAGATTCTACTATTGTTCTTGGCAACCCCCCGCTAATGCTTCATCCTTCTCGATATCCCTGCCTACCAAAGGATGCCATTAAAATATTCTAAGAACTTACACAAATCCTTCTTGGAAAACAAAGGACAAAGCTTCTCACTTTGAGCTTTGAGGACAAAGCTCTTTTTAAGAAGGGTGGCATGTTAGAATCCTCAATCCTAACTTATTAGTTAGTATTATTAATCATTTAATTATTATATTATTAACTTATAAAGTGAACCATCACAAACTTTCATAACGTGAACCATCACATCTCTTCATATGTGAACCATCATGTCTCTTCACCAACATAGCTTTAGGGTAGATATATATATTAGTTTGGCCATCCATATAAAATCATCCAAGAATAAGAATAATAAGCATAGATTCTAAGGAGGGAGCCCCCTATAGTGGCAAAGCGATTACAAGGGAGCCCCCTTTGAGTGGTCTGCGATTACATTTACATTAATTTGTTAATAATTTTATAGTAAGACCTTGGGGTCTTACTACATACCCTTATTTTACAAAACAAACCATAATCACATTTATTATCCAATTAAAGCCATCTACTCTACTTTTCAAATAAAACTTTTTCTTCATTTCATAAAGTAAGGTCCCATACCCTTTACAAAACAAACCATAATCACATTTATTATCCAATTAAAGCCATCTACTCTAATTTTCAAATAAATATTTTTATTCATTAATCTAAAATCACTATTTAATTAATGAAACTATAACTAAGGAAATCCTTTGCCCTAGATCAGACTTCCCTGCTCGATTATTGAGCAAAACAGGGGTTTCCTACCTAGACATCCTACGAGGTTCCTTGGAAATACCCTCTACTAAATCTAACACCGCATGGGTAGAACACAAGTTGAGCGCAGGGTGGGTTTGAGGTGGCTCTCATTGTACCTCCCATGGTAACTATGCTTTATTATTGCCCTTCCATCCATTATGGGGAATCAAACACAAAGCCTACACTTAGGAAATGGAGAAGGGAGTGGCCCAAGCTATTGGCATATGGTTAGCGAAGCTTCTAATAGTAGCTACACTCCATAAGGAGCTACGACAACCCATGGGCTATGCACACCAATGAGCTACGTGCATAAGGAGCTACACTTTAACATATCAAGCTTTGAAAAGCAAGGGAGCTACGCTTTAAACACAATAATATTTGGCTAACAAGAGATCTACACTTTAAATACAATGAACTTCAACAATAAGGGAGCTATGCTTTAAACACAATGAGCTTTGAAAACAAAGTAGCTATGATTTAAACACAGTGAGCTTAGGCAACAAGGGAGCTACACTTTACATAGCAAGATTTGACAACAAGGGAGCTACACTTTACACAGTGAGCTTTGAAAAACAAGAAATCTATGCTTTAAACACAATGAGCTTTAGCAAACAAGGGAGCTACACTTTAAATACAACATGCTTCAGCTAACAAAGGAGCTACTCTTTAAAAACAATGAGCTTTGGAAACAAGGGAGCTATGCTTTAAACACAGTGAGCTTTGGCAATAAGGGATCTACGCTTTAAAAACAATGAGCTTCAACAACAAGGGAGCTATGATTTACACAGTGAGCTTTGACAAAAAGGGAGCTATGCTTTAAAAACAATGATCTTCGACTTCAAGGGAGCTATGCTTTAAACACAGTGAGCTTTGACAAACAAGGGAGTTATATTTTAAACATAGTGAGCTTTGGTAAATAAATGAGCTACACTTTAAACATAATGAGCTTCATAAAACAGGGGAGCTACACTTTACACATCAAGATTCGACAAATAAAGGAGCTATGATTTAAATATAGTGAGCTTCAGCAACAAGGGAGCTACGCTTTAAACACAACAAGCTTCGATAAACAAACAAAGAGAACCATAAAGCACTATAACCAACCTAGTTGCCTTTGTTGTCAGCTTTCTTTGGTCATTTTGGTCGAGCTTCAATACCTTCTTCTTCACCATTTGTGTAGTACTTCCTTCTCGTCACCTCTCTCCCTATAGATCTCTCCCCTTTCCTCTCTTTTGGCCTTATTTTTCCTTCTTTGTGCCTATCTCTCCCTTGGCTTCCATCCACCACCTACTTACCATTACTTCCACTCCTTTTCATTAGGTGGTAGAGGAGATGTCTCTTCCTCTTGTCTTTCCAAGATATAGCTAACATTAAAGTCCCTCCTCTTCACGTAGATGAAATCATCCCTTTACACTGGAGAAGCCATCCCTAATGTTAATGGGCCATCCTGACCCAAATCCAAGGGTAGGTTCTATACGTGATGGACCATTCGATTATCTATTCATTATTTTAAATAAATCTATTTATTATTTAGGGTAAATCAACCATTTACTCAAGAATAGAATTTATTTATCACTTTAAAATAAATTCACCATTTTTACCTTCATCCCACTTCTTTTTATTTTCAACGTCCTTAATTTTAGACTCCTTCAACTGATGGCTCTTATTGTTAGTAGGATCAAAATAAACTGCCTTCTCATAGAAGTCTAGCCACAGGGGTAGTTGTTCCATTTTAGAAACGTTCCAATCCAAGGGAGCACTTTCTTTGTTATTCTTCTCCTTTTCAAAATGAGGCCTCAAAGTCTTCTCAATCTTGAGGGCTTTTTCTCCGTTAAGTTTGGCATTCCTCTTCGTGAATTTATCATCAGGGTCATACCTCCACCTCTATGGGATGTAAAACAGGCCCAACCTATCCAAATATTGGGTGATTTGTTCACCTTGACCCTTATGATAATTTTTATGTCATCTATGTTACGGGAGTAAGTTAACAAATATTTCCTTTCCTTTCCAGAGTTATAATTCATGTTGATAAAGTCTGCTTACCTCAAGTATTCTAGGGCCAACAATCTATTAGTTACAAAATGAGGTAGTAAATGTTGGCAATTTGAGTTATTTTGTGTTGTCATTGATGTCACATGGATCACATTGAGTTTTGGTGGCAAAAGCATTTCATAAATAATTATTTATGATATTTTGGAGAGCATGGATATTTACAGGGTTTTGTGGCACAAGAGGCATATAATATTTAATTTTTTTTAAATATTATATTAATGGTTTTTATTAAAACCAATGGTAAAGGTTTTTTATTAAAACCAACGGCAAGGGTTTTTATTAAAACCGACGAAAAGGTTTTTTATTAAAACCAATGAAAAGGGTTTTTCATTAAAACCACTATGCTAAGACTTCTCCAAATTATGATGGATGAAAATGTTTTCCAATAAAACCTAGGTACGAAATGTTTCCTGACGAAATTCAAAAGAATGAAGGAGATATCCCAATTCAAAGTTAAAAGGTGAATTATTAAATTTTTATTTAATAATTATAAGGTCTAAGGTTGTATTATATTATCCGTCGACGTGCAAAGGTTGGGGAGATAAATAAATATTCACCGATGTCATTCGAAGGCATGGAGGTGCATATAAATAAAAGGTAAAAACCTTTGTTTAAAAAAGACTTGACATAGTGCATGAGAGAGAGTCGTCGAAAGGAGAGCAGCGAAGAAAGAAGGATAATAACTTTTTATTTGAGAGCAAGGTAAAGTAAAAAGTGTAGGAAAGTTATGCCATGGAGGACTCCTTAGCACAGTTAGCAGCGCATGAACTTTGCACAAGGTAGGTTGGTTGTTCGAATCCCGCCAAGAAAAAAATATTTTGTTGAGAAAGGCAATTTGGGTTTTCAGATTCGAAGCGCAAGAAAAGCTAGGTGTTTGGGATTAAATCCCAATGTGGTCTGACGCCCATGTGGTAATTGCATCACAGTGATAGGCGAGAGGAAAAAAGTTCGACTCCCATGAAGGTGTGAAGGTGCATTGATTTTTGGCAAGGCATTGACGATTTCGAAGGTGTGAAGGCGCATTGATTTTTGGCAAAGCATTAATGATTTCGAAGGTGGTGAAGGCGCATTAATTTTGGCAAAGGCATTAATGATTTCGAAGGTTGCAAAGGCTACAAATTTCATAAAAAGGTATTTATCTCTAGTGCATGGTAATATTTGATATTACCAAAGTTTTGGTGCATTGAAAATCATTTCTATTATAACTAGGGAGTCATAAGGTATTTAGTGAAAATAAATGATTGTTGAATGTGCTTAGGGAGTTATAAGGTGTATAATTAAATATTTGTTATTGTTGTGTGTGATTAGGGAGATATAAGGTGTGGAAATAAATATTTGTGATTGATGTATGTGGAGTTATAAGGTGTGGAATTAAAAATAAAATCATAGGTGCTTGTTGTATGTGTTAATGAAATTAGGGATTCATAAGGTTGAAAAGTGTTGAACTTGTTATATGTCCTAGTGCATGATTTAATTATGAAATTAAACTAGGAAATTGAGACCTAGTTAATTTCTACCTTGATTTAGAAGACATGCACATGAGTTAGGGTTTGAAGTTGAAGACAAATTGCTTGATTATGTGCCTTGGCTATTGAGAGGAAGTGGATGTATTAGAAAATCAATTTTATGGATAAAATTGATGCTTGAGTTCCATGATTGCTTTAGTGGAGTTCATTGAGAGTATTGCCATTATTGAGGAGGTTTTTGCTATTGCTTTGAGAAGATTATTGTTGGTTACTTGTTAATTCCATTGCCATTAGTTGAGACCATTGAGGAGATCATTTGCTCATCACTTGTGGATACATTTGTCTTTCATTTTGAGGAGATCATTGTTGGCTATTTGAGAGCTCTTTTCTTGAGGGAGTTGTGCTTGTTTCTTGAGAGCTTATTGACATTGCATGAGAAAGATATTATTGAGAACCTATTGCTATCACTTGTGGAGATTTTCCTTGGTTGGTTTAAGTCCTCATTGTTATTGCTTGGAGAGGTTTTCATTAGAGAGCTCATTTACCATACATTTGAGAGTACATTGTTGAGCATTGTTGTTATCCATTGGAGAGTACATTACTGAGCATTGTTGTCATCCATTTGAGAGATAATTTGTCATACATTGTTGAGATCATTATGGATCATTGTTGTCATCCATTGAAGAGTACATTGCCATTCATTTTTGAGAATATTGTTGAGTATTGCCATCATTCATTTGGTATCCATTGTTGAGTTCATCATTGAGCCTTGCCTTCGTTGACTTGTGGTTGAGATTTGAGTGTTACTTGAGAGTCATTGGTAGAGCATTTGGGAAGGATTTTGGGATAGATTTGATACAAATTTTGTGCATGATTGGTTGAGCCTTTGGGAAGGCTTTTGGGACAAAATTTTTGGACATATTTGAGACAAATTTTATGCATGATTGGTTGAGCCTTTGGGATAGAATTTATGGACAGATTTGAGATAGCTTTTGTGCATGATTGTTTGAGCCTTTTTTGACAGCTTTGAGGATAGATTGGGGACAACATTTGAGCAGGATTGTTTGAGCCTTGTGAGAAGGCATTGAGGCAGATTTATGAGCAGTGAAAGAGACATGATAAAAATAGAAAACACATCAACACACCAGTTGCCTAGCTGAGAAGATCAGTGGATGGCCTAGCTAAGCAGATCAATGGATAGCCTAGCTGAGCAGATCAGTGGATTTCCTAGCTGAGCAGATCAGTTGAAGTAGGTTTTATATCAAGAGGATTTGTTTCAGAAATCTATAAGGAAGAACTGGTTCCCAAAGAAAAGGAAGCAATAGAAATGGATACTTGCATTTCAGAGGCTATAGAGATGTGTGCCAATTTTCTATTTGACACAAATGAAGAGAAAGAAGAGGAAGGTTCCAAAGCACCAAAGGTCTCATATTTCAGGTTTGGGGAGTCACACTCAAAAGGAAAGGAAGTTCTAAAAGATGAAAGCAAGGAAGCACCTAAGATTCATGAAGAAAGTTCCAAAGCTCCTATGGCTCCAAATATCCAATTTGGATCTTGTTTTGAGATAGGTGAATCAAGTTCAAGAGGCAAATAAATTCTTGAAGAAGAAAGCAAGGAAGAAGTTAAGGAAGAAGATTTGGATACCACAAAGAAGGATCAAGGATACAATGCACAAGTCAAAGATGATCACAAGGATAAAGGTCAAGAAAGGTATGAGGAACCAAGGCATGAACAAAGGGATTTTCAAGGACATTGTTTTTCTTGTAATGGATTTGGACACAGGGCTATACATTGCAAGGTCTATGGATCAAAGAAGTTTGATTTTTCTAGAAGGAACTTCAAAGGAAGAAGGTATGGTTTTCAGGGACATTGCTTCTTATGCAACAAGATTGGTCATAGAGCTTCTAAGTGCAAAGGAAATGAGCAATATGGTTTTGGTTTATAGAGCTACACAATTCAGAGGTCATGGTCAAAATGATTATGGAAACAGAGCTTCACAATACAGGGTTCAAGAAAGGAATGGATATGGAAATGATTTCAAGAAAGAATTCAGGATATGGGCACCATCCAAAGGCTACAATATCAAGTGTTTTAATTGCAATAACTTTGGACATATTGCAAGATGGTGTAGGACTCAATTCAAAATAGGTTCAAGGCAAGAAGGTCAAGCAGTTTCAAGGCAAGAAGGTCAAACAGGTTCAAGACAAGAAGATCAAGTAACTCATCAAGAAAAGGAGATCAGAAAGATGTGGAAGGAAGTTGACAAAGGAAAGGAACAATGTAATATGGGAGTAAATGTACTCCCACCCCAAAATTAATCACCTCAAGAGAGAAGGTGGTAGGGGGGCTAAGCTTAAGAGTCATATATTTTAGCCCCATAGGTGTCCCATTTTGCCATTGATGTCAAAGGGGGGGAGATTTGAGTAAGGGGGAGAGCATTGAGTTAGGGGGAGCAACCTCCAAAGAGAGCATTGAGATAGGGGGAGCAGCCTCCAAAGAGAACATTGAGATAGGGGGAGCAGCCTCCATAGAGAGTATTGAGTAAGGGGAGAAGCTTTGATTTTCAAAAATGGCTTTTGCAATGATTGTGGTGATTTGCATTAGAGGTGTTGCCATCAATGACAAAGGGGGAGATTGTTGGCAATTTGAGTTATTTTGTGTTGTCATTGATGTCACATGGATCACATTGAGTTTTGGTGGCAAAAGCACTTCATAAATAATCATTTATGATATTTTGGAGAGCAAGGATATATACAGGGTTTTGTGGCACAAGAGGCATATAATATTTAATTTTTTAAATATTATATTAATGGTTTTTATTAAAACCAATGGTAAAGGTTTTTATTAAAACCAACGGCAAGGGTTTTTATTAAAACCAATGAAAAGATTTTTTTCATTAAAACCATTGGAAAGGGTTTTTCATTAAAACCACTATGCTAAGACTTCTCCAAATTATGATGGATGAAAAGGTTTTCCAATAAAACCTAGGTGCAAAAAGTTTCATGACGAAATTCAAAAGAATGAAGGAGATATCCCAATTCAAAGTTAAAAGGTGAATTATTAAATTTTTATTTAATAATTCTAAGGTCTAAGGTTGTATTATATTATCCATCGACGTGCAAAGGTTGGGGAGATAAATAAATATTCACCGATGTCATTCGAAGGCATGGAGGTGCATATAAATAAAAGGTAAAAACCTTTGTTTATTGAAGACTTGACATAGCGCATGAGAGAGAGTCATCGAAAGGGGAGCAACGAAGAAAGAAGGATAAATAACTTTCGATTTGAGAGCAAGGTCAAGTAAACAACATGGGAAAGTGACATCACGGAGGAGCCTATAGCGCAGTTGGTAGCGCACGAACTTTGCACAAGGTAGGTTCATTGTTCGAATCCTGCCAAGGGCAAAGTATTTTGCTAAGAAAGGAAATTAGAGTTTTAGATTTGAAGTGCAGGTTAGAAGTTGGGTGTTTGGGATTAAAATCCCAATATGGGCTGATGCCCATGTGGTAAGCACCTCACAATGCTAGGCGAGAGGAACAGAGTTTGACTCCCATGAAGGTGTGAAGGCGCATTGATTTTTGGTAAGGCATTGACGATTTCGAAGGTGTGAAGGCGCATTGATTTTTGGCAAAGCATTAACATTTAAGTGGTAAATTAATTTTGGCAAAGGCATTAACAATTTTGAAGGTTATGAAGGCTACGAATTTTATAAAAAGGTATTTATCTCTAGTGCATGGTAATATTTGTTATTACCAAAGTTTTGGTGCATTGAAAATCATTTCTATTATAACTAGGGAGTCATAAGGTATTTAGTGAAAATAAATGATTGTTGTATGTGTTAATGTGCTTAGGGAGTTATAAGGTGTAGAATTAAATATTTGTTATTGTTGTGTGTGATTAGGGAGATATAAGGTGTGAAAATAAATATTTGTGATTGTTGTATGTGGAGTTATAAGGTGTGGAATTAAAAATAAAAGCATAGGTGCTTGTTGTATGTGTTAATGAAATTAGGGAGTCATAAGGTTGAAAAGTGTTGAACTTGTTATATGTCCTAGTGCATGATTTAATTATGAAATTAAACTAGGAACTTGAGACCTAGTTAATTGCTACCTTGAGTTAGAAGACATGCACATGAGTTAGGGTTTGAAGTTGAAGACAAATTGCTTGATTATGTGCCTTGGCTATTGAGAGGAAGTGGATGGATTAGAAAATCAATTTTATGGATAAAATTGATGCTTGAGTTCCATGATTGCTTTAGTGGAGTTCATTGAGAGTATTGCCATTATTGAGGAGGTTTTTGCTATTGCTTTGAGGAGATTATTGTTGGTTACTTGTTAAGTCCATTGCCACTATTTGAGACCATTGAGGAGATCATTTGCTAGTCACTTGTGGATACATTTGTCTTTCATTTGAGGAGATCATTGTTGGCTATTTGAGAGCTCTTTGCTTGAGGGAGTTGTGCTTGTTTCTTGAGAGCTTATTGACATTGCATGAGGAAGATATTATTGAGAACCTATTGCTATCACTTGTGGAGATTGTCCTTGGTTGGTTGAAGTCCTCATTGTTATTTCTTGGAGAGGTTTTCATTAGAGAGCTCATTTGCCATACATTTGAGAGTACATTGTTGAGCATTGTTGTCATCCATTTGAGAGTACATTGTTGAGCATTGTTGTCATCCATTTGAGAGATCATTTGTCATACATTGTTGAGATCATTGTGGATCATTGTTGTCATCCATTGAAGAGTACATTGCCATTCATTATTGAGCACATTGTTGAGTATTATCATCATTCATTTGTTATCCATTATTGAGTTCATCATTGAGCCTTGCCTTCATTGATTTGTGGTTGAGATTTGAGTGCTACTTGAGAGTCATTGGTTGAGCCTTTGGGAAGGCTTTTGGGATAAAATTTTTGGATAGATTTGAGACAACTTTTGTGCATGATTGGTTGAGCCTTTGGGAAGGCTTTTGGGATAGAATTTTTGGATAGATTTGAGATAGCATTTGAGCATGATTGTTTGAGCCTTTTGTGAAGGCTTTGAGAATATATTTGGGACAACATTTGAGCAGGATTGTTTGAGCCTTGTGAGAAGGCATTGAGGCAGATTTATGAGCAGTGAAAGAGATAGGACAGAAATAGAAAACACATCAACACTAGTTGCCTAGCTGAGTAGATCAATGGATAGCCTAGCTGAGCAGATCAGTGGATAGCCTAGCTGAGCAGATCAATGGATAGCCTAGCTGAGCAGATTAGTGGATAGCCTAGCTGAGCAGATCAGTGGATAGCCTAGCTGAGCAGATCAATGGAGAGCCTAGCTGAGCAGATCAGTGGAGCCCACCTGAGCAGATCAGGACAGCCTAGCTTTGAGCAGATCAAAGTAATCATTTGTATTGGGATAAGGATCCCTATTTATTTATGAAATATTATAAGGAGAATATCTTGTGGACTACCCCACATTGGGGGAACCACGTTAAATCTTGTGTCTCAATTGTGTGTGATGATTTGTGCACTTGCTTACTATTGCTATCTATGTTATTAATGCACACTGCTATATTTGGTTATTGCAATTGAGGACACTAATTGATATTGGTTTGGAAAGAAAGTAAAAAGTGGGTGCTATACTGTTCACCCCCCCTCTCAGTATAAGCTTGTGTTCTTCAATTGGTATCAGAGTGGGTTCCTTCGAAAAGGCTAACAACTTGAGGGTAGATTCTACAAGAACACAGATGGCTTCACAGAATGGATCATCTACAAGTAAGGCTCCACTATTTGATGATAACAATTATGCTTTTTGGAGCATGAGAATGAAGAACTATTTGATATCACAAGGATATGAGGTATGGCAGATGGTTGCAAAAGAGTATAAGGTTGAAGGTGATCCCGAGATAGATAAGACTATCAAGAAATTGGTTGAGATCAATGCAAAGGCAATGAATTGTATTCTGAGTGGGCTTCATGAGATAGATTTTGCAAAGGTCATGGTATGTAATTCAGCTAATGAAATGTGGACCAAGTTGTGGAATACCTATGAAGGAGATTCCAAGGTAAAGTTGGCAAAATCACAACTACATAGAAGAAATTCAGAAGAATTGAAAATGGAAGATTCTGAAGATATTACAAAGTTCTTGCTTCGAGTTGATGAGATTGCTAACACCATGAGAGGTCTAGGATTTGAGATGAAAGAATCAGATGTTACTCAAAAGGTTTTGAGATCACTTCCCATGAAGTATGATGCAAAGGTTTCAGCGATAGAAGAAACAATGAATATCGACAAGCTAACAATGGAAGAACTACAAGGAACTCTCACAACTTATGAGATGAGGATAGATAAGCATCAGGCTCCAAAGAAAGAAATTGCATTCAAAGCTTTAGAGAAAAATAAAGGGAAAGATCCAGAGACAGATAGAGATTCAGATAATGATGAGGAAGCTAACTTCATCAAAAGGAAAAAGGACTCAAGGAATTATAGGGATATGAAGAAAGTCAAATGCTACAAGTGTGGTGATTATGGTCACTATGCAAACAAGTGTCCACATGAAGAAAATAGTGATGATGAAAAATAGGGTCACAGAAGAAAAGAAGAAGGAAAGCATAAGCATGACAAAGAGGATAGGTACAAGCAAAGCAAGCATGAGAAGAAGAAGAGTTTTCATAAGAATAAGAAAACTTTCTACATTGAAGAAGCAAGTGATGGTTCAGATCACAACAATGAAGACCAGTCAGATGAAGAAGAATGTACATTCTTTGGAATAAGTGAAGAAAGGCAAGAACACCTATTCCTAGGTATTGAAGTTAAAGAAGAGGATATATCTATCGAAGAACGACATGAAGAGCTTGCTATAGCCATTGAGCAAGAAAACAGGTACAAGAAGGGTCTAAGAATACTAAAATGCTTCATATGCAGAGACTTTGGGCATTTAGATGATGATTGCATGTACTACAACAATTGCAACAAGAAAATTTTATTTGTGGAAAAAGAAAGCAACAGTTCCAGTAATAGTTCTAGCAGTAGTTCTAGTGACAATTCCAACAATAGTGATGATGAAGAAGAGGAATCCACAAAACAAGAAAATAAAATCAAGATATTGAAAAGGAAAATCAAAAGGCTTGAAAATAAGGTTCATGAAAATGAAAAGGTCAAAGTAATGCTTAATCGACACATTCAAGGTTTGGAAAAAGAGCTTCAAGAAACAAAAGAGCTTGGCATCACTATTTATGAGCAATTGAAGAAGAAGAAAGAAAGATGTAATCAGTTAGAAGAAGAAGATCAGAAATGTTTGGGGACCTACATAAATAAGTTAGCATGATTTCAAAGGAATTCAAAAACTTTGGATAACTTTTTGGATTTATAGCGAGATCCATCTATAAATACAGGGCTTGGTTATGAAGAAGGGAAATAAAAAATAAACACACAAGGACCTCTATTTGTATCAGGAGGTTTTGTTTCAGAAATCTATAAGGAAGAACTAGTTCCCAAAGAAAAGGAAGCAACAGAAATGGATACTTGCATTTCAGAGGCTATAGAGATGTGTGCCAATTTTCTATTTGACACAAATGAAGAGAAAGAAGAGGAAGGTTCCAAAGCACCAAAGGTCTCATATTTCAGGTTTGGGGAGTCACACTCAAAAGGAAAGGAAGTTCTAAAATATGAAAGCAAGGAAGCACCTAAGATTCATGAAGAAAGTTCCAAAGCTCCTATGGCTCCAAATATCCAGTTTGGATCTTGTTTTGAGATAGGTGAATCAAGTTCAAGAAGCAAAGAAATTCTTGAAGAAGAAAGCAAGGAAGAAGTTAAGGAAGAAGATTTGGATACCACAAAGAAGGATCAAGGATACAATGCACAAGTCAAAGATGATCACAAGGATAAAGGTCAAGAAAGGTATGAGGAACCAAGGCATGAACAAAGGGCTTTTCAAGGACATTGTTTTTCTTGTAATGGATTTGGACACAGGGCTATACACTGTAGGGTCTATGGATCAAAGAAGTTTGATTTTTATAGAAGGAACTTCAAAGGAAGAAGGTATGGTTTTCAGGGACATTGCTTCTTATGCAACAGGATTGGTCATAGAGCTTCTCAGTGCAAAGGAAATGAGCAATATGGTTTTGATTATAGAGCTGCACAATTCAGAGGTCATGGTCAAAATGATTATGGAAACAGAGCTTCACAATACAAGGTTCAGGAAAGGAATGGATATGGAAATGATTTCAAGAAAGAATTCAGGATATGGGCACCATCCAAAGGCTACAATATCAAGTGTTTTAATTGCAATAACTTTGGACATATTGCAAGATGGTGTAGGACTCAATTCCAAATAGGTTCAAGGCAAGAAGGTCAAGCAATTTCAAGGCAAGAAGGTCAAACAGGTTCAAGACAAGAAGATCAAGTAACTCATCAAGAAAAGGATATCAGAAATATGTGGAAGGAAGTTGACAAAGGAAAGGAACAATGTAATATGGGAGTAAATGTACTCCCACCCCAAAATTAATCACCTCAAGAGAGAAGGTGGTAGGGGGGCTAAGCTTAAGAGTCATATATTTTAGCCCCATAGGTGTCCCTTTTGCCATTGATGTCAAAGGGGGAGAGATTTGAGTAAGGGGGAGAGCATTGAGTTAGGGGGAGCAACCTCCAAAGAGAGCATTGAGATAGGGGGAGCAACCTCCAAAGAGAACATTGAGATAGGGGGAGCAGCCTCCATAGAGAGTATTGAGTCAAGGGGAGCAGCTTTGATTTTCAGAAATGGCTTTTGCAGTGATTGTGGTGATTTGCATTAGAGGTGTTGCCATCAATGACAAAGGGGGAGATTGTTGGCAATTTGAGTTATTTTGTGTTGTCATTGATGTCACATGGATCACATTGAGTTTTGGTGGCAAAAGCACTTCATAAATAATCATTTATGATATTTTGGAGAGCAAGGATATATACAGGGTTTTGTGGCACAAGAGGCATATAATATTTAATTTTTTAAATATTATATTAATGGTTTTTATTAAAACCAATGGTAAAGGTTTTTATTAAAACCAATGGCAAGGGTTTTTATTAAAACCGATGAAAATTTTTTTATTAAAACCAATGGAAAGGGTTTTCATTAAAACCATTGGAAAGGGTTTTTCATTAAAACCACTATGCTAAGACTTCTCCAAATTATGATGGATGAAAAGGTTTTCCAATAAAACCTAGGTGCAAAAAGTTTCATGACGAAATTCAAAAGAATGAAGGAGATATCCCAATTCAAAGTTAAAAGGTGAATTATTAAATTTTTATTTAATAATTCTAAGGTCTAAGGTTGTATTATATTATCCGTCGACGTGCAAAGGTTGGGGAGATTAATAAATATTCATCGACGTCATTCGAAGGCATGGAGGTGCATATAAATAAAAGGTAAAAACCTTTGTTTATTGAAGACTTGACATAGCGCATGAGAGAGAGTCATCGAAAGGGGAGCAGCGAAGAAAGAAGGATAAATAACTTTTGATTTGAGAGCAAGGTCAAGTAAATAGCATGGGAAAGTGATGTCATGGAGGATCCTATAGCACAGTTGGTAGGCACATGAACTTTGCACAAGGTAGGTTCATTGTTCGAATCCCGCCAAGGGCAAAGTGTTTTGCTAAGAAAGTAAAATCGAGTTTTCAGATTTGAGTGCAGGTTAAAGTTGGGTGTTTGGGATTAAAATCCCAATGTGGGCTGATGCCCACGTGGTAAGTGCCTCACAGTGCTAGGTGAGAGGAACAGAGTTCGACTCCCATGAAGGTGTGAAGGCGCATTGATTTTTGGCAAGGCATTGACGATTTTGAAGGTGTGAAGGCACATTGATTTTTGGCAAAGCATTAACAATTTTGAAGGTGGTGAAGGCGCATTAATTTTGGCAAAGGCATTAACGATTTCAAAGGTTACGAAGGCTATAAATTTCATAAAAAGGTATTTATCTCTAGCGCATGGTAATATTTGATATTGCCAAAGTTTTGGTGCATTGAAAATTATTTCTATTATAACTAGGGAGTCATAAGGTATTTAGTGAAAATAAATGATTGTTGTATGTGCTTAATGTGTGGAGTTATAAGGTGTAGAATTAAATATTTGTTATTGTTGTGTGTGATTAGGGAGATATAAGGTGTGGAAATAAATATTTGTGATTGTTGTATGTGGAGTTATAAGGTGTGGAATTAAAAATAAAAGCATAGGTGCTTGTTGTATGTGTTAATGAAATTAGGGAGTCATAAGGTTGAAAAGTGTTGAACTTGTTATATGTCCTAGTGCATGATTTAATTATGAAATTAAACTAGGAACTTGAGACCTAGTTAATTGCTACCTTGAGTTAGAAGACATGCACATGAGTTAGGGTTTGAAGTTGAAGACAAATTGCTTGATTATGTGCCTTGGCTATTGAGAGGAAGTGGATGGATTAGAAAATCAATTTTATGGATAAAATTGATGCTTGAGTTCCATGATTGCTTTAGTGGAGTTCATTGAGAGTATTGCCATTATTGAGGAGGTTTTTGCTATTGCTTTGAGGAGATTATTGTTGGTTACTTGTTAAGTCCATTGCCACTATTTGAGACCATTGAGGAGATCATTTGCTAGTCACTTGTGGATACATTTGTCTTTCATTTGAGGAGATCATTGTTGGCTATTTGAGAGCTCTTTGCTTGAGGGAGTTGTGCTTGTTTCTTGAGAGCTTATTGACATTGCATGAGGAAGATATTATTGAGAACCTATTGCTATCACTTGTGGAGATTGTCCTTGGTTGGTTGAAGTCCTCATTGTTATTGCTTGGAGAGGTTTTCATTAGAGAGCTCATTTGCCATACATTTGAGAGTACATTGTTGAGCATTGTTGTTATCCATTTGAGAGTACATTATTGAGCATTGTTGTCATCCATTTGAGAGATCATTTGTCATACATTGTTGAGATCATTGTGGATCATTGTTGTCATCCATTGAAGAGTACATTTGCCATTCATTGTTGAGCACATTGTTGAGTATTGTCATCATTCATTTGTTATCCATTGTTGAGTTCATCATTGAGCCTTGCCTTCATTGATTTGTGGTTGAGATTTGAGTGCTACTTGAGAGTCATTGGTTGAGCCTTTGGGAAGGCTTTTGGGACAAAATTTTTGGATAGATTTGAGACAACTTTTGTGCATGATTGGTTGAGCCTTTGAGAAGGCTTTTGGGACAAATTTTTGGACAGATTTGAGACAACATTTGTGCATGATTGGTTGAGCCTTTGAGAAGGATTTTGGGACAAATTTTTGGACAGATTTGAGATAGCATTTGGAGGATTGTTTGAGCCTTTTGTGAAGGCTTTGAGGACAGATTTGGGACAACATTTGAGCAGGATTTGTTTGAGCCTTGTGAGAAGGCATTGAGGTAGATTTGTGAGTAGTGAAAGAGATAGGACATAAATAGAAAACACATCAACACCTATTGCCTAGCTGAGCAGATCAATGGATAGCCTAGCTGAGCAGATCAGTGGATAGCCTAGTTAAGAAGATCAATGGATAGCCTAGCTGAGCAGATCAGTGGATAGCCTAGCTGAGTAGATCAGTGGATAGCCTAGCTGAGCAGATCAGTGGATAGCCTAGCTGAGCAGATAAGTGGAGAGCCTAGCTGAGTAGATCAGTGGAGCCCACCTAAGTAGATCAGGACAGCCTAGCTTTGAGAAGATCAAAGTAATCATTTGTATTGGGATAAGGATCCCTATTTCTTTGTGAAATATTATAAGGAGAATATCTTGTGGACTACCCCACATTGGGGGAACCACGTTAAATCTTGTGTCTCAATTGTGTGTGATGATTTGTGCACTTGCTTACTATTGCTATCTATGTTATTAATGCACACTGCTATATTTGGTTATTGCAATTGAGGACACTAATTGATATTGGTTTGGAAAGAAAGTAAAAAGTGGGCGCTATATTGTTCACCCCCCTCTCAGTATAAGCTTGTGTTCTTCAATAAAAAGGCTTTCCAGTGAAACCATAAAGTCTAATAATGGTACCTTCGATGAGTACATACCAGTCTCCTTATTTTGTGTCTGGTACTATTAACAATTCTCTAGTTAGAGGTGGTAACCTACGGTATTTTCCATACATAATTTTCAAAGAAGACCCTAGAAATTATAAATTAAATCTATAAAATAACTCCATGCTCCTCATATGAGCAGTCCAATAATACACATGGATAGGATATTCCTTGTCATTCTTTTCTTTAACTGGAATATAGGGCATCATGTGCCTAATGATAGCATAGAACATCCAAACCAAATTTGAGTAGTGTTGGAAAGAAGGAGCTTCTGAATCCTTTTTCATCCTTACTAATTGCTCATGCATGAGCTTATAGAGGAAGGTTGTCTAGTCAAAATAAATTGCATTTATACCTTCTTTCTCTACTCTAGGTTTATACATTCTCTCATTTGAAATGTAGTAAACAGTAGTTATTTTCCAATCCCTTACAAACTAGTCAGAATCCAAACCCTCTAAACAAGCTAACATGGAGAAAAGTTATAGGTTATAAAAATGCTCAATTTTAATTGGGGTATTGGGCAATTAATACTTATTTTTTATATGCTTAAACTGGAAATGAAAATACTTTTCAAAAATATACCTAGCTTTCTTTGCTATATCAAATGGTTTAGGTTATAGAGGTGGGTCTACTTTTATGATAAAAAAATCATGATAAGATTTGGCAGTAATGGTAAATAAGGTTTTGCCATTAGCTATTCTCACTACCCTTGTCTTAGGATCATAAAATCTGATAATTATAGACACTAATTTCGAGCAATGATGAATTGAATTACATATATAAAAGATAAGAAATACTTTATTGCGACAATACCTTGGGGACGAATTGGCCTCCCTTTGAAGTACCTAAACTCAAAATTTATCCTTAGCTTGGTTCTCCTTATTTGAGTCATTACGATATCTGCTAATCCTCTCAACTATTTTATATAGCTTTCCAACTCTTCATCTCTTTGACGCGTATCCTCCAGGGCTAATTTGGGAGCCATCTTTCTAAAAAAAATTAGAGCATTCTTCTTGCTAGTATCTACAAACACTACTTCACTATTTCCTCGACTCTTTCTGCTTCGAGAATGCTGCTCATGAAATGAATGGTCTTTACACTTTGATATTTTTAAATATCCCCGCATGTATACCTTATACCATTAATGCAGTCGATGTGAGAAACTATTCGTTGCACACTTTTTAATTCAAAGGTATGCATCTTGGTGATTGGAATCATCATGTCAATCGCTGATTGGTTGTGGTATGAAGCACTACTACACTTATGATGTTTTTTTCGGTTTTATTTTCTTAGAGGGATATAGAGCACATGTCAAAGCCCACTGACCCTTTTATTTATTGGAGAGTGGCATGGAGCATATGTCATAGCTCGCTGCCATAATTATCTTTAATGAGAGCGACGTAGAGCACATGTCGTAGGTTGCTGCCATACTTAGCTTATTTTTCAAGTTTGAACTAGTTTTCTAAAGCAATTTTTTTTTTACACTTTACAAAAATAAAACCTTCAGTAAAGGGAAAAAATGATATAATACAAAAATATGTACATATGTTACAATAGATGTATATCTCAATCAAAGTAAAGTTTCAAATGAAAACCATTGATTGGGATTGGCTGCATGTTTCCTTCTAGATCTTCAAGCTAGAAAACATTCCCCTCTTTAACCTCTACTAATTTGAAAGGATCATCCCAAAAATAATAGAACTTCTGATGGTGTCCTAGATTGGCTCTTTCAACATTCCACCTTAGGAAAGAATCTCCAACTTTGAACTCTCTGAAATTTACTTTCTTGTCAAACCATCCCTTGATATCAAATGAGTGCTTCTAGAAATCCTCATATGCTTGAGTCCTTTTCTCTTCTAGTTGTAGCAAATGTGTTAACCTAGTTTCAACTGGATTCTTCTTAGACTCATCCTCTGTGTCTACCAACATGAGGGCTAGAATTTCCAAGTGGATAGGTAATACTGCTTCTTTGTCGTACACCAAAGCATAAGGAGATGTATTAATGGATTTTTTGATGGTGGTCCTATCTACCCATAGAGATTTTTCTAGAATAAGATGCCAACTCATCTTGTTACCTTCTAATGATTTCCTCAATATTCTTAGAAGGTTTTTGTTAGTTGATTTTTCTAATCCATTTCCCTGTGGATAATAGTTGGAGGTATTTTTATGGTGATGCCATACTTGCTAGCAAACTCAATATATTTAGCTCCTATGAAAGTTGGTCCACTGTCACTTACTATAGCTTATGGGATACCAAATATTGTAATTAAGCTTTCCATGAAGTCTATTACCACCTCTTGATATGATTTCTTTATGGGAATAGCCTCTACCCATATAGTAAGATAATATGTGGCAATCCAAATATATTTGTCCTACTATATAATTTGGATTAATAATGCCTATGAAGTCTAGTAGGGTTTTGCATAAGGAGTCATCCCCAAAGTGTATTTATAAAATCGAGACGAATTTAGTGCTAAGTTGTATAGACATTGGGGAAATTTTTTTAATTTTTTTAGAAAATTTATCAAATAGTGGCAATTTTTTGAAAACCATGCAGTAAATTTTTCAACCTTAAAAATAGCGACTGACACAAAGTGACTGATAGAAGTGACTGACACAATGCGACGGATAGAAGTAATTGACACAATGCAACTGGAAAGAGATGACTACGACAAGACAATGCGACTAACAAAAGTGACTAGCACAATAAGACTGACATAATGTGACTGGCAAGTGATGCCTGTCAAGTAGCGACTATCAAGTGGTGACTAATAAAAGGTGACTAGAAGGAGGCGACTATCTGGGTGTGACTGTCACATGGTGACTAGCACTTGGTGACTGTCAAGTGGTGATTGTCAAGATGCGACTAATAAGAGGCAACTGGCACAATGCGACTGCCAACATGCGACTGGCAAGAGGTGATTGGCAAGTGGCGACTACCAAGGGGCGACTATCAAATGGTGACTATCAAGAGGCGACTGTCAAGAGGTGACTATTAAAGTGCACCTAGTAACATGTGACTATCAAGGTGTGACTATCAAGAAGCGACTATCAAGAGGTGACCACCATATTGTGCCTCGCATGTTGCGCCTATCAAGACGCGACCTCTCATTTGCCACGTGTCACGTGACCGCTAAATACCATCAGTAAGATGCTGCCATGTGTCCTCTCGTTTTCCATGTGTCACGCATCCATCGACTTTAGGCATGCAGACTTCTATAAATAGAATAGCAACGTCATTTTCACCTTTCACATGATGATTTCTAGACCAATTTTAGAGCTTTTTCCAGTAATTTTTAGTGCATTTTTTACAATAGTTTTAGACCTTTTCCAGGCATTTTTCTTACCATTTTTAGATCATTTTTAGGCCATTTTTAGGGTATTTTTAGACCTTTTTCAGGTGGTTTTCTGAGATTTTTCTGATCATTTTCCCAACATTTTCAGAAATGGCTAGCGGTTCCTCTCCTCTCCCAACCAAGGTATCATTCAAGAGTTACTATTTCCCAAATGTGAAGAACCTTTTTAACATTCCTGGGAGAGATTCCAACTGGTTGTACACCTCCGAACTTGCTGGAGTCATGAAGATGCCACAGTTGGACGTCAGCGTCTCCCTGATGCAACATATTGTTAGTTGCTATGACCATGATGTGTCCATTGTACAGATCCAATTTGATAACAAGGAAGTTGTTTTTACTGTGAACCCCTCGGATGTCCAGCGATTAATAGGACTACCATTTTTGGATGGTCTCCTTGTTAACAACCAGTACGCGTTGACTGATTTTGACAAATCAACGCTGGCATCCAAATATACTGTGAATCCAGACCATTTGAAAGGTATGTTTTTTAAAATTTTGTTTTTGTTTATCCTTTATTTTGATGTATTGTTGTTTCCAATGTCCATTCTCTAATAATGTTCTCTCTATTTTTCAGTTAGTTCTTCAAAATTGAAAAGGGGTTTGAACATTTCAAACATTTCAGATAAATTTCTTTATGGTTGTGTTGAATTGTTCTTGGGAAGGCTTATTCTACAGGGCCGACCTATAGATATGCCCTTTTGGGCTTTGTCATTGTTGATTCATTGTATTGATGGAGGGAGATATGATTGGTCCACTTTAATTTCTAACCGTATAAAATAGGACCTCCTTTCTGTGCAAAAAATTCAATCTGCATATACGGTAACCTCCAACAACTATATTCTTTCTCTTTTTTATGAAGCTTATTACAATATTCAAACAAAAAGTCCTCCAACTGCATTGCACCCGGATTTGTTGCATATTGGGTTAAGTGACAATGAAATACAGGTAAAATTATATATTGGAATAGTCTCTCATTTTTGTTTTTTCAAATTTCAATCAATCTTGTTATTTTTTAATTTTCTTTTGAAAACAGAGAAGAGCAGCTCACTCGTCTAGTAAAAGGGATGTCGCCATCAGGATTCAAGAAGCATCTGGTGATTCTGACTCGCAGTCGTAATCATCACTAGCACCTTCCACCCATAAACGTATGAGGTCTCCTGATGGACAACATACATGTGCTACTCCTCATACTTTTGGACATGCATCTGCTACAGTGAACATTGAAGATGAAACCTCCACCTCACAAGGTAAACATATTTTTCAAAAGTTCTAATTTTAATAATGTATTTTAACAATATTCAATTATATTTAGTTTGAGAAAATATTTTAACTATTTTTAGAGGAAGAGCAAAGGACAACCGTTGCAGTAGCAACGACAATGGCTGCAGAGTCTGAGTCGGGTATGTTTAGTTAAAATTGTTATATTTTAATGGTATTTTTTTAAAACTAGTTTTAATTTATAATTTTCATGTTAAATTTTGTAGAGGGACCGACTCGATTTACAAGACTCAGAAAGCATATGCTTCCACCGGGTGCACAACAGGAAAAGCAACCAGTCCAACCACAAGTCCAACGCCAAGTTCATCTACGACAAGTCCAAAAATCACCACAGCAAGCACCACCGATGAGGAACCAATCTCGCATGCATGGGAAATAGTTCCTCACACCACCACATCAGCCTATTCAAACTCAGACTCAGACTCAATTTGTTGTTTTAGGGATGGGGTTCCCTATTTTAACACTTGATAATTTATCAAATGTAGAGAGCGCTTCTCAGATGCCCCCTCTAGATGCCAATCTGGAAGATGATTTTATGTATCAAGATATGAATAATTTGAATTTACCCTTAAAAACATGTGATCTGCTTCATGGTCTAGGGTTAGGTGATGAAGCATAGGAGAATGTTGAACGAGATGTCATCGATGTTTCCTCTTCCCCCCACCAGCATGTCGATATCGATCATCATCCGACCGATGATGATAAAATAAACTTTTCTGAAAATATTTTACTAGCAAATGTTTGTAGGGCTAATGTTACTAATAATCTTCTTGTAGACATTGATACATTAAGACAATGGGAATATCGGGCCAAGGTTATGATCAAAGCAATAAATGGTCGATACAAGAACTTCGGACATAGAAAGGAGTTGTTTTCAAAGGTAGAGAATGAGCCACAAAAGCTCAATGCTCTGTTACTAAAAGCCCAATCTGGCACCGTCAAGGCCGATGCTACAAGTAGTGATGAAGTTCTGGCCATTATACTTGACCGATTAGAGAACCTGAATGTCGAAGCCCAAGCATATTTCAATGAATGGGAACTAGACAAGAAGAAAGTAGTAGTGGCAAAAACTGCAAGACTTACAATAGATGTAAGTTTTACACATATCTAAAAATTATTTTTTTCTTTAATATACATTTTAATTAATATTAATATTTTTCTCTTGTATTTTGCAGTCTAATTATCAGCATTTAAAGCAGCAGGTGTTAGCCATGAAAACCTGGATCAAGACTACAAAAATTAGTGTGACTAATGCTATTGAATTGAAAAAGAGACTACAACACACTGTTCGACAAAACAATTGGCTGAAGAAGCTTATCAAAGAAAAGGGCCTGGATGTGGATGTTGCAATAAAAGAAAATGAGAAAGAGCTGAATGCACCATTTAAAGAAGATCCCACGAAGGAAGAAGGTTTATTGCTATCAGGGATAAACACTACAGCTAAAATTTTGGTACGGTCTAGTGCATTGGAAGCAAAGGATATTGAGGTAGATGCAGCTGACACTTTAGGCACTTTGCAGCAAGAAAACATAGAAAAGTAGAACTGTTGTTTCTTTATTTGATGATTCAGGAATGTGGCATTGTGGTGAAAAACATGGTTTCAAAGACTCCTATTTTAACATATTTTTAAACATAATATTTTATATTATATAAATTTTATATTACTTTTTAGCTTTTCTTTCAATATTGTAATGGTTTGATCAGTTGTGTGGATGCAATAAATTTTATATTACTTTTTAGCTTTTCTTTCAATATTTTATATTACATGGTTTGTTGTATACATGGTTTCAATACATGGTTTGTATACATGGTTTCAATACATTGTTTTCAATACATGGTTTGTATACATGGTTTCAATACATGGTTTGTTGTATACATGGTTTGTTTAAATGGTTTGTCATACATTGTTTTTACTAAATTGTATACATGATTTCGATACATGGTTTCAGTCAATTTGATATTCAATACATTGTTTGCCATACATTGTTCTCAATACATGGTTTGCCAAACATTGTTTTCGATAAATTGTATATTCAATACATTGTTTTATAAATTGTATATTCAATACATTGTTTTCCATAAATGGTTTATTCAATACATGGTTTGCCATACATAGTTTTCAATACATGGTTTTTTCAATACATGGACTTTTCAATATACATGAAATCATAATATACACATATTCTATTGACAATTGATAGCATAATATATGAAATCAAAATACATGTAAAAAATAGTAATATCTGTGATGCAGTAATCAATATTTTGTTCCAAAATACATGAAAACATGTCTCATTACATTGTTTGCCATACATTTTTTTCAATACATGGTTTATTTTATACATGGTTTCAATACATGGTTTGTTTAAATGGTTTCAATACATGGTTTCAATCAATTTGATATTCAATACATTGTTTGCCATACATTATTTTCAATACATGGTTTGTCATACATTGTTTTCAATAAATTGTATACATGATTTCAATACATGGTTTCAACCAATTTGATATTCAATACATTATTTGCCATACATTGTTCTCAATAGATGGTTTGCCAAACATTGTTTTCGATAAATTGTATATTCAATACATTGTTTGCCTTAAATGGTTTATTCAATACATGGTTTGCAATACATTGTTTTCAATACATGGTTTCAATACATGGTTTTAAATCAATTTGATATTCAATACATTGTTTGCCATACATTGCTTTCAATAAATTGTATATTCAATACATTGTTTACCATAAATGGTTTATTCAATACATGGTCTGCCATACATTATTTTCAATACATGGTTTATTCAATACATAGTTTATTCAATACATGGTTTGCCATACATAGTTTTCAAAACATGGTTTTTTCAATACATGGACTTTTCAAAATACATGAAATCATAATATACACATATTTTGTTGACAATTGATAGCATAATATATGAAATCAAAATACATGTAAAAAACAGTAATATCTGTGATGTAGTAATCAATATTCTGTTCCAAAATACATGAAAACATGTCTCAAAATATAATCAAATCTCCATATTTGATATCAAATAAAATAAATGAATTAAATCCCAATATAATATTGGGAAATGAAAGCATCTTTGCATCATAATGGTGAAATCTGGAACAACCTCTTTTCAGATTATGCAAATTCTTCTGCACTCATTCCATAAAATTCTGTCATCACAGTGTCATCAGTGTTACCATTATCCTCATCATCCAGAGTATTCATGACACCTCTTCTCTCTGCCAAATATTTCCAATATGACAAAGCTCTTTCATAAGGAAACCTCTCAACCTCATAGGTCGACACATATAATCTCAAACAATTTTCCAAATTTTTGTCCAATCTATTTTGAACTTTAGATTTTACATATGATAATGCACTAAATACCCTTTCATCCTCAACAGATCCTAAAATCATCGTTTGGCATAATTCATACAAATTAAAATATTCACTCATACTATCTTGCAGGATACTACTGGGATATAAATATTTCCAAAAACATGAAATAGAACCCCTCTCATGGTGATTAGCAAATTGTGAAACTTGAGCAGACATTGTTGTTCCAAAATAGTTTGATTGGCTTGTCAAAAGATCTTTGTTGAGAATGCCATTGATTTCAATACCATTGAATACCACGGGTTTAGTGAAATGGCTAGCAAGATTGCCCATGTATTTTTGAAACAAACCACTTATATTCTGGTATTCATTACAAGGATTCCAAAATATCGGGTTAACCACACCCATAGCCTCAAGCAATTCATCTCTTTGAAAAAGGTCTCCGATCTCTTTTGTCAATGATTCTGCTATGTGTTTCAGTTTAATTTTTGTATCTGTTACAACTACATGAAATTTGTTGTGTTACGGGCATTTGTTCAACTTCATTTGTAGCAATATCCATTCGCTGACAAAAACAATATAAAGGAATTTCCTTTCCATGGACATTAATACAAAGATGATCATTTATATTGAACTTCAAAAAGTTCTGAGGATCATGGATGTTTGTCAATGCTCTCCAACTCTCAAACATGGGATCCATAAAACTTTCACCAGATGCGTACATCGTATCAATATGTAAGCAAATTTGTTTTCTCACCCTGATGAAATCCACAATATAAATAGATCTTTCTTGTGCAATTTTGATCAAAGTATTCATTTCTTCCAGCATTGGAAGAATACCACACAATGTGAGAAGTGTTTCAAAGTCAGTCATTCGTAATAGCAAATCGTTAGCCTTATCAACTGCCCTACGGTTTACATACATAAACCCTGCCAAGGACTGCTATTCTTTGAAAACTCTATATGTCGGTTGATACATTGAAATCCATCTAGTATCCACGTATTTTAAGAGTTTTTTACCATCAATAACTCCAAGTGCAAACTGCTGAAACTCTGAAAATATTTTTGGACTGCACGAAAAATAATCATGAATTTCATGGACAAGGTCTTCCACTCTAGCTACATTTGTAAATGTATCCACAATTTTATATGCAAGATTAATTCTATGAGCCATGCAATGAATTGGGATCAAATATGGGGCAACAGATGTTTGTAGTCTAACACAAAGACCGTTCCTGTGTCCTTGCATTGTAGCAGCACCATCGACTCCGACACATATTAACTTAGTGGCTATTTCCATTTCATTCATTCCTGCTATTTCCTTTAAACTAGAAACAACAACATTGTAAATGTTTTCTGCATTGCAATTTTCCACCATCTTGCGTAGTCCAAGTAAATGAGGTTGCCTTAAATGATTTTCCAATGTGTAAACATGCATGCAAATCCAAGATGTGTTGTCAACAACAGTCACCTCATCAATTGAAAGTGATATGAATTTGGCCTTTTTAATTTTCTCTTTGAGGTCATCCTGCTCAACCAATGACAGACATTTTGCAATTTCCCAACCACTTCGATCTGACCAATGGGCGTTGGGTAAATTCTGCACATCAGCTAGTCGAAATAGAGATTTATCAATCATTTTTTTTTATAATCAATGAAATCTGACATAGGTCTACCCTTTTAAAAAAAGGAGAACAAAAAAAAAAAAAAAAAATTAAAAAAAAAAAATATTTTTTTTTAAAAAAACCCCCCATTTTTTTTTTTTTCTACATTCGCCACCACCCCCAAATATTTTTAACTATTTTTTTATAAACCTTTCCGCAATGTTTTTCTACTATATCTTTCTTAACTTGCAATCTGTGATATTTTTCGTGTTTCCAACTGCAAATTATGCATCTCAATTATGTTATTACCTCATTACTATTCTCTGGAAGCACTGGCTCAACAAATGGAAAATCTGAAACCCAATCAAGCTGAAATGATCTATTAATTGTCCATCTAGATGACCTGGCATGTTTATGTTTTTTAGAAGAATATTCTTCGAAAGTGGGTACTGCATAAGAACTATTACTTTGTTTTCCATTTGGCGTGTTTGTTTCAGGAATCTCTTCATGTTGTTGTTCCATTTCTTTAAGAAAATTTTCATCTATGGACTTTTCAATATCGTAGTTATGTGGAAGTGGATTCATACGAGGGTCAACAGTGTTTTCTATAGAGATAATACTAGGGTCAATACTAGGGTCATTATCATTATTCTTTTTAAAAGCATACATTCTGTTAAAAGCATACCTTCTTTTAAAAAATTCAGATAAACAATGGACAAAGCCATACACCAAAAATCACCCTTCTAAATGAATGAAGACATTATATATGAAATGAACAATGAACAAAAAATAACTGGTTAGTAAGTAAAGGCGTTCATACCTTCAATTTGTGCAGATGTTGGTGGCTGACTAGAATTCAAAATATTATGAAAGTATTTGAGGATACTCCTTTTATTGGAACTGGAAGACTGGCCTCCCTTGTTTCCACTGCCAATAGGTGACATTTTACCTATATAAAAATAAGAGTAACAAGAAAATCATTTTGAAAAATGGAAATAACTGGTTAAAGAGAGAACTACTATTCAAGACATCACAATATTTGACACAATACAAACCTCCTTATTGAGCGTCAATGAACACAAATGTATAAAAAAGAAATAAAATTGATAATAAAAACTTATCGACAAATGGTTGGCCCTCTATGTCAGTCACCCTGTTACAATCGCAGTGTGATGGTCACCTTGCGACAGTCACGGGGAGGCAGTCACCTTGTGATAGTCATGCTATGGTAGTCATGGCCTATCATTCATGGCCTATCAGTCATGGTATGTCAATCATGGAGTGGTGATCGTGATGTGGCGATCATGATGCAACGATCGCAGTGTGGCAGTCACGGTGTTGTAGTCGTGGCATGGTGGTCGTGTCTTATCAGTAGACTGTGTTAGTCGCGCTGTATCAGTCACGCAATGTCAGTCACATGGTGGTAGTCACTATGTATATATCACTTCTGTTGATAGCCTTTTGTCACTCGCTTATGCCAATCGCTTATTGCGGTCGCCTTGTCAAGTTGAGACTATGAGTGTTGCTCCCAGCCTCCAAGGTTACCTATATATAGTGGGGGTACAAGAGGCAATTTTGGCGGGATAATTTTTTTCTCAAATAATTTTAGGGTGAATATTAGGCGGGAATACATATTGTATAGGGGTGATTTTACCCTAAAAAAATAATTCCCGTAATTTTTGGGCGAATGGGCCGACCTCTAGGGTCCCAAAAATAGCAAAATAAAAAATGTTAAAAACCTAAAATTCGCTATAAATTGCAAAATTCGCCCTTATGCATATCCTTGAAGTCTAGACCCCATTTTTGGAAAGGCTCTTCAACCTGAATTGGCTTGAGGAAAAATGATGCATTCCTAGTTCTCCCCATATATCATTGGCATTCATCACAAGATCTTGTAATATTGAAGGTATCAGTAAAGATAGTAGACCAATAATAACCTGCCCTAATGATATTCAAAGTTGTGACCCTTCCTGAGAAGTGTCGACTAGATAATCCTCCATGGAATTATTCAATGACCTTTTGTTTCTGATCATCTCTTAAGCATCTTAAGAGGACCCCATCAAGGTTTCTATTGTATAGACCTTCTGGTAATAATACATATTTTAAATATTGAAGCCTATATCTTCTCCTTTATGATGGATTAATATTAGAAGGACAAAATCTGGTCTGAAAGTATTTGGTCATCTGATGAACCCAGTATAATTCTCCTGACTGCAGTTCTCCAGTATGATCTTCTATTGCTGACTGATAGGTTGTCACTTATGCTATAACTGCTACTTCTATTAAACGTTGGCATAGCTCTCTACCTCTGACCAGCTTGGTAGGATGAATTTCCACATCATATTCTTGGATATTAGTATTCCAACCAACTCTCTTGTCTCCTAGTTCACCTTGTAAAATGAAACTTCTGACATATGGATGAACTACGTATACCAGTGTTTTACTTTAAACCAAGTACTACCTAAATTTATTTAATGAATTTATCATTACAAATACTTATTTCTCAATAAAAGTGTACATGACCTGATACTCATGGAGATTTTGACTCCAAAATAATATGGGGTGTTCTCCTTCATCATTCTTCTAAGTGAGCAGAGATGCATAACTCTCTTCAGCTCCATAAGCATACAGAATGAAATATTTGCTGAAGTCTAGGTTCACTAGAACTGAAGTTGTAGCAATGGATTGCTTGATGATATCAAAAGCTTGTTTTCTCACTTAAATCCATTTTAAATCTGCATTCTTCTTTAGAAGTCCTAAGATAGGTTTTACTTTCTAAGCAAAATTTGAGATGAATTTTTTGATAAAATTGATCTAGCTGAAGAAGGACTGCAAAGCTTTCTTGTTCATGGGTAATGGAAGATCCAGGATTGATTTGACTCTATCTGGATCAATAGCCATTCCTTATTTAGAGACCACATGACCTAGCAACTTTCCCTCATGGACTGCAAAAAATGACTTCTTTGGGCTGAGAGATATATCAAATTCTAAATATTTTTTAAACACTTGCTCTAAATGTGCTAGGTGATCATGCTTCTTATGTGAGAATATAGTCATGTCATCCAAGTAGATTAGAATGACTTTGTTGATCAACTCTCCAAAAGCATAATCCATTGCTCTTTAGAATGTGGCCCCTGTATTTGATAGACCAAAAGGTATCCTCTAATAGGAAAAAGTTTCTCATCTGGTGGTGAATGTCATTTTGCATAGATCTTCATATTTCACCCAAATCTAGTTGTAACTAGAGAATTCTTCTAACAGTGAGAACCTCTCTACTCCTAAAACAATCTACAATATTTGATCAATCTGAGGAAGTGGATAATGGTCTTTTAATGATGCTTTATTGAGATTCCTAAAATCTACACACAAGCAGATGTCACCATTATTTTTCCTTACTGGAACCAAGATAGCTACCTAGGTTGAGGGCTTAATTGGATATATGGTTTTCACCTTAAGTAGTTTTAACAGTTCTTCCCTCATTTTGCTTCAATTCTAGGGTTCACAAGCCTTTGTTTTTTATTTAAGGGATTTGCATTTGGTTCTAGATTAATTGTGCGTTGGATAATCTTCTTATCACATACTTTAAGATATTCATGTGACCAAGCCACAATGTCTTGGTATTTTAGGCATAGGATCTTGATATCTTATTATTCTTCTAAAGAAAATCTGACTCCAAATTTGAGCTTATTTTCTTTTTCAATCTCAATTTCCTTATAAATATTCTCATTGATTTCCATGGATTTGATCTTTTTCCTATCTTCATTGTCAAATAAGCTTTCTAGAGTGACCAACCCTCTAGGGATATGATTGTTCTTTAGCTGGATGACATCTTGTTGTTCTATCTCTTCTATATTTTCCTCTTGAATGGTAGATAGATAGACTTATCTTACTAGGAAATCAATGATTTGTTCATCGCTTTCAAAAACCTGGTAGAAGATCTACTTGTCTAGCACTGGAAGCCTGAAAATCATTTTGATTCTTTTGTCTTTTTTGGCTCCTATATTTGTAGATGGATTGAAATTTGCTCCCCTTACTTCTAAGGAGTCATCCAAAGTGTTCTGTCTTCTGGGAATAAAGTTAATATTTAAGGCATCAAAGGATTCCATAAAATCCCATACCCTATTTATATATGCCTTCAGGTAACGGTGGTTACTACAACACCTCTATCTTACCTGGTTAACAATTAATTTAGAGGCATAATATATATTTAGTATTTTTATGCCCATAATCTCAACTTGCATTAGTCTGAGGTACAAAGCCTCATACTCTATAGAATTATTAGTATAGGACCAATTCAATATGTGTGCAAAAATATTTACACCTTTTGACTTAGACTACAGCAATACACTGGCACCAACTCCATTTCTTCATCTTGTACCATCGAAGTACATGGTCTAAGTCTTTGTCTCTCTTAATGACTAGTTGGATATGGCAGGGACTCTTTTCCATGTTTCTAAGGAAATGCTATATGTACTCATGCCTGTTCCAAACTGGCTGTAATATTCTTTGAATGGAAATTCATCTTCAACTTCTAGTTCTTCAAAACTTTCCATCAGTTGGAACTCATTCAAAGGAGTGAGATTACACATGTCCTCTTCAATTTTTTCAATATGATAAGATAGAAGTTTCTATGGTGTAATCCTTATCCTCTTTCCCTTAAAGGGAATCACCATGCTAGAGTAATTCATGTACATACATCCTCCCAATTTAACAGTGAACTCTTTTGAAAGGCACAGGATGAAATAAGGCTCTAGATCTACCACCACTATTTCTTGTACAATGGTTACCTCTAGAGATCTATGCAACCTCATCAGAACATCCTTTATCACCCCTACTATTTTCACTAGGGTTCCATCCAATTGTAAAACTCCAAGACATGACCTGGTATAATCCATTCCCATATCTTCATAGATTGCTTTAGGAATAGCTATAGTAGAAGCCCCTGATTCAATCATGCAGTTGCAGACAATCCACCCCTCCATCCTTAAAGAAATATAAAATGGAGGGTGTTTGTTCTTCAAAGTAATAGGATACATCTTGTATTTTCTAGAGGGCATGTTGAGGATTGTAGTAGTCTACTTTTCTTGAGGATATTTACTTAATGAAGCCTTCAGTAGGTCTATTTGGCTAGGAATAAAGAGAGTATCATAGAGGCTAGCCTTTGAGGGTATTCTTTTCATATCCTCTACAATATTATACTATGATTTTATTAAAGAGGAACCTTCAAAATTTCTCTCTGGCTCACCATACTTCCTTTTGTATTGTTGAGTGGCCTCAATCCTTTGCCTCTTAGTTATGGAGGAAAATCTAAGCTTTTATTGAGCTTCACTCTTGGATCCCATCCCTTATTTGTCATTTTCTTTTTCATATATTTTAGGGAAACTTAATTCCTTTTATTGACCTTTTGGGACCATATCTCTCTTTTCTTTTTATTGAGGTATAGGGAAAAGATTGTTACATTGAGGGGGAGTATCTTTCTTCTTTTGGAAAGGGACTTGAAACTGACCCATCTTTTATGGATCAACCTATAATGTTTTCTTTCCCGGTCTTGTCATAACTAAAATGGGTCCTTCTTCATCTGGGTCTTATCCGACCATGATCTGGTCTGGTCTCCACAACATATTGATCCTACCCTTATGATTCCTCTCAGCATTTTCCATAGCATGCTACACATGGTATTGGTACATGACACATGATTTTAAATCATGGTGATCATTGCATACAAGGCACCACACATTTACCAAACTTATCTCAAAGGAACACCCTGGGTCTTCCTGCATCGAATTTAATATGATTCTCATACTTTTATTGGAACCACGTTTTTAGTCCCTATTAACATAGGGAAATATCCTTTTCTAAGATATATCTATTTATATTTTTTCCATTGAGCTCATATTGAAACTAAGCATTTTAAGAGTATTTTGTATATCGAGAAGCACATCATATTCCTGGGATGTTTGAATAGGAAGTGGTAGAAATGGGATTACAGCAGATGATACTTTGAGGTGAGGAATGGGGGTCATCTAAGGAATTCAGGATGATAATAAAGAAGGATCCATATAAGAAAATGTGGTTGTCTGGTTCTAAACATTGGAAATTTCTAAACAATAAAGCATGATAGTTTTAGGGGGTAATCTTCCCACATTGATAAGAGTGTTTTCAACTTGGACAACTTCATTGTAGAGTTGGGGGAAGTACATATCCCTGACTGTTGGGTTTTTAAACATAATTCAGACCCAAGGGCTCTAATGTAGTACATGAAATCAAGGGTTGCAGTTGGCCTAGCTTCAGGTGGACTTCTTTTCTAGGATGTACTAAATATCAGGTTAAAATCTGAAATAGACTATTTTTTATGCTTTTGCATGGATGTAAGTTGGTTGAGGAGCGAAAAGGGATCAAAAAACTCATTGAAATATTCTATAAAAAGGTTCTACTAATGTTGCCCATGATGTAATGGAATTATCTTCGAAAGTCCAGAACCATTGTAGAATCTTCCCTCTGAAGGATAGGGCTAGGATTTTGATGATAACATCATAATTATTTATGTTATGGATGGCTACTATATTAAGAATATATTGACAATGTTCATATGCAGTCTTACATGATCCATCATATGTGGGAATGGCTTTAGTTACAGCCTGATAAATATCATGCATATGAGTTAATCTTAGGGGACCAACTGTATTCCAACTGGGGTATTTTTGTAGGGGTATATTAGGGGGTATGTTTTGAGCCATATTTACTTGGGTATTTGTTTTTTGAGGTGGTATTTGGGGCCCTGCAATAGGATGCTTAGGAGGAGTTTCATTTGAATGGAAATATTGATTTAAATCTCTTATGATGGTAGATCCTCTAAAAGGGAGCTCATAGTAGATGAAATAACCAAGGTTATTCCTTGCAGATGACCTAGTATTCATGAAAAACTATAAGCTATAGGGATGGATTTTCTAGTTTCTTGCATTTAGAGAGTCACCAGGTGAATTTACTGCTCACCACTTAACAAGGTCAAGAAAATTCACCAAATATTGATTCCTTCATGAGGATACAAAAATAAATAAATAAATGGGTTCACTAGTGTTTCTCATAAACAGATCCCACCAGGCGTGCCAAAACTATTGGGATCTAAATTGACATCAAGATTTACTTGACACTATGACTGTCTATCTTCCAGCTTTGTTATTAGGCTTGCACCCGCTAGTCACAACTCATAACAAAAAATTGGATGGGCAAAATATGGCTCCAACCCAACCTCTAGAGTAGGTTGGTTTCTTGTCAACTTATAGGGTGTTGAATCAATTAATTTCAGTAATTGTTTAATAGATAGGGATAGAAAGGGGTTTAGGGTTAAGTAATTATGACTGAAACAGTGGCCAGATAGAGCTAACAACATAGGCATCCACAAGGAAACCTTTCAACAAATAATTTATAATGTCCCACATTTGATATTAACAACACCCAGAAAACAGAGATATCTTCATCAAAAAAACACAAAATAGAGTCATACTCCAAGAAGCTATTTCAACATCCACAATACTAATAATCCAATTTAGCAAAATAATATTAGTATCTAGATTTTACAAAAATTCACTTCTTGCAAGTATAGATTCAACTATGAAGAGATTTCAATTTCTCTAAAGCTAGTAATTCAAATTTAATAGAGTAAACTAACCATAGCATAATTGACAGAAAAGCAATTCATAGTTTGAAACTCTCAAAAGAAATATTGAAGACACCATTTTTAGAGTAAAAAATCCAAGTAATGCTCCTTATATTGATTTGCAAAATATATTACAAGTAGGGCAAGCAAACACTTTACAGCTAACACTAAAAATTGAGGGTTCGACCTCTATTAATAGTTTTTACAATGAAAGAAGAATATGGAACATTACAAGGATAGAACCATGCCAGATCAGCAGAATGCTATGATGGCATTATTTCATTCACCTTTGAAGCCTGGGAAATCCGTGTATTGTTGCTCACCACAGCAGTTCGAATCTATAACTTGCCCACTCTATAATGGTAAGTAGGCTCTTGACTATTATATTCTAGATCTAAGCCATCTATCTTTCTTGGGTACTTCATCTGGTCGTCGATCTGCAACTGTATGAGTTCTTTGTTCTTGGCTCCATGGACGCTTCACCTACATGTTCGAATCAGTTGGTTCTCATCTACAAATATTTTACTTTTGTATCCTTGATAAAATGTCAATATGAGCTTAACCATTGATTCAACCATGAACGACTATGATTAAATCTTGGTGATGCTTGGAGAAGAGTGGCGTGGAACATGTCGCTAGGTCACTCTTCGGAGAAGCTTGTGAATTGAGTTGACCATGTTGACCAATGACGTTGAGCACATTAAGAAATACACTATAATATAAGTGGAATAGAGCATGTTGCCAGGATGCTTCCTTTTATTCTTAAATCGGTTTAATCCACTTTTGTGTCCGTGGCATAAAACACTTTGTTCGTAGACCGCTCCTCAAAATACGCTCCTTTGAGTTTTGACCAAATCTGATCGTGGAATAGAGCATGTTAGCACGCTGCTCGAGAAAGAGTGTAAAATGATGTATGTTGAGAGTATGCATTGTGTTGCTCCCTTATGTTCTATTTTGAGCATCTTAACCTCTTTGACCAGTGGTATGGAGCATGTGTTCTGATCCACTCTAAAATGAACGTGGACCTTAGCAACATGGAACACAAAATTATCCACTTATTTGTGTGGGTTGGGACAATGTGTGCTAGGTCGCTCTTCAAAAAATGCTAATGTCAGCTTTGACCTGAATTGACAGCGATGTGGAACATCTACGCTCTATCGTTGGAAAATGCACTGTGTCGAGTAGCGTGGAACATCTACGTTGTGCCACTGGAAAATGTACTAAGTTTTGAGTGACTAGAAACATCTGCATCATGCCTTAGTAAAATATGCCTTATTTCACTCTACTGAAGTGGTCATAATGCAAATTGGCTGCTTGATGTGGAGCATCCTACGTTGGGCCGCTTGAAAATAAACAATTTTTTGAGCAACTGGGAGCATCTTCATGCCTTAGAAAATATTTTCAAAATTTTTCTAAGGATGTGGCAATTTTTGGCCTAAAATTCCTCTCATCATATACTTTCTAGAATATGCCATCCTCAGTAGTTCAAAAATGTTCCTCTCCAAATTGCATTTTTTTAGAAACAAAAAAAGGTAAAAATGAAATAGACCTGGCAATAAGAAAATATTGTATCTCACACTTTTTCACCATTGCCACTTTTATATAAATTATGTAGGTCTAAAATTTTCTAAATAACTGGATTGAACCTAGGTTAAATCATTATGCTTATACCTATTCTTTTTGTTTTGTATAATCCTTTTACCTCTTTTTTGGATGGATTAAATTTTAAGTTTGATGCATTATCAAAATATGATTTTTGGAGTTGGATTCTAAATCTTCACCCCTAAAGTCCTGGAGTATCTCCCTATCCTAAATAGATTTTTTTCCCTCATCAGTTGCAAAGGAAAGTAGTATAAATTGCTTTATAGACTGTTTTTATAGTTAGTCATTTCTTGCAGTTAATGACATTCTCATTATCATTCAATTTGACATCATCACTTGAAGCTACAATAATAAAGATGAAAATTTGGAAGTAATGGGTTTTGAATTTTACAATGTTACTACTTTTTATGTTGTATTTGGACCAAAGAGGATATCTTGCAATTCAAAAATTTCGAGTGATTGGTCTACAATTGCTCTAAAGGTGGGCTATTTTATTCATATTTCAAGTCATGAAGAAAAGTTTAAAATGAAATTAATGAAAAACAACTGCTTTCAAAAAATATAATTATTTCATATGCCAATGACCATGATTAAGATTCTTCATGTGGGATTTTTTGTTAGGCATGCAGTACTTGCATTTTCTGTTCTTGGATTCAACATTTTTGTTTCTTGGGTGGAGAGCTTAGTCTGTACATTGCTAAAATTTGTTTTCCAATACTAATTCATATTAAAGCTTTTAAAATTTCTCTAAATTTTCTCAAATCCAATCCAAATAAGTTACAATGGAAACTTCAACTATATGCAACTACACTTAAATGACCAAAACACTTCATTTTTCCTCTACATTTGTAAACTACCATTTTATTAAAATATAGTCATATGAGTCGTAAGAAAAATCAAAGAGGATAGCTTTTCATGGGTTTTATATTTTTTAACCACCCTCTTCTAAGAGGGAAGTTTATAATCACTCTCTTAGGGCTATGAGGGCGGTTTTAACCACCCTCTTCTAAGACAAAAATTTGTAACCACCCTCGTAGTTCTAAGAGGGTGGTTTTAAACTACCCTCTTAGACCCTAAGAGGGCAGTATTTTGAGGCGATTTTTAGCCATCGTCATATGATGCAAATTTTTTACGATGTCCTCATAGATGGTGGATGAATAATGCACTTAAAGGTATTTAACGACAATTAAAAACTATCCTTAAAGACCCTTTTTGGTGTAGTTAGTCATGTCTCATTATATATAGGCCTTTGGTAGATGAGTTGAGAGAGGAATCAAGCAAGAGTAGTAGAGGTGATAGACTAGAGTAGATACAATGTAGAACTTGTATGAAGTATGGAGCATTGAGATCTCCACATATTGTAACAAGTTCAAATTTTTGTGAGCTTTTATTAATGGCTATTTCATAAGTTATTTCAAAAGTTTCTCATGCTATTTACTTGCTTATTAGATTGCCATTATCATAGATATAACATTGTATGCTTATTTTACTACTTATGGTTGCATTTACTTTAATTTTATAGCATCAAAGCTAACAAATTATCTATATGGCTAGGCACTTACTAAGAAGAGACCTAGGTCAAACCTTGAGGGCATTCCTGCTGTAAAGGTAGTAGTCTAATCTAATATTTTGAGTGCATGCTAGATCGACAATGACAGTATGAATCCTGAGCAACCGATGGTCCCCCTTATGCTAGGTCATCAACAACGAGGTGGTATAGGCTTGTTGGTAGTAGCCCCTATGGTTTGAACCATGCACTTGGAAGTTACTAAAAATAGTGTGGATGTAACCAGCTCCCCTATGTATCCAAAAAAAACAATGGTCTTGAATAGTATGTTAATGTGTAAATTATTTCTAGGATTAATGACAGATTATCATTGAGATATAAATTATTAAACTAGCTTATGGTATTTATAAACATGATAATGAGATTCTATAATGGATAACTAGGGTTATTAAAAAAATTTACATGTATTTTTGGTACTTCATCTCATTGCTTTTAGTGTTTAAGTGGAAATTGCACATATTAAAGAGGAAGTTAAATTACCCAAAGAAAATAACTCTTATGTCCATAAAGATAATAGCATGGTATTGAAACTAACATAAATACATAGGTTCATTGATAATTTGTTATTAATTATAATAGTGGTGATAAGGATAATTTTAGTTATGATTATAACATTTTTAATGTTTAAAAATGATTTAGGTCTTGATTATATAAATGAAAAAAATTTAAGTTGACATAACATTATAAAAAACTAAAATTTTCAAAATGTCAAATAGATGAAGTATGACTAGGATGATAATGTCGATAATAGTCAATATTAAGTAGGATAAACAAAAAAACAATAATCTATAAGAATATTGTTGTAAATTTATCAAATACAAGGATCCTATTTATTGATGTAGATGCACGTAACACTTTCATGATGATTACAATCATATAGGATTTTTCATTGAATATAGTAAAATTTAGATCTTTAAAGAAGAACCAATAATTTAGATTTGGATAAAATCAAGTTAGAGTGAATATTTAGTTAAAATGGTAACAATATTTCCATTCTTGATTGTATAAATACTCATTTTCATGATGTAATGAATTTAATTACTCTAGTAAGAATTGGGGAAAAGGATTAACATTTTTTTGTGTGTTGAAAAGTGATATTTTAAAATATAGAACTTCAACGTTATATTACATTTATTCATAGGAATGGTAGATACAATAACTAGCATAACCTAACATTATTTTTCTCTTCTTTTTGTTTAGAAGGTTCATATTTTGTATAACCTCAAATAGTTGGACTCTAATGAATACTTGTTGTTGGGCATAATTTGAATCCAAATTGGTTGTAACAATATTCTAAAAAAATGTACCTTATCATTAATGGTATTCAATTCCCAACAAGAAAGGACAAACAAAATATAGAACTTGCACTTGGACTCTTCACTTATCTTTGCTTCTTCTCAAAATTTTGCTTCTAATAAATTCACTTGTAACAAGCTATTACAGTAAATTTATAGAATTAAAAAATTATGGCATTGAAAAAACCACAAATATCTTAAGATAAGACAACAAAATAAGTTTGACACCATATCAAACTTACTAGATAACCCAAAATTTTTCCCCCAAGGATTATGAAAAAATATTATGGGATAGTCCTCTTGAATCCTAATCCAAACTTACTATGATATTCTATAAGGCCAAAAAATGTTTGATTGTCTTAGGTCTACCTCTTTATATCATTTTTTTAGTGTTTAAGGGGATGTTAAACATATTAATTAGGAAGTTATAATACTAGAGGAAAATAACTCTCTTATGTCCATAAAGATAATAGAATGGTATTGAAATTAACATAAATATATAGGTTCAGTAGTATTTTTATATTAATCATAACATTAGTGATAAGTATAGTTTTAATTATGATTATAAATATTTTAATGTTAACTATGATTCAAGTCTTTATTATAATATATTAAAATTTCCCCAAAAAACTTCTTCTCTTTCATCCTCTAGAGGTCTCCTTGGGCCATCCCCAAGTAAAACAAACTCCCTAGTTGTAGCCTATTAGTCAAAAGACCTCATTAAACCATAAATCAAAAGAAGCTTTATACTGATGTTGGCTTTGAAAGGAAAATGGGTCACCCTTCTATTCAGGAGATCAGATCCAGAGAATCTGAGGAAGAAATCACTAATGGAACATAGGCTACCTTGTGCCTGCCAATGAAAGAAAACATCCTAGAAGGACAATCCTCTGAAAATGATCATAAACTCAAAATTTTCTCTTCACAGGGAAGAGGAAAGAGATTGAACTCTAGGAGTATCAAATGAATATCCTATCATGGAATGTGATAGGCCTCAATGGATGTAAAAAATAGTGTTTAGTTAAGTCCATGAAGAAATATCTTAAACATTCAATTTTTCTTCTGCAAGAAACTAAATTCGATGCTCAAAATGCTTCCAAAATATTCAAATTTACTTGGAAAAATAGTGAGTTTCTTATTAGCCCTATAAATGGAGAATTTGGTAAATTGTTATACTTATGGAATTTGAGCGAAGTCAAAAGTAAACTCCTGTTAGTTGTAGAGAGATTTATGAATGTTATATTTTCATTAAATATTTTAACGCTAAATGGGTCCTTACAAAAATTAATTCTCCAAATTCTCCTTTTGGAAGATCCACCCTTTGGAATAATCTCAATAAAATGATAGATATATTTATTTATGAGGCTTGGATGCTGGCAGGGGACTTCAATTCCCCTCTTTTCCCTACTAACAATAAGGGAGGATCTGAAATCACAACAAATTCCTATGAAGATTTTTCTTTCTTTATTGATGATAATCACCTCATGGACATCCACTTGAGAGGGCCCAAATTCACTTGGAGTAACCATAAAAGGGTGATAAATTAATCTAAATAAGGTTAGATAGAATTCCTTTTATCTCAAAATGCAATCTACCCCTTTGGTGATGTTGTCCTTCCTCCCTAAAATTGGGTCTGACCACAACCCTCTTCTTCTTGACTACTCTCCTTTTATATCATCCTTTAAACCCCACTTCAAATTCAAGGTAATATGGCTTTAGAAACCTGATATCAAGGCTCTAATTTCTTCTTGGTGGTTCTAAATTTTCTCTAGTTTTTTTACTTCTCAGGTCAACCAAAAACTTTGGTTTGTGAAAGTGAATCTCAAGAAATGGAACAAAGATATTATTGGCAAAATTTTCTCTAAAAATCAAGATATCCAATCACTACTAATGAATATCTATATTTCCTTATAGAGTGGTGATAATTACCCTAATCTAAGAGATACTAGGAGAATTCTCTTATCTAAATATCATAACATCCTCAAGAGTGAAGAAGTTTTATGGAAGCAAAAATCTAGGGTAACTTGGCTCAAAGAGGGGGATTCTAATACCAAAATTTTCCATGCTACTACCTTGAGGCACAGAGGTAATAATAGAATCAAGGATCTTACCAAGGTAGATGGGACTATGACAAGATATATCTTGGAAATTAGAGCTAAGGTGGTTGCTTTATTTGAAGATCTTCTTGATCCCAATCTTGTTTGTTACTGCTCCTTAGTAATATTCCTCATCTGGTCACTCAAGAGCAAAATACTCTTTTACTTAAGCCCTTATTTGTTGATGACATAAAAGCAATTGTTTTATCTATGCAAGGTGGTAAAGCTTTAGGGCCTAATGGTTTTCCTCCAATATTATTCCAATGCTTCTAGGACATTGTCAAACCCATTGTGGTTGCAGCCATCCAACAAATGCAAAGGGACAAGTGCATTCCTAAAGATGTCAACTCCACCTTTTTGGTGCTCATTCCCAAAACCAAAAATGCTAAAGCCCTTTTTGACTTCTGATTGATTATCCTATGCAATATTTTTAATAAAATTCTATCTAAAGTGATGTCCTCTAGGTTGAAACCTATTCTTTCCCATATCATTGATCAAATTCAAGGAAACTTTGTTCAAGGGAGGCTCATTATTGACAACATCATTACTATTCATGAGCTCATCCATTATGTGTCTAGAAGTGATAAGGTTGGCATTTTTATTAATCTAGATATGGATAAAGCTTTTAATAGAGTCTCCTAGAAGTTTCTTTTCACTGTCCTCTCCAAGTTTGTATTCCACCCTAAATGGATTGAACTTATCAAAGGATGTATATCAATAGCTAGTTTCTCTATTCTTGTTAATGGATCTGTTGCAGGCTATTTTCAAAGTTTCAAAGGCATTACATAGGGATAAATCCTATCCCCCTTTCTTTTCATAATCCTTACTGAATCCCTTGGAAGATCCTTGAATTCAACTTGTGCTAAGGGGGACATTTTAGGTATTAAACCAGCCTCAAATATTAATTCCTATTCTCATAAATAATTTGTAGATGACACCATTCTTGATACTGCTACTTCTATCCCCTAAGCTAAATTCATCAAGTCTATCCTTATTTCTTTCAAAAAAGATGTGGGTCAGAAAGTCAATTTTCCAAGAGTAAAATTTATTTTATTAACACCCCTATCAGACATCATTTATGATTGCCAACCTCATCGGATATTGTATTGCTAATTTACTAGCCATTTATCTTGCCTTTCCTCTATTCAAAGGACTTGCCAAAAAATCCTTATGGAACCCCATAATTGAGAGACTCCAAAAGAAGTTGGTTGGGTGGAAAGGGGGGCTCCTTGGTTAGGTTGGGAAGGCTACCTTGGTAAAAGCCTCTCTTCAAAGCATCCCTATATTTTTTCTTTCAATTTTTCAAATCCTCATTGAAGTCTACAATAATATTGAACAAATCCAAAGGAACTTCTTTTGGTCTAGTTTTGAATAGAAACATAGATTTCATCTAGTTGTCTAGGACCATATCTAATCCAAAAAATACTATGGAGGTATTGAACTTAGAAAAGTCAGGAATATGAATGCAACTCTAACAACAAAGCAAGGATGGAGAGTCCTTTAGAATAAAAATTCTCTTTGGATTGACATAATCAAAGAAAAATATCTTTGGAACCAACCAAACTTTATGGATGATCCTTCACCCATTTCAAGATTTATGGCTTGGAATTATATTCTGAAGTCAACAGAGCTTCTCAAAAAATAGATCTGATGGAGATTTGGTAATGGCTAAAAATAACTTCTACGAATATTGTTGGTTTGTAGATGGCCCACTCCAGAATCAATCTGATTTGGTTTGCTTCAGACTAATTACTAATATTATTTTTGGTCCCAAAGCTTACAATTTTATAATCACTGGTGCCAACAGTAGAAATTGGATACCCTTTCCTATCAACACTCTTGATGAAGCCCAAAGAAGATCCTACTATGTTCTTTCTAACTTGCTTTATCTTTGTGTTATTCCCAACTTTGATGTGGAAGACAAGGCTATTTGGGAGCCCAATAATAATGGTCTGTTCACTATAAAATATGCCTACTACCACATAGAAATATCAAGTCATCTTGGTTCCCCATGAGCATTATCTGGAATAAACATCTCACTCCTAAAATTAGTTTCTTTTTTTCACTTGTTATCCAAGATAAAATACTCACCATTTCCATTATTTAGTCTCGGGGATTAATTGTTCCAATTTTTTGTTACTTATGCAAGAAATCATGTGAAACTACTAATCACATATTCCTTTCCTATCACTTTTCTACCAAAATTCTATCATCCATGTTCTCCATGATTGGGATTTCCTAGGTGCCTCCTTATCTTATGAATAACCTTTGCTTTTAGTGGCCTAACCCTTTCAAGAGCCTTCGTATTAAAACCTTTTGGATGTTATACCTTCCTCATTTCTTATGGGAAATTTGGTAGGAGTGTAATGCGAGAGCCTTTAACAATTCTTCCCATGACACTTCTTATGTCTTATCCATAATTATCAGTGCTTCGATTGAAAACCTTTCAGTAGCCCTTTGTTCTAGGTCCCTCGAATATCTAGATGAATCTTTGTTGGCTACCTCTATTGGGATCCCTTCCATTCTCTTTTTCCCCTAATTCTATGATCAATCATTCACTCATAAAATGGCTCCCTCCCCTTAGGGTGGGTGAAGTTCAACTTTGATGATGCAGCAAAAGGAAATCCTAGTCCCATTGGTGCTAGAGGTATTTTCAAAAATCACTTGAGAGAGATTATCTTGGACTTTATAAAATGTATTGGAATTCAAACCAATCACTTTGCTGAAGATTGTGTGCTTCACCAAGGTCTGTCATAGTTATCTCATATCTATTACATCAATATTATTGTGGAAGGTGACTCAATGAATATCATTAATGACCTAAAAGGGACTTAGTTTATATCTTGGAATATCTCTAGTTTCATATCCAAATCTAAAATTCTCTTAGGCCTTTCATCTAATGTCACTATTCAACATTTTTTTAGAGAAGGTAACCAAACATTCAATCTTTTAGCCAACCTGGGAGTGACTGGCCCCAACTTAACCATCTATACCAATGACTTCCCTCCTTCCTTGGTCAATGGCGATCCCACATTCACTTTTTTTTCTTTAAACATGTTTATGGGTCTCATTTATAAATATAATTTATTTTTCAAATCCTTCTTGGTCTTCATCAAGAAACATATCCAACAGGTTTCATGTTATGATTGGAAAAAGCATGCTTAATATTGGAAATAATGTCTATTCCATAATTTGGGTTATGTAAATGTATCCTCCAAGATATATACCTAGATTAATTCCTATGCAAGTTATCTAGTGACTTCATGCAATGTAATAAATGCACAAGTGTCAATATGCAAGTTGTACATGTGCAAGGTGTCATATGCACAGCTAGATAGAGTGTTGGGCAAGCATCCTATTTTGCATATATAAGGATGGCATCTTAGATACATAGATAAAAAATATAGTCAGGGACATCATCAAATAGCGTAGGTTAGTAGATTATATTTTTTTTGTTCCAAACCATTTACTAGTGATGGATATGATGTAGATATATAACTTTGTTAATGGAGTGCTCACTTCCTCCATAACTACATTGTAATATTTTATATGTTTTATATTTCAGCATACTTCAGTCATCTAGAAAATTTACTTTCTTGCATGTTATTTTGCATCTTGTGATTGTTATCTCTCATGGATCATTCATCAAAATCTAACAGTGGTATCAGAGCCACGATAGATCTAGTCTATGAAGGTCAATAGGGAAACCACCATTGTTGGTTTACTTGAGAGTTTTGTCAAACTGATGTGCCATTGGACCATCCACTAGAAAAATATCTCAGAAGTATCTAGGTGGTAGATTTTGGGAGAGTCACAAAGATAGGACTGAAAGGAATCTCAGTTTCAAAAAATACTAAGATAATTTTTGTCTAGATTATTTTCCACATAATTGTTATGAAAAATTGTGAAGACTAGAACTCATCATTTCAATCCACTAGATTGATAAATCATCTAGTGAAGATCACTCAGGTCATATGGAATTTTCCAACTAGTGCCTAAATTTTATTTTGTTGCAAGAAATTAATCCTCAAAGGATTGGGACTCCTAAAAAATAAATCTAGGAGACTCCAACTTTGTTGCCCGAAGGCCGACGTGCCCTCATAGTGTAGAGGTTAGTTCATCATGCAAGAGAATAATACTGTAGAAAAAGACTTCTAAGGGAAGGATTGTGGTGAAGATAGGAGACTGAAGATCTCCATTATTGGATTGCAAAATTCCATAGGTGAAGAACAAGCCATAAGAGCCTTGATACAGAAAGGCCATATAAGCCTTGAAGATGAAGCCATAAAAGTCTTGATATTGAAAAGGCTATAGAAGCCTTGATACTAAAAATGCCATAGAAGCCTTGATACTGAAAATGCCATAGAATCCTTGATACTAAAAAATACCACAAGAGCCTTGGTACTAAAAAAGGCCATAGGAGCCTTGACATTAAAATAGGCCATAGAAGCCTTGATCCTGAAGAAGAATTTGAGAAGAATATTTGATTCAGAAGAAGACTACATATTTTAGTACTAATATCTTTGTTGCAAGAATAGAAGATTCAATAAGTTGGGAGACTTTCTACAAGAAAGTTAGGAAGAGTATATTCTTCATAATCAACTTATCCTAAAGCAAAAGAGAAGATATCAGGAGAATATCTCATTGAAGAACTTCCAGTCTTGGAAGAATAAGAAGGACTAGGAGAGTCCTACTCGAAGCTAGAAGTAGTAGAATCAAAATATCCAAGAGAAGATCTCACCACCAACACTTTCCAAAAGTAGAAGGTTGAATAAAATGTCTTGAAGAGGACCATCAGAAGCTGCCAGATCAAAGACCTTGTGAAGGTCTCATCAAGCATCCTGGAAAGGCTAGGAGAGCCTTGCTGAAGATAAAAAGAGTTCTTTGAGAACTCATTGGAGAAATCCACTATCTACGTGAAGTCCTTGATAATGATGGACTTGGGACAATTATAACCATATGACAACAAGCCCAAGATAAGAATTTGGAAAGGAGTACCAAATTTGAGAAGAATTTGGAAAGGAGTGCCAAATCCTAGAAGAAGAATTTGGCAAGGAGTTCCAAACCCTAGAAGAAGATCCTGATTGAAATCATAATTCGACAAGAAGACTTGAAGACAGAAGAAGCTCACCAAAAATTTTATATTTGAAGTTTGCCTCTCACAACAAGAAGACACCACCCTAGAGACATAGACTTCTCCAAATCTATAGAAAAAGGAGGAGAACACAAGAGGAGAACAAGCCACCAAATCCTAGGCTCGTAAAAGAAAGTTTGAGACCATCATTTGGTGAAGAAGAAGTTGTGCAGGACATCCTACTTGAAGCAACAACTTGGTATTTTTATACACCAAGGTCTACATCCTCTACAAATGTAGGAGAAGAGCTCTAGAAAAAGGTATTCAACTTATGGTGCAAAAATATTCATTGAATTGAACTATTTATCAGATTTATTAGAGCACTTGTATATTGGATTAAAGTTGCAAAAGAAAATTAGATTACAGTATTCTAAAGTGCAAAGGAAAACAATTTTCTTTTTAAGGATTCAATTGCACATTTATTAAGAGTTGATTAGATTTTAGATTAGTTTCTATCAACTACTTATTATCTTTTTTTGAAAAATGAAGACTAAGTCCTACAACATTGATTGTAGTGAAATTGTAGAATAACTCATAAAGATTCATTTTAGGTTATTCTTGATTAGTTGCAGTATATTATTAGTGCATGACTTTGAGAGTTGATTGGAGTGATAAGGTGTAATATTAGTGCATTAAAATTAAAAAAACTTATACTATTATACCACTCAAAAATAAAATTAGTTTTGTGTTTCCTAAAAGGCACAAAGTTTGATTTGTATAAGTATCTAATTATACTGTTGAAGCACAAATATCTACAACTTGAATTGGTCAATAGAAGCCACCAAAAGGGTTATAATCCTCCAGTATATTGGAGAAGAATTTAACTAACCAAAAATAGAAATAGAAGCTTATGAAAGTGAGACTTGGTGAGTCTCAAAATCAAAAGCATTACAAGTTGAATGCAAGGAAAAAGAATGCAGAAAATTTGCATCAATTAAAAAAGCTTCTATCTACTGTTATTGAAGATTGGACTTTTTATCAAAAGTGTCCAAGTAAAAAGGTAAAGGTGTGTCTTATTTTAAATACAACCTCAAACCCTTGTATTGCAAGAAATATTCCATAAAACTAGAATTTAATATTTGGAAATAGAGTGCAAAATATGGTATATTAAAAAGCCTTATTGTACAAAATATAATACAATATATTTCACTACTCTAATCTGGTTTTTGACAGCGTAAGAGAAGATTTAGAAGTGCCACATTAGGGCAAGTTTTTTCTACAGGAAAAAGAATAGCCAACAAAGGCTGGACATTAACATTCTTCCTCCCAAGCTAGAAGGAGACATTCAAGGGCTCATATTGGACATATGTACTTGTATAATCAAAGCTCATTTCAGATCTTCCATGAGCCATATTTACGTATACAAGCAAGTGCATATCAATCTCAAAAAATACATCAAAATATCAACAGGGAAATCAATACATTTGGAGGCATAAAAGAAAGAGCGAAAGGTGTTACATTCGTAGTCTCTATCTTGGAGAAGGCCACTCACCAAAGAAAGCGTTGAACTACCATCTAGGCTCCATAGTGCATCACCCATCCACCTGCAGAGAAGAAAACTTGTTTTTTCCCAAACAACATTGCAAAGCAAAGGGGTTATGGAGTTATAATCTCCATATTTGAATGCGTTACAAGAATGGTATCCATTCAAAAATAACACTTGGCATTCTCATAATTCCTCTCAACATTCTAGAGACTTCTATGAAGGAGTTACAAGAAAATATGTGCCACTTGGTATTCTCCACCAGCTTCACACAAAGCGTCCATGCATTATAGAATTTATCCAAGAAGTATTGAAAACATATTTTTGAGTGTTACATGAAGAAAGAAGCACTCACATATAACGGGTGTAACACTTGTCACAATGTCTATGTTCAACGGTGCTTAAAAGTTATCTTAAGTCCAAGATCAACATGAAAGAGTGAAGTACAGTCAAATACGTTCGAAAGAGGAACGTAGCACAGTCAAGGTGTGAGAGAAGTAGAAGAAACATTCAAAGTGCAGTATGGAAGATAAGGGGAAGGAGCATTAAAAGCTCCCCATTTCGAAAGGTCAACATTCAGTTCCATATGCACAACATTCATGTCAAGCCATTCCATCAAATCTCCATTAAATAGAGTGCTCAAGGTGTTGAGCAAGGTGTAGTAGGAATATTGTCATTGTTGTCAACACAGTCAGTTAGATCTATTGATGCAATGGACAGGAAATTCAAAAGCCTCTCAGATGCAGAAATACAGGAGTTCAAAGGTTGCTCAGAGTATGTACAATGATTTTCCAAGAAGACCGAAGTGGCCCATTTGCAAAAGATCAAAGAAAAAGACAAGAAAAGTGTCACAATATCGCGACATATTCAGCAGGCAAGAAAAACTGTCACGATTTCGCGACATGTTGGAAGAGAGAGAAACAGTAGGATAAACTGTCATGATTTTGTGACATGTTGGAAAAGAAGAAGACAAGTGGAAAAATTGTCATGATTTCATGACATGTTGAAAAGAGAAAAGGCAAAAAGAAAAAGTTTTGCGATTTCGCAACATGTTGGAAGAAAGAAAGGCAAGTAAAAGAAGTGTCATGATTTCGCAACATGTTGGAAGAGAGAAAGGCAAGTAGAAAAAGTGTTGCAATTTCACGACATATTGTAGGAGAGAGAGTCCGAAAGAAAAAGTGTCGCGATTTCGTGACATATTGCAAGAGAGATTGTACGAAAGAAAAAGTGTCACGATTTCGCGACATATTGCAAGAAAGAGAGTTCGAGAGAAAAAGTGTCACGATATTGCGACATGTCGCATTTTCGCGACCCAAAGGCAAAAGAAAATGGTAAGGAGAAAAAGTGTCGCAATATCGCGACATGTCGCGTTTTCGTGACCCAAAGGCAAGAAAAAGTGCTAAGGAGAAAAAGTGTCGCGATATCGCGACATGTCGCGTTTTCACGACCCAAAGGCAAGAAAAAGCGCTAAGGAGAAAAAGTGTCGCGATATCACGACATGTCACGTTTTCGCGACCCAAAGGCAAGAAAAAACGCTAAGGAGAAAAAGTGTCGCGATATCGTGACATGTCACGTTTTCGTGACCCAAAGGCAAGATAAAGTGCTAAGGAGAAAAAGTGTCACGATATCGCGACATGTCGCATTTTCACGACTAAAGGAGGAGAGAGAAAGTAAGAAGGCAGAAGTGTCGCGATATCGTGACATGTTGTATTTTCATGGGCCAAAGCTAAGAGAAAGCGTATGGAGGAAAAAGTGTCGCGATATCGCGACATGTATTTTCATGGGCCAAAACTAAGAGAAAGCATATGGAGGAAAAAGTGTCACGATATCGCTACATGTATTCTCATGGGCCAAAGCTAAGAGAAAGCGTATGGAGGAAAAAGTGTCACGATATCGCTACATGTTGTATTCTCGTGGGCCAAAGCTAAGAGAAAGCGTACGAAGGTGAAAGTGTCGCGATATCGCGACATGTGTGTTTTCGTGACAACAGCAACAGAAGAGTTACAGGGGCAGTTGAAGTCGACGAAGACCAATGTAAGCCGATGAAGATTAGGGTTTGTAGCCAACTAATATTAGGGTTTGCAGTCGACTAAGATCAGGGTTTTTCAGCCAACTAAGATCAAGGTTTTGATCATGAAAATGTTGTTATAAAAGGAAGGTTGTTTGAAGATTCAAAGTGTTGAAGTGTGTGAAGGTCGGTCACAGAGTGCAGAGTGCAAGTCGAGTCGAATCGTGCTAAGTGTGAAATTCGCAAAGGAAGAAGAGTGCACAAAAGGGAGAAGACGATCATTCGGTTGTGATGCAGTAGATTGTGTGAAGTGATTTTGTAGAGAGAGCAGAGTGCGCAGAGATCGCAAAGGTGAAGCAGACTAGTCGAGGTTGTGTAAAAGAAAAGGTATCTTTTTGTTAATCTTCTAGATTCATAATTCAAGTCTAGATTGCAGCTTGGCATCAGGGGTTGGTGCTCATTCCAGTTGGTGCTGGTAAATCAGGGGTTGGTGCTCCTTCCAGTTGGTCCTAGTAAATCAGGAGTTGATGCTCCTTTTTGTTGGTGCAGATAAATAAGGGGTTGGTGCTCCTTCCAGTGGGTGCTAGTAAATTGTCTATAAAGTTGTTGCTTTGCATAGGCTAGATTTGGATGGTAGTCCAAGCAATCATTTTTGAGGAGTAGCCACATTGGTGAACCTCGTTAAATCTTGTGTTGTGTGATGTTCTCTTGTGATACTTGCTTTATCTATTTTTAAGGTTTCACTGTTTCAGTTTTAAGAACTATGTATTTAAGTTTAAAAGAGCTACACTGATTCACCCCCCCTCTCAGTGTCATTGTAAGACTAATAATTGGTATCAGAGTTAAGTTCCTGTATAAGCCTAACCGGCTAGGGTGATCTTGGAAGTAACACAATGGCAAGGTGGTGAAGGCTTCTCATCAAACAAAGCACCATTGTTTGATGGATCTAATTACGTGTTCTTGAGAATAAAAATGTAGACATATCTCTGTGCTTTGGGTTATGACATCTGGGATTCAGTTGTTAGTAGATACACAATACCCATCACTCCTCCAAAAGAGGCTGACAAAAAGAAACTGTTTGAAAACAACTCAAGAGCGAAAAATGCTCTCTTGTGCAGATTAGCAGAAAGTGAACTAGTAAAGATCATGAGTTGTAATACGAAAAAAGAGATATGGGACAAATTGAGGAGTATTCATGAAGGAGACGATAAGATCAAGGAGGCCAAGTTACAGACACATCGATCTCAGTTCGAAGCATTGAAAATGAACGACGATGAAAACATTGAGGCATATATATTGAGAGTAAATGGAATCATTAATGTGATTAGAGGACTCGACGAGGATATTGGAGACTCTATCGTCATGAAAAAGGTACTAAGATCCCTTCCTCAAAGGTTTGATTCTAGAGTCTCAGGGATAGAAGAAGCTAAAAATCTAAACTTTTTTAGTATAGATGATATGTATGGTTCTTTGACTGCATATGAGATGAGGATAGGAAGATCTAAAACCACAGATAGAGAAGTTGCTTTCAAAGCCCTTAAAAACAAAAATGCAAAACAGGAGTTCGAGGAAGAAGAGACATCAGATGAAATGGAAGCAAACTTTGTTAGAAAACTAAAAAGGGGAAAAGGAAAATATAGAGGAAAGCTACCGTTTAAATGTTTTAACTGTGGAGGCATTGGGCATTTTACGACTAAATGTCCACTTAATGAGAAGAAAAAAGATGATGAAGGATCACACCAAGAAAGAAGTGATTGGAAGAAGAAAATGAATTTCAGAAAAGGCAACTTTAAGAAGAAAAGTTTCATCTCTAGGAATGCCAGTTCATCAGACAACAGCCGTGGTGAGGATTCTGAAGAGGAAATAGGTGAAGCTCTTTTCATGGCATTTGAAGAAGTAAAATAAAAAAATGAAGAAGGAGTGATCTCTGAAGTATGTGATGAAAACCTTGAGGCTGAAGTAGATATAGAAGGTGAATTGATCTCTGCACTTGAAGAGTGGGAGGTAGAGAAGAAAAAGAATAAGAAACTTTCAAGAAAGCTTGAGGATGCAAATGAAATCATAACCAATTTGAAAGTACAGATAGAAGAATCCAAGAAAATCTTTGAAGATCTCGAAGTGCAAATAACCATGAAAATAGATTATTACAACAAGCTAGAAGAAGAGATTGTTGGTTTGAGAATGCAGCTAGAAGATATGAATAAGAAAATTAGTTGTTATCACAAACGTGAAGAAAGTTCCATGAAACTGGATAAGATCATAAATGACCAAAGGCCTGCAGGCATCAAGTTTGGTCTGGGTTTCATCGAAGGAGAATCATCAAGTGGATCAAAGGCCAGAAAAGTAGAATCCATAAGGAATGAAGATAAGAAACAGGTGGATCAAGGAAAAACATCTCATGCAAAGGAAAGCAACAATGCCAGGCATGAAAGGAGAACTGACAATGATGGATTCACCAATGTCACGCATCAAAGAAGAAGAAGACCTATGGCTCCTACGACAACATGGCAAAAACCTTCACCTGGGTTCAATTATACCTTTTTTGGTTTCTGTTTTAAATACAATGGATATGGTCATAAAATATTTGACTACAAATATAATGTAAGACCAAGGAATTTCACCAGTAGAAATTCTTTTTCACCTTTGATGAACTATACAATAGAATGTTATAACTGTCATAATTTTGGGCAAATTGCAAGAAACTGTAGAAGTACATTTGCAGCAAATCAGTTTTAGGGAAGAAAATTTCAACCTAATAAGATGAGACAAAATAGAAAACTTCTCGTAAAACATGCACAAGCTGCTGATAAGGGAAAGGCAAAACAAGAGCCCAAAACTACTATCAAAACAGTGTGGAAAGGAAAAGAGCGATTGAAGGAAGAAAATGAATCCTTAATCGTACAAACTGTATTCAAAGCACAGAATAAATATGTACCATGGATACTTGATAGTGGATGCTCCAGTCATATGATAGGTGACAAACAAAAATTTGAGAAATTACAAAAATATGAAGGATGTTCAGTAAAATTTGGAAATAATGATGGAGCCAAGATAGTCGGCAAAGGCTTAGTTAAAATCAGTGATGGAAGAATTAAGTCAGAAGAAGTCCTGTTTGTGGATGGGTTGAAACATAACTTATTGAGTGTAAGTCAGATTTGTGATAAAGGTCATTAAGTAGTTTTTATGAAGCAGGGTTGTGAAGTCAGAAAAACAAACAGTGGAAAATTGATAGCAACGGGATCAAGGACATCCGGTAACTTTGTACATGCTTTCAGAGACTTCAAAAGGAACTTATTTTATTGGACAGGAAGAAGAAAATTGGTTGTGGCACAAGAGACTCGGTCATATTAGTTTTGATAATCTAGTAAAAATCACCTCAAAAAGGGCAGTGAGAGATATTCCAACCATCAGCAAACCTACGAACAACATTTGTGCTTCATGCCAAAAGGGGAAGCAAACTAGAGTCACATTCAAAACCAAAGAGTACTACACAAGCAAACCGTTGGAACTCATACACACTGATTTATGTGGTCCCATGAGAACTCAAAGCATAAATGGTGACAAATATTTTATGTTGTGTATTGATGACTATTCCAGAATGACATGGATATTTTTTTTTTGAAGCATAAATCAAAAGCTTTTGATATGTTCAAGATTTTCAAAAACTAAGTTGATAATGAAACAGGGAAAATGATCAAATGTTTAAGATCAGATAGAGGAGGAGAATTCATTTCAGAGGAGTTTGTAGAGTACTATGAAAATTACGGTATTAGGAGATAGTTCTCGTGAGCCAGGACACCTCGGCAAAATGGAGTGGTAGAAAGAAAGAACGAGACTTTGTAGGAAATGGCACGGACTATGTTGGCTGAAAGTAGAGTAGTAGATAGATTTTGGAAAGAAGTAGTTCATACTGCGGTGTATATCCAAAATAGGTACATGCTGAGAACACATGAAAGCAAAACTCCTTATGAATTATGGTTTGGTAAAAGGGCAACAACAAAATACCTCAGAGTTTTTGGCAGCAAGTGCTATATCAAAAGAATTGAAGATAACCTTGGTAAGTTTGAAGATAGAGCAGATGAAGGTATTTTTGTTGGTTATTCATCTAAAAGCAAAGCTTACAAATGCTACAACAAAATGCTAAAGAAAATTGTGGACAGTGCTGATGTTAAATTTGATGAAGGTAAAGAATGAGTAATTAGCTATGAAATGAACTACCCAATTTATGAAGAGGTTATTGAAGGAGATGAGGAAAACGAAATGGAAAAGATACAAAAAATTGACTCATATGATGTAAGTTATGATTCAGAAGTGGAAGAGAATAAGAAATTCAAAACAGGCAGCTGGAAAAAAAATCATCCTAGAGATCAAATAATTGGAGACCCCAAAGTTGGTGTTCAAACAAGAAGAAGAGTAGTAAGTAGCTACTCTCTATTATCCAGCATTGAGCCCAAAAATGTTGCTAAAGCAAGCAAAGATGAAAGTTGGATGAAGGCAATAAATGAAGAATTAGACCAGATCGAGAAAAATAGAACTTGGGAGTTAGTACCTAGACCTACAAACAAAAATATAATCGGGACTAAATGGATCTTTCAAAACAAATTGAATGAAGACGGACAGGTAGTCAGAAATAAAGCAAGATTGGTATGCAAGGGGTATGCTCAAGTTGAAGGCATTGACTTTGAGGAAATGTTTGCACCAGTAGCTAGACTAGAGGCAATTAGAATGTTTCTAGCCTTAGCAATCTACAAGAATTTCAAAGTTTATCAAATGGATGTGAAATCAACGTTTTTGAATGGGAAAATTGAAGAAGAGGTTTATATTGAGCAACCAGATGGGTTCCAACTTGGTGATAATCCCAAATTTGTTTGTAAGTTGAAGAAAGCATTATATGGCTTAAAATAGGCACCCCGAGCATGGTATGCAAGGCTAGACAACTATCTCACCCAACAAAGGTTTAAGAAAGGTATGGTGGACAATAATTTGTATGTCAAAACAAAAAATGGGCATCTTATTGTTCTTGTTGTATACGTAGATGATATCATATTTGGCAACAACAAAGATGAGTCATGTAGAGATTTAGAAAATAAGATGCAGAAAGAATTTGAAATGTCAATGATTGGTGAACTTTTGTATTTCCTCGGGTTGCAAGTTAATCAAAATAAGAAGGGCATATTTATTTCTCAAGTTAAATATGTGAAAGAAATGTTAAAAAAGTTCACAATGGAGGATTGTAAGCCAGTTAGCACACCCATGACGATAGGTTGCACATTGAGCAAGGATGACAAATATCCAACTATTGATCAAACCATGTATAGATCTATGATTGGAAGCTTACTATACCTGACAGCTACCAGACCAGATATTTTGTAGGCAGTATGCATGGTAGCACGATTTCAAGCCAATCCCAAGGAGACTCATATGACAACAATGAAAAGGATCCTTCGATACCTCAAGGGTACTATGGATTATGGTTTATGGTATCCAAAAGGTAAAGACTTCACCCTTATTTCATATTCATATGTAGATTGGGCAGGCTGTGTAGATGACAGAAAGAGTACCAATGGAGGTGCATTCTATCTTGGAGACAGATTGGTCACGTGGCACAGTAAGAAACAAGAATCAGTTTCATTATCGACAAATACATTGCAACGAAAACATGTTGTACGTAGGTATTGTGGATGAAACAAACTCTAAAAGATCTTGGTATTAGTTTTAGTGAGCCAATATCAGTTAAGTGTGATAACACCAGTGCCATTAACATCTCCAAGAATCTAGTTATGCATTCATGCACAAAGCACATCGCTATCAGGTATCATTTTTTGAAGGAGAAAGTTGCAAAAGGTGAGGTTAAGTTGGATTTTGTTCCAACTACAGAGCAAGTAGCAGACATCTTCACAAAACCATTGCCCAAAGAAGTTTTTGAGTACCTTCGTAACAAATTGGGAGTGGTCACACTTCCCAAAAATTGACTAGCTACGGGGATCACATTCTCAAGGGGAGCATTTCAGTATTTTATTATCTGTTTGCTCATGTTCATGATCTTTGCTAAATTCAATAGAGTGTGCTTGAGAATGTTGTGCATGGACTCGGAGGAGTCTCATGCAGATCCTTTGGTATTATTGTCAAAGGGGGAGAAGAGTTACAAGAAATTACACGTGTTGCCAACAATTCCAAAGGGGGAGATTGTTGAGCAAGGTGCAACAGTATTGTCATTGTTGTCAACACAGTTAGTTAGATCTATTGATGCAGTGGATAGGAAGTTCAAAAGCCTCTTAGATGCAGAAATATAGGAGTTCAAAGGTTACTCAGAGTATGTACAGTGATTGTCCAAGAAGACCGAAGTGGACCATATGCAAAAGATCAAAGAAAAAGACAAGTAAGAAAAGTGTCACGATATCGCGACATATTCAGCAAGCAAGAAAAACTATCGTGATTTTGCGACATGTTGGAAGAGAGAGAAACAACAGGATAAACTGTCGCAATTTTGCAACATGTTGGAAAATAAAAAAGACAAGTGGAAAAACTGTCGCAATTTTGCGACATGTTGAAAAGAAAAAAGGCAAGAAAGAAAAAGTGTCACGATTTCGCGACATGTTGGAAGAGAGAAAGGCAAGTAGAAAAAGTGTCACGATTTTGTGACATGTTGGAAGAGAGAAAGACAAGTAGAAAAAGTGTCACGATTTCATGACATATTGCAGGAGAGAGAGTCCGAAAGAAAAAGTGTCGTGATTTCGTGACATATTGCAAGAAAGATTGTACGAAAGAAAAAGTGTCGTGATTTCGTGACATATTGCAAGAAAGAGAGTCTAAGAGAAAAAGTGTCGCGATATCGCGACATGTCGCATTTTCGCAACCCGAAGGCAAGAGAAAGTGCTAAGGAGAAAAAGTGTCGCGATATCGTGACATGTCGCGTTTTCACGACCCGAAGGCAAGAAAAAGCGCTAAGGAGAAAAAGTGTCGTGATATCGCGACATGTCGTGTTTTCACGACCCGAAGGCAAGAAAAAGTGCTAAGGAGAAAAAGTGTCGCGATATCGTGACATGTCACGTTTTCACGACCCAAAGGCAAGAAAAAGCGCTAAGGAGAAAAAGTGTCGCGATATCGCGACATGTCGCATTTTCGCGACCCAAAGGCAAGAAAAAGCACTAAGGAGAAAAAGTGTCACGATATCGCGACATGTAGATAAATCCAACAACATGCCATTGATTATTCATCTAATAAATACTACATTATCGACTTAGAATAGCTAATAACAGATGGAGCCAACAAGTTGCTAAATAGGTAGTTGTTGTAACAATGTAAATATTGTTACAACAATACTAATGTATAGCTAATAATGTAATAACAAATACATATACGCTAACATCCCCCCTTATTACATTATTTGGGTAATAATATAACTACTAGCTATACTAACATCCCCCCTGATTACATCATTTTGCAATACAAAGAGAGCTGTGAAACAATTCAAATTTGACACGTCCAAGTGCCTTAGTGAAAATGTCTACAACTTGAGCATCGGTGGGAATGTGTTGAAGCTGAATTCGGTGCTTCGAAACTTCGTCTCGAATGAAATGACATTGTGTGTCAATGTGTTTTGTTCTTTCATGATGAACTGGATTCTTGACTAGGTTAGAACACCCTGATTGTCGCAAAACAAGTGTATTGGAGATTTGGATGGATGACCCATACTTGTCAGAATGCGACGCAACCATATCACTTTGCACACAGCATCACGTGTGGCATGATATTCTACCTCTATTGATGATATAGCAACCACCTGTTGCTTCTTGCTGTGCCAAGAGACAGGACCGGATCCAAGATGAAAAATATATCCTGAAGTTGACTTGCGATCATCAAACGATCTAGCATAGTCGGAGTCCGTGTATCCCTGTAAGAAGAATTTGTTGTTCCTCTTGTATTCTAGGCCATATTCCATTGTGCCATGGACATAGTGAAGAACACGTTTTGCTGCTTTCCAATGAGTGGTCTTAGGCTCCCGCATGAACCTCGAAAGATAGTTCACAACAAATACGAGATCCGGCCTAGTATTGGTCAGATATATGAGACTCCCAATCAACTATCGATAGAGAGTACCATCTACCTGAGGTGATTCATCATATCACGATAATCGAAGTCCTGTCTCCATCGGAGTTGCCATTGGCTTGCAATCGATCATGCGATATTTTTCCAACAATGTCTTGGCATATTTTTTTTGAGACACTTTGATGTAGTGCTCCTTCTGGCTGACTTCCAGACCAAGACAATAATGGAGAAGTTCGAGATCTGACATCTCAAAATATTGACACAAGTCTCTTTTGACAGTAGAGATCATAGTTTTTGAACTCCCTGTAATGAGCAGATCATCAACATAGAGTACAAGCAACACTATCTCAGAACCCTATTTCTTGAAATAGAGGTTTGCATCTGATGGACATCTCTTAAAACCATGTTGTAGGAGGTGATTGTCCATTTTTATATACCAAGCTCGAGGAGCTTGTTTCAGGCCATATAAGGATTTGACCAATTTGCAAACTTTTTGCTGTTGGCCTTCCACTACAAATCCTTCTGGCTGAGTCATATAGACTTCTTCTTGGAGATCACCATTCAGAAAAGCACTTTTGACATCCATCTGGTGAACTTTCCACCCAAACTGTGTTGCCATAGCACAAATAACTCGAATTGTGGTCATCCGAGTAGTAGGTGCAAAAGTTTCCTCATAGTCAATGCCTTCCTTTTGAGCATAGCCCTTTGCAACAAGACGGGCCTTATGCTTATAAATTGTCCCATCTGCTTTGTACTTGACTTTATACACCCATTTGCAGCCAATGGGCTTCTTTCCATGCGGCAGATCGACAAGCTTCCAAGTTTTGTTTTTCATCAAAGACTTATACTCTGCATCCATAGCAGCCTTCCACTGAGGCTCACCGAGAGCAAATTGTACTGATGCAGGTTCAAGATCGTCTATTGAAGACATAAACACCTTATCACTATCAATATCCATATCTTTTGTATCTCTCTCTGGATCTATAGAAAGTTCCTCAAAATATTGACACAGATCATCAACCCTAGTATTCTCTGTTGTAGCTTTCTCCTATCGAGCCATGCTGCGAGTACGAGGTCTATCCAATGTCAAATATGGTGGAGTGGATAGCTTAGAGTCTTTGATTGTATTTGTACACCACTTTGGATTCTTCTTCTTAGGTGTTGAAGATGAAGAAGAACCTCCAACTTTTGATGAAGGAGATTTAGCAACCTGTGTTTCCACAAGGTCTAGGTATACATTTGATGTGTTTGCTGATGTGAAAGCTTCATCAAAAACTACATCTCTACTAATGTGAATCTTCTTGGTCAAGGGATCAATCAAACGATAACCCTTAGAGTGCTCATCATAGCCAAGAAGAATACACTTCAATGTCTTCTCATCTAGCTTCTTCCTTTTCTCTTTTGGTATGTGCATGAAAGCTTTACATCCAAAAATGCGTAGATGAGAAATGGAGGGTTTCCTACCACTCCATGCTTCCTGTGGAGTCATTCCTTGTAGGGCCTTTGTGGGTGCCCTATTCAACAGATATACTATTGTGGTGACAACTTCTGCCCAATATAGTTGCTCAAGTCTAGCTCCTGTGAGCATGCAACGAACCATTTCCATGATGGAACGATTCCTCCTTTCAACAACTCCATTTTGTTGAGGAGTATAAGCAGTAGTTAACTATCTTGTGATCCCATTTTATTTCAAGAATGCAAAAAATTCTTTAGAGGTGAACTCCCCCCCTCGATCTGAGCGGAGAGTTTTTATAGAAGTCCCTGACTCCTTCTCAACAGATTTCTTGAATTGCTGAAAGAAGCCAAATGCTTCAGATTTCAGTTGAAGAAAGAATACCCACATATTTCATGAATAATCATCCACAAATAACTAAAAATACCTCTTACCCCCGCAACTTTTGGGAGTGAAGGGACCGCACAGATCGGTATGAACCAACTCCAGAGGTTTCTTTGCTCTTGTAGAGCTCTTTTCAAAAGGCACTCTATGCTGCTTTCCTGCCAAGCAGTCAGAGCAAACTGGTAAAGTGGTAGAAAGGGAAGGAAGACCCTTTACCATCTCATACTTACTTAGCTCAAGTAAGTAACCAGAACTCAAATGTCCATATCTCTTGTGCCATAGGGAAGTTGCCTCCTTTGTAGAGACTTTCATGGCTACATGTGGAGTAGAGATAGTATCTAAGGCAAATAAGCCATGCTTATATGAAGCAGTTGCAATGTTCTTACCCCTCCTGGTAATAGAACAACACTTCTTGCCTCCCTCAACACTAAAGTTCACAACCATATCTTTGTCCAGAATTTGTGTGACTGACAACAAATTGTTTGCCAATCCTGGAACATAGAGAACTTTATCAATATGACACTTGCCATCAGGAAGAGTGACTGAAATAGTGCCTTCTCCCTGAACCTTGTAGGTTTTATCATCAGCAATAGTGACAGGTTTGCCCTCTTTGGCCTCAAAAGACTCAAACCATGATTTGTCACCAGTCATGTGCTTACTGGCTCCAGAATCAACATACCATATAGGATCCGTCTGCTTGGACACTGTGGTAGTCATGAGAACTTTGTGGGCTCTCTTAGAATCCGTGTCAGATTCTTCAACAACAACATTCACTTGTTGTTTGTTCTTTTGTGGTTTGTTTCGGCCTTTCTGTTTTGATTGCTTATTCTTATGCCAACATCTGTTTGTATCATGACCTTCTTTGTCACAGATCTTGCAATATCTCTTTTTCTGTTGAGGTTGTTTCCCTTTGGAATCCTTTTGTGAATTCCCTCCCTTCTGAAAATTACCCTTCTTCTGGTTCTGCCCTTGCCTGTTGATGTAGAGGGCAGTGTTAGAAGAATCATCTCTCTGTAGTTGGCGTGCCTCCTCCTCTTGAAGCATATTAACCAATTCTACAAAAGTAACTTTCCATTGTGATACCTGAAGGGAAGTGATCAACACCCGATAAGAATAAGGTAAAGCTCTCAATACAACTTAAGTAAGGAGCTTGTCTTCAATTGGTTCTCCCAAAGAATTCAACTTTGCTTTCAATTCAGAAACTCTGCAAAGAAAGAATTCAACTGTCTCACCCTGCTTCATGCTTAGATTGTGTAATTGAGATTGAAGAAATAGAATGGTGGAATCATTCTTTCCCTCATATATAGTATTAAGGGCATCCCATGCCGCTTTACTAGTTGCACAGTCAGCAATATGGGGTTGGACTTCATCAGACACAACAAGCAAGATGAGCACTTTTGCTTTGTTGTCTAGCTTATCAAAGTCTCTTTGAGCAGTAGATGGAGTTGTAGCACCAGCAACAGGTGAAGGTCTGGTTGTTGCTCCAGATACAACATCCCATAAGTCATCCATTGCTAGGATGGCCTTCATCTTATTTTTCCATGGTGTGTAATTAGGACCTTTCAACAACTGATGAGAATCAATCATTAGTTTTGCAGACATGATGAAGGTTCCTTATAACACCAATTGGTCCCCCTTTCGATATACCTTTTTCTAGGCCGTTATACCATACAAAATACCCACCCTTACGTGAGGGAGACTATAGGTATTTAGAAAGATCAACAAAAATCACCCGCCCTTACATGAGGGAAACTATAGGTGATCTTTAGAGATCATACGATACGTGGAACATAAGCAGTACTGAAAGGGAATCGCCTTGTTGATGGCACCTACCATAGAAGATTCTTCTCATGCGTGGGGCGTAACTTCCCCTAAACACTATGAAGAATAATTCATTAGGATTTACGCCTAAACACAAGAACGATTAAGGGTAGTGGATGGAGTAAAAAAAATGAAAAAATGGCGTACTTATTCCTCCTCGATGATTTATAGAGAACAAGCTCAGACGTCATTGTTGCAGCTATGTTAGGCAATAGATACAGTAGCCCAAAGCACGATAGCTTTACCTGTAAGTGTGGGCCAAAGGTACCGTTGTTACCGAATGCTGCGGTGCAAATAAATTGCACAGATGGGTTTGAATTATTCCGAGGACTTAGGGAGTGATTTTGAATTTTAATGAAGTAGTGCACAAAAAATGGAAATGCAACATACATTCAAAAAAATGCCCACAGAATGAAACCCAAAGGTGTCGGACACAGCCAAAAATGCACCTTTTACAATTCGCCAAATTGCTATTTTTCAAAAAATTACTCTCTATCCCCCCCTTTTTATGGTATTTTAACAATTTATAAATTTTGAAAAAAGTAAAATTTAATCTTTTAATAAAAATATTTCATATTTAATTAAATAAGTTTCTAATTAAATTAAAAAAATAATTAAGAAACAATTTAATTAATATAAAACATTAATTATTAAAAAATTAAAACTTTAATCAAAATTAAATAAAAGGATTATACCTGATTTTGTTGTCGGTGGGATCGGCGGGATTGGAACCCGTGACCTCAGGGCTCCCTGAGCCCTACCGCGTAGCTCACTGCCAGGTGAGCTAGCGGGCTGATCCGCTTGGATCAGGGGGCACCCTCCTCTTTCTAGAGGAGGCACGAGCCCGAAGCTCATCCTGGCCGCGCCTCCACCTCTACCTGATGGCGTGTGAGGGGCACGTTGGGCGGCGACGTTGAGTAGCGCACGGGCGATGGCGGTAGGTTCTAGCGGCATTACATCGGTGGCTCCTCCATGGCGGTGGTGACTTAGCGATTTAGCAATAGGCACTACGTCGATGGCTCCTCCACTACGACGGTGACTTAGTGATTTAGCAATAGGCACTACACCGGTGGCTCCTCCACAGCGGTGGTGACTTAGAAATTTAGCAACAGGCACTATTTCGGTGGCTCCTCCATGGCGGTGACCATGTAGATAAGTCCTACAGTCACAAAAAAACTATGACGCTTGCAAATATTATCTCCTGGTTGCATAAGGTTCTCCGGCAATCATCAGGAAATCAATTGAATCTTCAATTTCTGAGTCATTATAGTTTTAACAGAGAACCATGGCTATCATCGTCAACATGCCCATGGCTAGAGGGCAGATCCGCTTGAAGTAATTTGTGTAAAAACAAATCAATCTGTATGCTGCGATTGCACTCTGCTGGGAAGAGCAGATCGAATAATAACACCACCCAGATGATTATAACCACCTTCTGTCGTGATCTGCTCTCCTTGCAATTTCAGGTTTCAGGCCGTTAGGAACAGTCGAATAATAACCTCGGACGTATGTTGCAACACTTTCTCCTTCAGCACCTTAGCAGCTCTAAAGAAAAAATGAAGCAGCATCGATGGTAGATCTCGAACCAAAATCAAAGCAGTGCAATGATATCTTGAAAAAAAAATTATTTTCTTCAGACACAACGCAGGTGGTAGCTCACCGCCAAGACGACAGTGCCCAGTGCCTAGTGCTCTGATACCATGTAGATAAATCCAACAACATGCCATTGATTATTCATCTAATAAATACTACATTATCGACTTAGAATAGCTCATAACAGATGGAGCCAAGTCGCTAAATAGGTAGTTGTTGTAATAATGTAAATATTGTTACAACAATACAAACGTATAGCTAATAATGTAATAACAAATACATATACGCTAACACATGTCACATTTTCGTGACCCAAAGGCAAGATAAAGCGCTAAGGAGAAAAAGTGTCGCGATATCGCGACATGTCGCATTTTCGCAACTAAAGGAGGAGAGAGAAAGTAGGAATGCAGAAGTGTCGCGATATCGCGACATGTATTTTCACGGGCCAAAGCCAAGAGAAAGCGTACGGAGGAAAAAGTGTTGCGATATCATGACATGTATTTTTGCGGGCCAAAGCTAAGAGAAAGCGTACGAAGGAAAAAGTGTCGTGATATCGCTACATGTATTATCGTAGGCCAAAGCTAAGAGAAATTGTATGAAGGAAAAAGTGTCGCAATATCGCTACATGTTGTATTCTCGTGGGCCAAAGCTAAGAGAAAGTGTACGAAGGTGAAAGTGTTACGATATCGCGACATGTTGTGTTTTTGCGGCAATAGCAATAGAAGAGTTACAGGGGCAGTTGAAGTCGATGAAGACCGATGTAAGCCGACGAAGATTAGGGTTTGCAGTCGACTAATATTAGGGTTTGCAGTCGACTAAGATCAGGGTTTTTAAGCCAAATAAGATCAAGGTTTTGATCATGAAAATTTTGTTATAAAAGGAAGGTTGTTTGAAGATTCAAAGTGTTGAAGTGTGCAAAGTTCGATCGCAGAGCGCAGAGTGCAAGTCAAGTCGAATCGTGCTAAGTGTGAAATTTGCAAAGGAAGAAGAGTGCACAAAAGGGAGAAGATGATTGTTCGGCTATGATGCAGCAGATTGTGCAAAGTGATTTCACAGGGAGAGTAGAGTGCGCAGAGATCGCAAAGGTGAAGCAGACTAGTCGAGGTTGTGTAAAAGCGAAGGTATCTTTCTGTTAATCTTCTAGATTCATAATTCAAGTCCAGGTTGTAACTTGGCATCATGGGTTGGTGCTCCTTCCAGTTGGTGCTGGTAAATCAAGGGTTGGTGCTCCTTCCAGTTGGTGCTGGTAAATCAGGAGTTGGTGCTCCTTTCTGTTGGTGCAGATAAACAAGGGGTTGGTGCTCCTTCCAGTGGGTCTTTGGTAAATTGTCTGTAAATTTGTTGCTTTGCATAGGCTGGATTTGGATGGTAGTCCAAGAAATCATTTTTGAGGAGTAGCCACATTGGTGAACCTCATTAAATCTTGTGTTGTGTGATGTTCTCTTGTGATACTTGCTTTATCTGTTTTTAAGGTTTCACTATTTTATTTTTCAAGAACTGTGTATTTAAGTTTAAAAGAGCTACATTGATTCAGCCCCCCTCTCAGTGTCATTGTAAGACTAACACAAGGTCCCTATTATATGCTATTATAATCAGTCGTAGAAAGCATTGAATATTGAGGAAATATTGCATCCATAATGTAAGTTCTTAATCCCATTTACTATTGCTTTCATAAGTTGGAGTTATAAGGATTATAAACTAAGATTAAAACTTAGGTTTTGAAAGCTAAAGGGGTGACTTATCTTATTATTTTAATATTTGCAACCTTACTTAGGAGGAATAAGGAATTCAACTTGGATTAAACCATATTGCAAATATCATTATCATTTCTCTAATTTTCCTTGGGAGTCATAAGGATTACTCCATCAAATTTATTTTATTTGGATAAAATAATCCAAGGGATATAAAAGAGGTTATTAAGGGATTATATTAAGGTTGGATAATTTTATTTGTACTTGTCTCAAATTTATAAAAATGGGACAAAAGAATTCCAACATCAAAACCTCTTCAAAACTAAAATAGTGCTTAGTTCAATTAGGAGTAATAAGGTGTTGAAAAGTTAATTTTTGATTCTTGTAAAACTTGTACAAAATCAACCAAAATTGAACTATATTTTTACAAAAAGTACTACATCATACTCTTATCACTAGGGAGCCATAAGATAAGACTATTAAGGTCCTATCAAATTTCAATTCCAAAGAAGCATTATGGATGAGATTTTGAGGAAAGCTTTCAATAATGAAGAACTATTGCATGAAGTGGAATTCTACTCCTAAAACCTAATAAATACTTTATAAGGATACAAGTATCTATCTTCTAATGATAATATGGAATTCTCCTTATTTATTAAGGAAACCAAAGAAGGCAAATTTATTGCTTTGATTAACTATCTTCATGAAATTATCTTCATAGCATGGTGGAACTCACAAAAATTGGTTATTTTTTTATTAGAAGAATGTCTGATGATTTTTTTATCATTAATTGTGTTCGTACTTACTCAACACAAGAAACAAGATGATGTTAAAGAAAAATACTTTTGTGATGATAGACTAACTTGTTTTAAATTTGAGGTTTCACCTGCATCAAAGCAGAATCATCGAAAGAGAAGAAGAAAAAAGAAGAAGAGACATACAAAAGGGAATCACGACATGAAGATTAAATCAACAAAGGAAAAACTAGCACACCAAAAATTCAAGCACAGAAGAATGATAGGACAATTGCATCATGCCCTACTTATTCATCAACAATCAAAATCAAATGAAGATACTTGCAAGGAGGACTATAAAGGTGGCTGGATATAAGATAAATATGAACATGTCAAAGATTATTCAATGAGAATAGATGGCCTAGCTACAACTTACTCTGCATCATATTAAGACACAAATTACCTGCTAAACTTAAATACAAAGAATGCAAAAGAAGAATACTACAAAGACCAAGCAGAATAAGACGAAGAAAATCCATATTGATGTCTAAAACCTTCAATACCCAAATAATGTAATATAGGGGGGTATTCAAAATAATGTCTATTCCATCATTTGGGTTATATAAATGTATCCTCCAAGATACATACCTATATTACTTCCTGTGCAAGTTATATAGTGACTTCATGCAATGTAATAAATGGACAAGTGTCAATGTGCAAGTTGTACATGTGCAAGGTATCCTATGCACAACTAGATAGAGTGTTGAGAAAGCATCCTATTTTGAATATATAAGGATGGCCTCTTAGATAGATATATGGGACAGTCGGGGGACATCATCATATAGAGTAGGTTAGTGGATTGTGTTGTTCAGTATTCCACACCATTTATTGGTGATAGATATGATGTAGATCTATAGCTTTGTTAATGGAGTGATCACTTCCTCCATAGCTACATTGTAATATTTTATATGTTTTATATTTCAGCATACTTCAGTCATCTAGCAAATTTACTTTCTAGCATGTTATTCTGCATCTTGTGATTGTTATCTCCCATGGCTCATTTTATCAAAATCTAACACTTAAGTCATACTTAATTTATAGTTTTGATGAAAAATAAAAGCAACATATTTGGAAAATCCTATAGCTTGTATTTGGTTTCAGTCCTTAAAATTTGGCTTCATGTGATTTTTAGTTACCTCTACGTGGAATTCTCCTTTTGTCTAGATTGTGCTTCTCTTCTCTCCCAATATGGGTTTAGTAGGTCTTCTTTGTTACCCCTGTATGGGTTTATTACTTCAGTATTTATTCAGTTGGGAAATCTTTTTCTAACTTCTCTCGGCTTGTAATAAGGTTATGGGATCCTTTCAAAACCATTTTTTCACCAATAAAAAAAATAATATATTAATTTTTTTAAAGTCAAACTAACATTTTAAATAACTAGAATTTTCAAAAGATCGAATATATGAAGCACGAGTAGGATGGTAATGCAGATAATGATCAATATTAAGTAGGCTTAACAAAAATTAATCTATATAATATGTTTATAAAGTTATCAAATACAAATATCCTATCCACTAATGGAGATGCACACAACATTTTCATGATGATCACATTCATATGGAATTTTTGATTGAACATAGTTAGAACTAGATCTTTAAGGAAGAATTGTGAATTTAGAATTGGATAACATCAAGTTAGAGTGAACATTTAATTACAAACGGTAAAAATAGTTCTATTATTGACTATATAAATGCTCATTTTCATGATGTAATGAATCTAAATACTCTAATAAAGATTAGGAAAAATGAGTCAACATTTTTTTGTCTTGAAAATCAATAGTAGAAAATATAAATTTTTAACATTTTATCAAAAATATTCACACAAAAATAGATATAATAAATAAATAAATAAAAATAGCATAACCTCCTTTATTTGGAAGGTTCATTTTTTGTATGACCTCAAACAGTTGGAATTTAATGGTTACTTGTTGTTGGTCATAATTTGAATCCATCTTGGTGGTAATAATATCCTAAATATTTTTCACCATATCATTAATGGTATTCAATTCCAAAAAAATAAATACCAATAAGGTATAGAATTTGCACTTGGATCTTTCATATCTCTATGCTTCTTCTTAGAAATCTACTTTTAATAAATTCACTCGTATAGTAAATTCATAGAATTCCAATAGTTAATAAAACATTGACAACATTAAAATAGTTATAGCATTGAAAAAACCACAAATATCATAAAATAAGTCGAAAAAATGATTTGACACCATATCAGGCTTATTGGCAAAGCCCAACAAATTTCCTCCAACTAGGATTATGACTAGATATTATGGGATAATACTTGTCCTAATCTACACTTTCTGATATATCCTATAAGACCAAAAAATATTTGATTGTCTTAGGCCTATCATAGTTTACACAATTAGGTTGTCAAATTTCAAACTTTACTTAAAAAGTTAAGATGGGAGCTTAAGATTTTGTATAGGCTCTAAGCCATGTATTGGCATGGAATCTCTTGATATCCAGATTTATGCACAAAGACTATGCCACGAGTCCTCAAAAAATTGACTTCCCATTTTTTATTCAACCATGTGGTAATATGCATAAGTGGAACCATATGCCTTTCAAATGTTTTTACAAGAATATCTTAAATCCTTCAACTATCTAGTCATCACTAATCCTTTAGAATGCTACACACCAAAGTGACTCATAATTTTTTTGTGTGTGGAAAACATCCCATAAGGGATGCCACTTTCGAATAAGACCTAAGGAGGTAGGGGTATCTCTTCCGTAAAAATCACCCAAGGCTCGTAAAAGTGACTGATAATTTGACCTACACATATTGACTAACTATATTTTATACATAAAATCATGGTGTTGTAACATAGTTTATTATCACCCAGTTTATTCCTAATAGAGCATTGGTATGGTTTCAATTCCTTCAAAATGAGGTCAAATCATAATATTTCATAATAAATATTTTTGGAGTAATAGGTATTAGAATGTATATTTCAAACTCACAATTCTTTATTGAATCTTTTACACTTCTTGATTAAAAATAAATAATAATTAAACTATTGATAATAAACTTATGAAAATTATATCTTATCCTAGATCTATTTATGTAGAAGACATCTAAAGAATATTTTATCAAAACACTTATGTTATACAAACATATGCATGGCTCAAATTCAACTTGTGCTTATAAAAAATTAAAAAATAAGAATAACCTCTACTAAAATACATACTGTAGTATATATATATATATATATATATATATATATATATATATATATATATAAATTTATTCCTATTCTATAGTTCATTTGCATTTTTGTCAATTTGCACCTTCCTTTAATTCTCAATCAAAGTAGTACTTATTCCTTGATGAAATTAAGTATACTATATTTTTTAAGAATCTAGTGGCATAAAATAGGCTAAAATCATGTCACAAGAACATGCTTCAACATATTAACATAACTATGATTAAAATATAGGGTGGGACCAAGAATTGGTTGCTAAGTTATTTCTAAGCCTTCCATATCTACAAATTAATATTCTAGATATCCATAAAATATTGATGCACTTGCCTTTCAAAGAGGAGCTTAAGTTTTAGTGCATGTTCCAAGTCAATATGATTGTCATCTCTCTGAACCAAACAATTCCATAATATAAATGAAGTATCAAAACTAAGTCCTTACCTAAAAGTGAACTTGTCCCAAGTTAACAATTTTATAGTAGCTTGCTAGGCATTCCAAAGGTCTTGAATAGTGGAGAAATATTAATTATTAAGTACTAAATATTAAGGATATTATCAAAATATTTGAATATTTCCCAAGCATCATTTAGAAGACTTGACTATATCCAAAACTTAATTAGCCATTTCCAAGATTCATTACTTGATAGAACTTTCAAAACCCATTTTGACATAAGACTAACCTCTTAGTACCATGGATATATGATTCCTAATCCTCCTATATTTTTTAATTAAAATACATTATGTCTAAGAAAATTTTAGCCTAATTTTTGTGTCATCCCTCCTCCATAACAAAATTACAAACTACTGGAATAAAAAAGGTCATAGTGTAGCTTGCAAGAAAGCTAAGATTTTGATAAAATACATGTGTTGCAATAAAAACTTTCTCAAATATTTATAGTCTTCCAATAAAAAAATTTACAAAGTATTTGGAAGGTGATAAGATTCAACTTCTAATGAGCCTCTATAGTAATAAGAAACTATCAAGAACCTTCTTTTTGTACCTTAGAAGACTAGGATCCAATTCTTGAAGTCTACAAGTTGTTAAACTAGTCTAGTGATTTAGCATTGTGCATTGTAATAGATGGATAATGGTGATACATATTTTTTATGGCAATTGTTTTTTTTGTATGGACACCACCCAAGTGGGTGCCAAAATTTTGTACTAAAGTAGACATGGTGCCAAAGTTTGCCATGCTGATAACTTGTTTAGTAAAGCATATAGAGGCATCAATATGGGTAATTTGAAATGGTTTTAGTACCATGTATTGTGAAAATTTTAATGAACCTTAATTTGTGTATATCATTAACCCCTCCTTGAGGAGAAATGGTATCTATTGTGTTAGCCTCCAACTATGCAAAAAGGTTCTCGATTAGGTCAAGAATATATCACTTTACCTATGATGAAAACTAACCTTGTTTTGCATTGTTGGATAGGGTGTGTGTCCGTTGACAAGTAATATTGTTGATAACCTTGATCAACTTTTCTACTATTACAAGTTCCAACTATGTTATATCCATAGTTTCTAGGTGTTGTATTATCATCGACTCTAGCAAAGGAGAATAGTTTTATTTGTGGAGTTTTATATTGAGAATTAGATGAATCCCCATGTATGGAGGTAAGTCAAGAATAAATGTATTATTTGTTGATGTATGTTGGATGGTGGAAGGACCATAGTGTAGTGGTTTAAAATTTTTGACAAGTGTTAAAAATGATCTTCCTTTAGGTGGATTCGAACCTTATGTCTAACCTAAAAAATATGAGGTATTCTAAGTTGATAATGTGCTCTTTGTACTTCTAATGTTAGAGCTACAAAATCTATTGGACTTGAATCTATATGTTTTATACTTACTATAGGAACATTTCTACCTAATTGAATTCTTTGACTTGAGTTGATGTCATGGTGTAAGTCTATCTATGGAAGGTAACATTCGCTAGGGTGCTAATTTGGAAACCCAAACATGCTTGGAATGGACTATGACTTGTGGAAGAGTGAGTATCCCTATAATAGGAATTATGTATGGAAGACTCTCATCCCAAATGCAAGGGTGGTGGTGATTGTGCATCTCAAATATATGCAATAAAATACTATTCACCATGTTGATTTTTCCATTAGTCCATGGATGAAATTCTATGGAATGTTTAAGCTTGGTTTCCAAGAGGTTATAGAGATGGTGATAAATTTATTGATGAACCAATTTTATTTATATAATACTATCAAATCAGGTAGGTCAAAGTGAAACCAAAATTGTAGAAATAATAGACGAGTGGCATTCATAGTGACAATGCTCTTTTTGCATGAAGCCATGATAGCCATCCTATTAAACCTTCCATGATCATAAAGATATAGTCATGTTAATGATTAACCAAAGATAAATCCAATTTTAATAGACTCCAAGGTCTTAGAAGGTACTTACAATGAGGTTTGGATACCAAAATTCTTATCTTTTGATATAGCAAAGTTACAAAGTACATACAATTTGATATAAAAAATTGCTTTAGGGTTATGCATAGAAGCTTAGGATTTTTGAAATTTATAATTGGCTAATATTTGGGACCCTTGACCAAGGCCCATTAGCCAAAAATTTTTGGGTGCAATTTTTTTGGGGGGGTTGATTCGCCCCAATTTTATAATAATTTGACCATTTTAAGTTTAAATTTCCAACATTACCCCTAATAATAGTTAACCTTCTACATGCATATGGACACTATTCACCTGGATTTTGAAACTGATTCACCAAATTTTTATAAATACATTTTGGGGCTGACCCCTTACGCATAACCCTAATGATTCCTAGTACATGCACAACTAGTGAAAGTACTACTATAACATAATATGTATCTTGTTGATTCTAAAGTGCCCAACTACCTTAAATTATTATGTTTTCCATATATGTAACTGCTATAGTCCACCTAATAACACAAAGCTTTTCAATATGGTACAACAACATATTCTAATATGGTTGGACATTGATTTACCTTTTTCTAGTTAGTGGTGTAGGTAAAAAAAGTGAATATATTATGTTTATAGTGTTGCTCAGTCATGCACACCATGCCATTTGCTATTGACAATAGATAATAGTGCATATAACCATAGGTATCTTAGATAATCTACTACCTTATTCTTATTTTCCTTATAGTGTTTGATCACAAGGTGGAATTGTTGCAAGTAAGTTGTCCATTTTATATGTCTAACATTATCTATTTTTCTTTATGAGTGGAGGAACTAAAAAGGCCTATGATTTTAATGAACCATAGTTTCCTTACCCATAATGTAATGGTATGACTAACATACTTTAAATGATGGTATATAATTTCTTCTTGTATATGAAATAGTATAAAGATACATTAGAGAGCATGTCAAAATAGTAAGCCATTGGATGCCTATTCTAAATTAGGATGGAACCAAGTGCATAGTCATATGTATCAACCTTGAGCTCAAATGACTAAGTAATGTCTAGCATGGCTAGTGTTGGCATTGAATAGAGGTGTTTCTTTAGTTTGTACAATGCCTACTATTATTGTGAAGTCTACTAAAACTTTACCTATCCATTGATGATATAATTGAGTGGTCATGAGATATATGAGAATCCCAAGATGAACATATAGTAAAAGTTGGCAAAACCAAAAATTTCTTGGCTCGATTAGGTCCATATAAGTTGGTCAACCCCAAATGACATGGATATTTTCTAGGTCAATATGAATTCCTCGTTAGTCAATAATATAATCTAAATAAGTGATTTATGTGATGTCAAAGGTCCACTTACCCATATTGGATTGAATCTTGTGTTGGTGTAGAGTGTCCAAAACTTGGTGCACATGTTGGAGATATTATTCCCATATCTTATTAAACATAATAATGTCAGCCAGGTATACATCATAAAGGTTCTTATTAATGGATGTAGGGTGTCATTCATTAGGAACATGAATGCAATTTAGATCTTAATGAAGCCAAAGGGAATATTCATCCTTGCATATAATCCTTCACATGCCTTTATAGTCATTTTCCATATATCTATGGAGTAGGTACTTAATAAGAAATCAATTTGAGATCAATCTTGGTAAAGTGATGTGTCCTTTGCAATAAGTATAATAAGTCACATATACATGGTGATGGATATCAATTCTTGATAGTAATCTTGTTGAACACCAAATAGTTAATGCATATGTTGCAAGTACCATTCCTCTTTTCCACTAGCACAATGGGACTACCACATAGTTATAAGATATATTGAAGTTTTCCTTGGTCAATCATATCTTGTACTTATCATCAAATATCATAATTATTCCAAAGATAATAACAATACAAATGGCTAGTGAGAAAAGTTAATCATAGGATCAATTCAATTTGATTCTTCACCATATAGTGCAACAAGAATTCCTTAGGATCTTATAAAACATTAGCATACGAGTAGAGTATAACATCCATTTGTTGAGACCTTGTAGAGTATCCTATAGTTGATTCAACATGTGTGAACTTCTTTGTACCTTAGTTTCAAGTCAAATAATCAAAAAAATAAAATTTTGAGCATGTGATATTAGCTTCTTGCACTACTTTGATGAATCTAGAGTCACCTTCATCTTAGGGAGACACTCGAGAATCTTGTATTTTATCTCCTTAAGATGCATTGACCAGTATTATAAATATGATCAATAGGTCCCTCAATGATCAAAGACGTAGGGCCTTCCTAGAAATAAATCATATATGTCCCATAGTAACATGTCATAGGTGACTATATCATGCATATATTTGATAGAGTAATTGAGGTGTACTGGTATCAAACCTTGATATCTTTTTCCAAATGTATCATAGTCTAAAGGCCAAGAAAATTTACTATATCTTATACAATGATATTATTTTGGATCCCATTTTCAATAATTATGTAGAGAGGTTTGTTTTTAATGTAATAAATAGAGTCTATTCCATCATTTGGGTTATGTAAATGTATCTTCCAAGGTACATACTTAGATTACTTTAGGGGTAAGTTATCTAGTTACTTCATGCAATGTAATAAGTGCACAAGTGTCATTGTGCAAGTTGTACATGTGCAAGTTGTCCCTTGCACAACTAGATAGAGTGTTGGCCAAGTATCCTATTTTACCTATATAAGGATGGCCTCTTAGGTAGATAGATATAGAGTAGGAAATACATAGAATAGGAAACACATAGAGTGTAGCATAGTGTGTGACACCATCCATTGGTGATGGATGCAATGTAGTTCAATAGCTTTATATTGGAGTGTTCATTTCCTCCATAGCTACATTGTAATATTTTATATTTTAGTCATTCAATAGATTTACTTTCTTTCATATTATTCTGCATCTCGTGATTGCTATCTCTCCATGCTTGCTACATCAAAATCTAATAGTGGTATCAGAGCTATGGTAGATCTAGTTTGTGTAGGTCTATAGGAAAGCCACCATTATCATTGAGCCTTGAGCGTTTTGACAAATTGACGCACCGCTGGACCAACCACTATCAAAAGCCCTCAGAAGAATCTAGGTGGTAGATTAAGAGAGAGTCATGAGTAAGGACTGAAAGAAGTCTTAGTTCATGGAAATACTGAGACTGTAATTGACTAGAGTCTTTCCACAAGAGTTTTAGCAAAAACTCATGAAGACCAGGACTCAGGATTCAAGCCACTGGATTGATAGATCATTCAGTGAGGATCATCCAGGATATATGGAAATTTTCTAATTAGTGCCTAAAGTTTCTTTTGTTTGTAGGAGACTATTTCTTAGAGGATTGGGACTCCTCCTATGATAGAAATCTAGGAGACTCCAACTTCGTTTCTCGAAGGTTGGCATGCCCTCATAGTGTAGATATTGGTTCTTTGTGCAAGAGAAGAATACTATGGAAGAAGACTTCTTGTGATGAGTTGTGGTGAAGCCAGGAGATAGAATATCTCCATTGTTGAATCAAAGAACTTCACAAGTTGAAGAATAGGCCATAAAAGCCTTGACATAAAAAGGCCATAGAAGCCTTAGAGAATAGGCCATATAAGCCTTGGAGGAGAAGCCACAAAAGTCTTAATACCAAAAGGCCATAGTAGCCTTGGTATTGGAAAAGGCCATAGTAGCCTTGATATTGAAAAAGGCCATAGTAGCCTTGGTACTAAAAAAAGGCCATAGTAGCCTTGATCTTGAATTTGAAGATTTAGAAGCAGACTATAGATTTTAGTACTAATACTTTGTTGTAGGGAAAGAAGATTCAATGAGTTGGGAAACTTCCTACAAGAAAGTTAGGAAGGGTATCTTCTTCAGAATCAATTCAACACCTAGAGAAAAATCAAAGAGATCAAGAGAAGATCTCATTGTAGAACTTCCAATCAAGGAAGGAGAAGGAGAATAAGGACTAGGTGAGTCCTGATCAAATTTAGAAGCTATCATATCAGAGACCTTGAGAAGGTCTTATCAAGCATCTATAAAAAGGCTAGGAGAGCCTTACTAAAGATATTCTCAAAGAAGAACTCATCAAAGAAATCCACTATCAAGGAGAAGCCTCTGATAGTGAAAGACTTAGGACAATTATCACCATCCGACAACAAGCCCAAGAGAAGAAGAATTTGGCAAGGAGTGCCAAATCTCATAAGAAGATTTTGCTTGAAGTCAAAAATCGATAAGACAACTTGAAGATAGAAGAAGCTCACCAAATCTTGAATATTTGAAGATTACCTCTAACAAAAAGAAGGCATCACTTCAGAATCAAAGACTTCTCCAAATCTGCATCAGAAGGAGGAGAGAAAAAGAGGAGAACAAGCCATCAAATCCTAGGCTCATAAAAGAAAGGTCAAGACCATCATTTGGTGAAGAAGGAGCTATTCAAGATAGTCTACAAAGAGCTACAAGGACATTCTCATAGCAGCAACTTGGTGATCCTAGACACCAATATCTACATCCTCTACAGAAGTGATAAAAGAGCTACAATAAAAAGGTATGCAAATTTTTAGTGCAAATAGGTTTATTAATTCATCTACCTATTAGATTTGTTAGATGCACCTACATTTGGATTAAAGTTGCAAATAGAAAAATGGATTACAGTCTTCAAAAGTGCAAAAATAAAAAGTTCTTTTTAAGGTTCATTTGCACTTTTATTAGGAGTTGATTAGATTTCAAAAATAGTTTCTATCAACTACCTATTACCTATTCTAAAAAGGAAAATAAGACTAAGCTCTACAATATTAGTTGTAGTGAAATTTTAGAATAACTCTTAAGGATTATTTTTAGGTTATTCTTGATTAGTTGTAGTATATTCTTAGTGCATTAATTTGAGAGTTGATCAGAATATTAAAGTGTAATCTTAGTGCATTAAAAGTGAGAAAAACTTGTACTATTACACTACTCTCAAAAGAAATTAGTTTTGTGTTCTTGAAGGGCACAAAATCTGATTTGTATCAAGTGTCTAAAGACACTATTGAAGCACAAAAATCTGCAACTCGTAGTGGTCTAAAGGAGCCACTCAAAGAAGGTTAGAATCCTCCAAAACCTGGAGAAGAACATAACTAACCAAAAACAGAAATAGAAGCTTAAAGGATGAGACTTGGTGAGTCTCAAATCCAATAGCCTTAAAGGGTTGAATGCAAGAAAAGAATTGCAGAAAATAAAAAGCCTCTATTTACTATTGTATAAGCTTGGAATTGTTATCTAAGTGACCAAGAAAAAAGGAGGAAGTTGTCTACTTGTGAAAGACAATATTAAAACCCTTAAAGTGTAGGAAATAATTTGCCATAAAATCAAACTTTTTGATCTGATATAAGAGTGCAAAAGAAGGTGCATTAAAGCAAGTTTATGTACACATTATAGTACATCTAATAGCACCATTTCAATATGATTTTTACAGTCTAAAAACAGATTTGAATCTGTCCCAAAAAGGGATAGTAAAAATAGGGAAAACAACCAAGTGAGGGCTGAACGTAAGCACTCTTCCCAAGCTATAGAAGCCACTCAAAAAGGGCTCTTCACGGATGCTTGAACCTACAAAAGACACAACATAAGAGAAGATCAAAACAATGTACTAAGCAGAAGATAAAGCATAGGAGAAGATCAAGCAGTGGGTAAAGCAATCGAACATCAAAGGAAAGGAGCATTCGTACCAAAGCATTTCTACCATTAGAAAATGCTAACAATGGAGTAAAGCATCAAGGAGTCTTCATCCAAGCACTGCTACTACTCCATTCAAGGGCCACCAAAGCTACTCCATATCTCCACCAAAGCTCTACCATATCTCCACCACAGCTCAACCATTAGTTGGAGACACTGAAGCATCTACGTAAAACAACAAGGATTAGGGTGGAAAACATGTTGGAGAGCCTCCATATAGGTATTGATAGAAAGAAAGGCATGCAGCTGCCACTTGTCATCTATTGGAAGATACTCTATAACGCTCACAAAGGAGACGTTACACTTCTTGGCGCCCATACTCCAAACAGTGGAGTTACACACAACCTGGCATACGTTACAAAGAAGATAGCTTGGAGACGTTGAGGAAAGAGCATTACTTGGACAACGCTCAAGAAAGAATAAAAGAAGGAACATTTTCAACTCAATAGTGACACTTGTCACTTGTAGTGGAGTGAGTTCGACACCTCCACCAACCGAATGAAGAAGCTTCCATGAGTGCCTAAGATCTCATATGGTGACACTTGTCACTCCTCCTACCTCGTATTAAATATGGGTTGGACTTTGGAAGCCAAGCGCAGTAGTTGGAAACACCAAGCACAGTAGTTGGAAACACCACGCACAATAGTGGAAGCCACTCAGTAGATCGATGGTAGAAGCTCGACAAGGGTTTGGGTGCTACACGGTAGGTCATCGATAGAAGCTCGGCAACTATTCGAGAAGAATTCGATAGAGTGACGGTGAATGTTCGACACAGTTTTGGGTGTGATTCGGCAGAGGTCCAAAGCAAGGAAAATTTTAGTTGAAAACTCTTGGTCAAACCAGCATTCACGTAGTGCATTAAAGCCTTGGGAATACATGCTCAAGAAGGAGAGTTATAGCCTCATTCACCCGACGTCATAAAGGTACACTATCCGTAATCTCTTATTTGCTTTCAATTTCATAAAAAGGAGTTATAAGGTTATAAGATAAGGTTGATATATCATTTAAAATCAATCTTTGTTGAAAGCAAAAACTTAGGGAATTAATATTTGCACAACTTAGGAGCAATAAGGATTCTACTTGGAATTAATCTTTTTAAATTTGCAAATATTAATGTGTTCTAAATTTCCAAATTTGGGAGTGATAAGGTTTTCAACTTCAAACTAGTTTTTTGGAAATTAGAAACACTTGATTAAAATTCCTAAGGGTTTCAAAAGGGGTTATCATAAGCTTTTATTTAAAGTTGGAAATTTATGTTCTTGTCTTAGAGACAAAATATATCCAACATTAAAACCTCTTTAAAGGATTTGAAAAGTGCTTAGTTCAATAGGAGTATTAAGAAATATTAAAAGGTTGATTTTTTATGCTTACAAAATCTTGTACAAAATCAACAAAAATTGAACTATATCTTGCAAAAGCACTATAGAATACTCCAAAACATAACTAGGGAGTCATAAGGAATTCTACAAAACTTGATAACAATTTTCTTCATAGATTATCAAGTTATGAAGATATAAGCTTTCTTCAAAAACCTAAAATTAGGCATTCATAACTAGGGAGATATAAGGAAGCCTACAGGACTAATAAAGGGTTTATCAAATCAAGCTTATATACTTCAATTAGAAAGCTGAAAAATTATATCCTATTTATTCTTCAAATGGGTAAAGGAATGCCATATAATCATGAACACATGTGGTATATTGATTCAGGAGCTAGTCATCATATGACAAGAAATATACAATGGTTTGATTGTCTTGAAATTGCTAGAGGTTACAAACTAAGAATTGTAGATAGTCAAACACATCCTATACATGGATAAGGATGTGTAACACCAAGAAAATCCTTTCCAGATCTTCTACTACATAAAGTATTGTATGTTTCTAGATTAACATTCAATCTCATCTCTATAAGCAAGTTAGTTGAAAATAACTATATGATTAATTTTGGATATATGGATGGGATCAATACTTGTCTCATTATGAATCAATATGGCATAAAAGCAATAGGTTCAATTCATGAAAATACATACATCCTGGACTCAATGGAAATCTCACAAGACATTGTGATGTTTCAAAAATATACTAACATATTTCCAAAGGAATAGGTTGAAGAAAATGAAGAACTAGTACACCAAAAATGCAAGCACAACAGGATAAAAAACAAAAATATGAGAGGACATTGCATCATGCCCTTCTCATTCATCAAAAACCAGAACCAGACTGAGGTACCTGCAAGGAGTATAGAGGTGATTGGATAGAAGAAAATGAAGATGAGTCGAAATAGGTCCTAAAACACCACTTGAAAGAAGAAGGCTCAGCTCCAGCTTACTCTACATCTTATGAAGACATAGATTACCTACTGAACTTGAACACAAAGAATGCAGAGATAGAAGACAAAGTTTAGGAAGAAGAAGAAGATCCATATTGAAGACTAAAGTCCTCAATACCCAAATAATGTAATATAGGGGGTGTTAGAAATAGAGTCTATTCCATCATTTGGGTTATGTAAATGTATCTTCCAAGGTACATACTTAGATTACTTTAGGGGTAAGTTATCTAGTTACTTCATGCAATGTAATAAGTGCACAAGTGTCATTGTGCAAGTTGTACATGTGCAAGTTGTCCCTTGCATAGCTAGATAGAGTGTTGGCCAAGTATCCTATTTTACCTATATAAGGATGGCCTCTTAGGTAGATAGATATAGAGTAGGAAATACATAGAATAGGATATACATAGAGTGTAGCATAGTGTGTGACACCATCCATTGGTGATGGATGCAATGTAGTTCAATAGCTTTATATTGGAGTGTTCATTTCCTCCATAGCTACATTGTAATCTTTTATATTTTAGTCATTCAACAAATTTACTTTCTTTCATATTATTCTGCATCTCATGATTGCTATCTCTCCATGCTTATGAAAGCACGAGATTTCGAAAGAAGGAAATACTAATGCGACGCATTCAAAATCAAAACAAACGCTTAAGTCCTATAAATGTGAAATGCATGAAATGAAAGAGACGAATTGAAATGAGATAAAAGGAAGTATATAAAGCACAGCCCTTTTTATTTATACTCTCTTAATATCGGTTACAAAGACGCCTCCTCCCTTTTTAGGGGCTAGGAGCGTTAAATGAGTTTTGGTTACAATCATGACTTAGTGTTCCTCCTTCCGCGTGCCCACATGTGAAATGGGCGGGCCAAAGTGTTGCCACCGCTTGTGTTGATGAATCCTTGATCCTTGCTGCTCCTCCTGCATTCAAAGAAACAACAAAATCGTTAGTAGCACCTGTGACAAAAGATGAAGTGCGTTTGATCTTAAAAACCAATGGAGGATGCATGCATAAGATTAGCTAAACCGGTGAATAAAATGACTCCAAATAACCTGCAAATTTGACAGAGACTAGAGAACATTACCAGAGGGCCACTGCCATCAAAACAGTCAGGCAATCACCGTCGATTCGAATTCGACTATAATTCGTCCCTGGGCAGGACGAATTCGACTGTAATTCGTCCTCGGGTAGGACGAATTCGCCTGCGACAAAGCGCCGAAGTGATGCTGCCCAAATGTCGCGTCTCGGGATCTCCAAAAGACCTGCAAACATAGGGGTTAGCTAATTGGGGGCATTTTGGGACGACCCAGATGGTCGGATTTCCCCAATTTGACCTCCATCAATGGGAATTTGACGTCGCTACCTGCAAGTTAGTGAGGACAACAAAAGCGACAAAACATGATATGATTTGATCAAAACCTTCTGAAATTGAAATTATAAACTATCTAAACAGTATAAAATGGAATGGAAGATAAACAAGTGACAAAAGAACAACTTATGAAATGAAACTAAAAAGAAATAGTAATGTGGGGCGCCGGCGGGCCGCCCACCGTTAGAACCTGATTTCGGCACCAATCCACTTGGGATGGGCCCAAAATCTCTTGTAATGGGTTGTCGGCGAATTGGTAGATCAATGTGGTCAAATGTCGGGTTTTGGATCTAGATTCACACTTCCAATAACCACCCAATAACCTCTCTTGCGAAAGAGATCAAGGATGTGGAAGAGGTGAATCAAAAGGGTAAAATGTGGTATTCAATTTGGCAGCACTTCATTGCTTGAAAATGCTTCCAACTTGTCTTCTTTTGGGTGAGAAAGTTCACCATTTTATAGACCCAGGGGGTCTCTTTGGAGGGGCATGCATGAGCGCCATGTGGCAGTCATGCCTTCCCATGAGGGAGGAAAGTCCTCCATGACTTGGGCTTCCATGACTGCCCTTGTGATAGTCCTCTAACGTCCAATCTGCCCACCTACACGCGCATGCAAGGCAGGAGGCATTAATTGACTATCCTCGGCTGCCATTTGGCGCAATTTTTCTTTTTGCTCGTTAAACCTGGAATTCGTCCTACCCTAGAGCGAATTCAGAATTCATCCCTGGGTGAGACGGATCCCAATTTGAATTCATCCTAGGGTGGGATGGATACTGAGCAAAGTGCCTGAATGTGCCAAATTGCCTTTTGACCTTCCAAAATTGCTGCAAAAGTGGTTAGGACCACTGTTTAACCTCTGAGGGCTGCCCTAGGGGCTGTGTGTGTCAAAGCGATCAGTGTTTGCAGTCACATAATCGGATTGGTGTTGTTTTGGTGTCTATAGATGCCCCTTTTTGGGATGCGCTATGCATGGCGCAGCGTCGAGCAAAAATAGATAACCAAAGCACTAATGATTAGGGTTTCTTGGTAACCTAACCAACTTTTGATGCCCCAAGTATGGAAAGGGCATGCATTCTTGAATCCTTGCTTCTGACGAGCTAAGGAATTTGATTTCAAGTATTAACCTATTTTGGTGAGGTGTGACTTGAACTTAGACATTGATCAGTCATGAATAGGCAAAGGGTGCAACCTTTTATCCATGGGGGAACCTTGAATTCATGATTCACGAATGCCAAGCGTGTGATCGATTTGTGATTATTGCTTGTTTGCTGCCCCAAGCAGGAGCGTGATTGTCTTTGTCAATGATTCTTTGAATGCATGCCATTTTCCTTAATTGGGTGTGTGTTTGTTGATTGGTGACTAAGTGTGACTACCCCCTCAAGCGACGAATCGATGAGGGAATGACCTTCGTGAGAAAAGCGACGAGTCGCTTGACCCAAGATGACTTGTGCCAAGGTGCCTTCAGATGATTTATCTTTAAAGCTTAAGCAGTTTCTCGACATTTAGACCTATTTTTGGTGGGTGTTAACCCTTTTGGCGATGCCGTTTGGGGATGAAATTCTCGAAGATCCGTCTTCCCGTGGAGCGGTCCGGCTATGGTAGCCTTCTTAGGGAGTAGGATAATGAGGATTTGTAACCCCGACATCGATTTTGGATGCCAAGAGTTTAAGTGCGGAAGACGCCTTTGTTCGACAATGTTATTACTTGTTTTTGGGTGGGTTTTGACCCTTTTGGTGATGTCATTTGGGGATGAAATTCTCAAAGATCCATCTTCCCGTGGAGCGGTCCGGCTATGGTAGCCTTCTTAGGGAATAGGATAGTGACAATTTGAGCCCCGACATCAATTTTCTATGCCAAGAGGTTAAGTGCAAGAGCACTTGTGTCCGGCAATGCTTATTGTTGTTTGTTTGTGTTGCATTTTTTTTTGTTGTTTTTGTTGTTTTGATTTTTTTTTTTGTGACACCATTTGGGGATTAAATTGTCGAAAATCCGTCCTCCCGTGGAGCGGTCCGGCTATGGTAGCCTTCTTCGGGAGTAGGGTAGTGACAATGTAAACCCCGACATCAGTTTTCTATGCCATTGAATGTCAGGCGCAAAGGTGCCTTTGTTCGACACTTTTATTGCTATTGTTTGTGGATATTTGTTGTTTTTGTTGTTTTGATTTTCTTGCTTTGTGTATATGTCATAATTTCATGTTATGCACAATGATTGATGTTGATGGATGCATGCTACTTTATATTGATGTATGCATATGGTATGATAAATGCGAATGTTGTTGATTTATATGATAGGTAATGGAATGGATGAAATGATTTGTTGATAACCTTGCATTGGCACCATAGACTATACAGGACTTATGGCTTTGTGTACTGGGTGATTGTTGTGGTAAATGCTTTTGTGTATATATGTTGCTCTTTTTTTTTTTTTTATGGTGATATAGGGATGGATTGTATGCAACGGTTTGCGTAGAATGTAGCTAAGTGTTTTTGAGACTCAGATGGTTTAACTAACTAGCCAATACTGTATTGTTGTCTTACAAGATGTTTGAACAAGGTATGAATCGTGCTTGTTTTTGACCAAGTTATTTCACATCCTTGTGTGTGCAATTGAGTTCATTTATGTGGTGTTGGTTAGGATACCGCCAGTGCCAGATAGGCTATCAACCAAACCTGTATTGAGGATCACCTAATTAGCTCCACTACCTCCTTTGTTGTATTTAGTCAGATTAATCTGTGATGCAATCTAGGATACCATAAGCTAGCTCATCCACATGCAAACATTGATCTGCACACAAGTTAATGCGGTAGATATATCGTCATGCGGGAGGTTTGCCACGAGTGACCGATAGGCTATCAACCAAACCGATACTGAGGTTTATCTCATGACCTTCTGAATGCTGAGAGTTCCAGGGATTCAAGTTCAACTCCCTTCTTTTCTTCAATTGTATTGGGATACTTGCTCTTTATAATGATGAAAATCACTGTTTATTTTTGCTTTTTCGTTCTTTTGAGCAAGGGATTTTGAATTTTGGAGTGATGAGAATCACTATTGCTTGTGCTTTGTGATGTATGCACTTTGGGAGATTTGATGTCAATCTTTGGAGTATTGACGTTTGTAAATTTTTGATGTTTTGCAACCTTTTGAGAACTTTGGATTCTTGGGGAATTGGGTAGGGAAGATTCTTGTCCTTTTGCCAACTCTCAAGCATTCTTGGGGTCATTCGCACAGGGGGATGAGCGAGATAACCTTTTCACCGTATGGTATCCTATACTGCTTTACAGGTTTCATCTTTCATTGACACAACTTGGGAATTGTTTTTATGTGCTTTTGAACTTGTGATGGGATGCTACGTACCAAGGTGTATTTCAAGTAAAACTCTACCGTTGTAACATCCATTTGACTTTGTACAATTCTTGGCTAGAGATCTAAAGACAGCTGAATGACGAACCGCTAGATACTTTTAGTCAACAACTGAAATGGTGAATGGCGTTTATTGTGGTGTACTTTTGTTTAAAATGGAAAATGTGAAAGGTGGTGGATTTGCCAAGTAATGATAGTCTATGGTGCCTTTGCCTTGTGTGATCAACAATATGCAATGGATGGATGCGGTGTCTATGCAGCTATTTTGTATTTTGATTTTTGAAGTATGCATGAAATTGAAATGCAGATTTTTTTTATTTTTGATGATTTTGATTGTTTTTGGATTTTCTTGACCAAGTGATTGCGATAATCCTTGGAGCTTTTGGGGTGACCAAGGGATTGCGATAATCCTTGGAGATTTTTGGTGTGACCAAAGGGTTTGTAGGCACCTTTGGGGCATTTTGGGGTGACCAAGCAATTGCGATAATCCTTGGAGCTTTTGGGTTGACCAAGCGATTGCGATAATCCTTGGAGCTTTTTGGGATGACCAAGCGATTGTGATAATCCTTGGAGCTTTTGGGTTGGCCAAGAGATTGCGATAATCCTTGGAGCTTTTTGGGATGACCAAGCGATTGCGATAATCCTTGGAGCTTTTTGTGTTAACAGATTACGATAATCCTTGGAGCTTTTGGGTTGACCAAGAGATTGCGATAATCCTTGGAGCCTTTTGGGATGACCAAGCGATTGCGATAATCCTTGGAGCTTTTGGGTTTGACCAAGCGATTGCGGGAATCCTTGGAGCTTTTGGGTTTGACCAAGCGATTGCGAGAATCCTTGGAGCTTTTTGGGATGACCAAGCGATTGCGATAATCCTTGGAGCTTTTGGGTTGACCAAGATATTACGATAATCCTTGGAGCCTTTGGTGTGACCAAAGGGTTTGTAGGCACCTTTGGGGCATTTTGGGGTGACCAAGTGATTGCGATAATCCTTGGAGCTTTTTGGGATTGACCAAGCGATTTAGGAATCCTTGGAGCTTTTTGGGTTTGACCAAGCGATTGCGATAATCCTTGGAGCTTTTGGGGGATTGATAATCCTTGGAGCTTTTGGGGTGACCAAGTGATTGCGATAATCCTTGGAGCTTTTGGCTTGCTCTTCAGGGGATAGATGTACCCCCAGCTTGATGATATTTGTGCTCCAGATCTGGCTCTGGAGGGATTGGCATGAATGGATCGGCCCTATGCATGGATAGGAGGATAGGGTCTACCCTCGGTACTGATATTGCTATGGGGTCTCTGGGCGGAAGTTGATCTTTGTGTGCCCAAAGTGGTGGATTCAACAGTTGGTTCCACTGCGTTGGGTTAACGTGCCACTCATGCCCTGGCCTTATGTTTAGCTATTGAAGTGCGTCATCAATATCCATGGGGTGTTGATGCTGTCGCATGTGATTGCTGTGGGCCATCTCTATTTTATCCTCACCTTCGGCCAGTGAGTCCAGCTCATCAGAATCTGGTGATTCTGAGACATGGAAGACTGCATCATCAAGTAGCCCTACGGTTAGAGGTTGATCCTCTTCGAAAGGAGCCTCATGTAAGTTGGGCCTTGGGAGCTCCAAAATCTTGGTCTCTATCGACTCTAAGTGCTCTAGCGCTTTGCATGTATCGGGGGATTTGAGCTCCTCCTCTTTGGTTGGTTCTTGTTGAGGAACTTGGGGCCTATGGAGGGGTGGCCAGATAGCACCCCCCATGCCTTGGTAGGGCATTTCATCCCGCTCTTCTTCTCGCTCTGATTCCTCAGAGGCTTCTTGATGAATTTCTAAGGGTGGCCCATAAACTTGAGTGGGTTCCTGAGGAAGGCACCCATCATTGGTTATAGGAGTAGCCTCCCGCTCATGTCTAGGAGGCATCGGGGGTGGTGCTTGATAAGGTCACGGAGACTTGTCTCGCACCCAGGGGTTGTGCCTCTCATAATGTTTTGTCTTATGCGTGTGAGGGGTTGGAGTCCTCTCCTGCATAGTGTGTTGGAACAACTCATCCTTCTAGCATTGAAGGTGCTCTTTGTTAATATGGTACAGTTCCTCTAACTGTAGTCACTCTAGCTCAAGTTGCGTGAGTTGCGCCCGTCGGGCGACATGTTTGGCAAATTCTAAGATAGTTGGTCCCGTCGTCTCATGTCTAGAAGGGCTAGATGCCTCTCCTACATATCTATCTCGGTCATGGTGATCCGAGATCTCTATAGGCCACCTCCCTCTATTGGGGGTAGCGACATTCCCTCGAGGCTTTGGCCTCAGTGAGTGGTCCTGATAGATAGCAGGTGTGGAGGCGTATTGCTCTCGCATTGTATATTGCTCTCGAGGAAGGTAGGGGTCTTCCTCGTGCTCTCTTTCATAAGTGAAAAAGGGATGGACGGAGTTGGCTCGCCCTGCCTGAAGAGCCGTGCGCTCTGGATTTGACCGGTTGTTGCTAACAATGATGCAAGGTGTAGGAGGGATGGCATAGTCATGTGGCCCCCCCTTATGGACCCCCTACCATTCTAGCACTTCATCGCGTAGTGGCCACTTATAGCGGGTGTCCAAGGGAGTTCTCCCATGGGTATACCTCTCCTGAATGGGTGTGTGTTGGGTGTTGTGTTGGCAGGGAGTGCCCCTAGAAGGGGTGCCCTTATAGTCCCATTCCGTCAGGGCACGGAGGGGTCTGCCTTGTGTGTCAGGCCGCCAAGGTGGTATGACCAAATCCTTGGGGCTATACCGGAGGTGACTTGTGCCTCCTTGGATATTCCCCATAGCGTCCGCCCGTGATTGGGCTTGGCTATGGGTGAGCACCATGACGATGTCTCTCTAAAAACCCTAAAATTGAAATGAGTCAGATGGGGCCCAAAATTGGGGTGCGCATCCCTCTTACAATAGATAAGCCATAAATAAAGTTTCAAGTCCTAACTCTAAATACATTAGGAGAGATTAACCTTCGAACAACTCAAAAAGCATAAAAAATTAGGTGAGCAATTTTAAAACCTAATTTTGGGGCACTAGATGATGGAATTTGGCCCCGAAAACTGGTTTTTGGAGTGACCAAGCGATTGCGGGAATCCTTGGAGCTTTTGGAGCGAGTGACAAAATGCGTAGATTTTTATCTTTTGTTTATGATTTTTCTGATTTTTTTTTGTTACACTAAGCAGAAATGAACACACGCATACACAAACGGTGATTATCTCTTTTAAAGATTAATGGTGTGTCCTAGACTGGTTTTAGTGTGTTTTTTATTTTGTTTTTTTTTTTGAAAGTTTTGAAGAACGTTTAAATGCATAATGAAGGCTCATATGACTCCCATAATTGGTCGCCCCTTCAATATACCATTGCCGGACCGATATACCAACCTCTCTATATACCCGCCCTTACGAGAGGGAAACTATAGGTACGTGAGAGCAGATGGTACGTGGAACATAGGCGGTACGAAAGGGGGATTGTCCTGTTTATGACACCTACCATAGAAGACTTATCCTCGTGCATTGGGAATCACCCCAACGACACTCGGTCAGCTTTCGTCAGGATTTACGTCGAGCAACAGTGACAATCGGGGTAAATGGATGCAAAAATCAAGCCAAGGTGGTGATGAACCCACCGTTGGTCTTGATCAAGGGCTGGGGTCTTACGACCAGCTCCTTGGTTTAAAAATGCCACGTGATGTGTGTGTGGTTCTTTTTATTAAAAAATAAAACAGGCAGAAGCAACTACTTTCCTTAAGAAGGCAAAATTGACAGAAAACAGAAACAGAAAAGCAGAAAATGACAAGAACAGTTTAGGACCCTTACCTTTTCTCTGCCCAGACTTGTTGTTTCTGATCCTCGGCCCTGAAAATGCATAGACAGAAATTCGTCCCTGGGTGAGACGAATTACAGAACAGAATTCGTCCCAGTCTGAGACGAATTAGAATTCGTCTCAGGGTCAGACGAATTACAGTAAGGTATTCGCCACAGGCAGGAACGAATAACAGTCAGAGTTCAAAAAATGGTACCTGTAAGCACAAAAACACAAATTTTTGATCAGTTTCTTGATCATCTCAAAAGGGGACAGAGTCCCACCGTGATCGCCACTGAAAGCACGAGATTTCAAAAAGAAAGGAAATACTAATGCGATGCATTCAAAACCAAACAAACGCTTAAGTCCTAAAATGTGAAATGCATGAAATGAAAGAGACGAATTGAAATGAGATAAAAGAAAGTACAGAAAGCACAACCCTTTTTATTTATACTCTCTTAATATCGGTTACAAAGATGCCTCCTCCCTTTTTAGGGGCTAGGAGCATTAAATGAGTTTTGGTTACAATCATGACTTAGTGTTCCTCCTTTCGCGTGCCCACATTTGAAATGGGTGGGCCAAAGTGTTGCCGTCACTGGTGTTGATGAATCCTTGATCCTTGCTGCTCCTCCCGCGTTCAAAGAAACAACAAAATTGTTAGTAGCACCTGTGACAAAAGATGAAGCGTTTGATCTTAAAAACCAATGGAGGATGCATGCATAAGATTAGCTAAACCGATGAATAAAATGACTCCAAATAACCTGCAAATTTGACAGAGACCAGAGAACATTACCAGAGGGCCACTGCCATCAAAACAGTCGAGAAAACACCGCCGATTTGAATTCGACTGTAATTCGTCCCTGGGCAGGACGAATTCGACTGTAATTCGTCCCCGGGTAGGACGAATTCGCCTGCGACAAAGCGCCGAAGTGATGCTGCCCAAATGTCACGTCTCGGGATCTCCAAAAGACCTACAAACATAGGGGTTAGCTAATTGGGGGCATTTTGGGATGACCCAGATGGTCGGATTTCCCCAATTTGACCTCCATCAATGGGAATTTGACGTCGCTACCTGCAAGTTAGTGGGGACAACAAAAGCGACAAAACATGATAAGATTTGATCAAAACATTATGAAATTGAAATTATAAACTATCTAAACAGCATAAAATGGAATGGAAGATAAACAAGTGACAAAAGAACAATCTAAATGAATTAAATCTAAAAAGAAATTAGGCCACAAAGGGGGCGCCCGGGTGGGCCGCCCACCGTTAGAACCTGATTTTGGCACCAATCCACTTGGGATGGGCCCAAAATCTCTTGTAATGGGTTGTCGGCGAATTGGTAGATCAATGTGGTCAAATGTCGGGTTTTGGATCTGGATTCACACTTCCAATAGCCACCCAATGACCTCTCTTGCGAAAGAGATCAAGGATGTGGAAGAGGTGAATCAAAAGGGTAAAAGCGTGGTATTCAATTTGGCAGCACTTCGTTGCTTGAAAATGCCTCCAACTTGTCTTCTTTTGGGTGAGAAAGTTCACCATTTTATAGACCCAGGGGGTCTCTTTGGAGGGGCATGCATGAGCGCCATGTGGCAGTCATGCCTTCCCATGAGGGAGGAAAGTCCTCCATGACTTGGGCTTCCATGACTGCCCTTGTGATAGTCCTCTAACGTCCAATCTGCCCACCTACACGCGCATGCAAGGCAGGAGGCATTAATTGACTGTCCTCGGCTGCCACTTGGCACAATTTTTCTTTTTGCCCGTTAAACCTGGAATTCGTCCTGCCCTAGAGCGAATTCAGAATTCGTCCCTGGGTGGGACGGATCCCAATTTGAATTCGTCCCAGGGTGGGACGGATATTGGAGCAAAGTGCCTGAATGTGCCAAATTGCCTTTTGACCTTCCAAAATTGCTACAAAAGTGGTTAGGACCACTGTTTAACCTCTGAGGGCTGCCCTGGGGGCTGTGTGTCAAAGCGATCAGTGTTTGCAGTCACATAATCGGATTGGTGCTGTTTTGGTGTCTACAACTTACTACATCAAAAAATCACATTTAACCCAACAATGGGTGTGAAAGATACACTCTTATTCTTCAAAGGATCAAATCTTAAGGTATTTTCTACTTTTTTGATTTTTTGCACTTAGGCATGTAATGTTTACCTCCTATTCTCTATCTAGTGGGGATATATAGTTGTTATCCTTTGTATAGACCACCAATATCTTCTATTATACTCAACATTCATAATCACTATAAATGTGGCTCATATGATGATTATAATATTTATCATTTGGATTTTATTTATTCTTATCTTGAAATGTAGGTGCTTTGGTATTAAATGGTATTAGAGACCCCTTAGACATGGAAAATATATATGTTTGAACATATGATGACTTCCACTTTGGTATTGGACTCATATGCAAGGCAGAAACTAGGCATTTCTATTTGGATCTTGATTTATCCTTTAATTTTAGTACAAAGTGGTGTATGCTTATGCCAAGGAATTGACTTGAAGAAACTCCATCTCTAATCAAATATTATAGTGCATACTACTTATGTACTTGAGAACTTGATGCCTCTTATCTTCTTTGATGTAAAATCAATTAGAAAAATCATTGAACTTGTCAATATACTACATGATAGATTGATCTAGTTATTTTGCCCTAGCTATATAAAGTGCATGTACTTATCTTCATAGTGGTTCAAGGGATAAAATTGCTTGAAAATTTTATAAAATCACCCAAGAATAGATGGCTTACCTATAAATCCTACTATCAATGGAATCCCACCAATAAACACCTGATATTAATATCATTAAGTCCATAAATGTAATCATATGAACATCAAAATACTAATTGGTGGAATATTAGGCCTCTATCCACTGAAATCAGGTATCCAACTTGTTAGTATAAATCCATCCAAGAAATAATAGAATATCAATGTTTGTCTACACTTTTAGATGTCTTTGGATTTGTAATGGCATAAGTTTGCCAATCATAAGAAGATATCCAGTTGCAACATACGATCCTAAAATTTCCCAAACAAAGTGTTTCTATATTTCTCCATAGCATCTCAAACTAGATCCTTGATGTCCCAAGTTTTAGTCTCAAGTTAGGACATTGACTCTACCATTCCTTGCATTCCCTTGTAGGGCCAATGTGTTTTAGGATACCCAACTTGAAAACATGGTGTGATGCCTTGATTTTTGCACCATGTACAAATATTAATGAGCATCTAATGATAAACTATACTAGAAGATTATACATCTAGAAAGTATATTTGCAAAGAAGATGACTCAAATATAAGAAGACATAGGAAAAGATATTATTGCTTTGATCCATTCCTTGAAGGCCTAAGATGATTGTTATAAAGGATATGGTAGAACTAGCTAGTAGCACCTATAATTTATACTTGTTGGGTAAAACATTGGTTACAAATACAACTAATTTATTGCCTCCATTTAAATCATCAAACCTAGGAAAGCTCGTAAACTTGTGAGTGTCAAGCATAATATATGCCTGTAGTGTGGAGAATGAATCCCTTTGTGCCTATTGGTTTGGTGGGGAAATTGTTGTTCATGTATTTTTAGTTCATCCAAACCCAACAAAACTAAGTGTAGGAAAATAAATAAACTAAAATTTAGATGTTGGAAATAAACACACGACTAAAAATAAATTGCAGGAATTTAAACACATGAAAAAATAAATAAAGCAAGAAATTACATAAATAAATAAAGCAGGAAAAAGTCACACAACATAAATAAATGAAAGCAGAAATAGGGGAGGATTACTGCCTGGAGTGGGCCCAAGCTCCCACAGACGGTCCGCCCGATTGACTACGTAAAAATCACGCTCTTAATCCATGCAAATAGAACATTCAAACTTTATTATAAATTATACAGTACAATTGGCAATTCAAAATTTGTTGATTTCTTGATTGACCTTTTCTTAGGAATGGTTTGTGTTCTTATATAGAATGCAACCAATCCTATTACAAAAATAACTTGGTCTATTTTAATCACGCAACGTGATTTGCTACGACCGTTCCATGCATAGTTGTTATTTTATTCTATTAAAAGCATGATCGTTTGATTTTAATCACCAAAGGATAAGTTCAATGCTCCTTAGGTGTATACAACAAACTATTTCTAAAAATGATGCTTTTATTAAACATTACATGGTCAACTGGTCAACCATCAATATAGAATATAAGCGCTTATTCTATTTTAACCATAATTCATGATTTTAATATGCATAGAAAAGAATGATTCTCTATTATATTTTTGTAACAACTTCCTTCAAAATTGCATGGTCAATTGGTCAACCGATCAACATTGATTTGGTCAATTGATCAACATTGACTTGGTCAACCGATAAACTCGTCAACGAGAGTCAAGTACCGGGAGATACGTCAGGAGTCAGGAATCGAGAAATAGGTTAGGAGTCAAGCATCGGGAGACAGATCAGGAGTCAAGCACCAGGAGACAGGTTGGGAGTCAAGCACTAGGAGATAGGTTGGGAGTAAGGCATCAGGAGATAGGTTAGTATTCAGGTGCCAACCTATGCATCAACCTACTGCTGGGAGGCAGACACCAACCTACTTTTGGAAGGTAGGTGCCAGCTTGTACAATTCACCACAGGTCTCTTTAATATGTATTCATGCATTGTCATATCTAAATGGAATGTTGACTCAAAAATGCCAAATTAGTAGCAAAAAACTGCATCTACGCATATTTTCCACTAAAAACACTAGTCAAGCATAATACTTCATTTTCTATTAATTATAAGCAAAATTTATATAAAAATACATCTCTAATGCTAATTAAACCAGTAATGATGCCCTTATAAATGTAAATATAATGAGAATTTTTGGTGCTCATAATCCCCCTATGCTGAATATTTGACATGCCCTCATATCACACTCCCTCGATACAATTTTTTTTCTTGGGTTGCGAGTGTTGGGTGTACTTAGATGGTTAGACTCTAATTGACCCTTTTTCTTTCTCTATGTTGTTGTATACATGTTTTCATATACGACTTCCCCCCCATATCGAAAATTTGACATGTCCTCATGTCACATTCCCCCATGCTAAAGATTTGACATGCCCTCATGTCACACTCCCCTAGTAAGTTTTTTTGGAGATGTGTGCTTGGGGTAGTGATATTTTTTTGCACTTCTTGTCAAGCTTGATGCATCATGACATGTGGATGAATTATCATGGGATATTTGAGCAAGAGAAATGTGGGGGCACATACTGGTATTAACATAGAAATGATTTCAATATAACTATGCATATAATTAACAAAAAACTCAGTACATACTTGGGTGAATTTCGTGGAACATGATATGGTAATGTATGAAGGTGTGAAACATTTGCATGTAGCTTGAAATCATGATATCCCAAAAAATGAAGTTGTTGTGACATTGATGTATCTTGGAGATAATTTTTTTAATAATTCTTTTTTTTTTTCAATTGATCATCTATTCCATGGGTGGAAACATGACCAAAACATATATTCCATTCAAACCAGGATGTAAACTCGTGTGGGCCACATATGTGCCAAAGCTTCTTCAGGTTGTTGCATTTAACAGTGGGTCCAAAATCTTATGAAAAATCCATCCACATATTTTTCTCCATGCACTACACCAAACCAACAATTTGAATGATCATTCCTTGATGCCATCACTGTAGCCAAATAGTCAAATCACAACCTTTGTAGAAAATTATGAGGTCTCTTTCTCCTTTGGGAATTAAATTCATAGGCATCATCCAAAACTGCATTAACACGAGGCCTGAAACTGATTTCATGTTTTCCCAACTCCAATGGCATTCTCTAGAATTTTTCTCCAATGACCTCTAAAGCTTTGGATATTTCTTCTGCTAGGTCATCATTGAGAGTAAAAATTTCAAAAAAATTACTTCCAAGTGCAACAACATAGGCTCTTGGATTGTCTTCCCATTTGGAGTTGTAATTATGTCATTAGGTTACATACCAGTGCCACCAATCATGTTTTCACATGCAACAACAATGAAATGAACCTCCACTCCTGGTGGCTTTTGTTGTATCAAGAGCTGCCACACACCTGGTTGTGTTGCATCGGGTGTATGGTGAAATTGCACTTGTCTTTTCAAACTGATTACCACATCGTCCATAATATTCTCTATAGTGGAGGTCCCCATCACTACAACCAATTTTCTCCTCACAACTCAAAATAAAGTGTAGACTGAACTAGCTTCCATGAAAATAATGTCATCTCCCATGAGTTGTAAAAACCAGTTATACACAAAAATCTGGAAAATAACAAACATAGTTGATTTTTTCTAGTGATATTTTCTACATAGCTTTTGGAATGCAATAGAGAATATGAAATATCTATGCTCATCTGTGTTGCTAACAGAGAATAGGAAATCAACTGCAGCAATTTGAATTGGTAAATTTAAAACTAGGTGGCCAAGATGGAGGTGGAGTTAGTCACGGGGGAGACTACTAATTTTGAAAGCATTGTCTCCACAAAAATTTTAAATGTGCCAAAATAATGTAGGTCCAAGTGCACCCATGAAGTGAAATTCGAATCTTGTGGAATCCGAATAAAATACCACCAATGTTTCAAGTGACACCTTTCATTTTTTTCTGGTAGATGTTGATTTTTGGAAACAATGGCTACATCCTCTAGGAAGTTGGTCTCCTGACCTTCTATAACTTCTGTAGCTTGATTGTATGGAAAACATCCTCCATAGTTGGCATGCCACATTGTTGCCTTGATATTTTATGGTATCCAAAAAATGCTTGCTTGAATGAATCATTGCAAAGTGGAGCCATATTTTCACAACATTTGTGATCAAACATATCCCACCTGCAATCCGAACAACTCAAAAATCACTTTTTACACAGTAATCATCTGATTTGTCGGATACCTTGCATAGCCTGCTACACCATGGTCAATCTTACCCATTGGGGGTATTCTTTTTGTGGGTGTGGACTTTAACAAGTCTAGCATTACAACCATAGCTTACCATTTTTTTAAGCTTTAGCTTGAGCTCTCTTCTGTTGGTGTCAACATGTAATGATAGTTCTCCACTTAAGGGCAAGTGTGCTACCATAAAATATGAACACTAGCTTCACGCTTCTCCCCTGATTTATTTTACTGCTACTGGTTGGATATTTGATGGGGAGCCAAAATCGCTCACGCCAAATTCTCAATTCTTATTCAAAAATTTGAAAAAAGATTACAATAATGGCAGCAGTTTGCCAAATAAACTCCTTATCCCAAAAGATAGTTTATAATACGTCTTCTGCCCTGGAAGAAAAACAGCCTAAACAGGTCCAGAATGACCCTTCTTGCCTTCATGTCTGAAACTCTGTATCCACAATTTTCCAACCCTTGTGCATGCCTTTGCTTCCCCTTTTAAAATCTCTGGCATGACTCTCCGTTTCCCTTTTCTGACCCTTCGTTTCATTTCTCGTGCCTCTTCGTTGTCTTGGCTTCTGAAACGTCTTTCTTTTTTACTCTTGATCTTTGTCTGCTTTCATTGTACCTTGGTGCCACGTGCTTGTCCAGTGCTGCCACTGTAAACTCTGTTTGCCTGTCAACCCATGATGACGTTCGGTATACCCATCGCTCGATAATTTCCTCTGTAACGGCCCCTGTAATCGCTTGCCTTTTCTTTCCTTTTGTTTGGTTGTGAAAATGCGACATGTCGCGATATTGCAAAATTTTTGCTTCACTACCTTCCTGCCCCTTTTCGAGTCGCGAAAATGCGACATGTCGCAATATCGTGACACTTTTGCTTTTCGGCCTTCCTGCCCTTTGCAAGTCGCGAAAATGTGACATGTCGCGATATCGTGACACTTTTGATTTTTCGGCCTTCCTACCCTTTGCGGGTCATGAAAATGCGACATGTCGTGATATCGCGACACTTTTTCTCTCCTGCACCTCCTCTCGCCTTTTGGTCGTGATAATGCAACATGTCGCGATATCATGACACTTTTCTCTCCTGCACCTTCCCTCGCCTTTTGGTCACGAAAATGCGACATGTCGTGATATCGCGACACTTTTTCTCCTTTGCGCTTTCTCTCGTCCTTTGGTCACAAAAATGCGACATGTTGCGATATCGCAACATTTTATCTCCTTTGCGCTTTCTCTCGTCCTTTGGTCATGATAATGCGACATGTCACGATATCGCGACACTTTTCTCTCTTGCACCTCCTCTCACCTTCTGGTCACGAAAATGCGACATGTCGCGATATCGCGACATCTTTCCTTTCTGGATCTTCTTTCTCCTTTTCGGTCGTGAAATCGTGACATGTCATGATATTGCGACATCTTTCCTTTCTACCTCCTCCTCGCCTCTCAGGTCGCAAAATAGCAACATGTCGCGATATCGCGACAGCTTTGCTCTCTGCTTTCTCTCTTTGTTTCGGGTCACAAAATCACGACAATTTCCTTCCTTGCTTTCTTTCTACTCTGTCGGTCATGATTTCATGACATGTCACGAAAAAGTGACATTTTCTTCTCTGGCCCTTCCGGTATTCTTTCGGTCATGATTTCGAGACATGTCATGACGATATTTTTGCACCGTGCCTTCTCTCTCCTTCCTGAGTCGCAAAAACGTGACATGTCACAATATCGTGACACTTTTCTCTGTCGCGATATCTCGACAACAAGGCAAAAACTTAGAAATTTTTTTGTTGATGCAAGATTGCTCTGCTGCCACCGGATGCTCCTGCATCAGACAACCGAGGTGGATTGAGAAGTGACCTTTACTTCTGTACTGTTCTGTCACCTTCTTTTTCAACATCTCAATACTTGCAAAATATTTAGCAAAATCTGGGTCTTCAGGGTACAAACCCTTAAGTTCTTCAAACCCCATAACTTCCACTCTCATTGTTGTCAACAACCTCTTTTCATCCATCCCCTTCAGTGGCTTTAGTTTATGGCGCACTCCTTCGTTTGTTAGGGAGTAAGTGTTGGTATGTCCATCATGGACTACATGTATCGCTCCAAATTTTTTGCATCCCTACCTTCAAGCTATAGGATCCGTGCCCGGAAGGAGGATGGGAAAAGGATGGCGCGGTACCTCGGACTGAGAGGCCTTGCGAAGGTCCCGCCTCTCGAGGGAGGTGTATTATGGTGATTTTTCGACGGATGGTGGGTTCACCAGGAAACTTTTAATGGCAGTTTCCACGCCTAGGTTGGGAATGTGTTTAATGTGTTCAGTTTTAGCCTTAAACATCCAAGTCCTAGGTTTGGCCAAATGAAACTAAGTTGTTCTATTATGAAAGTGCAGACTAAATGCATACAGAGAACAAAATTAGACAGAAAACAGAGAGAAAGGGCTAAATTACAGAGTCATACCTGATCCGGATGTCTGATGGAGATTCTGATTTTTGAAGCAGTCAAGATCGTCTAGAATTCGACAAGATCGTCTCTGAGATCTGACGAATTCGTCAGACGAATTCGTCAGAGACCCGCAAACGAAGAAGTAGACGCAAAATACAGAGAATGCAACTATGATAACAGAGGGAAACAAGGTAAAATGACAATAACAATATCAAACTAAGAATTATAAATAGAAACATGAATGCATTATACTGATTTAATGACAATTATAACTTAATTATGCATTTGATCTAGATGGGTGAACTCCAAGATGCAAAATAATAAGAAATAAACTTAGATTTAACTAAATGCAGAATAATGTAACAGAAAAGGGATGAAGAAATGCAAACTCTGGCACTCGATTGCCCCCAATGTGGACTGCAATCGAAATCGTCTCTGATTCGACAAGATCGCCTCTGATCTGAACAGGATCGTCTGCGACGATGTAAGCTTGCTCCGGCTGAAAAATACTAAGGTACCTGCAACAAAATTTGGATAGAACAAGTGCAAATAGTAATTTAGGATGTCTAGTGTGTGTAGAATTCGAGTTACAGGGAATTTCAGCCAGGGGAATGCTAAGGGGAGGGCTTAGGATTAAATAGGCTTAGGAGGGAGGTTAGGAGGTTGGAGATCATCCCTATTTGGGAGATCTCCAACGGGGAGGGTCTCTAACGGCGTAGACACGCTTCTGCCTGGATTAGAGACGCCGTTGGAACAAAGACTAATTGTGAAAAATCAGTTTTGGGACAAGATCGTCTGGACGTCCTAGCCCAGACGAAATCGTCCGATCTGAGGCGATATCGTCTGATCGGCGACGATATCGTCAAACGGTCAAAACAAACTCTAAAAATGGCGCGGGAAAGGAGGAAACGGATTAAGCGGCGATTTGGGAGCGGTTTTGGAGGTTGAAATTTGAATTTGAATATTTACTAGAGTAAATGTAATTACTAAGGTTTTACTGTGCCAATTTTAGGGTGCTACATTTTGCCCCCTCTTTAGCGAATTTTTTGAAGAAAATGCGTTAAAGATGAGTTCTTCTCGATCTACGAGAAAGCAAAAATTATTCCCATTTTTAGGCGACGATTCTTGGTCGAATCGTACGACAACTTACTATGGTGCCCCCTCCGTGTTTTTACCCAAATCGAACGTTTGAGGTAAAAACGTGGAAAAGCAAAATTTTAAAATGTTTTTAATTGTGTTTTGAATAAAATTAAGAAAAATAGGGTAAAACCCTAATTCATTTTTACTGTTCATGTTTCTGGTTTCTGGAGCTCTGGAGACAAAAATGGTGGAGACAGCGCATAGATCGACAGAGGTCCGGCGCGGGCTACGGGTAAGAGTCTAAACTTAGCTTAGAATGGTTTAAGTTGAATTTACATGCTTTTTAGGTTGATTTTAAATAAATTTTGAGCATCGCGGCCGTTTTTGGGCCGTCGACGTCGTCGGGACGAAATCGTCTCGATTTCGACGAAATCGTCTCAAGTTCGCCGATTTCGTCGAAGGGCGAAATCGGCGAAAGGGGGACGATTTCGTCAAATAAGGGACGATTTCGGCTTGCGAAATCGGAGACGATTTTGCTCAAATTTGGGACGATATCGTCCAATAGTGGACGATATCATCATTTGTATAAAATTGAACTGATTTTACTTGCATTATAAATCACTTGAGTTTTTATTAATGATATTTGTATTTTGTTGTTGTTTATGTTGCAGAGAGGTTTACTAAAGAGCAGAGAATGGAAATACGATGGGTTGAGAGATGACTTGGCCGCTCTATCACAGGCAGAGCGGGATCAACTGGCTCAAGCCGGCTTACAGCATGTGGCAGAGATGCCACAAGTTTCTACAGATATGGGGCTACTGACAGCCCTGGCAGAGAGGTGGTATCCGGGTTCTTCCTATTTCTGGTTACCGACAGGGGAGATGACTCCCACATTGGAGGATGTATGGAGGATTTTGAGGATCCCCATACAAGGACGGTTGATCACACCTATGGCCAATCAGGGCCATGCTATGATGCGGTTGTGTGGCGATCCGAGCTTCGCCCTGGAGAAGGGCGGAGTGAACATCGAGGCGCTGCGTCAGATGCCTGGGGCATCCAGACTCACACAGGTTTTGGCCGGAGTGGTGGGTGGACTTTTGCTGTGCCACCAGAGTGGGTGTAGGGTACCATGGGTGCTAGCAGATGTGATCTACGACATGCGTGACCATGGTTACAGGTTCTCTTGGGGCAGTTTTGTTCTATGCCGATTGTACAGGATCCTGCATGGGGTCGTGTACAAAGGCGACCGATGTCTGGTTATGACATCGCTTCTACAAGTTTGGTGCTGGGAGCACATTGCAGTGCGGAGGCCGGTAGGGCTTCCTTTGATAGGGATTGACGGGGAGAGGCCCCGAGTTTTCTACTGGTGGCTCCGAAGAGGGGCACAGCGACGGATTGATCTGCCGATGTCTCGGAGACTGCTGGATGACCTTGTCCTGGACCAGATCACCTGGAGGCCTTGGAGGGACCATCCAGGGTGGGCCGAGGATGGACAGGAGCTGGCTCGCATCAGGGAGTTTGCTGGCTGAGGATGGAGAGGGGAGAGGTGGAGCTCCACCGGTATGACCGAGTTTTGTGATAGTTCGGTCTACAGTAGGGGATCCCATCTCTCAGGGATTACGAGTTTTCTCGGACTGTCCGGGATAACACTACGGTCAGCGGGGCTCCAGATATGCAGCGCTTCTGGAGTCAGGACGCAGATGATGCCCCCATTCAGCCAGTGGATGGGGACGACGCAGGGGTAGCCGACGGCTACGATGCCTGGTACGCAGGCATCCGCCCTCCTCGGATGACGAGGGCTCAGGGTTCGATTCATGTAGTTGTGCGTCGGATGGGGAGGTGGTGCCAAGCGGCTATTGAGGCGGCCCAGGGTCATGAAGGGAGAGAGCAGAGGAGACCACAGTGCAGCAGAGGCCGCGACAGTGGGAGAGGAGGGAGGAGAGACCCCCTTCTCCACAGAGAGAGAGGCCACCATCGCCCGATAAGGGCAAGGGTGTTGACACTGGGGAGAGCAGTGAGACAACGACTCTCTCGAGCGGAGACAGTCCATCTCCAAGCATAGGTGCAGACCCTACAAGAGGAGGCTGCATGCCACCGAGCTGAGGTGACACAGCTCAGAGATGAGATTGCATGCCTCAGAGCATGGGGCGGAGGGGCGAGCACTCGGGAGCTGGCATGGGCTATTGCCTAGATCACTTTTTATCAGACACTATACCACCAGATGGTGCCAGAGGAGGAGAGATTACCACCTGTCGGCTACCATCGCGGATCCGATCAAGATTGGGTCATCAAGGACTTCATCCCGATCCATGACTAGGACTCGCAGTACCACACAGACTACGATGGGGCCACCTCGTCCACCTCAGGGCAGGGGAGGAGATGAGGCTGAGAGCTCGAGGGGTTCTCGAGGCTAGCTACTATTTGCATTGTACAGATAGATATATAGTATTTATTATTTTTGATAGAGGATTGAGTATGCCGAGGTACAGATTGTGGCATACCGATTCGGTTTTGATATGATGTATATATATTGGTGATATATATAGATGAGATATTTTTGATCATATGACTTGTCTTATGTGTTTGTATGATGCTTTTAAATGTTTTGATTGATTGATTTGATGATTCATGTAATTACGTCATTGGAAATATTATGGTTGAAATGTCATGCTTAAAAAATTTAAATGAAAGAATCTGATAGAACAAATTGGTTGTTTGTGATGTGATGATTTGATAAAAAAATAAAAAGGGACTTTTAACAATAATTTCAAAGGACATTGTCGCTATTATAGACCATTTCATGGAGTCGCCGCTCACTCGGTCGTCAAGCTAATCCCAGTATAGAAACATTGTTAAAAAGTAAAAGGGTGCTTAAGAGACTGTCTTAAGACTTTGGTGCAATGGTGCAAATGATGATGATGATGGTTTGTTTTCAGATTTTCATAAAAATAGTATGCATGAAATAATGTTAAAATGATTTTTGCTAGGCATAAATTCCTAAGTGTGATAAATTTTTTGGATAATTCCCTAGGAATTATACCATCATTGCAAAATTGAAGGTTGACATAATGACATGAAATAGTGATAATGTGCATGCTTTTGAAAGCATAATTGTGTAACATAATGATTTAAGTCATATGGTTTTCATGATTTTCAAATAAATGGAAAAAAAAATTGGTACAATGGTTTGCGCTAGGCATAGAATATGTAGGTATAGACTTATACCATCATCGCGAAAATCAAGGAAGAAAATAGATTGTTTTATTGCATGGTTGATTTTTAATAAATAGAAAAGATGAAGAGGAAGACTTGCGCTAGGCATAAAATTCCAATTTTGGTTTTGGAACTATACCATCGTCGCGAAAGTCGACAATATATATATATGTGTTTTGATTGTATGGTTTTGAAAGAAATTTTGATTTTTCTATTATGCATGTAGTTGTCTTTATACTAAACAACTGTACTTTAAAGAAGAAAATGAATTATTCCAAACAATTTGCAAAAAATATTTCAAAGTATCTTAAAGACAAAAGTTAGATTTATAAGGAATCCCATGTGCATATGTGAGTTCATTTCCAATCTTGAGTTATCATAATGATACACAAAATCTCTCAAATACAAATGTGTGTGCAATTGCTATGTTCATTTACCAGTTTGGAGCAAGATAATATGATACAAGTGATTTGAATGAACCAAATAAGTGTTCATTAACCATGATGTAGATGCATATAACCATACTAGACTACTATGTAAGTCGGATTATCAAGAGCTAGCTAATCCATAAGCAGACATAGGTCTGTACAAAAGAAGGTCGCTAATGTGACAGACATATCGCCACGCTAGGAGTTACCCAAGGCCAAGCAGATTGGGCACAAACCACCTGTTATGGGGCTTACCTCACGCTTTTCGAATAATTGAGAATTCCAGGGATTCAAGCTCATCAACCCTTCTTTTCTTTTCAAAGGGTAGGGAAAGGGATTTTATTGCTTTTGCTTTTGCTTTTTTCTTTTCTTTGCTTTTGTATTTTTTTTTTTTTGCTTTTTGAGATAATGCTTGAACTGTAATGATAATATTTTTATTTTTTTCTCTTTTTCTTGAACTTTGCTTTTTCTTTTTGTTCTATGCTAGGGATACTTGCTCGGATTAGCTGTAGAGCAAGGGATTTTTATTCTGGGTAGGGGTGAGCTTGTCCTTTTGCCAATTCTCAAAGATTCTAGACCATGTGCATGATAGGATAGCAGGGGAAACTTTTCACTCAAGAAACCACGTCTACTATGTAGCAAAGCATGGAAATTACAAATATAATCATTTTATTGTGAAAAGATGTGCTTGGTTTAAGTAAATAACAAGATCAATTCTCTGTGCTCAAACTTTATTTAATTGAATTTTGTGAACTTTGATATAAGAGAGATTAGTAATCATGCCAGATAAAATCAAGATATTTATTTTTGTGAGTGTGAAAGTGAGGGATTCCAAATAAATGCTAATTTATCCAAAATAATTTGAAACATATAACTCGCAACATTTGTAAGAAGATATATATAAATACTTTTTGAGAAGTTTTGAGAATGTTGACTCTCTCTTTCTTCTTTATGTTGTTTTGGTTTCGAAAGAGTCAAGAATATTGCTGTTTTTTTATTTTTATTATTATTTTTTTTGTTTTTGAAAGAATTAACAAGTGCCATAAATAAATGCAACAAATAGTTTTGAAGATTTTGATGATTATGAATGTTTTTGGTGTTTTTGAATTTATAAATTGAAAGAAATACAAAATAGTGATTTTGAAATATTTTAAACAAATATATACAAGGATGAAATGACCAAATTTATACATAGTAACGTTTAAGATGCAAAATGTTCATGGGTTCTTTAAGTTCTTTACCATCTAAGGTAGATAATTTGTATGCTCCCGATTCAAATTTAGCAATGATAATGTATGGTCCAAGCCAGTTGGGCTCAAATTTACCTTTAAGGTCCTTAGTTGCATTGGTATTTTTTTTATTTTCTTTTAAAACAAGGTCGCCGATCTCAAAGGATCGATGACGAACTTTTTTAGCATATGATCTTTTAAGCTTGTTTTGGTAGGCACGGAGATGCTCCAAAGCATTAATGCATTTTTCATCTAGGAGTTCCAACTGACTGAGTCTGCCAGCTCGATATTCATCTCCTACTTCGGTATCTTGAAGTAGTAGAGCCAAAGAAGGAACTTCTAATTCAAAGGGAAAAACGGCTTCAGCCCCATAAACCAAAACAAAAGGTGAAGTTCCTGTGGGGGTTCGAACACTAGTTCGATAGGCCCACAAGGTTGGATATAACTGAATGTGCCAGTCGCGGCCAGTTTTATTGACCAATATTTTGAGGATTTTGATTAAGGTTTTGTTAGATGCTTCTGCTTGACCATTACCCTGAGGATAATAGGGAGTGGACCAACGATGTTGAATCTTATATTTTTGGCATAATTTTTTAACATCTTTATTTTTGAAACAAGTTCCATTATCAGAGATGAGATTTGCAAGAATTTCGAACCTACAAATGATTTGATTAAAAATAAATTTAGAGACTTGTGTGCCAATGCAGGAAGCTAAAGGCATAGCTTCAACCCACTTCGTGAAATACTCAGTGGCGGTTATGATGAATTTGTGTCCATCAGATGACACAGGATTGATTTTGCCAATAATATCTAAACCCCATTTTGAAAAGGGCCAAGGAGATGAAATAGCCTGTAGTTCTTGTGCAGGCGCATGGACAAGGTCAGCATGCTTCTGGCACTTGTCGCAATGGCGCACATAGTCATGTGCGTCATTCTCCATGGTAGGCCAAAAGTAGCCTATCCTAAGGAGCTTTTTAGCAATGACACTACCACTGAAGTGTCCTCCACAAGATCCATCGTGGGCTTCACTCAAGGCTGATTTGGATTCTTCTAAATTCAAACATCTTAATAGGATACCTTCAAAAGATCTCCTATATAAAGTATTGCCAATTATTACAAATCGACTTGCTCGTCTACGTAATAACCGACGTCTGGTTTCTATTAGAATTGGCAGGGAAAGTCCCATTTTGGAGAAAATCAAATATATCTCGTATACCAAGGTTCGGGAGTAGTTTCATTGATTAGAAACACATCCAAAGGTTCTAAGCATGACTTATTTGAAGCGGGTTCCTGGAGTCGACGAATAATGATAGTGGCATATTCGTCATCTAACTCCAAGGGCAGGAGAGATGCAACTGTGGCCATAGCATCACCGCACGGTTGCAAGTTCGAGGAATAGCTTCCAAGGTAACTTGATCAAATAGAGACATTAATTGTAAAACATAGGCTTTATATGGGCGCAGTTTATCATCTCTGGTCTGATAAACTTCATTAATTTGGTTTATAACAAGTTGAGAATCACCAAAAACTAACAGATGTTTAATTTTTAGCGCCAAGGCAGCTCGTAATCCAAGGATTAGAGCTTCATATTCAACAGTATTGTTAGTGCAAGCAAATGTTAATTTGAAGGATAGAGGAATAAGATGTTTTTGCGGGGATATTAAAATAATACCCGCACCAGCCCCACTCATGCATCGGGCTCCATCAAAGTATAAGGACCATTGTTCAATATGGTCTGCCTCTAATTGAAGGCATTCATCGAGAAACTCAATGATGAGGGGATGGGTAGACTCTAAGGGTGCAGCAGACTAATTGATCTCGCTATGATTTGACCCTTAACAGACTTCTGTCCTATGAACGTGAGGTCGAACTCGCTTAGAGCAAGAACCCACTTGGCTGTGCGACCCGATAAATAAGGTCGACTCATGAGATACCTCAAGGGATCATATTTAGCAATGACATAAGTTTTCTGACTAAGCATATAATGGCATAATTTTTGCGTAGCAAACACAACTGCTAGACATAGTTTTTCCAATGTTGTGTAGCGGGTTTCATAACTGATGAAGGTTCGGCTAATATAATAATTAGCACGTTCTCTCTTTTCATCATCAAGCTGAGCTAACATAGCTCCTAAGGCAGAATCTGAAGCTGAAATATACAGGAGAAATGGACGATCAGGTCTAGGCGGTGAAAGCACAGGTGGATTAAGGAGGTATTGTTTGAGAAGTTCAAAAGCTTCTTTACATTCGTCGTCCCAATTAAAAGGGACATCCTTCTTAAGGAGTTTAAGAAAGGGACCGGTTTTGTCCGCCAGCTTATCGATGAAGCGACGGATGGCTTGAAGCTTACCTTGTAAACTTCGTAACTCAGATATATTAGTAGGTGCGGGCATATCAGTGATAGCCGCAATCTTGAGAGGGTCGATTTTGATACCACGTAAAGAAACTAAAACCCCTAATAGCTTATCGGACTTAACTCCGAATATGCATTTGGCTGGATTTAATCGAATAAGATATTCTCGTAATCGATTAAAAACTTTTCTCAAATCATCTAAATGATTATCTTCATTAATAGAGCGAGCTATAATATCATCTACATAATCATGTAGGATATCATGCATCATATCATGAAAAATATAAGTCATAGCTCGTTGATATGTTGCACCTACGTTCTTTAAGCCAAATGGCATCACTTTCCAACAAAAGGTACCCCAGGGGGTAATAAAGGTTGTTTTAGCCTGATCTTCAGGAGCTATCCTGATCTGATTATAACAGGAGAATCCATCCATTAAGGACATCATCCCACTCCCGACAAGTAAAGTCAATGATTTGATCCATGTTTGGAAGAGGAAAATCATCTTTAGGGCATGCAACGTTAATATCTCTAAAATCTGTGCAAACCCTAACTTTGGTGGCTTCTTTCTTGGTGACTGGAACTACATTTGAGATCCATTCAGCATAATCAATAGCTTGTATAAAAACAACATTCAAGAGTTTTTCTAACTCCCCTTTGACTAGCAAAGCCACTTTGGGATGCATTTTTCTAAGTTTTTGTTTAACCGGTTTAGCATCCGGATGGACCACTAGGTGATGCATGACTACATAAGGGTCTAGACCTGGCATATCTTCATATGTCCAAGCGAAGACATCTTCATATTCTTTAAGGAATGCAATATATTGCTCTTGTTTTTCTTGACTTAATTCTGATCCAATATTGATTATGTGAGGACTATCCTCAGTTCCAATATTAATTTTAATGACGTTTTCTACCTCCATGTGTAGATCTCTTTCAAAGTTAGGTGGGGCGGGTGAAACGCCCAATTCTTGTAATTCTTGTAAGGTTAATTTGGATAATTCATCTTGAGGATTAGCGGTCTCAAGTTGGGCTATAGTTGGTATAGAACCATCAAAATAAAATCCATTGTGTAACATCTCTTCAACGGAGACATCGTGGAAGATATCTCCTTCCAACTCCTCATCGGAGTCAACAATCATTTCAGGGTAAGCTATGGATAGCATGTTACATGTAAATGGCTGATTTTTTAGAGGCAAATCATCACACCTATCCAAATAATCTTGATAACATATGAGTTGATCATCATCTTCAAAAGGAAAGGGTTGACCCTTACTAGGAAATAGGCCCACACCACAGCGGGTAGGCCACGGTTCTACCTCGAAAGGTTCTTTCATGCCATTTTGGAAAGGTCCCAAGCCTTTCCCTTTATATCCCATTTTAAGCATTATGGGTTTAGCTTTAATATATTCATTGGTAAAATAACATCGAGCATATCCCTCATGATGAGTTTTGATATTCCGAGGGATTCTTCCCCAGTCATATCCTTTATAAATGAAGGCACAACTCCCGACTTGGTAAATACTTCCCATAGGTTGTGGGAGGCCCAAAGTACGAGGAGATGGCGGCAAGTTATTTAAAAGAATTGAATCTTGCATGAAAGTATTTGTTTTTTCTGATATTAAGATTGTGGATAAATCTGGTAAAAGTTCATCAGAAAGAGCATAAGATGTAGAAGGATCATTCCCTATATCTTTAGATGTGGAAGGTATGATAGATGTTGAAAATGTGGAAGTGTTAAGAGATGGGTCTATAGGTTTTGAAATTATAGGGATAGAACATGAAGGATTGGTTGTAGATTGAAAATATTTTTGAGGTTCTAGAGTGGTTTGTTTAGAAGATTGTTGATCTATATATGAGGATGAAATTAATGGAGGGGAAATAGATGAAGTTATGGGTGTGTGTTGCACAGTTTTAGATGAAAAATAAGAATTAGGATGTGTGGATGACAGAGCAGGGCAAAATTGCACTCCAACAGGTTCTGCCAAAGCACACATATCAAAGGGTCTAGGATCACCGTGGATAGTGACCAACTGATTTTTAAATTCGAATTTAACACATTGGTGTAAAGTTGATGGGACAGCCCGCATTGCATTGATCCAAGGACGACCCAAGAGTATATTGTACGATGCGGGGCAATGTACAATAAACACGGTCGTATCTAGAGTTCGAGGACCAACTTGCAATGGGATGGTAATAACTCCACACGTTTCTTGTGTTTCGTCATTGAAAGCTTTGATAATCATGTCGATTTTCTTCATTTCATCACTTCTAAAGCCAAATCGTTGGTAGAAGTCAAAAGTGCAAATGTTTAGAGATGAACCATTATCAATCAGGACTCTTTTAACAGCTACATCTCCAATTAGAGCAATAATATATAAGGGATTATCCTTATGTAAACCGTGTTGTGGGATATCTTTATCCCGAAAGTCAATACAATCAACTTCTCGAGTGATGATAGTATTGGCCATGGCTTCAAAGTTGAATGTTTTGAGGTACCATCATTTGGCTTAATGTAAGCATCAACTCATCCCTATGGGTAGGAGAAGATCTTAATAAATCCAAAAGGGAAATTCTGGCTGTAGTATTGGATAATTGCTCATTAATATTGTAAGGGGGTTTAGGTTGAACATTGGAAGCATGATTCCCTTTATTGGGATTTTTCAAAATAAATGGAGCTGATCCATCATTCTGGTTTGGTTCTTGTTGAGAATTTTGAGCCTATTGTCGGGTAACGACTCCAATGGTACCTACAATGTTATATTGAAGACGCTGAACTCGGTCTCGGTCGAGCATTTATGGCTTGTTCATTTGGGAGGAATTGATTAGAAGAGGGTCGAGTAGTAACTCTTCTAGGAAATGGTTCTTCTGGAACCATAGCATCTGTGATGGGTTGAATAGGATCTGATTCATTTTCAGAACTATTCGATTGGTTTGAGGTGATGTCTATTTCACTTTCAGTATCTGATTCTACATCACTAGAATCTGGAGTTTGAATATTATGTAGGGGCCTGGTTGTGACCAGGGATAAGGTTGTGTCAAATATTTGAGGATCATGATTAAGTAAATGTCCGCTAATAGTTCCTACATATCGGGTAGGAGGAGGAACATTATGATGTTCGATTTGATTGGCCACCTCTTTACCATGTCTTGGTAAAGGGTGTTGAAATATGTCTAATGATTGATTAGCATTTTGATTTTGATTTTGAGGAATGTTCTTTTGAGGATTATTAGGAGCATTTTGTTTAGGTTGGAAGGCTTGCACCTCCATTTCATTATTATCAATCAGATCCTGTATTTTATGTTTCAACCTTTTACAAGCGTTGGTAGAGTGTCCAGGCCCTCTATGGAAATCACAATGTAAGTCAGCTCCGTATCCAGGTATAGTTGGATCAGGTTCCCGGATAGTCGGTAATTGGATCAAACCTCTTTCGAGTAATTGAGGTAAAATAGTTGATAATGGTTGATTCAATCTAGTAAATTCTCGAGGAGGCTTATCAAGCGGTTTCAATATAAATTTTTCTGTTGTTTTCGTTGCATTGATATTAGCAACATTTTTGTTGTCAGTGACTCCGTCACCTACAACTTGTTTGTTTTTATATTGATTTCTGGAGGTTTTCTCATCATCCTTCTTCCTAAGTTGGCCTCTCCTAATGAGGGCATCTTCTACTCTTCGAGCTAAATCTATAGCTTGATCGAAGGTAGTTAAAGTAGCAGTTGATAGCTCATAAGATATTTGTTCTTGTAAATTATTGATAAAAATGTCCAACATTTCCCTATAAGGTAGCACAAAGTGCAGTTTTCCTGTCAACTGCCTCCATCTAGCTAAGAAATCGGCAAAACATTCATCCTTGTCTTGTTTTAAGTTGTATAAATCTTTAATGGTTACATGCCTCTCGATGTAGGCACTAAATTGATGGACAAAAGATTCAACTGTTTCTTCAAAGTTTCTCAAAGAATGAGTGGGCAATTGATAGTACCACTCTAATGCCATTCCACCTAAACTTTTCGGGAACATTTTTAGTAATAGCAAGTCATCATGTGATATATCATGACATGCTATCCTAAACATGCGAAGATGCTCTATGGGATCTTCTGGTTCCTTTATATATAGGCAAGATGGGCATGGGAAAATGCTTAGGGTACGGTTGTGCTACAACTATGGGATCCAAAGGTTGACTACATATCTCTCGATAATTGTACGAGGGACGATAAGGATCTATCTCATCCATACGCGAAGCTAACTGTTTCACCATGGCTTCCAGATTACTAGTTTGCCCACCATATTGGTTCGGTAGGGCATTGATATGGGATTTGTGAGCATATGATGGAGGGACATGAAGATTAGATGCTATGTTGCTATTGTGTAAATTGTTGGTAGGAAAGGTGTTATGAAGGAATTTTGAAGTTGTATTATGTTGTATTCCGGATTGTTGAAAATTGGTGTTTGGCTTCATTTTAGGTTTTTGTTTACTTGAAGCATATTGATCAATAGTTTGGCGAAGTAAAGCAGTGAAGGAAGTTTTCTTTTGTGTGGGAATGATTTTAGGCTCAATAACAGGTTCCTTAGGAGGTTGGGTAACCTGTTGTTTTGGCATGTTTTGAATCATAGTGACCATATCTCTATTGGATGGTCCAGCCTTGTCACTTTCTTGATCAATGAAAGACAAGGGATTAGTGCGCACATCAAACATATGTTCCATGGCTGCTTGAGTGTCACTAATTTGCCCTTTATCAATACGAACTGCCATATTAAGAGCACCAATGTTATTATTGAAAAATTTCCAGAAATGATCTACGTTGTCAAAAGCAATAGTTCCATCTCGAAGCTACTCTAGGGGATGAGGATCCATCCTCTTTAACATTTTCTTCTTGTTCATTGTCTTCACCTAGGTCATCTTCTCGTTGATCTAGAGTTTCTCCTTCCGGAATTGGATCTTCAGGAAGGTCATTTGGGTTTCTAGTTTTATCTTCTAACCAATCTTCTTCTTCTCCTTCAGCTTGTTTACCATTCCTAAGTTTAGGCATTGTGCTTAATTTAGATTTCAGCAAATATATATATATATATATATATATATATATATATATATATATATATATATATATATATATATATATATATATATGCAACAAGTTTAAGAGGTATATATTAATTATATACCTACTACAATATTTAAAATGAAAGGTTTTGATTTTTGTTATGTTTTTTAGTTTTTCTTGTTTTTGTAATAATATTGTAAAGATAAACAACACAATAAATGCAAGAACTAATACTGAAAGTAATGATCTAGTTTTCTATAAACAATTTATAAATATCATTAATGGGCTCGAGTTCTTCAGGAGTCATGAAGTGTTCTTCTTCAAACTGAAAATTTTCTTTCAAAAATTTAATGAAAAGAGCTATAGTGATATTATCTGTCTCGGATTCTCGGTTGATAGAAGTAAAGCTCGTGGCAATACTCTCGATATAACACAACTCGAGGAACTCTATTCCATCTTTCCCTATCCATAAGAACAACCTCTTGGTCTTCTACACGACCTAGGAACTGGTGTATAATGGCTGCGTTCTCGAGGTATTCCTCGAAGGTGAACAATTTTGAAGACACAAGAGCTCTCCTATAAGCTAACCATCTATGGCAGGCTCTCTGAAGTTCATGATAAAAGACGAGTTGATGAGGATCCAAGATTCTATCTAGGACAAGCCTCTTGATTTGTTTAAGTTTTGTTGACCTAGATGAAATGACACTTAGTCTTCTATCAAGTTCGTCCCACAAAAGTTGATTTCTATCTGTTTCAGGCACACTAAGCACATAATTGATTTCTATGGCTGCTAATTGGTTTTCAACATTTATAGTAACTCGCTAATATTTTCTTAGGAGCTACCATCTAAACATGATATGCAACTTATTAATTTTAATGATTTGAAATGCATCTATGTTTTGGTTGTTTTATTTTTTATTTTGTTTTTTGTTTTCAAAAGGTTTTAAATGCATTCACGTCGGGTTCACCAAAATGTATCGCTCCAAATTTTTCGCATCCCTACCTTCAGGCTATAGGATCCATGCCCGGAAGGAGGATGGGAAAAGGATGGCACGGTACCTCAGACTGAGAGGCCTTGCGAAGGTCCCGCCTCTCGAGGGAGGTGTATTATGGTGATTTTTCGATGGATGGTGGGTTCACCAGGAAACTTTTAATGGAGTTTCCACGCCTAGGTTGGGAATGTGTTTAATGTGTTCAGTTTTAGCCTTAAACATCCAAGTCCTAGGTTTGGCCAAATGAAACTAAGTTGTTCTATTATGAAAGTGCAGACTAAATGCATACAGAGAACAAAATTAGACAGAAAATAGAGAGAAAGGGCTAAATTACAGAGTCATACCTGATCCGGATGTCTGATGGAGATTCTGATTTTTGAAGCAGATCACCAGATCGTCTCGGAATCTAGACAAGATCGTCTGAGATTCGACGAATTCGTCAGAGACCTGCAAACAGAAAAATAGATGCAAAATACAGAGAATGCAACTATGATAACAGAGGGAAACAGTGTAAAATGACAATAACAATATCAAACTGAGAATTATAAACAGAAACATGAATGCATTATACTGATTTAATGACAATTATAACTTAATTATGCATTTGATCTAGATGGGTGAACTCCAAGATGCAAAATAATAAGAAATAATCATAGATTTAACTAAATGCAGAATAACACAATAGAAAAGGGATGAAGAAATGCAAACTCTGGGCACTGATTGCCCCCAATGTGGACTGCAGTCGAAATCGTCTCTGATTCGACAAGATCACCTCCGATCTGAACAGGATCGTCTACGACGATGTAAGCTTGCTTCGGCTGAAAAATACTAAGGTACCTGCAACAAAATTTGGATAGAACAAGTGCAAATAGTAATTTAGGATGTCTAGTGTGTGTAGAATTCGAGTTACAGGGAATTTCAGCCAGGGGAATGCTAAGGGGAGGGCTTAGGATTAAATAGGCTTAGGAGGGAGGTTAGGAGGTTGGAGATCATCCCTATTTGGGAGATCTCCAACGGGGAGGGTCTCTAACGACGCAGACACGCTTCTGCCCGGATTAGAGACGCCGTTGGAACAGAGACTAATTGTGAAAAATCAGTTTTGGGACAAGATCGTCTGGACGTCCTAGCCTAGACGAAATCGTCCGATCTGAGGCGATATCGTCTGATCGACGACGATATCGTCAAACGGTCAAAACAAACTCTAAAAATGGCACGGGAAAGGAGGAAACGGATTAAGCGACGGTTTGGGAGCGGTTTTGGAGGTTGAAATTTGAATTTGAATATTTACTAGAGTAAATGTAATTACTAAGGTTTTACTGCGCCAATTTTAGGGTGCTACACTACACGGTGATCAAACTGCCATGGTCTTCCTAATAGCATATGGAAAGCATCCATAGGTAGGATATCACACAGGACCTCATCCTGGTATCTCCTAATATTGAACTTGACTAAGGATTGTTCACTGACCAATGCCCTATGGTCCTTCCGCAACCATGCAATCCGGTAGGGGTGCGAGTGTCTCCTCCTCTCTAACTGTAACTTAGTAACCATTTCTTTAGAGACCAAGTTATTAGTACTACCATTATCTATAACAACATTACAGACCTTACCTAAACATTTGCACCTTGTGCGAAACAGGCTCCTCCTCTAGTCTGGTTCTTCCTCATCATTCAACAAGATTCTCCTTGTGACCATAACTTCTCCTCTCTTTGCCTCCTCAACATGTTCTGATTCAGCACCTTCATCTACTACAATAGCTCTGGCATGACCCTTAGGTCTCCTATTCACCCTCTCTTGGTGTTGGGGACACTCATATGCCCGATTTCCCTCTTCTCCACAATGGAAACAGGTTCCACGAAATCCTCCTCTTCCATATCTACCTCTTCCTCTTTGGTAACCATTGTTCTGATTACGGGTTCTGTAATCATTATCCCCCTTCTGATCCTGACTACAGCTAGCTTCTTCTTTCTTCTCATCTCGTCCTCCATATATTCTTCCACTAGTTCTTTCTCCATGACCTCTTCCTTTTTCGCTTACCCTCAAACCTTCTGTTCAGACTTCTCTTCAACTTTTAGAGCAAACCGGTAAGCATCCTCAATGTTGCTAATCCTAACCGTAATCAACTCTTCTTAAATACTGGTTCTCAATCCATTGATGTAATGGGCTACGTTCTCCTTGTTAGCCTCGGAATGGCCGCTTCCGATTGAGATCCGGTAAAACTCCTCTGTATATTCTTTGACAGATTTGTTTGACTGTCTCAAACTCTGCATCTTTCTCAACATATCCAATTCGTAATCTATAGGAATAAACTCTCTTCAACTTCTCCACCATTTGATCCCTGGTTATCTTTTTCTTTTCGCTTCTATTTCTTTCTAGCTGCACTCCTTTCCACCATATGCTAGCATGGCCTTTCAACTTTGTTTTTGTTAATTTGATCCGATCTGGATCTACAACCTCCTCATACTCAAAATACTCCTCCATATCATTGATCCAATCAATCAACTCCTCTGGATTGAGATTCCCAAAATACGTGGAGACATCAAACTTTGTCTTCTTCCCAATCCGAGATATGGCCTTAACCAATCTGGATTCTACAGGATTCATTGCTTCTTCTTATGATGGATTATCAACCTCCCAAGCTTCATCTTCACTATAATCTTCTCTTCTTGGTTCAATCCCTCTTCGCAACTCCTCTTGCAGGGCTTGCACTTGCCTCTACAAAGTTTTGAAAACTTCTTTAGGTACCACATTTCTCCCACCACCACGGTTTCTTCGTGGAGGCATTCTTCCTCACTCTCTTTTCACAACCCTTCCATAGATCTTGGTGCAAAATGCCTCACTTTTGGCGATCTGCTCACACACTCAGGAATTCCTGCTCTGATACCACTTGATAGGGAGCCAAAATCGCTCACGCCAAATTCTCAATTCTCATTCAACAATTCAGAAAAAGATTACAATAATGGTAGTAGTATGCCAAATAAACTCCTTATCCCGAAAGATAGTGTATAATACAACGTCTTCCGCCCTGGAAGAAAAACAACCTAAACAGGTCCAGAATGGCCCTTCTTGCCTTCACGTCTGCAACTCTATCTTCATAGTTTTCTGACCCTTGTGCATGCCTTCACTTCCCCTTTTAAAATTTCTGGTGTGACTCTCCATTTCCCTTTTCTGACCCTTTGTTTCATTTCTCGTGCCTCTTCGTTGTCTTGGCTTCTAAAACGTCTTTCATTCTGACTCTTGATCTTTGTTTGCTTTCATTGCACCTTGGTGCCACGTGCTTGTCTAGTGCTACCACTGTAAACTCTGTCCACCTATCAATTCATGATGACGTTCGGTATATCCATCGCTCGATAATTTCCTTTGTAACGGCCCCTGTAACTGCCTACCTTTTCTTTCCTTTTGTTTGGTCGCGAAAACGTGACATGTCACGATATTTTTGCTTCACTACCTTCTTGCCCCTTTTCGAGTCACGAAAATGTGACATGTCGCGATATCACGACACTTGCTTTTCGGTCTTCCTGCCCTTTGCGAGTCACAAAATGTGACATGTCGCGATATCGCGACACTTGCTTTTTCGGCCTTCCTGCCCTTTGCGGGTCGTAAAAATGCGACATGTCGCGATATCGTGACACTTTTTCTCTCCTGTGCCTCCTCTCACCTTTTGGTCGCGATAATGCGACATGTCGCGATATCGTGACACTTTTCTCTCATGCGCCTTCCCTCGCCTTTTGGTCATGAAAATGCGACATGTCACGATATCGCGATACTTTTTCTCCTTTGTGCTTTCTCTCGTCCTTTGGTCGTGAAAATGTGACATGTCGCAATATCGCGACACTTTTTCTCCTTTGCGCTTTCTCTCGTCCTTTGGTCACGATAATGCGACATGTCGCGATATCGTGACACTTTTCTCTCTTGCGCCTCCTCTCGTCTTTTGGTCGCGAAAATGTGACATGTCGCGATATCGCGACATCTTTCCTTTCTGGCTCTTCTTTCTCCTTTTCGGTCGCAAAATCATGACATGTCATGATATTGCAACATCTTTCCTTTTTGCCTCCTCCTCGCCTCTCGGGTCACAAAATCGCGACATGTCATGATATCGCGACAACTTTGCTCTTTGCTTTCTCTCTCTATTTTGGGTCACGAAATCATGACATTTTCTTCTCTGGCCCTTTTGGTCTTCTTTCGGTCACAATTTCATGACATATCGTGAAATCGTGACATTTTTGCGTCGTGCCTTCTCTCTCCTTCCTGAGTCGCAAAAACGCGACATGTCGCGATATCGTGACACTTTTCTTTGCCGTGATATCACGATAGCAAGGCAAACACTTAGAAATTTTTTTGTTGATGCAAGATTGCTTTGCTGCCACTGGATGCTCATGCATCAATATTTCTCATTCCCCTTTTGAACCAAGCTGGTTCTAGGAAAATAGGATACTCTCTACCAACAAGTATCAAAAAATAAAGCACCTATTTCAGATCTGCACTCAATTTGGAGCCTTCTCAACAGAAGATTCTAGTTGGCTAAAAATGGGCACTATGTATATTTTAATATCTAGGCATTGCTTCTTCCTGGTAGAAGATTAACACCGTTTATTGGTACCTTCATCCAGGTGGGAAGAAGGTGCTTTTGCACTGGTCTGATTGTAGGCACTATCTCCCTGGTGGAAAATAAGTACCTTTTTTCGTATTGCTGCACTCCTAGCGGGGCACAAGATGCTTGTATATGTTAGGCCTAGTTTAAACTAACTGCCTACAGATTGTATTCAAGGTCATGTCCTGCAAAACTAAACACACAAAAGTAAAAAAATAGAAATCATGGAACCTATACCTAATAGGCCTAAGTTACCCAAGCTACCTATAGATTGCATTCAGGGCAGTAATTCCTACAAAGAAAAAATACACACATAAAGCAAAAAATAAGAATCGTGTGGATCCTACGCTTGATAGGCCTAGGTTTCCCAAGCTGCCTAAAGATTGCATTTAGGGCATGATTTCCTACAAAGCAAATACACAAAGAAAATATATGTTAAGAAAAACATGTTCCATGCATCTTTTCCTCAATTTGTTTTTCACATCTCTTCTTTTTTTTCTCTTTCTTTATTTTTCTCTCTTTTTATGATGAATGTGTGAACATTTATCAAACTATTGGTATGGTATTAAAATATGGGGTCTCTCTCATGCCTATGTTTGATCCAATCTCGTCAAATATTGCTTCATTGTGCGCTATTTCAGACTCCCTATACAAATCCTTCATTTTGTAAAATCTTCATACTCAATTCTTTATTCTGCATGATTTTTTTTATATATTATTGAACAATGTAATAACATTCATCATGTTGTTGGTTGTAATATTGAAGGTGGGCTCTCTTCCATGTTTGCAATCAAACTAGCTTCTAGAATTTGGGGCTTATAATAAGATTTTAGTCTATGTTGAAAATTTGATATGACTATGTCTTTATTTGTCCCATCCTCTACTTCATCCAGCACTATGATATGTTGTAGCATGGGAAAAACATCTTCTTGGATGGCCTGAAAACCAGATTTTTCCAATTCATTGGTAGATTGTGCAAGCAGGCAAATGACTATGTTTTTTTACATTTTTTTGTTAAATATCATTTTTCCTACTCTACAACTAATATCAACGTTAAAATTCACCAAAGTGTTGAAAAATGTTAAGCCTGCAATTTTTATCATTAAAATTGGGCTTCTAAGACAAGTTTTGTCTAATATTAAATCAACATGTTGACCTATCACCTTCACTATTTTTTATTGTGGTTCCCATATTGGTTTCTTGAGGCATAAATCCCTAATGGCTTCTTTGTAAATAGACACATCCCTCATAGTTTGAGGAATGGTAACAATAAGATTTTTTAACTATCCCATAATATCAAACTCAGGTTGTATTTTTTTCTAATTTCTCTCAACCTTTCGAGATACGGTGGAATTCCTTCAATGTTTAATTGTTCAACAACACAATTATTTTCTACTTCTACACTAATATGGTACATCGGGTTCATTCTCGCAACTTTGATAAGCTGGTGAATTTAAACTGTTGTCATTGGGATTTGGCTCTAGTTGTGTCGGTAATTGTTTTGACCTTGTGGTAGGTGAAGCTGGTAAGATGGAATTTCCTAATGGTTATGTTTATGGAAGTGGATCCACGAAGTGATTTTTTTTAAGTATTCTTTTATGAGTGCTAGTTTTGCACAACCTGGTCTTATGATCTAGGTGACAGATTCCACAAACTCTCACTTTGCTTTTTGAACATTTATTTTTTTCATGATTTTTTCTACACCTTAAGCAGAAAGAGACAAACGTTGCTTCTATTCCTTGCTTCTGGAATGTGTATGATTGTAAAGCAAGATATGATATAATATTAGTTTTTATACCTTCGAGCAACATTCCTATTTCTTCCTTGATTATGGAGGCTATTATTCCTCATTTTGGTAGTTTTTCATTTTTCTCAAAACAATTTTGGAATAGTTGTTGAATTTCTCCCATTGATGTCATCCTGGTCACTAAATTATTTTGTATTACGTGAATCAAGTGGAGGGAATTTTCTCTTTGATAAATACTTCCAAAATATCCTGAGCTTATGGCTTTGGGGTGTCTTTTATTCCCTCAATAAATTGTTCATTGGATTTTCTAGGCCTTTGGTTGACTCATGCTTCTCAAATAAGGGATCTACAGGTAAGGTAATTTGAATGTTTTTTTTCAAACTAACTAACCTATGGATCTTAACACTACAGTTTTGACACTCCTCGATAATGGTACCAAAATGTTGGGAAAAACATTGGTTACAAATACAACTAATTTATTGCCTCCATTTAAATTGTCATACTTGGAAAAGCTCATAAACTTGTGAGTAGCACACATAGTATACGCGTGTAGTGTGGAGAATGAATCCCTTTGTACCTATTGGTTTTGTGGAGAAATTGTTGTTCGTGTATGTTTAGTTCATCCAAACCCAAAAAAACTAAGTGCAAGAAAATAAATAAACTAAAATTAAGATGTTGGAAATAAACACACGGTTGAAAGTAAATTGCGGGGACTTAAACACACATGCAGAAATAAATAAAGTAGGAAATTGCATAAATAAATTAAGCAGGAAAAAATCACACAACATAAATAAATAAAAGCAAAAATAGGGGAGGATTACTGCTTGGAGTGGGCCCAAGCTTCTACAGATGATCCACCTGATTGACTACGTAGAAATGACACTCTTAATCCACACAAATAGAAGAACATTCAAACTTTATTATAAATTATACAATACAATTGGCAATTCAAAATTTGATGATTACTTGATTGACCTTTTCTTAGGAATGGTCTATTTTCTTATATAGAATGCAACCAATCCTATTACAAAAATAACTTGGTCTATTTTAATCATACAACGTGATTTGCTACGATCGTTTCATGCATAGTTGTTATTTTCTTCTATTAAAAGCATGGCCATTTGATTTTAATCACCAAAGGATAAGTTCAATGCTCCTTAGGTGTATACAACAAACTATTTCTAAAAATGGTACTTTTATTAAACATTACATGGTCAACCGGTCAACCATAAATATAGAATATATGCGCTTATTCTATTTTAACCATAATTCATGATTTTAATATGCATAGAAAAGAATGATTCTTCATTATATTTTTGCAACAACTTCCTTCAAAATTGCATGGTCAATTGGTCAACCAATCAACATTGATTTGGTCAACTGGTCAACATTGAATTGGTCAACTAGTCAACTCGTCAATAGGAGTCAAGCGTTGGGAGACAGGTCGGGAGTTAGGTGTTGGGAGATAGATTAGGAGTCAGGCACCAGAATACAAGTTAGGAATCAGGTTCTGGGAGTTAGGCACTGGGAGACAAGTCGAAAGTCATGCACCGAGAGATAGGGGAGTCAGGCACTAGGAGAGAGGTCGAGATTCAGGCACTGGGAGACAAGTTGGAAATTAGGCTCCAACTTGATGCTGGGAGTTAGGTGTTAGTCTGCTGCGGGGAGGCAGGCATCAACCTGTACCAGTGACCATAGTTCTCTTCAAGATGTATTCGTGCATTATCAATTCTGAATGGAATGTTGACTCCAAAATGCCAAATTAGTAGCAAAAACCTGCATCTACGCACATTTTCCACTAAAAACACCAGTAAAGCATAATACTTCATTTTCTATTAATTATAAGCAAAAGTTATATAAAAATACATCTCTAATGCTAATTAAACCAGTAATGATGCCCTTATAAATGTACATATAATGAGCATTTTTGGTGCTCATCAATAGTCATAATTATGTCTATAGAACATAGAGCCTTTTGCTTGGTTGATGAAGAAGAAATGTACCTAAATAGACTTATACAAGAGAATGATACAAACTCAAAACATAAAGTTTTTTGTTAAGTATGAGGAGTCCTTACAAATGCTTATTATAATTAGCATTGCAATTTATAGATGCTCTATTTTGTAGATATATAGTAACAACAACCATAAGTAATGAAAGAGAATGTAAGAAGAATGAGAAGGCAGATATGTCTTAGGTTCTTGAGCTTTTAGTTGAGAATAAAATAATTTGGAAGCTATATTTCTAGAATATGTAAAGTTAAAAGAGATGTATAAGGTGAAATGCTTTAGCTTTTAATGAATATTAGTAGTATCAAGAAACAACCAAGAACCTGCTTCTTGTGCCTAGAAGATTAGGGACTAGTTATTGAAGTCTACAAATGGTTAAACTAGTCTAGCAGTTTGGCACTATGCATTGCAATGACCAATTGATGATGGCATTTTCTTTTAGTCGCTAGCAACTTGTTTTGTTTTGCATAGGTGTCAACCTAATTGGAACCAAGGATTTCGTGCTAAAACAATCATGGAACCAAAGTGTGGTTTGGCACTAACCTATTTGGTAAATATTCTAAATAGAAACCAAGGTGGACAAGCTTTAATGTATTTTACATCATGGCCTATGAAACCTTGAGCAATTTGTATTTTTCTTAAATCACTTTTATATATGAAATTTTTACATACTCTAAACATTAAGATTACAACTCATAGTAAATGTAAGATTATGTTCTTTCATGGTGTAACTAGGAATTTATGAAGAGAGTAAGTGGATTTAACCTACAATTATTTGAGGAGCAAATCACTATTGTATTTTAATTATTTAAAAAAATTAGTGTCCTTATACTAATTATTTGTATAAATATTTTGATTTTTTTATATTATAGGTCCATGTTATGTCATAATTTCCTAAGATATGAAGGAAGGAATAAGCCCCCTTTTAAAGTTCTCTAAGTTTATTTCATCAAACTTTTAGTAGTAATCAAGTGCCATTAGCTCAACCATTCCTCAACATTTAGGGAAGAGACCAAGGTTCAAATATTTCTAAACTATACATGGATAATATCCAAGCTTTTTTCTAATAATGCAATATGGGTGGAACCCGTTTCAATCCCATATAACCGATTGAAATTAAAAAAATATTAGTAGTATTTGATCATTATATATATGTAGTAACAAAACTTAAACTTAGTCTCCACCTTAAAAATCCATTCTTTTATTAACTATGGTCATGTCATTATCTAGTTCTTTAGCAATACGATAGTTTTCTAAAGTTTTTAAACAAAACAAATTAAACTTGTACTTATATTATAAAAAATAAAATCCAACTCTAAGTTTAAATTTTTTTATACAAATACTATAAATATAAATAATTGTTTTTAAGTTTATAAATTATTATTTTAATATAAAGACATAATCTTTAACAACCTATCCTATATAATTTGTTTGAAAATTTGATTCAAGAATGTTACCATTATCACCCTCCTCACTATCCTCACTATACAAACAATACAGTGTAAAGTGGACCACAAGTTTCTAAGAAATTGAACCTAAGTTATCTACTAACAAGTTATCATCTACAATCATAAAATCTATATTAAAAAAGATCTTCTCAACCATCTTCAAAAATCTTAATTTTGAATGTATAAAATACCTAATAAATATTATTAAATTTCAATTTAACTTTTAAAAAATTATTCATGAATTTCATTGTTACTATTTTGATTGTATGGCATGCCTATAGCTTAGAAAAGAAGATTAAGAACAATGAATAAGATAAAATATTCATCTCAGACTATCTAAAGATGAGTTACTAATAAATACGGTGTCCACAAGAATCACAAGGCCATCATGATTAAATTTGAAAATCACCAGATGCAAATACACTGCTACGTCCTTTTTCAACAAATAACATTTTTTTTTTTTAAATCTTTTTAAAAAAACAAAGTCTCTAGTCAAGGAAATTTGAGTTTACTTCAAAAAAAATCAAACCAAAACGATCACCAGTAAACACTCAGCATTTTTTTTTAGTTCTCGGTATTTACGAGTATAACATCTTTAAAAAGTAAACCACGTGTTTTCTCACGATTTTCACAAACTATGATTTTCTTTGTTGATATTTTGTTCCAAGGCTCCCGGAATGATAATTATTAGTATTTGGATCTCTAATATAGTTAAAGAATTACATGAAACTTGTAATTTCCATGCCCAGAAGAGGATGATAATAAAATACTGAGCAGAACTCTTTTCAATAACTTAATTAAAAGCTATTTTGAAGATTCAGTGTGAATACTTTTACGTTTGTATTTCAATCATGGGCTATGGACTTGAAAAGTAAAGCATGGTTTATGTTTTCTCCTTCCAATCTCAGTCAAATTTGAAGATTCAGTGTGAATACTTTTACGTTTGTATTTTAATAGGGCTATGGACTTGAAAAGTAAAGCATGGTTTATGTTTTCTCCTTCAGTCAAATTTGTACAACAGAAAGAACTGTGTTTCTTGGTCCTTATTTCTGTTTCACAGGAGATTATTTATTTGAACATTTAAATAGATTTGAATGCTTTGTTCTTTGAGAAATTGTTTTGATTGTGTTGGAGATTTTTAATGCTTTAAGTGAAAATTGTATGCATTGTAATTGTGTGAAAATGGTGTATTTTTTTTTTAATTAAATAAAGAATAACATTTTTCTCTTTAAACATTATTCCTATGCTGTATATCTGACTATTGCTTAAAGTTGAGACCAAAAGTTACTTTTCTGATAACTATGAATTGCAATAATCTTGTCTTTGACTGCCTTAACACCACAACCATTTACGAGCATAAACCTAAACATTTTGTAAAAAAAAAATATAAATTACTTGCATTTCAATGTTGTAATAAGTGAATAGAGTTTATCTGAGGCGAATTGATAAGTTGAGATGTTGGTTAATATGAAATGCCAAATTCTCATTGCGTGTAGGTCAATGTAGGTCATTTACCTCCCATTATTATGTAGATCTTGCAGTTAATTCCTTATAAGGGTTAAATATTTGAGTTAATTTAACCGATATTTTTGGGTAGACTTAGAATAGGATGATATTAATTTAATTAAATAAATTTTTTATTGTTTTATTTCCAATTAAATTGGTTTTAAAGTTTAGAACAAAATAATTTAAAAATTATTATTATATGAATATTTTGATTTACATAAATTTATAAGATTTAAAAAAAAAAAAAATTAATTATTGTCGACAGGTAGTTGTCCTGATGGTGGTTGTTATATTTTAGTATTTTATTTTAATAAGATAATTTATGTTAAAAAAAATAGTAAAAATAGAGTAATGTTATATTTAAAATTAAGTTGTTAAAAACAATTAAAAAATAATGTATTTTTTCAAAAGCAAGATTGTCACTATCATGTTAAATATTTTATATAATTAACTCTAAAAAAAAATTGTATATTTAAGAAAATTAAAAATAGTATTTATTCAAAAGCAAATAAAATATTGTCATTAACATGTTAAATTTTTTTATATATTTAATTTTTTAAAAATATTGAATAATTAAGAAAATGTGGTCATAACAAATAAAATATTTTAAAACTTTTTAAAATAAATAGGTGCTCATTTCATAATTAAAAAAATGCAAGCTATGATTCATTAATAATTACTAATCATGGCATATCTTTTTCCTGTTCCTCATCTTTTATATGGTTACATTATATATATATTTTTTTTAAAATAAAGGGGTAAAAATTTATTGATAAAAAGTCTGGATTACAAAGTACACCTGAGCCCTCACCCAAGACTCAAATAAGCAATAAGACAGGCTAAATCACCAGACAAGGTCAACTCTCAAAGAAAACCAAAAATAAAAACAAACCACATTAAGTCTAAACATCCTTATGGATCAACTCCCATAGGTGTTGAGACTCCCCAGACGGGAGACTCTCCCAGTTATCAATACTCTGTCCTGAATAAAAACCACATCCGGAGAATGAACACAAATCAAATCACGAACAGCTTTTTGTCTGGGGATCTCTGTTCAACCCCCTTACATTCCATGAAAGTATAATCATTTTTGGGGGTTATAAAAATGGGAGTCCAATGTTCTCACCAAACCCGACTCTACCAAAGTCTCCCCCATTAACTTAATTTTATCCTGGTCTTTCTTCCGACCCACCTTCATATTCTTATCTGAAGCATTTTTTTTAATTATTTTATGTTGCAATCCCAACACCGTAGGAGTTTTACAGTCCATGGATGACTGCATCAGTGCTGTGCCATTTTCTAAGATAACTTCACTTCCAAGGCTAGGGCCAACCATATCACCTATACTCGGAACCAAAGCCCTTTGTTCTTTATTTAAACCCCCGTATCCTGGTTCCCTTGGTTCCACCTCATGAAGAGACAACCGATTTGGTCTTGTTATATCTATAACGGTAGCGATGTTTCGGTATCTCCACACATCGATCAAGATTCTCTAGAATTTCAAAACGATTGAGTCGAGCATCCGGTCAGGTTATCCTTAATGTCTCTTTTTGCCTTTCTTCCTTTGTTTCGAGGTTTTACCGTAACAAAGCCTTCCTTATCCTGATCCCCCTCATTTATCGGGGCTTTTCCTTTATCCATATTTTGTACAGCTTGAGATGGCCCAAGATTTGAAGCCACAGGTAGGACAAACTTAGGGCATTTTCTTTGTAAGTGGCCATATTCATGGCAAATCCGGCAACGAAATGGAAGAGCTTCATAGTCAAGTTTTTGAACCCATGTGGTTGATCCGAACTGTATTTCAATAGAATCTGGAATAGGATTGTTTAAATCAATTTCAACACAGATACAGACAACAAAGATTACCTTTTTATCCAACGTCTGTCCTGACGGCCCAACCGGCTTCCCAAGTAGAAGGGCAATCATATGCAAGATGTCATTTCTTCAAAATTCCAAGGGGAGCCACGGAAGCCGAACCCACATTGGAACCCGTGACGACCGCTCCTCTAATGGGTTGAAACCCACATGCCAGGGTTTAAGAAAGAGTCCCGCTTGGTTACAGAAATAGGGACCTCCTTCAAATGCTTTGTTACAATCCGCAAGACAAGAAAAAACCACCATAAAATAGTTGTTTGCACTCAGCATCACCTCCACATCACCTTCAAGGTTCCAAGTCTTCCTAACCCAAGCCTCCACAAAGGGAAGAGAAATTCGGATGCCCATAAATTTACCAATAAGCGCATGTTTGGTTAAATGCTCCACATCTTCTGCCACCAAGTCTGGTTGAACCACTAGAACCGGCCTGGATTCACATCGTTCCAAACATCCATTGTTCTTTGACAAGCGATTCCTGGCATGCAATGGGAAATCCTGTTCCTTCCAATCATTTTTAAAAGAAATACCAGCCCTAGCATGCACGCTCTGTGACGGACCTGATGCCATCACTACATTCCTCTAGTTGTTCATACCTCCTCCAGAAACTGCTCCCATGCCCGCAGAGCCCCCATGGTTACATTATATTTTTCTTTTCATACATTTCAAGTTTTTTTAAAGCTTTAGTATTATCAAATTTATTTAGAAACATAATTTATCTTAATTTTATCCAGCATGAAAATACATTAAAAAATCGAAGATTTAAAAAATACTCTTATAAGGGAAGCTAAATATTAAGTGTCATCACTTATATCATATTATATTAAATATCAATTGTACGTAATAATATTCCATATTGTATCAGAGATATATTACAATTTTGAATATTAAGTGATTATTTTATATATTAATTATATTTATGAATGTAAGGTGTTCATAGTAAACTATGACTATATCACCCTTTACCATGGTTTTCAAATTATCACATGCTTATGGAGTTTTGAGGGTAATTTTTTTTTTAAGAACTAATATGTAAAACAACATTAATATATCAATAATGATCTGCATATTCAATCACTACTATAATTTATTAAAATTATTATTAAGTTTTATCATTTATATTATATCATATGTAAACCATGTGTAGTAATATCTAACTTAACACACATAGATTTCATGAGTTAATTCTCTTTATATAGACCACAATATAAAGATAAATATATTCCAATTTTAAATTTAAAATAATCACTTACACATTGTTGATGATTACATTTATAAATATAAGGTGGTCTAGTGATTGATAACAAATATTTTTGATAGACAAAGATAGTATTACTATTAAATTTTTTACCATGATTTTTAAATTACCACATGCTTATTTTGTTTTGAGAGGAAGAATGTATTAATATTTATTATAATTTATAAGTAAAAATGGAACAATAATACATCAAAATGATGTACATATTCAATTACACTTAGAAGAATATTTTAATGCCATTAAATTTGACAAAGTACAACACTTTCACAAATTTTATTTTACCAAATATAAAATTAGAGCTAATAAAATAATATCATCATGCAATAGCAATACTTTAATAATAATGATAATTTTTTTTTGTGAACAAGATTAAGTGCATATCATAGTAAGTTTCTATAACTTCATTAAAGAAAAAATATCAACTTATATATGCATTAAATTGTCATAATACCAATGTTATTCAATTAACTTTATACACAACTCATTCTAGTAGTCATAATAGCTCTCATTGTTAATGGATTTTAGATAATTTACCATGAGTTTTGGAGCATATTAAGGCCCACTAATAGAATTAAAAGGATTGCATCTAGTGGTAAAAGGTAAAGTAAATTTTAACATCCAAAACAACATTCTCATGAAGGATATTCATATTATCAAACCATGTTCCAATTATTGAAATATGGTGTACAACCTTACTTCCAATAGTAATATAACCTTGGACCTCCTCTTTAGAGTTTCAAAGTCTTCATTGTTATGCCCACTAAGGCAAAGAAGATACAATACAAACACAAATAATAATAGAAATTTTTTTTACATTGAAACTCACATTATATCTCACCTATATATACATAGAAAATTTTCTTGCAAAATAATTATAATTACTAATTTTTTTATGATATAATAATAACAATAATAAAAACAAAGCACTAGATATTTAGTTGCCTCATTTTTGTAGTATTAAGTTTCATGTTTTTTTTTATTTAATGGAAGAAGGGGTTTTGAAAGGATCCCCAAACCTTTTACAACAAAGAAGCATAAGCTTCCAAGGAAGAACCAAGAGAAACCAACAAGGAGCGAACCCACCTAGGGGAGTCAAGAAACAAGCACAAACTTAAACTGAAAACTAGCAGTTGTTTTGAAAATATGCTCTAGGTTGTATACAAATTTAGCACCTCAAACTTGTAAAAAAACTTCAACTGTTGTTTAAAGCTCTAGGAAACAAACTACATTAACAGAAATTGGGATTGGATCTCTTTCCCCTAGCAAAGGGCTAGGAAGGTTGACAATTTCCAACATCCATCTTCAATAGAGACTAAGAGCCATTGACGATCTCTGACTCTGTCTCCTTTTTCCTCAGAGCTTTAATTGATGGTCTCCCAACATTATGCTCTACCCCAACATCTACAAATCCCTTTTTAATACTTCTTGGATTAGGGACAAGAAATCCCTTCTCCAAGAAGGGTTTCGAGGGATATTTATGACTTCTAGTTTTAGGGCCTGGGGACCCTTTCTCCAATTTCACCACCCTTTCGACAAGAGTGGATGGGGGAGGATTTACCAAATCTGATGAAACATCCAACCTAGGGAGATTGAGGCAATCAAGACAATGGAGAAGTGGCACTTACCTGTTCAAAGTGTTTTTGAATCTCACATTTGAAAAAATATGGAGGCACATCACGATCTTCGACTACGGGAGGCATATCACCCTAAAATGGAGGTACAACTCGACCTTCAACCAAGGGTGGATTCTCACTTTGAACAAAATCAAAACCTAGAATAACTTCCTCAACTTGCTGGAATGCAATGGGCTTAGATTCTTGGTTATATTGGAACAAAAATTAGGGTGATTCTCATACACAATGGGTTGGGTCCAAGACCCTAAGCTCAAAGTGAGTTTAATAGAGGATGGAATATTAGATTCCAGATCCGCATTTATGTGCATTCTTGCATAAATAATTCTTGATTTTGCTCTAGTTGCGGTATCGATAGAATTTCAAGGGTTTCTCTTAGCTAGATTTACTATTCCTCTTGAGTAGATTTATCCTTCAAGCTTGTCTTTGTTTGGGAACTCAACACCGATTTCTTCATGGGGCACTGTCCCAAAAGATGACCATCATATTTTCAATTGGTACAAAAATTAGGGTGATTCTCATACACAATGGGTTGGGTCCAAGACCCTAAGCTCAAAGTGAGTTTAATAGAGGATGGAATATTAGATTCCAGATCCGCATTTATGTGCATTCTTGCATAAATAATTCTTGATTTTGCTCTAGTTGCGGTATCGATAGAACTTCAAGGGTTTCTCTTAGCTAGATTTACTATTCCTCTTGAGTAGATTTATCATTCGAGCTTGTCTTTGTTTGGGAACTCAACACCGATTTCTTCAAGGGGCACTGTCCGAAAATATGACCATCATATTTTCAATTGGAACAAAAATTAGGGTGATTCTCATACACAATGGGTTGGGTCCAAGACCCTAAGCTCAAAGTGAGTTTAATAGAGGATGGAATATTAGATTCCAGATCCGCATTTATGTGCATTCTTGCATAAATAATTCTTGATTTTTCTCTAGTTGCGGTATCGATAGAATAGAAATCAGTTCACCCACCACCTTGGTTATACCATGCAAATCATCAACATGCCAATATTGAAAAGGAAAGCTAGGGGTCCTAACCCAGAAAGGGGTTGTATTGATTTTTTGTGTATCCAAAATTTGGGCTCCACTAATGTAGGAAGAGGCCCCACTTCCCAATGAACCATGGACATCCGTAGAGGACCCACCTAGAATCCTCTTCACAATTGAACTTGAACATGAAAAATCTGTGGGAAGAGCAACGATATCAAGGTGACTTGAGGCCGCCATTTGAATAAAGCCCACCTACTAACATCATCCAGACTCGATCAAGAACCCAAAAATTTGCCCACTAAATTGAAGGCCCCATCCTCCATCATGAGATTAATCAGACCCTCAGGAACACAAAGGATGTCTTCTACCGAAGAAATTTCAAAAACACTATCTGAAAAACACAAACCTAAATGAGATAAACTATCGCTGCAAACAAAGATCCAACACTAGATCAAAGGGATTTTGGATAGAAGCCCCAGAGAGACCCCATTCATAGAACCACCTTGTAGGGAACCCCTAGTTTTGATAAGTAGAAACATCCTATTAAATCCAATTTAAAGTTGTTAAGTTCTTTACTAATTTTTGAGAACTCTAGTGTTCATATGAAATCTAAGGAAGATTTCTTACAACCTTTTATAAATAGAATCTTTATTTTATTCAATTTATTTTTTCTTAGGAAAAAATCAATAACTTTAATTTTAGAGTTTGAAAAAATTATATCCACATATAGGCCTTACTAAAGGGTCTCATCAAGAGTTATTTTAAAATCTTTAACAATGACTCAAATTTCTCTAAAATATCAACCCTAATACAATAAAAACTATAAACAACCTATTTCAAGCCTTCATTTATTGTATAGAGTATAACCAAGTTATCTTAATGATATAACCTTAATTATTAATGTGTTTTATAAAATCAATGTTAAACTTTATATAAACAAAATTTGACTTTAATTAATAATTTTGATATAAAATTTTTAATAATAACATTAGTTTAGGTTCAAAGAGCGGGGTGGGCGAGTGTGTGATGGCTTTGTGCTAAATTCCCTATTGATAAGTATAACTCTCAAATTTAAAGGGTTCATGGTTGGGAGGAGACTGCTCAGCCCTGTATGTGGGTCATAGGGGTTTCTCACAATAACCAAATCCAAAAAAAAAAAAATATCACCCCTAATAAATTTTATATTTACCATTGAATAACACCAAAGAATATCACATTGTTAACCTATAATTCATTTAAAAATAAACTTCTATACTAAAAACTTTATAATTTATAAGCTAATTTTAAAGTATAGCTCTCACTTGAGAGGGGTCATGGTTGGGAGGAGAATGCTCAACTCTTTATGTGGGTCATAGGGGTTTCTCACAATAACTAAATAAAAAATTTAATCAAATCATAAGCACCTCTAATAAATTTTATATTTATCATAGAATAACACCAAATAATATCACATTGTTAACCTATAATTCATTTAAAAATAAACTTCTATGCTAAAAACTTTAAACTTTATAAGCTATGATATTTAATAATTTTAAAATATAGTAAATCAATCCTAATAAAAATTAAATAGCATTTTAATATAAAAACTTTAAATCAACTAATCATAAATAATACTAAATAAATAAAAATAAAATTTACAATAATGTTCTTTTAAGGTTTAGATTAATATATTTATTACATTGTGATAGTAAAATTTGAATCTACGTCTCTAATTTTTATTATAATAAAATTTGAATTTGAGTCTTTAAATAAATTTAAATGATTAAATTCATATTATTTAATTTTATTTATTTTTTGATAATTTTTATTATATTACTTTTTATTAGGAAAAATACTAAATTTTAATTTTTTTTAATTTAACGAAAAACTTTTTTGGGGTCGTCTTGGTATAAAAACCACTACTAGGGGGTTCTACATCGTCAAAATCACCTAGAATACGAAAAACATTTTACTGGGTCGCCTTGGTCTAAAAAACCACTACTAAAAGGTTCTACATCGTCAAAATCACCTAAAATTTTGGGTACCGATATGCGTTTCACAAGGTGGAGATTCGAACCAAAGAGCTCCGTTAAAGGATTGCCCCACCCTCTCCATCTCACCTACAACACATAGGTAATTCTAATTTACACTTTGTAAGAAAATATATCATACCTCCACATGCATTTAAAGTAACATATACCATTTAATTTTTTTAAATAAGTTTTTAAAAATATTTTTTTATAAGGGTTAGTGGTTTTTAAATGAATAATATATTAAAACTTTTAAATACTTTTCAAAAGTGTTAAATTGCAGGTCCAAACAACATAATGGTTAAACTTTGATCTCCTTGCAATGGTTTTAAAGTTTAAACTATGATCTATCTTAGATAAGTTGGATCGTAGATAAGTTGGATGGTAGTGATAGAGTGTTTCTCTCGATTGATTGAGTTTGGTTGAATATAGTTGACTTCTTTTAACCCAACAAATATGGTTTATAGGGTTCATACCATGGTTCAATGCTTAAGACATACGAGAGCTAAGGTTTATAGTCCCAACATTCAATGATGTTACCAATTCCTTTATGTATTATAGAAAAAAAATTGTTAAAGTATATTTTGAAATATAACGGCTAGGGTTTATAGTCCCAACATTCAATGATGTTACCAATTCCTTTATGTATTATAGAAATTTTTTTTTTAAAGTACATTCTGAAATAAAAGTATGTGATCATTACTACTAATACAAAGTCTTATGATGTCAATGAAGTCATGGTTCAATGCTAACATATAGTGCTAACATATAAATATCTAACTCACACCAAAATTCAAATCCAATTAACACTAAATAAAATTATATAATTTAATATAACTAATTTAATGTAAAAAGGAAAAGAAAACCCTTTCAAAACTTTACTTTAAAAAATACAAAATCCTAAAAAAAAAATTAAAAACATACCTATACAAACAACAATATTAATAGTGATATTAATCTATATAGTAATATTAATCTATACTTTTTATCTAGAATTAAGATAGTAAGTTAACTTATTCTTACACAAACTATGTAAATTAAACAATAAATACTATTAAAAGAGATCAAAATTTGTATTTTGATATTATTAATAAGATAAATTAAAAAAAAAATAATATTATGTCTCTTAATGAGACTTTAAAATTCATAAATTAAAAAAAAACAAATATTATTGAGACATAAACATGTACCAGCAATAAAATTTGTATTTTAATATTATTAAGAAGAATTTAAAATTTATAAATAAAGAATATATATATTATTGAAACATAAGAAAAAAAAAACAAATATTATTGAAACATAAGCATGTACCAGCAAAACTTTTTAAAATAAATTGTAAAATGAGAACAAAAATAAAAATAAATAAAAGCGCAAGCAAGCTTATAAAAGTTTAATTAAAAAAAAGCAGATCGTTGATTTTGGTGAAGAAAACTTTCTATATTTTCAAATGGAAGCAATTGCAACTTTTATATATAATATTATACAGACTACCTCAACAAATCAAGGAACTAAACTTCGACAAGTTTTATAGTGGTTAAATGATGCTGTTCAGATCTTTGATTCAGATCTATTAAATCTGGGAATCTCGTTAGACTCTGATAGTAGGAGGAGAAAAAAAAAAAAGATTAACAATGAATTTAACCTTCCTCCAACTCATAGCCACGATTAATATGAGTGTTCAAACTTTACTTATTTCATTCCTTGTTATAGGAATGAAAAAAATGAGGAGCATCTTGGAAACCTAGGAAACCTAAAGCAAACACTATGCAGTCGAACAAATACTACATAGCAAAAGCCCATATAATGCATATGCAATCATTTTAGGGAAAAAAATGCACGATGTTCATAGATTAAACATGGAGTTGTTTGAACCGAATCATCATACGTACGTTTCCTTTAACGAAGACGAATTTTATGGACCAGATCTACGTTTCCTTTAACGAAGACGAATTTTATGGACCAGATCGTTCATAAGGATTGTATTCAAATAACAGAAACCCGACAATAAGAGGGACACTATGAATTTAGGTCACTGGGTATTCATCAATGCAAAGTCAAGAGAATCTTTTGTACATATAATTTAGGCTTACTATTTCGATGGTGTGTGGAAACCGTACTTAGAAGCCATGTCCATGATGGCACGTTTCAGTGCTTCTGCCTCAATATCTTGGTCATCTTTCGTCTGCAGGCAATTTCAACCCCTCATCAGTAAAGATTCCAAAACAGCCAAAACATAATTATTAAACTTTAGATATGTGATTTTAGATTTTATGTCAGAATACCTTTGTGATCACAGTATTGATGATGTGGCCATCAAAGCAGACGAGACTGGAATTTTGAAGCTCTAGTAATGGGACAGACTCCAGGGTTTTTGTCAGGTACACCAATACGCGCGGCTCCTTTTTACAAAACATTCGGATATGAAACATTCTCTCCTCTATCTTGGAAACATCAATCTGTAACACACAAGACTAACACACTTTTTAGTAGATAGTTCAATGACTTCACTGAAACAAATCAGCTGAGAAGTACTTACGTGAAGTGCTCTCTGACCATGGGAGGGACCTTCTATTTCAGCGGTGGCAGCCTTTGGCATATATGTTTTGGGAATTTGAGACTTGAAATCCTGTGTTTGGTCATTGTTATCGTCCCCCTCAGCTATGGCAGATGTACCAGATGAAGAAGAGCATTCGTTGTTGGCCTGAAGCGCAGTAATCTCAGCCTCAATTTCTCTCGCTTGCTTCTGCAAGTCTTGGATGTACTTAATTGCATCTCCTATAATAGATGCCTTGTCCATCTGCTTGGAATTTATAAAGATCGCAATTACAAACAGTAGCCTTTTGTTTATAAAGATCACAATCACAAACAATAGATAACTTGTCCATATGCTTGGAATTTATAAAGATCACAATCACCAGTAGGCTTTTGTTCCCCTACATACATCTATATTACTGTTTTGATTTTTTTTTTATTTAGCTATTTAACTGGAACTTATACCTCATATCTGTGCCATATATCTGACCATTGTATTTTTATATACGATGCTGTATGACTTCTTGCAAGCCTGGCTGTTCTTTTTCAGTATGCAATTTGCTTTACAGGGATTTTCTGTCAAATTTGTCAGAGAGCACTATGGATGTAAGTTATATTCAAATTCCCCTCTCTCTGATTGCAATCAAGCATTGAGTAAATTATTATTTTAGTCGTTCGAGGCCAAAGCATCCTGGGCTGGGCCGCCACCAGAAGATCTATTAGATCTCAACAACTTTAGGCTAAATGCCCACCTGGAGTGGTCTTATCGAATTGCATAAGCGTCTAGCAAACGGCGTCATTCGGGCAGGAATGCAAACTGATTTTCTTTAAATTAAATTTGTTCATTTTTTAACTTTCAACATATCTAAATCGGAATCGTGTCTTTGCAATTTAAAGAGGTCAGCAGTTGAAATCTCAACTACTTTGATAAATAAATTTCAATCTTTACTAAAAATAAGCAACTGCAACTGCCTTATACGCTGACTGCTTTGAAGGTGTCATTTCCGAGCTCTTATTTCTTTGTATTTTGATTTATTTGTTGTGTTGCAATATTACCATCAAAATATATCCATTTTCAGACAAAATTTTACTTATACCGTTACGGTCAAACTGCAAGGGCTACCATGGCCAACGAGCAAATAGAAATAAGCAGGAATTCAAGAAGAGTGAAGGATTTCTCAGCATTCTTTTCTTCAGTGTTAAAAGGAACGAGCAAACAGAAACAAGCAAAGAACTCGTGAGGAAAGAAGAACTTCAAGGGATTGCACCTGTAAACCATACGATTTTTTTATCACCTTAGGGTTTGTACGAGGTGGAATGTGTTTTATATAGAGAGAAAATCAAGAGTTGAATCTTCAAAGCGGAAAGCAATCAATCCACATATGTAAAATATAACTACAAGCATCTCATATTAATGGCCACATTTGTGTCTGGTATGAAATTTACTAGAACAGAAATACTTTGAGAGAACTTCAGGCTAATGAGCCTGCCTCCAACAATATATTATTTTTTGCAAAAACGAGCATAATAACTTCGATAGAGCTAAGCCTGAAGTGAGTTTTTCCCTACCTTAGTGATGTAGGGAACAAGGGAACGCAAGGCGTAGAGCCTTTCATTCAGTTTCCGACGCCGCTTCCTCTCGGAAACCAGGTTCTTGGCGGCCGTGGCCGCCGTGGAGCGCGCCGGATCCCACAAACCCCTCGTTCCTTCGTCCGTGTGATCACTCTCGTCGGAAAAGTAGTCCTCCTGTTTCTTCGGAAGGCGGCTGCTGATCATCACGCCCCCCTCGGAAACCACGTTGGCCTCAATTCCGGCCAGGGAATCCGCCAGACTCGCGTATGAATCTCCTTCCTTCCAGAGGCACTGCAATTGATCATGACCGGCGGTCGTGTAGCTCCAGGCGTCCGCATCAGAAACATTTACACCGGTATTATTCCCCGGAGGTTTCAGATCCGCCATGGCTGCAGCGACATTATTTGAGCAAGAATACCCCACGCCACTAACCGAGGCCTGAACGGCGCCGTAAGGGCCACTGGTGACTTCCATCATGTCGAAATCCGGCAGCGATACGCTGCTCAGATAATCGAAAGACTCCATTCCCCCCATTTCCAAAAACGGATGCTGTGATGCTTGTTTTTCAAGTGTCTCCGGCCCAAATACCTAAATATTATCGTTACCGCACATGATATTCATTGGAACGGTGCAAGTATGAAAATGGATGCAGATTTTTAGACTAGAAAGGAACAGATGTTGCCAGAAAACAGGCCCTAGGTCAAACTGCGTAGAAGAAGGCGTCAAGTCCCCATGGAACCGCGTGTCATCGTACTGGTTTAAAAACATTATACATGTGGCCGGTGAATAATTTATAGCGTGGATGGCCCTTGAGGTTCTCGTGGGCGGTTTGTTTATTCCTCACGTCCATTTCAAAGCCGCTGTCGGCACAGAAGCGGTAGGAGAGCTCCCCATGTTTTCCAGGGTTTTTCCACAAATTTTTCTTGTGCGGCATTACTAGCTGGGTCCAGCTATTGATAGGACCGTAGAAAATGCTTAACTGCTTATATACGCAATGACTAAAAGCTGGAAAACTGTTGACGTAACACTCCGAATGGTATGTTGATTTCGATCGTGTGACATGAAATGTGAGCTGACTTGGAATAAGTGCTTGGCATTTAGTTTTTTAAAAGATTTGTAGGAAGGTTCCAGAATATAAGAGGGGTTGGGGTTGTATTAGACTTTTTAAAAGTTTTTAATGTTTAATTATTTAATTTTATTAAAATTAAATTATTTTAGCGTGTGTGCGTGTGTGAGGGGTGGGTGTGTGGTGGTTTTGTGTCAAATTTCTTATTGATAAGTATAGCTTTTAACTTTAAGAAGGGTCATAGTTGAGAGGAGACTGCTCAATCTTATACCTCAATCATAAAAGTCAATCATAAAAGGTTTCTCACAATAACCAAATAAAAAAAAAAAATTAAATTAAATTATTTTATGAAAAATATTTGAAATATGTTTATTTAAAAAAAAAAAATTTAATAATTAAAAATGATAGCTCATAATGTCTCAATTGTATTTGAAATCTTACTTTTTAAAAATATTAAATATTTTGTAATTAATTTTTCAAATGTGCTTAAAAAAATAATTTTAATAATAAATAAATAAATAAATAAAAAATAAAAAAGTTGTTTTGTGTCTAAAGCGATGGTTTTGGCTTTTCAAGGTTCAAACCACAGTGTGGATGAGTGTGTGAGGAGGTGGGTGTGTGGTGGTTGTGTGTTAAATTCCTTATTGATAAGGATAACTCTCAACTTTACATCGATCATCGTTGGGAGGAGATTACTAAATCCTATGCGTTGGTCGGAAGGATTTCTCACACTAACCAAATAAAAAAAATTATAATATGCAAATAAAATTATAAAAATCAGATAAAAGCTTGTTAATGGTAGGATGTGACAGTTCCAGTATTAATGGTGATTCCAAATTTTGAGTAAATTTTTTAAAGAAAATATAACAAACATTTAAAAAAAAAATGATTTTTTTTAATGAAAATTTTTAAAATTTAAAATTAAATAATTTATATGTGAATAAAACTATAAAAATAAGATAGAAACTTAGGATGTGATGGTTTAAATCACTCTGAAGAACGTTTAGGTAACATTAAGGAAACATAGTGAGAAGTGACTTGCATAGAGGTGAAAGAGTGAGAAGTGAAGAAAAATGACGTTAGAAAAATATAAGGTGATTTGTTTGTCATTGGATTGTTTTAATCAATAAAAGTTGGCACTACTTTAGAATATTGGAAGGATGATTGGTGACCTAAATGTTTTGCAAATTGTCTGATCACAATGATCGATAGCCCATGTTTTTTTGTAAAAGTTTTGACCAACCATAGGAGTCAAAAGTTTCACAAACCGCCCAACCAAGGATCAATGGTCCATTGAGTTTCAAGAAGTTCCCAAGGGTGGAGGATAACTAAAGTTTTGAAATATGCTTATGAAGAGAAGGGAGAAGAAGCACCATGGATTATCTGACTAAAAAATAATGACCTACAAAACATTGAGATGATTCCAAGGATAAATAGAGTGAAAAGTTTCTAGGGATGAAGCATCCAAAAGAGTGCAATGGAAGATAAAAGAGGAGTTTTGAAGACATTTCCATAGAAGTTTAGCAAGCCGCAAAAGTTTTATAAAAGTTTGACATGAAAAAATAAACAAATTTTTTGTAGACCGTCTAATTAGGAATCAATGGTCCACATCGCTTTAGAGAAAGAGAGAACAAAAGGAAACATGTACTCTAAGATAAGGGGGTAGAAATTCTAATAAGATTGCAAAAGAGGCCAACAAAGAAAATTAGTTCAACATGACATGTCTATAAGGGATAAAAGGTGATAATGGTGGCCAACTAGAACTCACAACTAATCCTAGAGATTTATTGTTGGTACAACTCTTAGAAAAGCAATGGAACTCATTAAATGAGAAATTGCTAAAATATCTAAAACCACCTACTTGCACCAATTGGTATTGACAATTCGAGGAGAATGGTTGACCTATTGCAGGTATAAATGCCACAGCCACAATAAGAGTACCCTCGATTCTGACAACATTGATTATAGTGGGTGTCTTTGCTTAGTCTCTAGGATCCCTAGGATGGTAGTTGAAAATATTAGCAGTAGTTGCACATCTAGAGGCTCAAAATCATTTGGCATTGGTGATGCTAGGTCCAAATACCTTGAAGGATTAAAATGATGTAATGTGGATATGGTCTGGGGAGCAATAAGAAGGCATTGTTTAACTCTTACACAAGTGTTGGAGGGAAAAGTCTCCATAGTGTATCTATAAATAGTAGATTGTTATAAAATTGTAGACATTGGTTAGTTGTTTATTCATGCCCTTTGTCAGGCCTTATATGTAACTTTCCTTTCATTTTCTTCTATATAACAGTATGGGCTCGAGCCCTAAGTCATTATGTAGGTAATATTTCAATCCCTTTATTTTTATATAACTATAATGTAATAATTGTTATATATATCTATATATAAGAAGTTGTGATTGTTTGTCTTTTTGTCTTATTACTTATGTGTATTTGTATTTGTGCTTAATTATTGATGGTTTGAGGAAATTGTGTTCACTTTGAGTTGTTGGTAAACAATTAACGTGTTCATCTAATCCCAATGTTGTGCAAAATAATCTCATGATCTTGATGCATCACCCTTGGTTAGCTTAGGACTTTTACTTTTCATTGTATTATTCCTTGTGGTTTTTCTTTCTCTTTTCCTTTGTGTATGAAATCTAGTTAGATAAGTGAGCATTGAAGACCACATCCTATAAGAAGTTGACCTTTTAAAAACCTTAGAGGTCATCCTCCAAGTTGTGTCCCATGATTGTTGAAATATGACTGTAATCTCTCCTTAGTATAGTTGGCATATATTTTCTACGTAGCTAACTTAGGAGGCATTCTAGAATAGGGCTGCATTTGGACTTGGTCTAAGTTAGGAAATAGGCTCTTATTAGTGTGAGAGAATAATGGAGCTCCATATTTTTTTGAGCCCATATTTGTATTTCTCAATTCTATAAATTGTAGTCCGTGAGTGCAAATCAATACAATGAACTAGAATATTCATTTGGTATCAGAGCCAACATGAACAATTATTCTTTAGAGTATTGCCATCACATTACGTGAGTTCAATTTGTTGAAGAAAGAAAGCTATTGAGTTTTGTGTGCATAGAACGTTGCGTTGTATTGAGAACTTTTTGTTGTAGATGACTTGCGAGCAAGCCTACAAATTTGTGAGGAAAACGTTGCATTAGAAGAACGATTTGACCTCGAATTGACCCCATTATTTATGTGAGGAGAATCTCACTGTGTCATACGTTTTGGTCTGCGAGGATTTTTATAGACAGAATGTGAAGTCGTGCATAAGAGAAGACAATTTGACGTGCTTTTGCACATTGGAAGACAATTTTACGTTAAAGACATTGTCTGTAGTTTTGTTTAAAAAAAACGTGATAAAAAAATGCCAAGGAAGATGTCTAAAAATTTGTGGAGCTTCTATTACCTACTGGGAGATCGTTTGATGATCTCTGGAGTGCTGCTAAAATTTTCTTAGTGAATTTTAAATTCATTAATTTTAGAAAATGACAAGCATTGATCTATCATATATATAAAATATATATTTGATACGTCGCTGGCAAGGAGACATCGCTGCCCAGTGTTACTATTGTGGATGTCGTAAGGATAAGTGTGTGCAATTATAAGCCTACGTTGGAGGAGCACGAACTGAATATTGTCACGATCGATGCGATCGGTGCGATTACTAGCCATAAAAGGATAGGCCAGTGTTTGAAAAAACATCCAGTGATTAAACATATATGTCAATCAAACGTGTTTTTGGTTGTCATGACTGTAGCGATCGAGATTTATACTTGGAGGTTGTAACATTTTGCATAGAAATCCTATGAATCCAACACTATTGAGATTACAAAACAAATCCTACTGAGACTGCATCGTTTGGATTAATTTGCATGGAAACAAAAGTAAATCAATCATCTAAACTGGACGTGATACGCAAAGAGAAAGAAAATATGAACAATGAAGGCATGCTAAGGAATTTGTGATGATCGAGCGAGTTGTGACATGATCAGATAGTTTGTGCGAGCGTGACGTGTTGAGGAGCTCACGTAAAGAGTTGATGTGGTAGTACTGCAAGGTTCTTATACATCGACGCTGCAAGATTTGTAGCCTGATTCGATGACCAAGAGAGGACATTGTTTGTAATCCTGAGATCGCTATTTTAAAAAATTGATGTGCGATAGTTGTGTGAAAGTAAAACCACCTATGAAGACGTTGGAAGAGTCGAGGATTTTTGTGTCAAAATGAAGTGGAAAACAGTAGAGGAGTTTTGTTGCAGGTTTACGCTGCAAGTCTGCATCATAATTTGCTACAAAGATATTGTTGTGACGAGCTCGCACATGGAAGACATTACTGCGAAGTATGAGTGAAACCATGGGACGTTTCCAGTAGTGATCGTGGGATATTTTCAGTTGCGACATCACGATTACTGTGATGCAATGCATATCCAGTAAGAGCAACAAACGTCCAAGATTGGCATAATAATGTGATTTGGTCAAACACCTTATAGCACCTCATTCTGGTGAATTGGCTGTGATATGGTGGACAGTAGCACCATAAGATAAGTGTTTATTCTTATTGACTCCTACGTTCCAAGACTTTGATGTTTTGCATCTTCAAAACAAGTTTGAAATTATGTTAATAGTTTGTGAACATGGAAGAGTTTTTTTATTTGTTGTGTTAAAGAGGTATATGGTATATACTTGTATTTTTTTTTTTGAAAACTTGTTGGTCTTTTGATTGTGGAGTAGAGAAGAAGGTCGTGTGAGACTGGTTTCATAAAGCAATGAAAACTAAGAGAAGACAAGAGAAGTAGTATTTGATGCTATAATACTAAGAAGAAGTTTTGTTTTATTCCAAATATCTTGTTGGTTAATTAAACAATGGCTACTAACAATAATCTGCCCATACCTGAGTTTAATGGGTTATATTATGAGTATTGGTCCATCAATATGAGGAACTTACTCATTTGCAAAGGACTATGGGATTAGTTGAAGAAGGTTATGTAAAACCTACAGATTAGATAGCCTTAAGTGCAGCAGATAAAACCAACAAGAAGGATGCACAAAAGAAAAATTCTTCTACCTTCTATCATCTTCAAGCTGCTTTGGAGAAGAGCATCTTTCCAAGGATTACCTCTTGTTTATCAAGGTAGTGATCAGGTGAAGCAAGTAAGGCTTCAAACCTTGAAGAGATATTTTGAAAATCTCAAAATGCAAAATGATGAAAATGTAGGAGATTATCGTATTAGAGTGAAATCCATTGTGAACAAAATGCAAACCCTTGGAGAAGACATCAAAACTGAATTTGTGGTGAAGAAAGTGTTGAGAACACTTCTTCATAAATGGAACCATATTGCTATCATTATTGAAGAGTCTAAAGATTTTTCTACTCTATATTTTGATTCTCTAATTGGTTCTTTGACGTCTCATGAAGAAATACTATAGGGTTCTACATCAACAAGCTATGGAGGTGATGACAAAGCATTCTCATCCAAGGAGGGTGAAGGAAGAGGCCAAGGAAGAGGACAAGGAAGAGGCCAAGGAAGAGGCCAAGGAAGAGGACAAGGAAGAGGACAAAGAAGAGGCAAAGGCAGAAGTAGCTCAAGAGGTGACAATCGAGGAAGAGGTGGAAATCAAGGAAGAGAAGGTGACAAATCAAAGAAAGCTTGTTACAATTGTGGTAAGCTTGGTCATTTTAAAAAGGATTGTTGGTCCAAGACTTCTCAAGAAGGGAGAGGTAAATATGGAAACTATGGATAGGAAGAAGGTTCTTCAAATTTGTTTCTAACCTATGGAAAATCATATCAAAATCTTAATGAAACTTGGATTTTGGATACTAGTTGTTCCAATCATATGAGTGGCAAATAAGAGCTTTTTGCTACTATGGATTCCTCCTTAAAATCGAAGATCAAATTTGGATATGACAAGGCACTATAATTTGAAGGTATTGGAGCCATGGAGGTTCCAACAAAAGAAGGCACCAAGAAGGTAAATGACATCTATTACACCTCCAAACTCCAACATAATTTTCTTAGTGTTGGAAAATTGATGGAGAAGAACTATAGGATTGTTTTTGATGAAGGAAAATGTGTAATTTTTGATAAAAATAAATTTAATAGAGTTGTTACACAAGTACCTATGACAAAGAATAGGTTGTTTTATCTTAATTTTGGGGAACAAGGAGGTGCTCAACTTGTTAGTATTGCCATTTCTAATCCAAGTGTTCTTTGGCGCTTGAGATATGGTCATCTCAAATTTTTAAGCTTGAAAATGTTGACTTCTCAATCTATGGTGAGTGAACTTCCACAAGTTTACGAACACAAGGAGGTGTGTGAAGGGTGTGTTTTGGGAAAGCACTCAAGATCAAATTTTCCAAGAGGACAAGCATGGAGAGCAAGCCATCCACTCCAATTGGTGCATTCGGACATTTATGATCCAAATTAAACCAAAAGCATGGGTAACAACTCTTACTTTCTCACTTTCATTGATGATTTCTCTAGGATGTGTTGGATTTATTTTTTGAAAACTAAATATGAAGCTTTTGATTGTTTCATAGATTTCAAAAATAATGTAGAGAATCAAAGTGAGTTTGTTGTAAAGAGTTTAAGGACTGATAGAGGAGGAGAGTATTCATATAATGCATTTCTAAAATTTTTTAAATATTGTGGGATCAAAAGGTAATTCACAACTACCTATACCCCACAAAAAAATGGTGTGGCTGAAAGAAATAACCACACTATAGTAGAAATGGCTAGATCAATGCTTCAAAGTAAGCATCTAAGTAACATGTATTGGGCTGATATTGTTAGAACTAGTATTTACATTTTGAATAGAAGTCCTACTTCTAGTTTATATGGGATCACTCCTTATGAAGGATGGTATGGCAAAAAGCCAAATGTAAAACACTTTAAGGTTTTTGGTTGTCTTGCATATGCCCACATTCCTGATGAGCAAAGAAAGAAACTTGACCCCAAAAGTCAAGCATGTATTTTTGTTGGATATTGTGAGTCTTCCAAAGAATATAGGCTCTACAATCCCAAAAAACATAAAATTATACTCTCCAGGGATGTAATTTTTTATTAAGGGGGAGAATGGGGTCATCAAAAACAATTTGTTGATGATGGATCTCATGATGCAAGTTCCTCTCAAGTGCAACAAGTGCAGCCCAAAAATAGCAAAGGAAGTCCTCCTCTAAGCCCAAGTATGAGTACTACTTCAAGTACAACAGATGCCACTCCAAGTCCTTCTCCACAAATATCAGTAAGTTCTTCACCAATGGATATTGATTCTCCATCAAGAGGTAAGATAACACTTCAACATCATCCTTCTTTTCAAATGTTGGATAAGAATTTCCAAAAAAGATACACTAGAAGTTAAGCTAGTAAAATGAATGTAGTTTTGAAAAGACTTGAAAATATGCATATGTATGGTGATGATGACTCCCAAGAGCCTAAGGGAGATGTAGTGAATTATTATTTAATGACTAGTTTAGAGCTGGAGCCATCTAGTTATGAAAAATCATATATTCATGATGTATGGAAACAAGCCATGAAAGAGGAAATTACCTCTATAAAAAAGAATGATACTTGGGAGCTAGTGAAGCTTCCTAAAGGCAAGAAATGTGTTGGATGTAAATGGGTCTACAAGACCAAATTCAATGTTTATGGGAGCATTGAAAGACACAAGGCAAGGCTAGTCGCAAAAGGGTTTACTCATAAGTATGAGATTGACTATGAGGAGACCTTTGCTCCTGTTGCTAGACAAGAGACCATCAGATTAGTACTTTCCTTGGCTGCTCACAAAGGGTGGAAAATTCAACACATGGATGTGAAGAGTGCCTTCCTTAATGGGTACTTGAATGAAGAGGTTTTTGTGCAACAACCTCAAGGCTTTGAAGAACAAGGTAAGGATAACCTTATCTACAAACTGAAGAAAGCATTGTATGGCCTCAAGCAAGCACCAAGGGCATGGTACTCACACATTGATGGTTACTTTCAGAAGTATGGATTCACTTGGAGCAAAAGTGAATCTACTCTCTACTACATGAAACAAGGTAAAGATATTATCATTGTATGTTTATATGTGGATGATCTAATATTCATGGGTAGTAGTGCTAAGATGAATAAGGAGTTCAAAAAATCCATGATGAAAGAATTTGAAATGAAATATCTAGGTTTAATGCATTACTTCCTAGGCATGGAAGTACATCAAACAGGTAAAGGGATATTCATATGTCAACACAAATATGCTCAATATATGATAAATAAATTTGCTATGGAGCAATGCAAATCTGTTGCAACTCCAACAGGTTATGGGATCCAATTAAGCAAAGAATATGGAGCACCAAAAGTTGACGTGACCACATACAAGAGCAGGGTTGGGAGTTTAATGTTTCTCACCAACACAAGGTTGGATATTCAATATGTTGTTTCTCTAGTTTCAAGGTATATGGCTGATCCATCTAAACTTCATTTACAAGAAATTAAAATAATTCTAAGATATGTAAAAGGTACATTGGATTTTGGTATCCATTACCACAAATGTAATTCTATAAAATTAGTTGGATTTAGTGATAGTGATTGGGGCAGTAATATAGATGATAGAAAATCTACTTCAAGGAATTTTTCTAGTCTTGGGTCAGGACTAATGACTTGGAGTTCCAAAAATCAGATTGTTGTAGCATTATCATCTACTGAAGCTGAGTACATATCAATCACAAATGCTAGTACCCAAGCTTTATGGTTGAGAAAAGTACTTGAAGAAATATGAGAGAGACAAAGTGGTCCTACCAGATTGTATTGTGACAATATGAGTGCCATTAATTGGCACATAATCCTATCCACCACAGCAAGTCCAAGCACTTTGACATGAAGTATCACTTCATTCAAGACATGGTGGAGAAACAGGTGGTTGAGCTACGATATTGCAGCACTTTGGAAAACATAGCAGACATCTTCACCAAAGGGGTTGCTAAAGCTCAATATATAAAGTTGAGAGATTGTCTTGTAATCCCTCTCAACTTTAAGGGGGATAATGTTGAAATATGATTGTAATATCTCCTTAGTATAGTTTCTACGTAGCTAACTTAGGAGGCATTATAGAATAGGGCTGCATTTGGACTTGGTCTAAGTTAGGAAATAGGCTCTTATTAGTGTGAGAGAATAATGGAGCTTCATATTTTGTTGAGCTCATATTTGTATTTCTCAATTCTATAAATTGTAGTCCATGAGTGCAAATCAATACAATGAACTAGAATGTTCAATGCTCTCACAACTTTTATTGTGTTGCTTAATGCAAGGTGCGAGTGTTGGACATTTTGGGTCCTCTAAGTCAAAGTTGTCATTGATGTCATCTCATAGAGTTATCACTCATATCAAGGAATTCAGCAAGAAATAAAGTCATCCAAGGTTGTCACTATCATCCAAGAAAAAGCTTCAACAGTGCAAAAGTGAAATGAAAAAGGCTCCATAATATTTTAATATTATTGGGAGCACAGGTTAAGTGATTGGTTCATAAAAACCCAAGATGGGTTATTGTCAAGGTTAAAAAGGAGGTTTAATAATTATTTATAAATTATTTAAATTCACAAGGAATTTAAATTTTATAAATAATATTCGTTACACCAAGGTTGTGCATTAAGACAAGGCTCCAAGGTTTAATTAATCTAAAACCTAAGGTTGGTCTAATTTAATTTATAATATTTAAATTTAAATTTAAATTTAAATATATTATAAATTAATCAACCATGTCGACGTCGAATTAAATCAATGTGTCGATGTGATTGCATGGAAGACAAAGGCATTATATATAATGCCCCAAAAGGCATTAATGAAAATTATCCTTGCTAATTCGTTTGGAGTGCATGCGAATTAAGGCTCGTGTTTAAAAGGCTTGACGATTTAAGAAAAGGTTGAAGTAGGGAACGTTCGAGGTTTTGGAGCACATAGGCCAGCTTGGCCTAGTGGTGTGTTGGCTTGGCGAGACAGAGGAGGTCCCACATTTGATTCACTTGGAGGTTGCTTGCAAGGTCAAAGCGCTCGAAGCGCATTTTGATTATTTCAAAAGGTGCCAGTTCATGAAGTTTTTGATGCAATTCATGCCTTTTTAGGCAAGTGTGGGTGCATGGCCCAATGGTGGCTTGGATGCGGTTAAGGTGTTGGGAAGGAGGACGTTAGAGGATCGAATCCCTCTGAGAGGAAAGGCAAGTTAATTTTTGTATTTTAATTTTTAATAGCCTTAAGGGAGAAATAAGGGTTATGTTATGCCCTATAAAATTGAGAGATTTTTTATGGTTTTATTTTTGGAAGGGTAGCATATTATATATCGTTGGAAAGCATTTTTCAAGGTATATTTGATTAACTTGCTTAGAAGGAGAAATAAGGTGTGTGTAAATATATATTTTTGGTTTTGTAAAGGGGTTCAAAAGTGAGTTTGATTTATTCTTTGTCAAAGGGGATTGTTTCTTTCATGAAAGGACATGGTGAATTTTATTGAGTAGGAGTAATAAGGTGTTATTGGGGTATTATTTTTATTGTTGTGATATTACTCAAGTCCTCTAACCTCTTTGTGATTGAAAAGGAAATATTTGAAAGTGTGTTGAGTTTGACAGATTTTGTGGACAACTCCTTGGCATCAAAAAGGTATGGGCAATATTCTCCATTGACTTGATTGGGTGATTGATTTCTGAAAATATCATTGGAGAGAAAAGGATTGATTGTGGTTTTCTTTTTAAAAGTAGTTGGTAAAATGCTTCAAGGTTTTATGGATTGAGAGTTGTGATTAAACCTTGTTTTATAAGCATTGTTGTTGAAGCCAATTGGTTATGCAAAGAACTTGAACTTGAGTTAGAAAATAACATGAGTATCATTGTTATGTAAGATTTGTGGTTGAGAATTATTGGAAACATTTTGAGTTGGTTGATACATGCTTGGACTAGGGTTTGTGAAAAAATTTTGTTCCTTGAGGTGATTGGTTGAGTAAAGTTGATTAAGCCTAGTCAAGTGGATGTATGTGGTTGTTCAAGTTCCATGAAAAAAACTATTCTATATTCTGATTTTATTTGAGATTGAGCTTTGAGAATAGAACATATTGAGTCTCTAACAATTCTCTTTATGCTTCTATGAGATTGATTTGATTTGAGATTGAGCTTTGAGAATAGAACATATTGAGTCTCTAAAAATTCTCTTTATGCTTCTATGATATTGATTTGAGTTGAGATTGAGCTTTGAGAATAGAACATATTGAGTCTCTAACAGTTCTCTTTATGATTCTATGAGATTGAACAAGTTTTGAGTGAGCTTGTTGGGCATATTTGGACAAGTTCTGAGTGAGCTTGTTGAGCAAATTTGGACAAGTTTTGAGTGAGCTTGTTGAGCATATTTGGACAGGTTCTGAGTGGACTTGTTGAGCATATTTGAGCAAGTTCTGAGTGGACCTATTGAGCAGATTTGAGTAGGTTCTGAGTGGACTTGTTGAGCGGATTTGATAAGGCTTTGAGTGAACCTATTGACAGAGTTTTGGAGGTTACAAAGTATAGAGGACAGAATCTCAGTGGATAGAGATATAGTAGCTAGGATAATTGAAGATAAATCTTCTGAGTGAGGAGTCTTCAAGTGGAGAGAGATCCACCAGTCAGTGCAACAGAGAGATAGAGTCTTCTAGAAGATCACTAGTCGAAGCTGAAGGGGAAAGAGTTATCCTATGGAAGAGATCCATGAATTTGAGATTTAAGGGATCAACATCTCCTTTGGATAGAGGTCCATAAACATTGTAATTGGGAAGGATTCCCAAAATATTATTTGAGAAATATTTAGAAGAAATATTTTCTCTATGGAGGTAGTCCACATTGGGTGAACCACATTAAAATCTGTGTCTCTATTGTGTATGGTGTTTTGTGCATTTCTTTGATTACTGCTATCTATACATTGCATAATATTGATTTGAAAAAAAGAAGTAAAAAGTGGTCTTCTATTGTTCATATCCCCTCTTAGTATAAGCTTATGTTCTTCAGCGAGTGTCAAGTGCAGTTGGCCATCGCAACAGATGACCACAACATTCGAAGATGACAACAAGAAGTATATAGTAAACTATGGTTCAATATAAAATATATATTTTTATATTTTAATCAAATTAAAATTAAAATACTTAAAAATATGAAATTTTAAGATGGATGTTCATCTTTACTTTTATTAAATTATATATAAATAATTTTTATATAGTTTACTATAGTTTAAATTTTATAGAATTAATTAAAAAATATTTTTAACAACAATATTATTTTTTGATACATAGGGGAATCGACAACTACCTTTCCTTTTTGAACAACTGGTCACAGGGTCAAGTCGCATTGCCTTTGATCATAGTGTTAAATCATGGTGCTACCATTATAACCCCTATCTCACCTTGATAAACATGACCTAGAGTGACGAAGACCCCCGATGGCTCAGGGTTGGTACCATCGTCATCAAGTTGGTGCACACTCAATGGACTCAAGTCAGACTACTACCTTTACCCTAGATTGGACATGCCCATGAGGTTTGAACCTAGGTCTCCTCTTGGTAAGTGCTCAACTTCTTACCAATCCACCTAGCCCTTGTGAACTATTAACAACAATATTATTAATAAGATGCTCAACTTCAACTTAATCAAATTATTTTTAAATAATTATTATGTGATAGTTGAATATAACAAATTAATATATATACACCATAGTAAGATTTTAATATTGGTCAATCATAGACATATTTAATTAGTGAAGCTTTGTCATTTGATTTTGAATGTTAAGGTTCAACCATGAAATTAAAATTTTAGTTAATTGGTTGCAAGGGATTGAAATGGGTCTTACATAATGATCACATAATGGTATTTCAATAATTGAACAATTATACATGTATTGTTTAGCAAGCAATATGAGAACTCGATAGTCCCATTTGATTATTTAAGGTTCATCAATAAAATTTGAACCATGGTCTATGGTGTTAAATTTTTCATTCCAATCATTTGTTCTTAACCCCTAAGTCATTCATAATAATTTTAATTAATATATATTAAAATTTAAATAAATATTTTATTAAACACTTTTAAGATATATAATTGTATATTTTTTATAAAATAATTCATAAATTCAATAATAATAATATTATTTTAGAATAACGTGGAGAGCTTTCAGAGTTGCAACTATGAAGGTTATTTCAGAGCTAAGTTTTTCAAAGCTATGACTGTGGAGAGCTTTTAGAGCTACAACTATGGAGGTTTTTTAGAGCTAAGGTTTTTAGATTGTGGAGAGTTAGGGCTTTCAAAATTGCAACTATAGAGAGCTAGGGCTTTTAGAGCTACAACTATGGAGAGCTTTTAAAGTTGCAACTATGGAGGTTTATGAACCCGATGAGTGGGAAAGTGGAGTTGAGCGTGACGAGTGACGTGGTGATGGGTGGGGTGGTAGCAAGTGGTTAAGAGATGAGCATGGGAGTAGATGAGGTGGAGGAGTGTGATGAGTATTTAAGCGGTGTTGTGGACCTTGCAAAACTTCTTAGATATGGAAACCCCCCTCGTGGCTCGCTAGACCTTCTATTTCCTTTTAATCTAGGTGCTTTTTCCCTTACGAGTTTGCTTTCTTCTAAAGCTCATAAATTGAAGTTCCTAATGGGTTTTTTTGATATTCTTCCAAGCTGACGGTTCTGGGGGAACTGATGCGTCTAACTATGGATGAAGGAACCTTCAACCTAGTAGGTAAATTTGTGGGAACCTACCTTGATATTGATTCAATTAGGAAATGGGCTTCCTTTAAATGGCCTTTGTAGACACCAAATTCTAGTCATTTGCACAACCAATCCATCAAAACACACTTCAAAGTTACACAAATTCACCAAAATCCCAAAATTGCCACAAAATCATCACTGATTTCCCAAATTTGCTCAAATTCCTCTAAATTTCTAATTTTCTTTCTAATTCATCTAAATTTTTCCAAATCCTCCTGTTTTCCTTCTAATTTCCTAATTTTCTCAAATTCCCCTCAGTTCCCTAATTTCTAGTAATTTTCTTTAATTTCTTCTTAAGTCCTTCTAGATCCTCTTATATTCTTTTGATTTATCTTCCTTCCCCTCTAGTCAATTCAATTTCCCTTTAACTCCTCATAATTTCTCTAAATTCTTCTAAATTCCCTCTAAGCTTCTCTAATTCTATCTCAATTTCATCTATTTCTTTTAATTCTTCTAAGGTCCCCCTAAGTCTTCTACTTTCTTCTAGTTTCCCCTTTTCCTTCTAATTTCTTAAATTCCTCTAATTATACCTAATATTCCTCTAATTTTCCTCCTACTCTATTTTATTCTTCTAATTATTTTTTAACCTCTCTAGTCTCCTAAATTCTACGTAATCTCTCTCATTTATTTCTCCCTCTATTATCAAATTTCTCATAATCCTTCTTATTCATCTAATTCCCCCAATCAATCCTCTCATTAGCCCCTAACCCCATATTAATCTCTCATCCAAATCCCTAGGAGATATGCACTCTAATTTAAAAATCCTAATCAAATCCCTAGGCCTACCCAAAATTCCCACCTAAATCCCTCATTTAATCCATCTTGTCTCCCCATCCACTTTACCTCCAAATTTGGATGATTTAAAAATACAATAAAAAGCCCCAAGTCAAAAGGAATTAAATTAACATATTTAATGGTTTTGTCCTTCTTAGCCTCCATGTCACCTTTTTTGAAATTTTAAATTCCATGGGCATCTCCCAAGGCACACTTGTCCCCATGCACATCTCATCACCCCTAGGCTAATTTATGGCACTTGGGTGGGTGAGAATTCACCCCATCCAAGGCTATTAAATGGAGAGGGTGCACATTCCTCCATGTGTCCTCCCTAGATTTTCCTTGGATTTGCTACCCTCTACTTAACTCCAAATCACCTCCACCTCATTATGATGTCATTTCCTTGTCACCTCCCATTCCCCCCACTAAATTATTATAAATCCCCATTAATTTCCCTCATGTGAAACAACACATTTGAAGCTACTATTATGCTATCGAAATTGCACTAGATTGTCTTGATACCCTTAGAGATCTTAGTTGCTTTTTTCATCCACCTTGAGGAACCTAGCCATTGCAACCATGGAGTCCACTTGAGGGAGTCAAGTAAGCTTTGACTTGTAACTGCACCTAGACCATCCAATGTTTTGTCACCATACTTACACTAGAGAACACCAACACCCTTCAAAACCTCCCAACCAAAGCACTTGACCCTATATATCATACCATATTAACTTACATTAGTAGTTACATAGTCTCAAATGCCACTTGCAACCACCCAAAACCAACCACCGTTGATGGTTACTCAAAGAAAAGAAAACAATATTCCAAATAATAGGTAGGTAATGAATGTATAAAATATTATATTTTGAAGTCTTATGATCTTTTGTTAATATTTTTGTAATCATTTATATGATTTTTTGTAAAGCTTTTGTTTTATTCACTTCACTAGGGCCTCATCTAAGGAAGGCCCATCAGATATTGCTAACTCCATCTTGTGAGCATGTGTGCAGGTACTATGCAACTAATAGAGCACTAGGGTGGTCCAAGAAGCTCAAGAAAACCCACCCACAACTTGATTGTGGCATGAAAAAAGATATTGCACCAAAATTCCTTGATGTAAAAGGGGTCATCCCCCTTGCTCTTGAACTATAACATTTGTAAAATACCCTCCAAAGGGTCACATTGTACTCAAAAGTGTTTGTTGGTAATATATATCATCTTTGCTTGTTTCTATTGCATGGTGCATTTTCATGTTAAATGGCACACCCGGTGGGACCCTCACCCTTAACTCATTAGGCATTGTTCATTTTTATATAAGAACATAAATATAACATACCTTTCCTGTTGTTACTTTTATGTACCTAGTGCACTATGCTTTGAGGATTTGTTATTATTTTATGCATTTTATATGCTTTTCTATTTGTTTTGGTCATAAGTATTCGATAGCCTCAAAGTGCAATCACAATGAGGACTTAACATCCAATCTACAATCCTACACAACCACCATTGGTAACCAAGAATCGCCACTAGTGATCCTACACATACAACTACTATTGGAGATCCATAGCTCCCATTGGTGGTTCTCAAAAAACACGGAAGCCACTCTAGAAGCTCATGGTTCATAGGTAAGTACTCAAAACTAGATAAGCATAGTATTTTGCTTCCAATGTTTGATTCTCTCCTAGTTTTAGCATAGTTGAAAGTCTTTTTCCTATTTAGATTAGATAAATCTTTCCTCTCTTAAGTTACTCTAGGAAATTTATTTTGTAGGGAAGTCTTAAGATATCTCAAATCCTCATAGGATTTCCTCCATAGGTTAGTTTAGATTTTTAAGGTATAGTAGATTAGTTTTTTTACTTGCATTGAACTCAAAATGACTCATTAGTATAGGCTTGTTTGCATGCAAAAGACTCATAAGACTCGAAATGACTCATTAGTGTAGACTTGCTTTCTTGCACAATATTGAAGACTCAAAATGTCTCATTACATTAGGATTTTCTATTTGCACAAGATTCAAAGACTCATTGGCTCATTAGGATAGGTAATTTTCTTTATTTTGGCTCAAAAGGACTCAAAGGACTCATTAGAGTAGTTATTTTTACTTGTATTGGACTCAAAATGGCTCATTAGATTAGTTGTTTTCTTGTTTTAATTCAAAAGGACTCATTGGTTCATTAGACTAGGACTCTCTTTATTTACATTTGACTCAAAAGGCACAAAATGGCTCATTAGTTTAGGTTTTTCTTATTTGCACTTGGCTCAAAAATTCAATTAGCTCATTAGGTTAGATGTTATTTTCTTATTTTGGCACATAGGACTTAATGGCTCATTAGAATAGTTATCCTTTTATTGTATTTGACTCATTGGCTCAATAGCTTAGCATAGACTAGTTTGTTTTTGTTCATTGGCTTAGTTTAGTTTCATTTTATTAGATTAATTCATTTTCTGTTCATGGACTCAATTTGTTGTCATTTTTCTTTTGTAGGATAACTACTTTACATTATAGGCATAGTGCATTATTTTTTTGAATAGTTGCATTTTAACATCTTTAGAATAGGTTAGTTTCATTTACCTTAGTGTTGAGTGGTATTTTCACCCATTTGTGAAAATATACTCTCCTTTAGGATTTGGGTTCCAAATCCCCTCTTGCAAAGAAGTTAAAAAAAACAACTTCTCCAAGGTCTCCGCTGTATTAGCATTTGCATATGTGTATTAGTAATCTCAAATATAAGATATTCAATTTGAATGCTTGGAACACCTTAGTGATTGCAAGTAACTATAAACAAGGGGCAATGTTGGTTTATTTCATCATGAAATTTTAGTGATTGTTCATTGTTTTTTAGATTTTGATATTTTTTATTTTAATGTCTTGAAAAGTTAAAACTTCTGAAAAATATAAAATGCAAAAAATGAAAATGAAATGCAAAAAAACTGAAACTAAACTGCATTCAGTATGATGCTATCCTATTTCAACAAAATCGAAGATGTGAGGTTTCTGTGCATGCAACCTAACCTATTGGACCTGCAAATAAGCACAATCCGGATAAGCTAAGTGTTGGTTCCTAAGGTACGAAATAAAATTCAGATTTCAAATATTCGCCTAATGTAACCCAAAGAAATGGCATCAACATTATCTATAAATTCAAAATCTGAAAAGATGAAAGAATAAACATTAAATCCATAGCATGCAAAGAAAATCTCCTTCTTTCTTGCCCACAAGATGTAAATTTCTGAACACTTCTGCATTAAAAATGTGTCATTTTATAGTAGCAAAATTTTTGGTTTTCCCAAACCAGTCCATAGAAGAAAAACGACTCAAACAGTTCCAAAATGGCATCATCGCCTTCAAGTCTGCAACTCTTCTCGTCTCAATTTCCAACCCATGTCCATGAAGAAGAAAAACCAGTCTACGAAAGAAAAACAACCCAACTAGGTCCAGAATGGCCTTATCGCCTTCAAACCTGCAACGCTACTTGCAGCAATTTTCCACCCCCTTCTGGCCTCTTTGAATGGCATATTTAAACTCGTGAAAACCTTGTTTCCTTCCCTAACGGTTCATTTCTTTTTCGATGGTTGTTCGTTTCACCTTCCCTGCACTATTCGTTTCACCTTCCCTGCATGCGTGTGCTTCGGTTTCCATTTTGTGGCCCTTTGCTACGTTTTCTCCACATAGGCTTGCGTCCATTTCCTTCCCTGTGTAACGACCATCTTAAATGATTTCCAATCATTAAATATTTCTTATGTAACGCTTGGTCTTATTTATTGGATTTTGTCCTTATGTCTGCGTCATTATGCAGGTCTGTTACCTTGGCAAAAATGGAACATGTTGCGATATCGCGACATTTCTTGCCCCTTCTATCTTTTGTTGCTTTCAGCTATGAAAATGCAACATGTCGCGATATCGCGACACTTTTTCTTTCTTCCCTCTCTTTGCTTTGAATCATGAAAATGCAACATGTCGCGATATCATGACACTTTTTCTGTACGACCGCGAAAATGCAACATGTCGCGATATCACGACACTTTTTCTCGTACGGCCGTGAAAGCGCAACATGTCACGATATCGCAACACTTTTTCTGTACGGCCGCGAAAATGCAACATGTCGCGATATCGCGACACTTTTTCTTCTTGTGGTGTTTTGCTTTTTTTCTTTGAACTTTAGCCTATGGGCCACTTCGATATTCTTGGAACACATGCAAAAAAGGTGGGTCCCCAATTTTGGGGTACGTTGTGGATTAGCTACAACAAATGGCGACTCTGCTGGGAAGTGCTCTTGAGCATTTCGGTGAGAACTCAACCTGAAAACACACAAACTCAAATACAAGCGTTAGCAAATATCCCCAGAATGAAACTAGACAAGAAATACATGAAACATTAGAATTACTAAGCATCATCTTGGTGTGTGCAATGTGCTTCATTGCCCATCGTTTGAAATTGATCAACATTCCATTGTCAGTTTTGCTTATGATTCGTATGCAAGGCTATGAATGATTTGTGTAGGATTTGATGTATGATGAATATGCTAGAGATAAAACAACCTACTTTGCAAAGGCTCAGACCTTCTAGTATAATGAACAAACATATTAAAACTGTCAAACCCTCTTAGGACCAAATATATGTATACTGAATTAATTTACTAGATCCCCAAAGTTGGTTGTGTCACCACCATCTTGAACCCATGTGCAGGTGTAAGTGAAATCAGAGCTTTGGGGAATAGGATTCCCAACCTAAGCGAGATGGGAATTTAATCCTATCCTTACTACTCTGATTCGAAATTCATTACCTCATCTTGAACAAAATGATTCAACCTATTATGGATGAAACTGTCAGGCTAGCCTATCCATTTGAGCAGTCAGTGGTCTTTCTTTTAGATAAGACATGTTGCCATGCATGAGCATACTCCACTGCCAGCCAGGCGTCTATAGCCCCAATGGAGATTAACCCCATAATCCATGATTTGGCTCTACTTTGATTTCTTGGACCTTGGGGATGACTACCCATCCTTGCGAGGGACATGTAGTACGATCCTTCCAATCCAATATTAACAAAGAAATGAACAAAATTTTCTTTTGAATTTCAAGTTCTTGAGTGGGCAAAATAGAAGCTTTGGGGAATTGGATTCTCAACCTAAGCGAGATGAGAATTAGACCCTATCCTTACTACTCCATGAAGGTCAAATCAAAGCTTTGGGGAGTTGGATCCTCAACCTAAGTTCGATGAGGATTTAACCCTATCCTTACTACTCTAATTTTAGGCTTTAAGCACTTATGGGAGTGGTAAAAACCACTGTTTTAAGGATTATGTTGCATGATAGGACAAACAAGAAATACTCCTTTCACCTCACCTTTTCTTCCAAGTATGGTTTTGACCATTTTGCTCAAGATCCTCTTTTAAAATATGTAGAACATGCTTGGGTCAAGATAGTTCGGGCATCAATTCCCAACCTAGGATCCTTTTAATATATGTTATGTAATAACCCTAAGAGGATTCGACACCTTTTCAACGATTGCCCATGAAATGAAGATGCAACTAAGATGGAATGTATATGCAATGTGGAATGTACATGAGATATGAATGCATTGCTCCTTTTGAAATGTGGATGAAGTATACCAGCTACTTTGCCATAATTTATAAAACTGACAACTTCTTGCATCATAAGTTCCAAATGATATTCTTTAATGTGTTTGCAAAATTCATGGAGCTTTCTGTAATACAATTTCGATGCTTCATATTCTCCTAGTCTTAGTCAACATTCATAAGGACCTAAATTAACAAACCAAAAATGTCCAAAGGACCAACACACAAATCTTAAAACCAAAATGAGATCTAATCCAAAACCAAAACCCGAAAACCAAAAGTGTATACAATATAATACAAGATGATGCAAAATTTTTGGATTACCATTTTCCTGGATCCCAAACCTGATTAGAGCATTCCAAAAGACATATAATATGATATACATGTCGAATGTGGAAGGAATCTAACGAAAACAAGATTAGACCAAACCATGCAACCAACTTCAACTTTCCTCTCTCACCCCACCAATTAGATTTAGTTCCATTAGTATTCTCATAGGTGAGATTCAAATTACCAGATTGATTAGACAATGGTTGATTTTCAATTCTTTCTTGTCTATTATTTAAGGTGCAAATTTCATAATCCCATTCATGATTTAGAACTAGGCTTTCTTTATTCAAAATGAAATTTTGTAAGCAAGAGTCAAAGCTAATTCATTTTCCATGTTCTTAGGCCAATCAAAATTGTGCAACAATTTACAAGTATCTAGGATATTTACTAAATGGGGATCATTAAGAGTTTTTATCCTAGATTCAAGAATTAATTGTTGATGAATTTGATTTAGCAATTTAAGTGCATCAAGTTCCTTTTCATTCATTAAAGTAATTTTATCAAAGGTGTGGTTAGAAATTAATCCTTGTTCTTCATTCACCTTCAATGGCATTTCATCATAAATATCATTTGAATTATACAAATCTTCACCAAAATCTTGGATGTTTGAACACAAAGGTTTATATTTTACCTTTTTCACATTTTCATTTACCAAGATTTGGTGAGGATTTGCAATTGCCTTTTTTACCTCATGGTCTTCATATTCTTCATTGATTACTTATTCATCAAACATACCAAAATTGGGCACCCAATTAAAATCATGCCCATCCTTTTCAACCCTCAAATATTCTTGGTCGAAGTGTATGTCAAGTAACTCATCTTCATGATCAATCACTTTTGTTGCTTCCAATAGATCAACCACTTTGTCATTTAATTCCAATTATTTGTTCACTATCCCTGGTATCTCTTCCAAAACATCCTCAAATTGCATAGAAGTTGTAATATCTTCTTTTGAGTAGGCGATTATGTTGTCCTGTATATCAATTGGCACACAAGTTTCATTAGCAGTTTTGAAGTGAGTGTAGTCTTCCCACTTCTTCCATGAATCATAGTAGTCACCTTCCAAATTCAAGTTGTGATGCTCAAATACTTCTTCTTCATCCTCTAATTCATCAACCTGTTCCTCATCCAATTCATCTTCACCTTCCATAGATGGTCCAGTTATTTCCAAAAGTGGGTTATTTCTTGAATTCAAATTAGTAAAGCTATCATAATCCAAATTTGTAACCCATGATTCAATTTTATCACAATTTGGAGGGTGAATAAATTTTTGATCATTAATTCCAAGCTTCTCATCGAGAGTGTCTTCCAAGAACAAGTGATGACACTCAAGTACTTCTTCTTCATATTCTGATTCATCAACATGTTTCTCACCCCATTCATCTTCACCTTCCTCATGCTCACTCTCTTGACGATATAGAGTTTCCCCCACCAAAATGTTGTTCTCTCTTTGTTGATGTTGGGATGGACCCTTATTTGGCACAAGTTCCAAATCATCCACTTAAGCTTGGAGACAATGGGTATACATAGCAATTTTGGGACAATTCCTTTCATTATGCTCCCTTGTATCATGCAATCTACACCCGTTTTCCCATGCAAAATCAGAAATATTAAGAATGGAACTAGAGTGACTTGGTCCTACAGAAGTATCTATTTGATTAGCAATAGAGGAAGGCACACCCCCATTATTTGGCTTCGTATTCCATTGTCTCCCTCTATCGTTGAAGTTTTGATTTGGGTGAGGGGCATGGGATTCATACTTTTGTATTTGAACCAAATCATTACTCAATTTGTGAACCATATTTTTGAGTTCTTCAACCTTTGAATAAATCTCTTTTGGTTGAGCTATGGTATTGCTAGTTCCAATTGGATTTGAGTAATTGGTGAGATCTTGACTTAACATTTGAGTTGGATTTTGAACCACTTGATTTGCGTAGGGATTCACACTTTGAATCGGGATTGGACTGGGTGTGTAAGCAGGTATTGATGAACATGGTTGTTGATAAGGCAAAGCACTTATGCCTGATATTTGTGGTGCCATGATCTGATTCATCATAGGAGCTTAACCATATGGACCATATTGTCCTACCATAGGCATCTCGGGAAAACCCATAACCCTGTGGTGTCATTTGTTGTTCAATGGTCATAGCTTCATTGTAGGCTAGAGCAAGCATGGTAACTTGAGGATTTCGCCTTGCAAACATTGTCATCATAGGATCCAATGCCCCAAAATATATTTGCAAAGCTACTGCGGGATCAAGGGAAAAATGTTGAATTGCTCTATTATAGAACTTCTAAAATCTCTGATTAAAAGTTTGGATTAGCTCACCCTGGCCTCTTTTGCATGTAATGAACTGGTTATAGATGATTGTGGGATCTAATGCTGACCTTAATTGATTGACAAAAGCATTCTCCATTTACGTCCATGACGTAATGGAACCAGTAGGTAAGCAAATTTACCATTCATAGGCCACTGGGTCTAGGCTCATGGGGAAGAGTCTACAAGACACATCTTCATGTTGAACTTGCAATCTTATCAAAACATCCCTATAGGATTGAATATGTTCTTCTGTGGTCCTTGGGCCATCCGATTTGTATTTGGGCAAAAATCTCTCTATATTCCTAAGGATCTCGTGAATATCCCCTAAAATATTCAAAGGAATGTTATGGGCTCCGTACCAATGAGGTGGTGGAGGTTGGGCCATTTGATTCAAATAAATGATGATAACCCTACTAGAGTCATGGAAAATACCTCGAAGAAGACCTGCGATACACAGAAAAATTTGCAATTAATGGAATTCAAATAATAACTTCAAAATCAATTTGTTAGTCATGCATGAAAGACACCTTGAAATGACTAGCAAATATCAAACATGTAACGTATGAATAATCATGTTAGCATCAACCAAGAGATGTATCCCTTAAAATCAAATGAAAGTAATTGCATGGAGACAACATCGTTAGTCAAGAATTTTTTTTTTTTTTAAATCAAATCAAAATACATTATTCCTGTATGAACAATCCAAAATGTTAGAACAATGCATAGCAATTCATTTCCTCCTTTTAACACCACAAGGCTGTATTGTTAAAAGAGGGCTAAAGATACTAATCAATAGGGCATGAACTATTCAAAATTTAAATCCCTATAGCATTTAAATCACTCTAAAATAAAACAATTCAGGCCCTCCGTCTAGCGCCAATCTATTGAGTGGCATGTTCACCCATTTGTGAAAATATACTCTCCTTTAGGATTTGGGTTCCAAATCCCCTATTGCAAAGGAGTTAAAAAAAACAACTTCTCCAAGGTCTCCGTTGTATTAGCATTTGCATATGTCTATTAGTAATCTCAAATATAAGATATTCAATTTGAATGCTTGGAACACCTTAGTGATTGCAAGTAACTGTAAACAAGGGGCAATGTTGGTTTATTTCATCATGAAATTTTAGTGATTGTTCATTGTTTTTTAGATTTTGATATTTTTTATTTTAATGTCTTGAAAAGTTAAAACTTCTGAAAAATATAAAATGCAAAAAATGAAAATGAAATGCAAAAACTAAAACTAAAATGCATTCAGTATGATGCTATCCTATTTCGAAAAAACCGAAGATGTGAGGTTTCTGTGCATGCAACCTAACCTATTGGACCTACAAACAAGCACAATCCGGATAAGCTAAGTGTTGGTTCCTAGGGTACAAAATAAAATTTAGATTTCAAATATTCGCCTAATGTAACCCAAAGAAATGGCATCAACATTATCTATAAATTTGAAATCTGAAAAGATGAAAGAATAAACATTAAATCCATAGCATGCAAATAAAATCTCCTTTCTTGCCCACAAGATGCAAATTTCTGAACACTTCTGCATTAAAAATGTGTCATCTTATAGTAGCAGAATTTTTGGTTTTCTCGAACCAGTCCATAGAAAAAAAATGACTCAAACAGGTCTAGAATGGCATCATCACCTTCAAGTCTGCAACTCTACTCACCACAATTTCCAACCCATGTCCATGAAGAAGAAAAACCAGTCTACGAAAGAAAAACAGCCCAACTAGGTCCAGAATGGCCTTATCGCCTTCAAACCTGCAACGCTACTTGCAGTAGTTTTCCACCCCCCTTCTGGCCTCTTTGAATGGCGTATTTAAACTCATGAAAAACTTGTTTCCTTCCCTGATGGTTCATTTATTTTTTGATGGTTGTTCATTTCACCTTCCATGCACTGTTCGTTTCACCTTCCCTACATGTGTGTGCTTCGGTTTCCATTTTGTGGCCCTTTGCTACGTTTTCTCCACATAGGCTTGCGTCCATTTCCTTCCCTGTGTAACGACCATCTTAAATGATTTCCAATCATTAAATATTTCTTATGTAATGCTTGGTCTTATTTACTAGATTTTGTCCTTATGTCCGCGTCACTATGCAGGTCTGTTACCTTGGCGAAAATGGAACATGTCGCGATATCGCGACATTTCTTGCCCCTTCTGTCTTTTGTTGCTTTCAGCCATGAAAATGCAACATGTCGTGATATCGCGACACTTTTTCTTTCTTCCCTCTCTCTTTGCTTTGAATCATGAAAACGCAACATGTCGCGATATCGCGACACTTTTTCCTGTACGACCGCGAAAACGCAACATGTCGCGATATCGTGACACTTTTTCTTGTATGGCCGTGAAAGTGCAACATGTCATGATATTGCGACACTTTTTCTTGTACAGCCACGAAAATGCAACATGTCGCGATATTGCGACACTTTTTCTCCTTGTGGTGTTTTGCTTTTTTTCTTTGAACTTTAGCCTATGGGCCACTTCGATCTTCTTGGAACACATGCAAAAAGGTGGGTCCCCAATTTTGGGGTACGTTGTGGATCAGCCACAACACTTAGCATAGTTTTTCTTCCTATCATCCTTACCATATGACTACCTGTATTTGTAGGATAGTTGCATTACATACCTTTAAGAAGTTAGGTGCACTTTTTCTAGGAGGACTACATTTTATCCACTAGATTGTATCTAGGACATAGGTTCCACTGCCACTAGCAATAAAAAACCATCATTGGTGATTAGGTAGACTGTGTAGCTATCATTAGTAGTCAAACAACTACCAACAGTGATCAGATCTATGATTCAGATATCTTATGTGGTCTCTTTGGATAATTTTTCCATTATGTCCATAGATTGCATATGGGACATAGGTGTAACCACCACTAACAACCAGAGGCTACCATTGGCCTGTGATTTAGACTCATCTTATGGCTCCTCTGGGAAATTTTTGAATTATACCTCTAAATAGTAGCCTATATGACCTAAATTTTGTCCTACCTTAGAATTTTGAGTTTGGGCTCATTGTCATCAGGATAATTCATTTGTGTCCTCTTCAAGCATGCATTTAGAAATATTTATATCTTTCATCCTAGTACAATTACATTTGGGATTAAAAATCATTCTAGGGATAGTTCATACCTCCCCTCTAGCTTACATGTAACTTTCTTGCATTTAGTGTAAAAAATACCTTACAAAAAAGAAAAAAAACAAGACCAAACACACAAAAACAAACATAAACTAGATTTTGCACACACTTTTGCACGTTATCATTCTACACATAGATATAACATGCAAGGAAACCCTATAAGTGAGTTGGACTTCATCCCTAACCATAAGTAGAGCCCTATAATTGCCATAGCCAGTATGCATAGTTTCTCAAATTTCATCATTGAGAAATTGGTTACCCTTGGGGCTATCCCGAGGTAATTTGGAGGATAGACAACCTTTGGCCATGAGTCTTAAATGTTAGTGGATTTGTAGCTATAATTTTTGTCCAATCCTGATCAAGGATGAAGTGGAAGTCTAGGTAGGCTAATAGTAGGATTTATATAGTGCAGTCTCTTTCGAGAGGTACCTTTTGTCCCCTTATGATATCCATTGCCAATCCTCCATCCTAGGAAGCCATATTAGTCATTCATGTCTCATTCCTTGAAAGGGGGGTAGGTACTAATACACCCTTTTAGATTTTAGTTCATTGTCCACCTTTTGTAGTTCCTAGGTATAGGGACATAAAAAAAAACAAAACAAGAGTAAAATCACCCTCAAAACCACATGACATTTTTGGCCTAAACTTTCCCAAAACCATCTTGAAAATCTCAAAAATCTTAAAAAAAAAAGAAAAAAAAATCAAATCAATACTAAAAAACAAAAATTGTTTATTTTTCTTGTTTGTTTGATTATTTGTATGTTTATTTTGATAAATTTGCCAAAACCAACCCATTCATGCCCATTCCAAAAGCCTATAATTACCACATCCCATTCTATTTTTATTAGCCCATGGTTTTGACTCACAATCAAGCCCAAGCCTCCATGGACCATCTTGGTCAAACCTCCCATGTCCTGACCATTCCTTTGGCCCATCAAGGGGATGCATCATAGGTCTACCATGGTAACTTGTCCAATAATCTCATTTTCCACACTCCATACCTACTTGAAGGGTAGCATACCAGATATGATCTAGGTATGATGCACTGTGCCATCCATGCCATCATTCTTGAATCTTATGGTACTTAGACACCTTTTTCCCCTGCACATCCCTACATCATGCTCATTGAAACTGATGCCTTGCGTGCCCTTTATACTAGTCCTTTTACTTCACCTGACTCACCATGACCATCCTTGCCTCCTATCCAAATTTTGGTCCACATTGGTCCTCCCCTCCATCAAGAGCAAACCTATTTACATACATCCTCCCACATCCTTCGTGCACCTCCTTCTATGATTCAAGTGGTCTCAATTGAGACCTCTTGGTGAAAATCTCATCATCCTACCCCTTTTCTCACATCATTTACCAACCTTAACATCACCTCTAATGTACTAGTTCTTGGAATTCTATCTCTTTTCTTTCCTTTCAAAGGAACTAACATTATTCCTCCTCAACATGGTACTCGTAATAAGTCAATGGTCATTGATCTAAACCATCCTTCTTCATCCAATCAAACTCATATATCACAAACCCAACATGCCTCAATATCTTTATCTTATATAAATATTGATTCTAATCAATACCACTCTACTCAAGTCAATGTTACCTCTCACATTCCCACTTCAATTACTTTTGCAACTTATCTCCAATCTACTACCATTCATGTCACTAGCACACACGTTGCACAACCTTCTACCTCCTATTCTTCTAATCCTCCTTTTATCTATTCAATTTTTACTTATCATAGTTATCCATCTCAATATCCTCTCTCCTAGGGCTATTATTCTATGCAGCAAGTTCCCACCAACATTGTTCACTAGTATTCTCATCCTTCACACAACATCTACATCCCTCAACAATCATCACAAGCAATAAATCCTCCTCCTCCCACATCAACTCAAAACACTTTATTTACCTAAGATCCGCCATGGGCCTCTCACCCACCCATTGTTCATGAACCAATACTCCCTCTTCAAAATGCCTATCAAGGGCTACCAATGCAGTCTCAAAATATACCTTCAACACAATATCAACAACCACTTCCCAATCACCAACAACTACATCCTAGCTAGTACCAACCCCCTCTTAATTATTATCAAGACCCTTCCACTTCCATGCAACCACCTCCTAAGTACAAGGTATATAATCAGTATCCATCGAATTATCCACAAGATCACTTTATCCCATACCAAAAACCTCCACTAGATCAATATGTCACTCATATTCAACACCAATCCCAACCACCTTCTCATCAATATTCCCCTCATGTGCAATACCAACCTCCATATCACCTGGTGCAAAAACCTCATCTCTACAAACAACCTACATCTTACCAACCCTCATCCAACACCTATCCATATTTCCATAAAACATCAATCACATATTAGAATCAACCCTCACATGCTCAACCCCATGCACAATATTCATATCCTCCTCCATCCTATCTAGGATCTCAATCCTTGTTAGATGTATTCCAATTATTGGCTAATTGGGTTGATAGTCTAGAGCTACAAACAACCAGTAGTGGGTATCAAAATCCCACCCTCTGCCAACTTATTAACCACAAAATTCATCCTTCAATACCTTCACCACCATACCCTCCTAGTTTTGAGGTACCTGTGGGTGAGTTTTCTGCACCCACTTGTTCCTTGAATAAGAGAAAGGCTAGGGGAAAAGATAATATGAAAATGGCTAAGTGGAAAGGCAAATGGAGAAATGGGTCATTCCTAAGCTATTGGTTTATCCTAAATTCCCAATGAAAGGAAGGTAAATCAAAAAATCCACTAGGTGGAAGAACGGGTTGTGAACTTGTCAGGGCTATTCCCAAAGGTCTGCCCACATATGGTCAAAACTAAACAGAATATTAGGAGGATAGTAGAGAAAGGGGTGGTCCCAGATTGTCGTCCAATAGTAAAACCATATGGACGGAGGATCTAAAAGCAGATTTAGGAAGAGGTAAGATCAAATTTCCACCTGAAGTTGATCCAACACCAAAGTAAGTAGAAAGATAAGAATAACAAGAGTAGAAAAGGCCCTCGTTTCCCCATCCCAGAAGAATGTGTTATCAGGTAAAATATTGGGGCAGGACCAAGTTATGCATTTAACCCAGAGTTTTATCCCATACGACCATAAATACACAAAGACCTGGCTACAAAGAGAGAGCTCCATATATTCAAAATTCTCCTTCCTACCAGCAATTTTAGAGCACTGGATCCAAGGATTGAGTAGATGAGAAAATTTAATGACTAACCAGTTTGAGCGTGTAAGGTGGTAGTTGAAGAATTTATGTAGTGCAACTACCTCAGCTCAAGGAGAGACATGTTTGGGCAATAGCAGTATCAAGTTCATTAATTATGAAATAAAGTCTCAGACAAAGGATGTCAGTAGTACTTGTTCAGATACAACAGAGAATATTTCATCTATGGAAGATTGATCACAAAAAAGTCATACAAAATAGTTGGAAACTGACATTCTCATTCCTTATTAATGAAGTATTGATCAACATTTTGAAACCTGCTCCTTGATGGCTATATATACATATTTGTAATGTATTCTTACTGTCAACTCTCCAGCCATTACAACCTACATGTACAGTTTGATGTGCATTGTAATATAAGTGGATTATTGTCTAGCCTTCAATTATTTTCATGTATGTATGCATTTCACTATGTTGATTATTTCTGCTAAAATTAAGTGAATAAATTATCTTTAGTTCTAATATCTGGATTTTATGACGTTTATTCTTTAATTCTAGAATTCTTAATAGAGTTGTGTGTGTGAATGATTGATGAAATCAGTGGCTGGTATGTTAGGTAGTCCATGAATATTGTATATTGTGTTTCAAACTTATTGGACATGTATCTAGATGTAATTGGATTTGTACCACTTTATCTTCTAGCTTTATATTTTCTTTAGTTTCATTCCCTTCCCTTTTTCCTAAGCATCTAGTTAGAATTTCCAAGAAGTCGGTCTACTCTAGATATTGGTCCCAAGATTCATAGTCTTGAGGTTATTCAACATTGGTCGAAGTCTATGGACACATAACTCTTACCATTAGATAAACTTATGACCAACAATTTTTGGCACACCCGCTGGGACACTGTCCCACATTTTGGATAAACAAAAGGTCTGGTGATATTCGGTTTGTCTCGTATCCTTTAATCACTTGGTGACTCCGTTGAAGAAACACCCAGAGATCCATATCAGCCCTACTATTATTTCATGTTTACAAGATATAGGGCTAGTATCTTAGAAGAACAAGTTGATTTTTTATAGTTGTTCTTTAGAAGAAAGCAACCTAAGCTAATTAATAAAGCTCCTACTTTTGTTGAAAATCAAGAATAATATCAAACTGTAACTCACTTAGTACCTATGTCCCAAGCACCTATTGTTCAAAAAATAGTAATGGATCAAAATTAGAACCCAAGAGTTCCTAACTGGAATAACATAAGATCCCTTAACCTAGATGATCAACACGCCATCCCCCAAACAACTTTGAAAGCCTTACTAACGTATGATGGTATTGGGAAAATAGCATTTGAATATTGTCAAGATGTATCATCATTGGTTTTTGTGCACAACATCCAAGATGAGGATGTGATGATTAAATTATTGGTCATTCCCCTGAAAGGAAATATGTTTTACTGGTATAGAACTCTGCCTAATAGGAGTATAAATTTCTATAACTCCTTGGCATCCAATATAATAGAATATTTTAATGAATAAGCAAACCCATTTTCATTGCTTACTTAGTTCATAGTGATACAAAGGCATCCACAAGAAGAACTCGTGGATTTTAATATCAGGCTTAGTTGCACTAGGCAAAAAGTGTCTGATGATCTTAGGCCAACCCACAAGCAAGTCGTTTACTATTATCTAAGAGCCTTTAGTTTAGATCTAGGACTTATGATAAGGAAATCAAACATCCTTGTCTTCGCTAAAATATTCCAAGAGGTTGTAAAGGTAGAAAAAATCCTTATTGCTATAGGTATATTTCCTCCCAAGCCTTTGATACCTATTTTCCCTGAGTTCCTTAATGGTCAACCATAGTTAGCCATCCCAATGCCTGCTTATCCAGCACTCCCACATCTTATGAAATTTTCTCAATGGCCTAACACATCTGCAGTGTCAGTTCTTCCTCCCCCATATGCAATACCAGTTCTTCCTACTCCTCTTGTAGTACTTGTATTACCCACTCCATATTCGCAAGTTGCTACCTTACAGGAGATGCAGGACTTCATGAAAAATTTATCCAATGAAGTTACTATGATGAAAATAAGGGAAATAGAAATGAGCTTTCATCCAAGAAGGTTCCCATATGTTTCAAAGGATTAGTCTATTTCCACTAGCACACCCCTTAAGAGAACTAATGCAGTCCTTATTAACGAAGAAAATGAACCTTCAAATTCTATATTCCATTCAAATTACTGGTGTTCTACATGTAATGATCCCCATGTAAAAAGTACATGTATGATGCACAACATTATGTGCTAAATATGGTAATTGAGGAGGCAAAAAGAATTTAGAAAGGACAAATAAATATGGTGAGAGATGGTGAGCACAACTTCATGGTGCCATTAGTGGAACAAGTCTGTCTTGACAAGATCTAGGAAGAAACCACTTCAGATAAACCCTGAAGAGTTAAATATTGTGAAATTTTCTACTAATGATCTACAAAATAAAAAATCTAGAGAGGAAGGTCCTCAAAAGGATCCTCTTCAAAGACCTCTTTAGTAGCAGAAATAGGACCCTAAATCTAGTGAAACTCAACCAAAAGGAATAGTTACTCAAGCGGAGGCTAGAGACAAGCTTAAATATCCTTCCTTGAAAAAGCACCAATGGATTGAAGCCACTCATGAGTATAGGAGCAAGTTTGAACACCCTCCAAAAAACAAGGACAAGCAGTCTAAAATCCCCTTCATTAATATTTTGGAGGAATTAAAAAAAACCCCTTCAAGGGCTAGCATATATGATGCTCTGCTAATTTTTGGATAGATTGATTTGCTACAAGCCTCTCTCAAAATGATCAAAAACCAAAGCAAGGTTCAATATGAATAGAATTTTGTCCAAGGTAGCTCTATTATGGGGGGTGAAAATAATAGACCTTCCCCATTTTACCTTTATTTAGAAATGGAAGGATGAGTGGTGTATAATTGCATGATAGATTCAGGCATCGCCACCATGGTAATGGCCAAGGTGGTGTGTGATGTTATGGGTATGGAATACACTAGAAGTTGTCCTAGTGTGCTGTAGTTGGATGGAACCCCAATGAAAACTTTAAGAATCATCAAATATATACCTATGGTCCTTCATAGACTACCTCAGGTCACTATTATACAAGAAATTGTGGTAGTAGACCTAGAACCATACTTTGGGATGTACCTCTCTAGGGAATTCATTGTCAAGTTAAGAAATTACATTTATCTTGACTACTCAAACATGGAAATTCCATATAAAGTAAGGAGAGTGAAATTTTATTCAGAAAAACCATCTTCCTTTCATATAGAGAGGTTGGAGGAGGTAGACTAGCAAACGGTCATTGTAAATGCTACAATTGAGGAAGGAAATATAATCAAAGAATTCCTAGAATAAATATAAATAAAATATCATTTTTCTCTCAAATAATTCAATGCTATAATAGAAACAAGGGTTAGCACTTATACGATTCAAAAATCAAAGGCAAAAAAGCTAGTTGCTCAAGAAGAACTTTTGTCTTCATCCCATTAGTTATGGAAACTATATTTTGATGGGGTAAGGTGCAAAATGGTACATGAACAGGAGTAGTCTTGATTTATCCTATAAAATCTCAAAAGCTTTTCTCGTATAGCATAACATGGAGTTGAACTAACAATGTAATAGAATATGAAGCCCTTTGTCTAGGACTCAAAAAGACAAAAAAGCTAGGAGTCAAGTAGCTCCAAATATCTAGAGATTATGAGCTAATGGTCAATCAAATCACTAAAAAGTGTGTCAGCAAGTAGCATTACCTAAAGGCTTACAATAAAGTGTGGGACCTGTTAGAAGCATTTGAGGCACTTAATATCAAAGCTATCCCTAGGGATCAAAATAGACATGTTGATATATTGGTGTCCATAGGAGCAAATTTTTCTTGGTGTCTAATACCATTCATAAGGTAAAATCAGTTAGGTTGGTGTATAGACCATTTGTCCCAGATAAGAACATCTTCTGGCAAGTATTTGAAAATGACAAATAGATAGTGAATTTTTTAATCCACAAAATCAATTGCTCAGCTGACGGGTCCTCCAAAACTGAAGACAAGGAGGAGGAAGAAGGGTTTATCCAACTTAAAAATAATCATATTCCAAAGGGACTAATCACCTTGAAAATTTTGTTTGATAACAGTGACCGACCAAAATATCATATGATTAAGATAGATTCCAAGGGCTACAAAGAAGTTCAAATCTTAGCTGGTAAAAGTCTAAAGATAAGGGTGGATTTCTCAGAGAAAGAAGTCCACCAGATTCAGGAATTATGTAAAAATCATGATGATATCATTGCTAGGATATATGATAATATTAAAGTGTATAATAAGGATGTTATCCATCACACTATTGAATTGGAGCCTGATGCAAATCCCTTTCAAAATAAGTAGAGACCAATGAACCAAAAAATAGAGTCCCTGATGAAACAAGATTTATTAAAATTATTAAATGCCAAAATAATTTATCCTATTAAGCATTCTACTTGGGTAGCTAACCTAGTCTCAGTTAGTAAAAAGAATAAAGATATCAGGCTTTGCATAAATTTTTAAAATATGAACAAATTCTCTTTGAAATATCATTATCCTTTTCCAAAGATAGATCAAATACTGCATACAATGGCAAGAGCATAACGGTTCTCATTACTGGATGGCTTTTCAGGATTTAATCAAGTTTGGGTCAAGAATGAGGATCAACACAAAACATCGTTCACCACTAAATGGGGAACATTTGCATACCAGAGGATGCCATTTGGTTTATCTAATACTGGTGCTACTTTCCAAAGGGTGATGGATTTGGTATTTTATGAATTTTTTTAATAAAGTAATTATTATCTATCTAGATGAAATGACCATATTCTCTCATAAAAGGGAAGATCATGTAGAGCATCTTTGACAATTTTTTGAAAAATGTGGAGTTTGGGATATCATTGAACCCAAAGAAATCAATATTTGTTGTGCAATAAGATAAACTACTAGGACATGTGTTATCAAGAGTAGGGCTTTCCATAGACCTAGATAAGGTCAACACTATCTTAAATATACCAATACCCATGAGTAAGAATGAACTTCAGTATTTCTTTGGGCATAACATCTTTGTGTGGAAGTTTGTGTCTGACTTTGCACAGATAGTCAAATCTATGACTCAAATACTAAAAAAATAACATGGAAATTAAATGGATAGATGCCTAGAAGGATGCATTTAAGGTCATTAAGAAATTTATTTCATTTGCTCTAGTTCTCATTAAACCCGATTATTTTAAGGACTTTATTCTATATGCTTCTGGAGCAAAAGAGAGTTATGCAGCAATCTTGATGCAAAAAATGAGGTGACATTAATGAAAACTAATTTCTTTTATTAGACTCTACATGACCATGAATAAAGATACAATTTCATTGAAAGACAAGTATATGTTCTTATGAAAGCTCTTAAGAAATTCTGGTATTTTTTCTCTCAAAGTAAAACTATAGTATATGTGGTGCACCCAGACGTTAGGAGTTTTGTAATTCAAGGAGAATGGGGTGATCGAAGAGCTAGCTGGACAATAAATATTCAAGATTTTGATGTATAAATTCAGCCAACAAAGCGAGTTAGAGGATGAACGCTTTGTCAACATTTGGTGGAATTCATGGTGATAGACTTCAACTTGTGTATAGAAGCAGTAGAGAATACCGAGCCAAACTAAGCACAAATATCACCTGACTCCTGGATCACCAACTTGAATCACTACTTCAATACTTTAAAATACCCAGAGGGATTGACAACACCTCAAAGGTGCATATATTGGTTGCAGGCTAGAAAATATACAATAGTCAATGATATTCTCGATCGAAGAAATTTTGATGGAATCTTGTTGTGCTGCACACTTCAAAGAAGAGAAAAAGAGATGCTCGAGGAATTCCACTATGGGTTTTTAGGAGGTCATTACTTGACATAGACCAAGGTGGATAAAATATTGAGGGTAATATTTTATTGGATTTCCATATTCTTATATGTATTCAAGTTGGTCAGTGCATGCGATAAATGTTAGAGATTAACTGGGAAAGAAAAACACCATGCCATGCCTTTACGACCGATAATAGCAGAAGAACATTTTCAACAATGGGGATTAGATTTCATTGGGATCATAAATACAAATTTATTAGCCGGTCACAAGTATGTCCTTACAACAACAAATTACTTTACTAAGTGAACTGAGGCTGAAGAAACTAAATAGGCTAACTAGCAAAAGATCATTGATTTCCTAGAAATATTAATTACTAGATTTGGGGTCCCATCCACTATCATCTCAGTTAATGGATATTCTTTTATAGGTGCTATGATAATGGAATTTTCTAGAAAATATGGAATATACTAGAAGGCAAACCTCAAATTATTACCCGTAATGCAATGGTTTAGTTGAATCCTCAAATAAGAATTTATTAAAAATTATAAAAGGAATATTGAACAGAATCCCAAAAGTTGGCATATTTTACTTAATAAAGCATTATGGGTAGACAGGATAACTCCTAAGAAATCTCTAAAAACATCCCCGTATTCCCTAGTGTATGGCAAAGAGGCCATCCTCCTTATTAACCTTGAGCTTTCGACGCTTAAATTTCTAAGTCAAATGAAAGATGAAGATATTCCACCAATTGAGAAGAGATTAAAACAACTATTGTAGCTAGAGGAAGATCGAGATAAAGCATTTAATAATGTAACCTAACACCATATGATGATCAAGCACTATTTTGATAAAAAAGTAAAATCAAGATATTTTTCTAGTGGTGATATTGTACTAAGATGGGATGTAAATAGAGCCAAAACAGGCACTTATGATAAGTTTGATTCATTCTAGTTGGGCCCATATCTTATTGAAGAATGTAAGGCTTCAAATGCATATCAATTATGACATATGGAGGGCTGACTACTTTTTATTCTAGTAAATGTTTAGCATCTAAAATACTATGCTTAATCTTCCTATGGTAGTTGTATATATGTGTGCATAATCTAGTATTTATTTTATAAAAGTTTTGAAGAGACTGTAATTATGCATTTTGATCTCCAATTTTTAAGCCTAGGACTTCCCCATCTCTTGTGATACCTTTATCTGAATGCAATATGTAGCACCCTAAAATTGGCTCAGTTAAATCATCAATAAAAAGTAGAAATTTGAATTTTAACCCTGAAACCACCCATTAACCGCTTACCTCATTTTTCATGCCATTTTTAGAGGTTGTTGTGACCATTGGACGATATCGTCGTTGATCTGACGATATCGTCCCAAATTGGATGAATTCATCTTAACAGAACATCTAGACGATTTCATCCCAAAACCAAATTTTTGCAATTAGCTTCAGTTCCAACGACCTCTCCAACGTGGGTAGAAGCGTGTCTACGCTGTTGGAGATTCCCATGTTGGGTATCTCCCATATTGGGATGATTCCCAACCTCCTAACCTCACCCTAATCCTATATAAACTGGGATTTTCCTAGTTTATCCCCCTGACTCCCTTCCTAACTCCCTACCTGGCTGCCTAGTTGATTATTTCCCTGCAATTTTAGTTTTTGCTATGATATCCCAACATTTGCACTTGTATTTTCAAGTTTTGTTGTAGGATTTCACTGTGTTTTAGCCAAAGGTAGCTCTAATCATTGTAGGTGATTCAACTACAATTCTAGACGATCCTATCAAGATCGGTGATGATCTTGTACTATTACAGACGATCTGGTCTACAATTCAGCTTGGGGGCAATCAGAGCCCTGATTTTGCATTCTCTATCTTATTTTCTTTATTTATTAGTGCATTAGATTAATTTACTTCTATTTTGCATCTTGGAGTTCACCTCATTTAGCATAATTGCATGATAAAATTCAAAGTAAGTTTCCAAAATAATGCATCTCATTTAATTTGATATCTGGATTTATCATTCAAACATCTATACTCTTATTTCTATCATTTTGCATCATTCATGCAATTGTATTTTTTGTTTTTGGTGTCTATTTTCTTGATTGCAGGTTTCTGACGAATTCGCATAATGAATTCTTCAGGTCACTGATAATCTTGGGTGATCTCAGATGATCTCCTATGATTTGGGATGATTCTATACAATTACAGATGATCCTGTCATATCCAAGATTATCTGGACTCCTACAAGCTTTAGAATCTTCATCAGACATCATAAATCAGGTGTACTCTTCTCCATTTTATATATTCTCTGTATTCAATCACATTAGGATTCATTTATGTCTTCTGTCTTCATATAAATCAGAATCTTCATATAGAATAGCTTAGCTTCATTTTGGTCAACCTAGGAATCTGAATGATTGAACATAAAATGAACAAATCAAACCCATTATCAACCTAGGCGTGGAAACTGCCACTCAAATTTTCCTGGTGAACCCCACCATCCATCAAAAATTCACCTTTATACCCCTCCCCCGAGAGGTGCGACCTTCAAAGGGCCTCTCCGTCCGAGGTATTGTTCCATCCTTTTCTCACCCCCTTTCAGGTACGGATCCTTTAGCCTGAAGGTAAGGGTGCAAAAAATTTGGACGATACATTTTGGTGAACCCGACGTGAAACTAAAAACACCTTTTGAAAAAAATAAAAAAAAAAACACATTATTAAGAACATCTAGAATCATTAGAAAACTATTAAATTTGCATATCATACTTAGATGGTAGATTATAATAGAAGACGAGCTATCTCCATAAATGTTGAAAATCAATTAACAACCATAGAGATTACTTCTATGCTTAGAGTACCTCAAACATATAGAGCCCAACCTTTGTGGGACTAACTTGATAGGAGATTGGGTATTATTGAATCTAGATCTGCAGAACTTAGGAAAATTAAGAGGTTTATCCTAGATAGAATCTTGGATCCTGATCAAGTGAATTTGTATCATGAACTTCAGAGAGCTTTCCATAGGTGGTTAGCCGATAAAAGAGCACTTGTCTTTTGAATTATACACCTTTGAGGAATACTTTAAGAACACAGTTGTAGTACATAAATTTCTATCTCATGTAGAGGGTCAATAAGTCATTCTTATGGATAGAAAGATATGGAATAGAGTTCCTAGAGTTGTGTTGTATCAAGAGTATTTCCATGAAATTTATTTTTACATGTCAGAGTCTGAAATAGATCATATTACCATAGCACACTTTGTCAAGTTCTTGAAAAACAACTTCCAATTTGAAGAGAAGCATTTCATGACTCCTGATGAACTTGACCCTATCAATCATATCCATAAGCTATTCATAGAAATCTAAGTGATTCTTTCTACTATTGTTTCTTACAACTAACATGTTTGTTATTTTTATTCTCGCAAAATAATAATATAATAAAATCACACAAAAAAAAAACAACAAAAAATTTCATTTTAAAGTATTATAGTAGGTATACAGTTAAAATATATACCTCTCAACCCTATCGCATATATATATATATATATATATATATATATATATATATATATATATATAAGTATATATATTTGCTAAAACCTAAGTTTAGCACAATGCCTAGACTTAGGAATGGAAAACAAACAGAAGAAGATGAAGATTGGTTAGGAAGACCATTAACTGACCAAAATGTCCCTCCTGAGGACCAAGTTCAAGAAGAAGAAACCCTAGACCAGCAAGAAGAGGAGCTTGTTGTAGGAAATGAACAAGAAGAAAATATTAGAGAGGAAGGATCCTCATCCCCTAAAATATATTTGGGAGGAGCTATCACTTTTGAGAACATGGAACAATTCTGGAAGTTCATTAACACTAATATTGGTGTTTTTAATAGAGCAGACCATATGGACAAGGATCAAATTAGTGACACTCAAGAAAATCTAGAAGAAGTATTTCAAACACACACTAATCCCTTGTACTTTATTGAACAAGAGAGTGATCAAGCTGGACCATCCAATTTGGATATAGTAGTTGCGATCCAAATCATGCAACAATAGCAGGTTACCCAAGGATCTAAAGTGTCTGTTAACAAACCTAGAGTCATTCTTGCACAAAAGAAACCATCATTTACTGCCAAGCTCTTGATCAACATACCTCAAATCAACAAAAACCCAAAACAAAACTGAACACCAATTACCAAAAATCTAAGGTACAACATAATACTATTACAAATCCCCTTCATAATACTCTTCCTACCAACACTTTGCATAATAGCAATGTAACATCTAATCCTTATGTCACACCATCATACACTCATAGATCCCATACCTATGTGCCACCGAACCAATATGGTGGACAAACTAGCAATCTTGAAGTCGTGGTGAAATAGTTAGTTTCCCATGTGGACCAGATAGATCCCTACCGTCCCACGTACAATTATTGAGAGTAGTGTAGTCAGCCTTTAGATCCTATAGTCGTAGCACAGCTATATCCTAAACATTTTCCTATGTCTATTCTTCCCATATATAAAGGAACCAAAGATCCCATAGAGCACCTTTGTATGTTTAGGATAGCATGTCATGATATATCACATGATGACTTCTTATTACTAAAAATGTTCCCGAAAAGCTTGGGAGGAATGGCATTAGAGTGGTATTATCAATTACCCACTAATTCTTTGAGGAATTTTGAAGAAACTACCGAGTCTTTTGTTCATCAATTTAGTGCCTACATCAAAAGATATGTGACCATTAAAGATTTGTATAACTTAAAACATGGCAAATATGAATGCTTTGCTGATTTCCTAGCTAGGTGGAGACAGTTGATAGGAAAATTGCACTTTGTGTTACCTTATAGGGAGATGTTGGACATATTTATTAATAATTTGCAAGAGCAACTATCTTACAAATTATCAACTGCTACCTTGACCACCTTCGATTAGGCTATAGACTTAGCCCGAAGAGTGGAAGATGCTCTCATTAGGAGAGGCCAGCTTAAAAAGAGAGACAATGAGAAAACATCCAAAAATCAATATAAGAATAAACAAGTTGTGGGTGATGGAGTCACCGATAGCAAAAATACTGCTAATGTTAATGTTGTGAAGACAATGGAGAAGTTTGTACTGAAACCTCCTGATAGACCTCCTCGAGAATTTACTAGGTTAAATCAACCTTTATCAACTATTCTATCACAATTATTAGAATGAGGTTTGATTCAATTACCAAATATTCGGGAACCTGATCCAACTATACCCGGATACAAAGCAGATTTACACTGTGACTTCCATAGAGGACCTGGACACACTACCAACTCTGGTAAAAGATTAAAACATAAAATACAGGACTTGATTGATAACAATGAGATGGAGGTGCAAGCCTTTCAACCTAAGCAAAATCCTCCTAATAATGTTCAAAAGAACACCCCAAAAAACTAGAATCAGAATGCCAATCAGTCATTGGACATCTTTCAACATCCCTTACCAGAACATGCTAAGGAGGTGGCTAATCAAGCTGAACATCATAATGTCCCTCCTCCTACATGATATGTAGGAACTATTAGTGGGCATTTACCTGTTCATGATCTGGAATAATGAAGTCTTATAAATCATGAAGTCTTGCCAATTATAAGAAGAGGGTTCAATGTTGATAAGCATGATGGTGCAATGGTAAGTTAAGCAATGTCTAACATCACTCCCACTGTTCTATCATATTTGACACAACTTTATCCGTGGTTACAACCAGGCCTCTATATAATATTCAGATACCTGATCTTAGTGATACAGAATATGATACTGAGAGTGATATGGAAATCACATCAAATCAATCAAATAGTTCTAAAGATGAATCAGATCCTATTCACCCTATCGCAAGTTATATGGTTCCAGAAGAGCCATTTCCAAGAAGAGTCACTACTATACCATCGTCTCACCGATTACTTTCTAATGAGCTAGCTATAAACTCTAGACCAAGACCCATTCATCATCCGCAAAATAATATTATGGGTACCATCGGAGCTGTTACTAGACAACAGGCTCAAAATTCTCAACAATATCAAATTCAGAATGGTGGATCAGCTCCATTTGTTTTGAAGGTTCCTAATAAAGGGAATCATTCACCTAATGTTCAACCTAAACCTCCTTATAATATTAATGAAAAATTATCAAATATTACATCTATAATTTCTCTCTTGGACATTTTAAGATCTTCTCCTACACATAGAGATGAATTAATGCTCACATTAAGTCAGATGATGGTACCACAAGACATTCAACCTGAAGCCATGGCTGATACTATAATAACTCGTGAAGTTGATTGTATTGACTTCCAGGATAGAGACATACCGCAACATAGTTTACATAAAGATAACCCCTTGTATATTACTACCTTAATTGGAGATGTAGCAGTCAAACGAGTTTTGATTGATAATGGTTCATCTTTAAATATCTACACTTTTGACTTCTACCAAATATTTGGGTTTAGAAGTGATGAAATGAAAAGAACTGATATGATCATAAAATATTTCAATGACAAAACACAAGAAACATGTGGAGTTATTACCATTCCATTGCAGGTTGGTCCAAGAACCTTGGATATGACTATGTTTATTGTACATTGCCCTGCATCGTACAATATACTCTTGGGTCGTCCTTGGATCAACATGATGTGAGTTGTTCCCTCAACTTTACATCAATGTGTTAAGTTCAAATTTAAGAATCAGTTGGTTACCATTCATGGTGATCCAAGACCCTTTGATGTGTGCTTTGGCAAAACCTATTGGAGTTCAATTTTTCCCCGCTTTGTCATCCACACATCCTAATTCTCATTATCCATCTAAATGTGTGAAACTCACACCCACAACATCATCTACTTCTTCTCCATCAGTTGCACCTCCACATATAGCTCAACCATCTTCTGAACAAACCGCATTAGGACCTAAGAAAGATCTTAATCCCACAACCAATGTCTCTTGTTCTACTCCTATAACTTCCATACCTGTAATAGACCCATCTATCGACACCTCTACACCGTCTACATCCACCAAATTCATATTTTCCACATCGAAAGACATAGGGAATGTTCCTTCTACCTCTTCTGCTCCTACTGACGAGCTCTTACTTGATATATCTAAAATTATTATATTAGAAGAAACGAATGCTTCTATGCAAGATTCCCTTATTTTAAATAATTTTCCACCATCTCCTCATACCTTGGGCCTCCCACAGCCTATGGGAAATATTTACCAAGTCGAGAGTTGTGCCTTTATTTATAAGGGATATGACTGGGGTAGAATACCCAAAAATATTAGAACTCATTATGATGGATATGCTCGATGTTATTTTACTAATGATTATATTAAAGAAAAACCTATAATGCTTAAATTGGGATATAAAGGGAAAGGTTTGAGACCTTTCCATAATGGTATGAAAGAACCTTTTGAGGTAGAAGCGTGGCCCGCCCCGATGTGGTGTGGGCCTATTTTCTAGTAAGGGTCAGCCATTCCCATTTGAGGATAATGACCATCTTATATGTTACCAAGATTATTTAGATGAATGTGATGCTTTGCGTTTAATGAATAATACATTCACATGTAATATGCTATCTATAGCTTATCCTGAGATGATCGCTGAATCCGATGATGAGTTGGAGGAAGATATCTTTCACGATGTCTCCGTTGAGGAATTATTACATAATGGATTTTATTTTGATGGATCTATACCTAGTATAGCCCAGCTTGAGGCCACAACTCCTCAAGACGAATTATCCAAGCTAACCTTGGAATAATTACAATAATTGGGCGTTTCACCCACCCCACCTAATTTTGAGAGAGATCTACACATGGAAGTAGAAAATGTCATAAAAATTAACATTGGAACCAATGATAACCCTCACATAATCAACATTGGATCAGAATTGAGTCAAGAAAAATAGGATAAATACATTGCATTTCTTAAAGAATAGGAAGATGTTTTTGCTTGGACATATGAAGATATTCCAGGTTTAGACCCTTCTGTAGTTATGCATCACCTAGTAGTGCATCCGAATGCTAAACTTGTTAAGCAGAAGCTTAGAAAAATGCATCCTAAAGTGGCCTTACTAGTCAAAGGGGAGTTAGAAAAACTCCTAAATGTTATTTTTATACAAGCCATTGATTATGCTGAATGGATCTTGAATGTAGTTCCAGTAACTAAGAAAGAAGCTACTAAGATTAGGGTTTGTACAAACTTTATATATATTAATGTTGCATTCCCTAAAGACGATTTTCCCCTTCCCAATATGGATCAGATCATTGATTTTACTATTGGGAGTGGAATGATATCCTTAATGGATGGATTTTTTGGTTCTAATCAGATCAGGATAGCTCCTGAAGATCAGGCTAAAACAACCTTTATTACCCCTTGGGGGACTTTCTGTTGGAAAGTGATGCCATTCGGTTTGAAGAATGCAAGTGCAACCTATCAACGAGCCATGACTTATATCTTTCATGATATGATGCATGATATACTACATGATTATGTAGATGACATTATAGCGCGTTCTATTGAAGAAGATGACCATTTAGATGACTTGAGAAAAGTATTTGATCGGTTAAGGGAATATCTTATCCGATTGAATCCATCCAAATGTATATTCGAAGTTAAGTCAAGTAAATTATTGGGGGTTATAGTTTCTTTATGTGGAATCAAAATTGACCCTCTCAAGATTATGGCTATCACTGATATACCCACACCTATAAATATATCTGAATTACGAAGTCTACAAGGTAAGCTTCAAGCTATCCGTCGCTTCATCGATAAGCTGGCGGATAAAACTGGAACCTTTCTTAAGCTTCTTAAGAAGGATGTCTCTTTCCATTGGGATGAAAAATGTAAGGAAGCATTTGAAATCCTCAAACAATATCTTCTTAACCCACCTATACTTTCGCCACCTAAACCTGATCGCCCATTTATCTTGTATATTTTTGCTTCAGATTTTTCTTTAGGAGCTATGTTAGCTCAACTTGATGATGAAAAAAAGAGCATGCTAATTATTACATTAGCAAAAAATTAATTAGTTATGAAACCTGCTACACAGCATTAGAGAAGTTGTCTAGCAGTCATATTTTCTACACAAAAACTACGCCATTATATGCTCAGTCAGAAAACATACATTATTGCTAAATTCGATCCCTTGCGGTATCTCATGAGTCGACCTTATTTCTTTGGTCGCACAGCAAAGTGGGTTCTTGCTTAAGCGATTTTGAACTCACTTTTATAGGACAAAATTCTATTAAGGGTCAAATCATAGCAGATCAATTAGTTGTTGCACCCTTAGAGTCCACCCGTCCCCTCGTCATTGAGTTTCTTGATGAATGCCTTAACTTAGGGGCGAATCATTCAGAGCAATGGTCCCTATACTTTGATGGAGCCAGATGTATGAGTGGGGCTAGTGCAGGTATTATTTTGATATCTCCACAGAAACATCTCATACCTCTATCCTTTAAATTAATGTTTGCCTATACTAATAACACTTCTAAATATGAGGCTCTAATCCTTGGATTACGAGTTGCCCTGGCACTAAAAATTAAAAATCTATTAGTTTTCGATGATTCTCAAATTGTTATAAATTAAATTAACAATGTTTATGTAGACACCAAAACAGCACCAATCCGATTATGTGACAACAAGCGCTGATCGCATTGACACAAACAGCCCCTAGGGCAGCCCCCAGAGGTCAAACAGTGGTCCTAACCACTCCCAAAAGCAGTTTTGAGGGTCAAAAGTCAATTTTGCACCTTTTTGGCACCTTTTTCTCTATTCGTCCCACCCAGGGACGAATTTAGACTGGTATTCGTCCCACCCTGGGACGATTAAGCAATCGCTCCAGGGTGGGACGAATAGCAGGTTTGACTGGCAAAAAGTCAAACCTCGGCAACTCCGCCAGTTAACTGAGGCTTCAGGCCATGCAATTGTGAGGAATAGCTTTTATTCAAGAGGAGAGACTTCAGTCATGCATGTCTTTATTTTAGAGACCTCATGCAAGAAGCTTTTTTATCAAGGAGTTAGCTTTTCTCTGAAAATAGGACAGTTAACTCAAGTGGCGCCCTCGCATGCGCAATTCAAACAAGGAGACCATAAGGTCTATAAATTGGGGAGTTTTCCCACCCAAAAAGAGATACAGAGAAGGAGCATTTGAGCAACGAAGTGCTGCCAATTTCATACCTAACTGCGATTTGTGCTTTTACATCCTTAATCTCTCATTCGAAAGGGAGGTTATTGGGTGACTATTGGAGGCGCAAATCCGTACCCAAAACCCAATTTTTGACCACAACTATCCACCAAATTTGTTGACAACACCATACAATCAGTTTTGGACCCATCCCAAGTGGATTGGTGCCGAAACAGTGCTTCAATCGGTGGGCGTCCTGCCCCCGGGCGCTCCCCAAACTATCACAGTGCTAATCGCCCCACCCCGGGATGATTAGAAATCTATGATAGATTTCTTGTTTTTTTCTTTTGCATCTGATTCTAGATAGGTTAAATAGGTTACAGTTCAAATTTCATGTCATTCTGATTATTTTTGACCAGGTTATTGTTGTTTCCCGCTTTCACTAACTTGCAGATGCCATCTTCAAAATCTGGATCCTAGAGGCAAAATTGGAGAAATATGAGCATCTGGGTCATCTCAAAATGCCCCCAATTAGCTAACCCCAAGTTTTTAGGTCATTTGGAGCTTCCGAGATAGGACATTGAAGAGGGTGCTTTCTGACAGGTTATTGCAGGTCTATTCGTCCCACCCTGGAACGAATACCAATCTGTCAAGGGTCTATTCGTCCCACCCTGGAGCGAATACAAAATTGTGAGGAATTTTTAGACTGTTCTTTTTGCAATGGTCTTCTGATGATATTTTTATGCTTCTTTCAAAGTTTCAGGTCAATCAGAGGTCATCTGATAGTCGTTTTATTATTTTCATGCTTTTACTGACAGTAGGCCTTGGGAAATACATGTTTCATTTGGTCTGCAGGTATTATTAATATTTTCTGTTTCTTTGAATGCAGGTTTCCGATAGCAGAGGAGCAGGAAAGAGCAAAGAATCACATACAACAGCGGCGGCGACGTTTTGGTCCGCCCATCTTACATGTGGGCACGCGGAAGAAGGATTGTTAGCCATGAGTCTTGTGACAAGAAACACATTTGACTCTCCTATCCCCTAAAAAGGAAGGAGACGTATTGTAACACAATTTGTAAAGCGTATCAATAAAAGAGATTACTATATTTCGTATTGCTTTTATCTTGTGTCAATTTGCATACGTTATTTCTTGTTCTTGTGGCATATTCCTTTTTGTTTCCGTATCCTCGTGCTTTCAATGGCGATCACGGTGGGACCTATGTCCTTTGATTTTTAAAGATTAAATTTCTGATTAAAGTTGCTTGTTTTGTTTCTTGCAGGTACCAATTTTTCAAAATCTAGACTATTTCAGGCAGAAATTCAGAGATATTCGACTTAGGCAGAGAAGAGGTAAGGGATTTAAACATCCTTTGTCAATTTTTTGTTTTCTATATTTTTTGTTCTCTGATTTTTGCTTGCATAGGAGAGTTTAGATGCTTGCCTGTTTCATTTTTTGCAACTTAAAATGAATCCCACACACCACGTGGTAATTTAAACCAAGGAGTTGGTCGTAAAACCCCAACCCTTGAGCAAGACCAAAGGTGGATTCCATTATCACTTTGGCTTGAGATATTGCATCCATTACCCCGATCGCACTGTTGCTAGACGTAAATCCTGACGAAAGCTGACCAAGTGTAGCTAGGGTGATTCCTAGCGCATGAGGATAAGTCTTCTATGGTAGGTGTCATAAACAGAGCGATTCCCCTTTCGTACCGCCTATGTTCCACGTATCATCTGCTCTCACGTACCTATAGTCTCCCTCACGTAAGGGCGGGTATATAGAGAGGTTGGTATATCGGTCCGGCAATGGTATATTGAAGGGGCGACCATTTTGGGAGTCATAAGAGCCTTCATTTTGCATTTAAATGTTCTTCACAAAAATCTTCAAAAACAAAACAAAATCATCAAAAACACACTAAAACCAGTCTAGGACACACCATTAATCTTTAAAAGAGATAATCATTGCTTTGTGTGTGTATGTTCTTTTCTGCTTAGTGTAACAAAAAAAAAAATCAAAAAATCATAAACAAAAGATAAAAATCTACGTAGCTTGTAGAGAGTCATTACCATGGTATTCACCCGTAGTCAAGCCCACTCATGGGCAGACGCTACGGAGAATGTCCAAGGAGGCACGAGTCGCCTCCGTTACAGTCCCAAGGATTTGGTCATACCACCTTGGCGACCTGACACACAAGGTAGTCCCCTCCACACCTTAATGGAAAGGGACTATAGGGGCACCTCTTCTAGGGGCACTCCTGTTCAGCATAGCACCCAGCACACACCCTTCCATGAGGGGTACATCCGTAGGAGAGCTCCCTTAGATGCTCGCTATGAGTGGTCACCGCGCGATGAAGCGCTAGGTCAACATAGGGTTCGACGGGAGGAACCACATGATTACATTATCCCTCCTTCACCCCCTCTAGTTGTCAGGACTACAAGGACAAATCCAGAGCACAAGGCTCCTCAGGCGGGGCGAGCCAACTCCGCCCGTTCCTTTTTCACTTACGAGAGAGAGCACGAGGAAAACCCTTACCTTCCTCAAGAACAATATACATCGTAGGAGCAACACGCCTCCGCAATTGCTAGCCATCAGGATCACCTACTGAGGACAAAGCCTCGGGGGAATGCCGCTACCCCCAACAGAGGGAGGCGGCCTATAGAGATCTCGGATCACCAAGACCGAGATAGAAATCTAGGAGAGGCATCTAGGCCTTCTAGACATGAGACGGTAGGACCAACTATCTTAGAATCTGCCAAGCATATCGCACGTCGGATGGAACTCATGTTACTTGAGCTAGAACGACAACAGTTAGAGCAATAGTATCTTCTAAATCAAGAGTGCATTCAATGCCAGGAGGATGAGTTGTTCCAATACACTATGCAGGCGAGGACTCCAACCCCTCGCACGCATAAGACAGAACATTATGAGAGACACAACTGGGTGCGAGACAGGTCTCCATGACCTTATCAACCATTGCCTCCAATGCCTCCTAGACTTGAGCGGAAGGCCACTCCTCAAACCAATGACAGGCGCATTCTTCAGGCACCCACCCAGGTTCATGGGCCACCCTCAAAAATTCTTCAAGAAGCCTCTGAGGAACCTAAGCGAGAAGAAGAGTGGGATGAAATGCCCTACCAAGGCATGGGGGGTGCTATTCGGCCACCCCTCCATAGGCCCCAAGTTCCCCTCAACAATGGGAACAAATCAAAGAGGAGGAGCTCAAATCCCCGATACAAGCAAAGCATTAGAGCACTTAGAGTCGATAGAGACCAAGATCTCGAGGTCCCAAAAGCCCAACTTACGTGAAACTCCTCTCAAAGAGGATCAACCTTTGGCTGTAGAGCTACCTGATGATGAGGTTTTCCATATCTCAGAATTACCAGGATGAGTCCCCCCTTAATGCATTACTCCCTTTAGAGGCTCCCATCGAGCAAGTGCCACATCAAAGCAATCAGGTCCCCCCGTAAAGCGCGGAACAACCCCATCAGGACCATGTCAATCTGCTCGAGCAAAATGAGCCTAGAATGTCATAGATAGCTGTCGAGGCCAACGAGGGCCTTTGGATCATCGATAATGATTACGAAGATGAAACTGAGATGGAATATCTCAATCATGCATGATGACACAATCACCCTGTAACCCATGAAGAACTGATGGCACAACTAGGCATAAGACTAGGGCATGAGTGGCGCCTAGACCCGGCCCACTGGAATCAACTGTTGATTCCGCTCCTTTGGGTAGACCGCGAGCACCTTCCACCAAGAGATATCATAGCCACATCAGTGCCGAAGGCAGACCCTGCCCTCCTATCCGTGCATAGGGCCGATCCATTCGTGCCAATCCCTCCAGAGCCAGATCCGGTGCACAAAGATCATCAAGCTGGGGGTACCTCTATTCCCTGAAGAGCAAGTGGATTACACCAAATGCTCCAAAGGTGTCCATAAACCCTTTGGTCAAACCAAAAGCTCCAAGGATTATCGCAATCACTTGGTCACCCTAAAAGCTCCAAGGATTATCGCAATCACTTGGTCACCCTAAAAGCTCCAAGGATTATCGCAATCACTTGGTCACCCTAAAATCTCCAAGGATTATCGCAATCCCTTGGTCACATCCAAAAGCTCCAAGGATTCTCATAATCGCTTGGTCAACCCTAAATGCCCCAAAGGCATCTATAAACCCTTTGGTCAAGCCAAAAGCTCCAAGGATTCTCATAATCGCTTGGTCAAACCCTAAAAAGCTCCAAGGATTCTCATAATCGCTTGGTCAAGTCCAAAAGCTCCAAGGATTCTCATAATCGCTTGGTCAAGTCTAAAAGCTCCAAGGATTCTCATAATCGCTTGGTCAAATCCAAAAGCTCCAAGGATTCTCATAATCGCTTGGTCAACCCTAATCCCCAAGATTCTATAACCCTTTTCAACCAAAACTCAAATTTCCCTTCAACCTAAACCCCAAAGGTATCTATCAACCCTTTGGTCAAGCCAAAAGCTCCAAGGATTCTCATAATCGCTTGGTCATCCCCAAAATGCTCCAAAGGTATCCATAAACCCTTTGGTCAACACCAAAAGCTCCAAGCGTTACCATAACTGCTTGGTCAAAATAAATATTCAAAAATAAACAAAAACAATCCAATCATCAAAAATCACAAAAACAATTGCATTTCAATTCCATTTATACTCATAAAAATCAAAAATCACAAAAACAATTGCATTTCAATTCCATGCATACTCATAAAAATCAAAAATAACAAAAAAACATTGCATTTCAATTCCATGCATTCTCATAAACATCAAAATACAAAAATATAGGTTGCATTAGGCATCGCATCCATACATTATATATTTGCTAGGTCATACAAGTCAAAAGCACCATAGGCTGTCATTACTTGGCAATTCCATCATTTCCACATCAAATCCATTTTCATAAACGCATACATCCAGCATATCACCATTTTCTTTTAGCATAGTCAGTTGTCTCCTAAATGTATATAGGGTTTTCGTCATTCAGCTGTCTTTAAATTTCTAGCCAAAAACTGTACACAGTTAAACAGATTTTACACGGGAAAGTTTTACTTGGATCACACCTTGTTACGTAGCATCCCAACACAAATTAACACACATAAAATAATTCCTAAGTTGTGTGAATGCAAGAGAAACCTACAAAGCAGTCTCGGGTACCATAGGTGAAAGATTAGCCTATTCATCCCCCTGTGCGAATGGTTCTAGAATGCTGAGAATTGACAAAAGGACGAGCTCTTCCCTATTCATTCACCTTAATAAACAGTGGTTTTTACCACTACCAAATCCCAATCATAGTTGGTCCCCAAAGTTGTAAGGATTCGTACTACACGTCCCTGCCAAGGATGGGTAGTCATCCCCAAGACCTAAAAGGATCAATGCCATTCACAAACAAAATTCCAACCAACCATCATCCTAACCCTTTCCATTCACCTTTGGTCTCCAAGTTGTAAGGATTCATACTATCCGCCCCTAACCAGGATGGGTAGTCATCCCCAAGGCCTAACGATCAATGCCCTTACTTCATACTCTCCATTATCCCTTTGGTCTCCAAGTTGTAAGGATTCGTACTATCCGCCCCTAACCAGGATGGGTAGTCATCCCCAAGGCCTAAAAGATCAATGCCCTTACTTCATAATCTCCATCATCCCCTTGATTCCCAAAGTCGTAAGGATTCGTACTACATGCCCCTAACCAGGATGGGTAGTCATCCCCAAGACCTAAAAGGATCAAGGCCCTTCACAAGTTCAAATTTACAAAGCTCAAAATACAAAATCAAATAATAGTGGTTATCACCACTATTCAAAATCCTTGCTCAAAAAACAAAAGAAACATAAATAGAAAAATAAACAGTGATTTTCATCACTATATTGACGAGCAAGTCTCCCAAATCATTCAGCCAATAAATAACCTGAACTTGAATCCCTGGAATTCTCAGCATTCAAAAACCATCTAGGTGATCCTCATTACAGGTTTGGTTGATAGCCTACCTGGCAATGGTGGTATCCTACCCGCACGACGATATGTCCGTCACATTAGCTTTGCATGTGTGCAGACCAATATTTGCATGTGGATGAGCTAGCTTATGGTATCTTAGATTGTCACGTGGATTAATCTTGCTAAATACAACAACGGAGTTAGTGGAGCTAATTAGGTGATCCTCAGTACAAGTTTGGTTGATAGCCTATCTGGCACTGGTGGTATCCTGATGAATACCACATAAACGAACTCAATTGCACACACAGGGATGTGAAATAACTTGGTTAAATTCAAGTCGGATTTAGACCTTGTTCAAAAGTCTTGCGAGATAAATGTACAGTCTTGGCTAGTTAGTTAAAATATCTGCATCTCAGAAAAGCTTAACTACATTTTCAAACAATTGGTACATTTCATTCCGTACATAACCATCAAAATATATGCAAAATACAAAAACAAAGTTTTCACATGCAAAGTCATTTCACAAAGTCATCCCATTAGTACAACAAGTCAGTCAAATCTTGTACAGTCTATGGTGCATCGACAAGTCATCAACAACTCATTTCATTCATTCCACATGCATACATCATACAAATTAGAAACATCGCATTCATAAAAGCATTTGCATACATCAATGTAAATACATATACATAAAAACAAAACAGCCAATATCCACAAACAATAGCAATAAAAGTGTTGAACAATGACACCTTTGCACTTGACATTCAATGGCATAAAAAAACTGATGTCGGGGTCTACCTTGTCGCTATCCTACTCCCTAAGAAGGCTACCATAGCCGGACCGCTCCACGGGAAGATGGATTTTTGACAATTTCACCCCCAACGACGTCCCCAATGGGTCAAAACCCACTCAAAAACAATAAAATAGTAAACCCCCAAAAACAACAAAAACAACAAAAAAATGCAACACAAAAACAAAGTAATAAGCATTGTCGGACACAAGTGCTTTTGCACTTAACTTCTTGGCATAGAAAATCGATGTCGGGGCTCAAATTGTCACTCTCCTACTTCCCCAAGAAGGCTACCATTGCCGGACCGCTCCACGGGAAGACGGGTTTTCGACAATTTCCCCCCATTCTGGCATCACCAAAAGGGTTTTTACCCACCAAAAATAGGTCCAAAAATTAGGAAACTGCTCGAGCATTCAATGGACAACATCTAAAGGCACCCTCACTTAAGTCATCTTGGGTCAAGCGACTCGTCGCTTTTCTCATGGTCGTCATTCCTTCATCGATTCGTCGCTTGAGGGGGTAGTCACACTTAAGTCATCAACCAACAAACACACACCCAATCAAGGCAATGGCATGCATTCCAAGAATCATTGACAAAGACAATCACGCTCCTGCTTGGGGCAGCAAACAAGCAATAATCACAAATTGATCAAACGCTTGGCATTCGTGAATCATGAACACAAGGTTCCCCCATGGATAAAAGGTTGCGCCCTTTGCCTATTCATGAATGATCAATGACCAAGCTCAAGTCACACCTCACCAAAATAGGTTAATACTTGAAATCAAATTCCTTAGCCCGTCAAAAGCAAGGATTCAAGAATGCATGCCCTTTCCATACTTGGGGCATCAAGAGTTGGTTAGGTTACTGAGAAACCCTAATCATTAGTGCTTTGGTTATCTATTTTTGCTCGACGCTATGCCTTGCACAGCGCTTCCCAAAAAGGGGCATCTGTAGACACCAAAACAGCACCAATCCGATTATGTGACAACAAGCGCTGATCGCATTGACACAAACAGCCCCTAGGGCAGCCCCCAGAGGTCAAACAGTGGTCCTAACCACTCCCAAAAGCAGTTTTGAGGGTCAAAAGTCAATTTTGCACCTTTTTGGCACCTTTTTCTCTATTCGTCCCACCCAGGGACGAATTTAGATTGGTATTCGTCCCACCCTGGGACGATTAAGCAATCGCTCCAGGGTGGGACGAATAGCAGGTTTGACTGGCAAAAAGTCAAACCTCGGCAACTCCGCCGATTAACTGAGGCTTCAGGCCATGCAATTGTGAGGAATAGCTTTTATTCAAGAGGAGAGACTTCAATCATGCATGTCTTTATTTTAGAGACCTCATGCAAGAAGCTTTTTTATCAAGGAGTTAGCTTTTCTCTGAAAATAGGACAGTTAACTCAAGTGGCGCCCTCGCATGCGCAATTCAAACAAGGAGACCATAAGGTCTATAAATTGGGGAGTTTTCCCACCCAAAAAAGAGGACAGAGAAGGAGCATTTGAGCAACGAAGTGCTGCCAATTTCATACCTAACTGCGATTTGTGCTTTTACATCCTTAATCTCTCATTCGAAAGGGAGGTTATTGGGTGACTATTGGAGGCGCAAATCCATACCCAAAACCCAATTTTTGACCACAACTATCCACCAAATTTGTCGACAACACCATACAATCAGTTTTGGACCCATCCCAAGTGGATTGGTGCCGAAACAGTGCTTCAATCGGTGGGCGTCCTGCCCCCGGGCGCTCCCCAAACTATCACAGTGCTAATCGCCCCACCCCGGGATGATTAGAAATCTATGATAGATTTCTTGTTTTTTTCTTTTGCATCTGATTCTAGATAGGTTAAATAGGTTACAGTTCAAATTTCATGTCATTCTGATTATTTTTGACCAGGTTATTGTTGTTTCCCGCTTTCACTAACTTGCAGATGCCATCTTCAAAATATGGATCCTAGAGGCAAAATTGGAGAAATATGAGCATCTGGGTCGTCTCAAAATGCCCCCAATTAGCTAACCCCAAGTTTTTAGGTCATTTGGAGCTTCCGGGATAGGACATTGAAGAGGGTGCTTTCTGATAGGTTATTGCAGGTCTATTCGTCCCACCCTGGAACGAATACCAATCTGTCAAGGGTCTATTCGTCCCACCCTGGAGCGAATACAAAATTGTGAGGAATTTTTAGACTGTTCTTTTTGCAATGGTCTTCTGATGATATTTTTATGCTTCTTTCAAAGTTTCAGGTCAATCAGAGGTCATCTGATAGTCGTTTTATTATTTTCATGCTTTTACCGACAGTAGGCCTTGGGAAATACATGTTTCATTTGGTCTGCAGGTATTATTAATATTTTCTGTTTCTTTGAATGCAGGTTTCCGATAGCAGAGGAGCAGGAAAGAGCAAAGAATCACATACAACAGCGACGACGACGTTTTGGTCCGCCCATCTTACATGTGGGCACGCGGAAGAAGGATTGTTAGCCATGAGTCTTGTGACAAGAAACACATTTGACTCTCCTATCCCCTAAAAAGGAAGGAGACGTATTGTAACACAATTTGTAAAGCGTATCAATAAAAGAGATTACTATATTTCGTATTGCTTTTATCTTGTGTCAATTTGCATACGTTATTTCTTGTTCTTGTGGCATATTCCTTTTTGTTTCCGTATCCTCGTGCTTTCAGTTTATCAGACCAGAGATGATAAATTGTGCCCATGTAAAGCATATGTATTACAATTAATATCTTTATTTGATCAAGTTACCTTGGAAGCTATTCCTAGAACTAGCAATTATGCGATGCTATGGCCACAGCTGCATCTCTTTTACCCTTGGAGTTAGATGATGAATATGCTACCATCATTATTCATCGACTCCAAGAACCCGCTTCAACTAAATCATGCTTGGAACCTTTGGACGTGTTTCTAATCAACAAAACTATTCCTGAACTTTGGTACACTGACATCCTCAATTTTCTTCAAAATGGGACCTTCCCTGAAGGTTTTAATAGAAACTAGTGTTGTTTATTACGTAGACGAGCAAGTCACTTCATAATAATTTGGTATAGGAAATCTTTTGAAGGTATCTTATTGAGATGTTTGAATCTAGAAGAGTCTAGATCAGCTTTGAGTGAAGCCCACGATGGATCTTGTGGGGGACACTTTAGTGGTAGTGCCATTGCTAAGAAGCTCCTTAGGATAGGATATTTTTGGCCTACCATGGAGAATGATGCACATGATTACATGTGCCATTGCAAAAAATGCCAAAAACATGCTGACCTTGTCCATGCGCCTGCACAAGAACTATAGGCTATTTCATCTCCTTGGCCCTTTTCAAAATGGGGCTTAGACATCATCAAAAAAATCAATCTTGTGTCATTTGATGGACATAAATTCATCATAACCGCCACCGAGTATTTTACGAAGTGGGTCGAAGCTATGCCCTTAGCTTCTTGCACTGGAATGCAAGTTTCCAAGTTTATTCTTAATCAAATTATTTGTAGGTTCAGAATTCTTGTAAATATCATCTCGGATAATGGAACTTGTTTCAAAAACAAAGATGTAAATAAACTGTCAAAAATATAAAATTCAAAATTGTTGGTCCACTCCCTATTATCCTTAGGGTAATGGCCAAGCAGAAGCATCTAATAAAACATTAATTAAAATCCTCAAGAGACTGGTCAATAAATTTGGCCGTGATTGGCACATTCAATTATATCCTACTTTATGGGCTTATCGAACTAGCATTTGTACTCCCACGAGCACTTCACCTTTTGTTTTGGTTTATGGCGCTGAAGTTGTTTTTCCCTTTGAACTAGAAGTTCTTTCTTTGGCTTTGCTACTTCAAGATACTGAAGTAGGAGATGAATATTGTGCTGGCATATTTAGTCAGCTAGAACTCCTAGATGAGAAGCGCATTAATGCTTTGGAGCATCTTCGTGCCTACCAGAACAAGCTCAAATGAGCATATCTCAAGAAAGTTCATAATCGATCCTTTGAGATCGGTGACCTCGTCTTAAAAGAAAATCAAAAAAATACTAATGCAACTAAATACCTTAAAGGCAAATTCGAGCCTAACTAGCTTGGGCAATATATTATCACTGCTAAATTTGGATTGGGAGCATACAGATTAGCTACCTTAGATGGTAAAGATCTTAAAGAACTTATGAACATTATGCATCTTAAGCGTTATTATGCATAAATCTGGTAATTTTGTCACTGTATATATTATACATATTGTCTCATATTAGTAATTCATATAAAAATTTTAAAAACAGTAATATTATGTATTCTCTCAAATCATAAATTAAAATCAAAATATAAAATAATCAAAATCCTCAAAAACATCTTCTATTTTGCACTTGTCAATTCTTGAAGTATTGCAGTTATATTTTCAGTTATTTTGGATAAATTAGCATTTATCTGGAATCCCTCACTTTCACACTCACATGAATAAATATCTTGATATTATTTGGTATGATTATTAATCTCTCTTATATCGAAGTCCACAGTTGAATTAAATAAATTTTTGAGCATAGAGAACTGATCTTGTTATTTACTTGAACCAAGTACACCTTTTCACATTAAAATGATTTCATTACAAATTCAAAACGATGCTACATAGTAGAAGTGGTCTCTTGAGTGAAAAATTTCCCCTGCTATCCTATCATGCACATGGTCTAGAATCTTTGAGAATTGACAAAAGGAGAAGCTCACCCCTGCCCAGAATAAAAATCCCTTGCTCTACAGCCAATCCGAGCAAGTATCCCTAGTATAGGAAGAAAAAGAAAAATAAAAATAAAATCAAGAAAAATCATGAGAAAAAGAGAAATTATTCAGAAACATTATTTCAGTATCATTTTGTACCATCTCAGCAATATTTCAGCATTATCTCAGTGTCAAACAAAAAAAAAATAGAAAAATAAAGGAAAAGAAAAAACAAAAAGCAATAAATCCCCCCCCTTTGAAATAAGGAAGTGTGAAGCTTGAATCCCTAGAATTCTCAATTATTTAAAAACTATGAGGTAAACCCCATAACAGGTGATTTATGCCCAACTTGCTTGAAATTGGGTAACTCCTAGCGTGGTGATATGTCTGTCACATTAGCGACCTTCTTTTGTATAGACCTATGTCCGCTTATGGATTAGCTAGCTCTTGATGACCCGACTTACATAGTAGTTTGGTACGGTTACATGCATATAAATCATGGTCAACGAAAACTCATTTGGTTAATTCAAATTACTTGTATCAAATTATCTTGCTCAAAATTGGTAAATGAACATTACAAATTGCACACACATTTGTGTTTGAGAGATTTTGTATCATTATGATAGATCAAGATCGGCAATGAACTCACATATGCACACGGGGTTCCTTATAAATATCAATTTTGTCTTTGAGATAATTTAAAATATTTATTCAAATCTTCTGGAATAATTTGATTTTCTTACTTGAGAATATATGCTTATCGTAAAATCAATTAAATACATTTTTTTCAAAAATCCAAAATTTTCTTGCAAAACATGTTCAAAAATCTAGCAATAAAGTCACATTTATATATTTTCGACTTTCGCGATGATGGTATAGTTCCTAAACCTAAATTGGAATTTTATGCCTAGTGCAAGTCCTCATTTTTATATTTTTTGTTTATCTCAAAATCAAAAATCAACTATGCAATAAAACTATTATATCAATTTCTTCTTTGGATTTCGCGATGATGGTATAAGTCTATACTTAAAATTCTATGCCTAACGCAAACCATCGTTCTAATTTTATTTCCCATTTATTTAATCCATAAAAGCATATGGCTTAAATCATTATGTTACACAATTGTGCTTTAAAAAAGAAATAAAAACTTTCCTATTTCATTTCATTATGTCAACATTCATTTTTTGCAACGATGGTATAATTCCTAGGGAATTGTTCAAATTTATATCATACTTAGGAATTTTATGCCTAGCAAAGATCATATTTTTAATATTTCATGCATAATATTTTCATGGAAATCTGAAAAAAAATCATCACTATCATCATTTTTCATCATCACAACACAAAGTCTTAAGAAAGTCTCTTAAGAACCCTTTTACTTTTAGAAATATTTCTCTCATACCGGGATTAGCTTGATGACCTAGCGAGCGGTGACTCCATGAAATGGTCATGTAACAACGACAATGTACTTTGAAATTATTGTTAGAAGTCACTTTATTTTCATAAAAATACACCACAACAATCAGTTTGTTTACATCAGATTATTTCATTTAATTTTATAACATGACATAAACTTAAAACATTTTCAATGACATAATTACATGAATAGTCAATCAACAATTAAAATATTAAAGCATCATAAAACATGTGCACAAGTCATATCATAAAAGGAACATCATATATATATCAAGAATTATATAAATCATATCAAAATGGATTGGTATGCCACAATCTATACCTTGGCATACTCAATCATCTCAAAAATAGTCTATGTACAATGTGCATCTAGTCTCAATAAGACCTTGAGCTCTCAGCCTCATCTCCTCTCCTACCCTGAGGTGGAGGAGGTGGTCCCATTGAAGCCCATCCTATATCGTGGGTTCTTGACGTCGATCATGATGATGTCCTCGATGACCCTATCTTGATCAGCTCCGTAATGCTAGCTGGCAACTGTATCCTCTGGCCCTCTGGAACCAACTGGTAGTACACTCCCTGATAGAACATGGTCTGAGCAATCAATCGTGCCAGCTCCAAAATGCTTGCCCCTCTGCTCTAAGCCCTGAGCCGTGTAGCCTCATCCTGTAGAGTCTGCACCTAAGCTCATAGGTGGGCATTCTCCTCCCAGAGAGCTACCATATCGCTGCTCTCTCCCACCTCGACATCCTTGCCCCTATCGAGCGATGGTGGCATATCTCTCTACTGAGGAGGGAGTATTTCTCTCCTCTCCTCTCTCCTCTCCTCCCTCCTCTCCAGCTGCTACTATCTCTTTGGAGTCTGTGGTACTCTCTGGTATCTCTCCTGAGGAGGTCATCGCTGATCCCTCCCTTTGTGACCCCTCACTACATCGATGGCATCTTGGCACTACCTCTCCATCCATTGCACTACAACGTGCATCAGACCTTATGCCCTTGTCATCCAAGGAGGGCGGATACTTGCATACCAGGCATCATATCCATCTACTATCCCTACATCATCCCCATACACTGGCTGAATGGGGGCATCATCAGCATCTTGACTCTAGAACCACTGTATTTTTGGAGCCTTGCTTAGTGTGGTACTATCCTACACAGTCTGAGAGTACTCATAATCCCTAAGAGTAGGGATCCCCTGTTGTAGACCAAACTGCCTCAAAACTCGGTCATAGAGATGGAGCTCTACCTCTCCCTACTTTGTCCTCAACCATATGACTCGCCTAATGCGAGCAAACTCTTGTCCATCCTCTACACACCCTGGATGCTCTCCATGGTCTCCAGCTGATCTGATCTGGGGTGAGGTCATCCAACAACCTCCAAGACATCGGCAGATCTATCTGCCGCTATGACCCTCTCTGGAGCCACCAATAGAAAACCTAGGGTCTCTCCTAGTCAACTCCTATCAGTGGAAGCCCTACCGACCTTTGCACCACAATGTGCTCCCAGCACCAAACCTGTAGAAGCAATGTCAGCACCAGACATAGACCCCCCTTGTATACGACCCTATAAAGGATCCTATACAAGCGGCACAGTACAAAGCTACCCCAAGAAAACCTATATTTGTGGTCTCTCATGTCACATACCACATCTGAAAGTAGCCATGGTAATTTGCATCCACTCTAGTGGCATAGAAGAAGGCCACCCACCACCCCTGCCAAAACTTGGGTCAACCGAGACATCCTAGGCATCTGCATCAACGCCTTGATTTTCACTCTGCCCTTCTCTAGTCCTCGCACAATCTCATCATAGCATGGCCCTAATTGGCCAAAGGGGTCATGAATCGACCGTGTATGGGGATCCATCAAGATCCTCCATACATCCTCTAGAGTGGGAGTCATCTCCCTTGTCGGTAGCCGAAAGCAAGATGACTTCGGATACCATCTCTCTACTAGGGCTATTAGTAGCCCCATGTCTGGAGGAATTTGTGGCATCTCTGCCACATGCTGCAGTCCTACCTCTGCCAATCTATCTCACTCGGCCTGATCGAGCATGGCAAAATCATCTCTTAGACCTTTGTATTTCCACTCTTGACTCTTTAGCAATCCCCTCTGCAAAATAAGCAATAAAACAACAAAAATCATTAGTACATAATCATTAAAATCAAATCATCCCATAAAAGTTGATATCACCCATTATTGGATGATATCATACCAAATTTAGATAAAATCATCCTTAATAGGACGAAATCGTCTCCATTCTTCAATTTGGGGATTGCCCCTTATTGGACGGGATCGCCCCTATTTCTCTGATTTCGTCCCTAGACGAAATCAGAAATATAGAGATGATTTCGTCGTCGGCCTAAAAATGGTCACAACACCCAAAAACACTTAAAATTCAAGTCAAAAATCAAGTAAATCAAGTTAAAAACACAATAAACTAGGTTTAGATCCTTACCCGCAACCCACTTCGGATTTTTTTCGATCTGTGTGCCGTTTCCACCATTTCGCCTACAGAGCTCTGAAACAGCGAAAGTGAACAGTAAAAAGGAATTAGGGTTTTACCCTATTTTTCTTATTTTTATTCAAAATGACATTTTTTTAATTTTTTCTTTTCTGCACTTTTACCTCAAACATTCAATTTGGGTAAAAACTCGGATGGGGCACCATAGCAAATAGTCATACGATTCGACCTAGAATTGTCGTCTAAAAAATGGAATAAATTTTTGCTTTCTCGTAAAGCATGAAGAACTCGTATTTAACGCATTTTTTTTAGAAAATTCGCTAAAGAGGGGGCAAAATGTAGCACCCTAAAATTGGTGCAATTAAACCATCAATAAAAAGTAGAAATTTGAATTTTAACCCCGAAATCGCCCGTTAATCGCTTACCTCATTTTTTGTGCCATTTTTAGAGGTTGTTGTGACCGTTGGATGATATCGTTATCGATCTGATGATATTGTCCCAAATCGAATGAATTCATCTAGAACATAACGTCCAGACGATTTCATCCCAAAATCAAAATTTTGCAATTAGCTTTTGTTCCAACGACCTCTCCAACTTGGGCAGAAGTGTGTCTGCATGGTTGGATATTTCCACATTGGGGATATCCTAGATTGGGATGATCCCCAACCTCCTAACCTCCCCCTAATCCTATATAAACTAGGATTTTCCTAGTTTATCCCCCTGACTCCCTCCCTGACTCCCTACCTGGCTGCCTGGATGATTATTTCCCTACAATTTTAGTTTTTGTTGTGATCTCCCATCATTTGCACTTGTGTTTTCAATTTTTGTTGCAAGATTTCACTGTGTTTCAGTCGGAGGTAGCTCGGATCTTCGCAGGTGATTCAACTACAATTTTAGATGATCCTATCAAGATCGGCAATGATCTTGTATGACTACAGATGATATGGTCTGCAATTCAGCTTGGGGGCAATCAGAGCCCTGATTTTGCATTCTCTATCTTATTTTCCTTATTTATTGGTGCATTAGATTAATTTACTTTTGTTTTGCATCTTGGAGTTCACATCATTTAGCATAATTGCATGATAAAATTCAAAGTAAGTTTCCAAAATAGTGCATCTCATTTAATTTGATATCTGGATTTATCATTCAAACATCTATACTCTTATTTCTATCATTTTGCATCATTCTTGCAATTGTATTTTTGGTTTTTGGTGTCTGTTTCCTTGATTGCAGGTTTCTAACGAATTCGCCTGACGAATTCATTAGGTCGTTGATGATATTGGGTTATCTCGGATGATCTCATGTGATTTGGGATGATTCTATACAATTACAAACATATCCGGGATGATCTAGACTCCTACAAGCTTTAGAATCTTCATCAGACATTAGAAATTAGGTGTACTCTTCTCCATTTTATATATTCTCTGTATTCAATCACATTAGAATTCATTTATGTCTTATGTCTTCATATAAATCAGAATCTTCATATAGAATAGCTTAGCTTCATTTTGGCCAACCTAGGAATCTGAATGATTGAACATAAAACGAACAAATCAAACTCATTCTCAACCTAGGCATGAAAACTGTCACTCAAAGTTTCTTGGTGAACCCCACCATCCGTAGAAAATTCACCTTTATACCCCTCCCCCAAGAGGCATGACCTTCAAAGGGCCTCTCCGTTTGAGGCATTGTTCCATCCTTTTATCACCCCCTTTTGGGTATGGATCCTTTAGCCTAAAGGTAAGGGTGTGAAAAATTTGGGCGATACACAATATCAAAGATCCATAAGTAGACGGGAAAATGGGAAATGTTTGGGAAATGCAAGAACTCTAAAATTTTTATTCAAATGGGATGGAAGAATTGGAAGCTCCTCATGTATAATAGAAAAATATTTGTTTGGTATAAGTCATTCTATATGGAAGGTCAAGTAGCTGATTAAAAGTATGGGCATACAAAAATTCTAGTAGAAAGTAATTAATTAACAGTTTGTTGGCCAAGGATAGAAGAATAGGATCTATAACGCTCAAATACAAGTCCCAAAATGTTGCCCAAATAAAATAAGGAAAGAAAAATCTATGAACTATAGTTTTCAGCCATCAAGAGTAGGTGTACAGGTAATATTTTGAGTTGCCTTGATTTATCAAAAGAATTAAAGGTTGAGTTGGAAGGTGTACCTAGTAATACAGTTACATGCATACAAGTAGTTTTTCTCTATCCCAATAAAATCAATATGAAGGTCATAGGAACATGCATCAAGAAGCTCCAATGCGTATAGCGGCCAAAGGGAGATGGTTGTCTAGCTAGTACCAATGAAATTCTAGGACATAATTATGCATTATCATAAGGGGTGGTGGTAGCACACTCTTCAAGATGATTTAAGCATGCATCATAAATGATGGGGTGGGCAAGATCCAAAAATGCAATATGCCTAGGTAAATAACAACTTAAAAATTTTAATAGCATGTTCAGCTCACCCAAATTATTTAATTGGCTGATGGTTCATAAACTAAAGTAAATTAATAGAGATAATTTGCCAATGATATCATACCTCAACTGGATTTACCTCATAACAAGCAAGATTCTTTGATAAATAATCCTGTCAACTCTCTACCTTTGGTATTATAAAAGATAAATATCTATTGAATCTCATAATAATATTTTTCCCATTGAATATTGATAGTGCATGGTAAAATCTTTGTGGCTACTAGAAAAAAGCTCTGAGTTCCTTGGTTTAGTAGCACTGGGAGAAAAGTAAGAGGCTAAGCAATATGACAAAGGCAAAGCCAAAGAAAATTTTGGAGGAATTAGTTGAGGAAATTATAGACACATGCATTACCCTCAAAGCCAAAGCAAATCTATCATGGATGGAAACATAGCAGAAAGCAAAAGGAATAAACACAAGTGCTATAGGGATCACCCCATGGAACACGTAGTTGGCCATGCTCTTGCCATTTATTGTGCATCCATATCTTGAGCTAGTGGATGTTGTGTCAAAATTTTATGATGCTAGCACGGAGATGATCATAGGGTATGATTCATAGCCTCTTTTCCAAATAACTACTCAGACCATCAAGAAAGCATTTGTAGCTCTAGAGCCTTCCCTTTAAGATTTACCTATAAAGTATATTAGAATTATAAAAGAAAAATCCCAAAGAGAGAAGCTTGTGGAAGATGGCCCGAGATCCTAGATGATGGAAGTTTTGAACTTGATAAGGTTACCTGATGATTATGCAAAAAATGACCTAGAAGATGGCAAAATTCAAGGAGGAGGTCCAACCAGTCTTATACATGATAGCCATATTGCAAGGTGATGTGACAGATAATATGGTGCTCTTAGAGAAGATAGCCATGGTGCACACTGTATTGAGAGCTCATAAATTGTTGAGAATGTATTGGGTGAAGTTCCTAGCTAGAAACATAAGAAAGCAACTAGCAAAGTATGGAATTTCATTACCCTTCTCATTTGGCTTGGTTGTTTCTTTACCACATGCTCAGTTCAGTGTATTCTATGGCAATTGCTGAGAATGACCCTCGTCTAGTCATTGACTACACATATTTGATCAAGAAAAGTTAATATTACCTAGATTTTAATATGAATTTTCTTGGCCATGCTTTGGCATACATTCATGGTAGTTTTCCCTACCTATATGAGATATCCATACATTTTTTATGAATAAAATTCCTTGAAACTGGAGATCTTCTGGAAAGTACATGCATTATGCTATATGGTTTCTTTTGCTTCCCCTATATTCTCCCCTACTATGTAACAAATTGGGTTTTTGACTTGGAAGTTTGTAGGTAAGCTATTGTAATAGAGGACAAGCATGTCCAAGGGGTAAAAAAGAAGATGATTTTTCAATTCCTAGTGTCACATTGGCCTATCAGTAACCCATTCATAGATCAAACCACATATAAAAATCTAGACAATAAGTTGTTTATCTTAGGTCTCCTAGTGGTACCTCCTTGATGGCACTATGATCTTGATGAAGTTATCAAGAGAAAGCTTGCAAACAATGTCAAAATCTGATCGTTTGAGCATCAAAAAAATGAGCAAATCAGGATGTCCTACAATATAGGAATCTCCCAGATGATAAGGTGGTGTATGTTGGTATCTAAATTGAAATTAAGTAAAGCTTAAAATTGTGACTCTTATCTTCTAGATTTTTTATTAGGTGTGTACCTGCTGGTCACAATCTAGATATCAACATTGGATGGATTAAATATTACTCTAATCCAACCTCCAGAGTAGGCTGGTATTCCTTGTCAACCGATAGAGTTTTGACTCATTTAAGCACAATTAAATATTTAAAATATAGGGATATGAATGGGTTTAGGGTAATGAAGTAATGATTAAACAGTGGCCAGATAAAGCTAACAGCATAGGCATCTACAAGAAAACCCTTTCGAAAAACAATTTCTAGTGTCCCACACTTGAAATTAAAAATACTCAAAACAGGTGATCTTCATCAATTATACGAATAGATATATACTTCAAAAAGTCATTTCAACATCAAAGATACTAATAATCCAATATAGCAAAATAATATCAATACTAATATTTAACAAAGAAGAACCTACTGCAAGTATAGATTCAATTATGAAAGGTTTCAAAATACTCTAAGCTAGAAATCCAATATCAGCAAAATAGACTAACCATAACAACAATAGCAGAAAAGTATTTCACAGCTTGAATCTCTCAAATATTACATAAGACACTATTTTGAGGTAAACATCCAAGTAATGTTCCTTCTATTGATTTACAAAAAGTATTTACACAGTAGGGCTAGAAAACGCTCCTAACCCTAATAAATGAGGGTTCAAACTCTATTTATAGTTTTACATGCTTAAAAAAAAATAATATGGAACATTACAAGGAAAATGAAATGTCAGATCCAATAGGTGTTGAAGTGGTAGCCTCTTATTTGTATTTTATGAAAGAAGAAAATGCACGATCTTGCACTTCTCTGCAACTTGGATTCTACAACTTTTTTGTCTGTCATGGTGTTTGGCTCCACACTAGAAAAACTATAATCTAGACCATCCATCATTCTTGTAGATGTTATCCATCCATAGATCTGCAACTACTTGTATCTTTTAGTTATTGGCTTCTTCGATGCTTCACCTGCTAGTTTGCTTCAATCAACTATTTCATGTTATAGAAGTTCTATCTTTATGCACCTTGGAGCTCATTAAAACAAAACAATTGTTAATCCATTCATGAATGGATGAGATTTATTGGAAATAATATCTATTCCATAATTTGGGTTATGTAAATGTATCCTCCAAGATACAAACCTAGATTACTTCCTGTGCAACTTATCTAGTGACTACATGCATTGTAATAAATGGACAAGTATCCATGTGCAAGTTGTACATGTACAAGATGTCCTATGCATAGCTAGATAGAGTGTTGGTCAAGTATCCTATTTTGCATATATAAGGATGGCCTCTTAGATAGATAGAAAGGATAACTAGGAGACATTGTTCGATAGCGTAGGTTAGAGTAGTATGTTCCACACCATTTACTGGTGATGGATATGATGTAGACTTGTATCTTTTTTAATGGAGTGCTCAATTCCTCCATAACTACATTGTAATATTTTATATTTTAGCATACTTCAATCATATAGCAGATTTACTTTCTTGCATGTTATTATGTATCTTGTGATTGTTATCTCTCATGGCTTATTCATCAAAAAATAATAGTGGTATCAAAGCCATGATAGATCTAGTATTTGTAGGACAATAGGGAAACCACCATTGTTGGTTTACCTAAACATTTTGTCAAACTGACGTGCCATTGGACCAACCACTGGCAAAATATTGCAGGAGTATCTAGGTGATAGATTTTGGGAGAGTCACAAATATAGGACTGAAAGGAATCTTAGTTTCATAAAATATTGAGATCATATTCATCTAGAGTCTTTTCCATAGAGTTGTTATGAAAACTCATGAACACTAGGACTCAACATTTCAATCCACTAGATTGACATATCATCTAGTGAGGATCATCCAAGTCATATAGAATTTTCTAACTGGTGCCTAAAGTTTATTTTGTTGCAAGAGATTAATCCTTAGAGGATTGTGACTCCTCCTACGATACAAATATAGGAGACTCCAAATTTGTTGCCTGATGATCATGTTGGCAATTTTGGGTACCTTGGGTACATTGCTTTTACTCAAGTGTAGATGTTGTCATTGATGTCAAGAAGTTCTTGAAGCAATTTTATTTGATGTCAAAGAATATGTTTTGATGAAGGTTACAGCATGGACAGTGAGTTTCCAAAAAGTCCTTAGTGGCCCAGTTGCAAAAGATCAAGAAAAAGACAAGTAAGAAAAAGTATGCAGTCGGCTAGAAAAATTGTCGCAATTTCGTGACATGTTTGAGGAAAGAGAAAGTGCTGGCAAAACTGTAACGATTTCACGACATGTTTGAGGAGAGAGAAAGTTTTGGCAAAACTATCATGATTTCATGACATGTTTGAGGAGAGAGAAAGTTTTGGCAAAACTGTCACGATTTCATGACATGTTGGCAGAGAAGGAGAGCAAGATGGAAAGTGTCACGATTTCGCAACATGTCACATTTTTGCGACTCAAAAATTGCAGGAAGGCATAGAAAGAAAAGTGTCATGATTTCGCGACACATTGCCAAGAAATTTGTACGGATGAAAAGGTGTCGCAATTTCACGACATGTTGCAAAAGAGAGAGTCTGCAGTGTGAACTGTCGCGATTTCACAACAAGTTCGAAGAGAGATAAAGTATCTCGAAAGGTGTCACAATTTTGTGACATGCTGAAAAAGACTAAGTGAGGATTGTCATGATTTTGCGACATGCTGTAGAGGTCGAGATGAGGACTATCGTGATTTTGCGACATGCTGCAGAGGTCGAGGTGAGGACTATCGTGATTTCATGACATGCTGAAAAGCTCGAAGTGAGAACTGTCATGATTTCATGACATGCAACAAAGGGAAGAGTCTAAAATAAGAAGTGTCACGATTTCACGACAAGTTGAAGAGAAAGCTTGTGAATGCAGAAAGTGTCATGATTTTGTGACAGGTTGAGATGGCAGCATTGAGTTGGAGAAAGTGTCACGATTTCGTGATAGAAACAATAAGCAAGTCTTCAACAGAAGAAGCATCGCAATTTCATGACGAATTGAAGAAGGAAGAGCTCAAAGGCGAAAGCATCACGATTTCATGACATGTTCTAGTTTTGCTAGTTTCTGCAGAGAAGAGTGTACGGAAGTGAAAGGCGTCATGATTTCATGACATGTTCCAGTTTCGCGGGCGTAAGGTAGAGAAAAGCTTAAGGTAGCAAAAGTGTCATGATTTCACGACATGTTTCGTTTTCGCTAGTGCAAGCAGAGAAGAAGGCCATGAAGTCAAAAGGGTCACGATTTCACGACAGAGTTGAAGATGACGTCAGCAGAAGCAGATGTGTCATGATTTCATGACAAAAGCAGAGAAGAAGGCAATGAAGTCTAAAGTGTCATGATTTTGTGACAGGAGTAAAGATGATGTCAACAAATATAGAAGTGTCACGATTTCATGACAAGAACGTAGTCAAGGCAGACAAAGGCAAAAAGTGTCATGATTTTGTGACAACAACCAAAAGAAGGTGTTCGGCAAGCAAAGGTGTCGCGATATCGTGACATGTTGTAGTTTTGTGGCAGAAGCTACAGGAGAGTTGCAGAGGTGATTGAAGGACAAAGTTAACCTTGAGCAGACATAGTTAAATCTGGGCTAACGCACCGTAGGGTTTTGTAGCCGACGTAGTTTGAGGGTTACAACCGACTAAGTTTGAGAGTTTTGATCATGAAATTTAATGTATAAAATGAGGGTTGTTTCGATATTGAATGCATCAAAAGTGTGTATTGAAATTGTGCAAGTGAAGTCTACGATGCATAAAGAGCAGTCATATCAAATCGATCAAAGTGTGCATTTGAAGTGTGACTTTCATAGAAGTAGAGAGCGGGGAGAAGTTCGATCATCGAGGAGCAGAGAGTGCAAAGACAGTGCTGCTGTGTTTACACAGAGGTGCATAAGTGGATGTTTGATCGAGTGTTGTGATTGTGTAGAGGTGCAATTTTGAGGACATTAGTGCCAGATCGAAGGACTATGTTTGGTGCAGATAAGAGGACCAACTTTGGAGGTGAAAGAGTTGAGGATAGAGGTCTCCAACCAGAGCAGGGAAGACAGGTGTCTTCTGTGGATAGAGTTCCACTTGCTAAGGGCATAGGAGGCAGAGGTTCTCTAGAGGATCACCAGTTAGAGCAGAGCTAGGGGAAGGTATCTCCTTTGGGTTGGTGCCCATAAACTTTGTAATCGGGAAAGGTTTCCCAGAATTTGAGGTGATAAAATTTAGTAAAAATTTTATCCGTGGAGTAGCCCGCATTGGGTGAACCACATAAATTGCTATGTCTCTTTTGTGAATGGTGTTTTTGTGCATTTCTTTGCTTACTGCTATTGATACTGTTTTCTTTACACTACATAATATTGAACTGCAAGTTGAATCAAAGGAAAAAGTAAAAAGCGGTCTTATACTGTTCACCCCCCCTCTCAGTATAAGCTTGTGTTCTTCAATTGGTATCAGAGTAGGTTCCTTCAAAAAGGTTTAACAGCTTGAAGGAATAACTGGTTAAGAACACAATGGATTATTCAAGTGGCAATGCAGCACCTATTCTTGATGGATCAGATTTCGGTCTGTGGAGTGCAAGAATGAAGGTTTATCTAATGGCACTTGGTAATGAGGTTTGGGAAGTGATTGAAGATGGGTATACTATTCCTGAAAATGGTCCTTATACTAAAGAAGATAGGCTCCTACATCACAACAATTCAAAATCAATGAATGCAATCTTGAAGGGTTTACAAAAGGCAGATCTTACCAAGGTGATTCACTGCAAGACAGCTAGTGAAATGTGGAAACAGCTGCAGGTGGTTCACACAGGTGATGTAAATGTCCGAAAGGCCAAGTTGAGACACTTCAAAGGTATATTTGAACAACTCAAGATGAATGATGATGAAAAAATTAGTGACTACATGCTTCTCATGGATGAAGTTGTTAACTCCATGAAAGAATTAGGACTTGAGCATGCTGAAAATGATGTTTGTGATAAGATCTTAAGATCTCTTCCTAATAGATTTAGTGAAAATATTTCTGCTATTGAGAAAGCTAAGGATTTGGATAAGCTAAAAAAGGATGAGCTTCATAGTATACTTGCAGCATTTGAGTTGAGAACTCAGGTGAAGGTTGATGTCAAGAAAGAGGCAGCTTTCAAGGCTACCAAGAAATCTAAGGGTAAACAACCTCAAGAAAGTGATGAGTCTTCTAGTGATGAAGAAGCATACTACAACAAGAAAGGGAAGTTCTCTCGGAAGAGCAAAATTGTGAAAAATATAATATGTTTTAATTGTAGAAAGTTTGGTCACTATGCTACTGACTGTACTATTTCAAATAATGAAAGTGATGAAGAGAAACAGGATGTTAAGAGCAAGGATTCTAAAAATTACAGGTATTACAGAAAGAACAAAGATGATCATAGCAATCAAGGAAAGAGGTATTCACACAAGAACAAGAAGATTTTCTACCTAGACAAAGCAAGTAATTGTTCTAGCAGTGATAGTGAAAGCTCTTCAAGTGATGAGTAAAATGAAATGTTGTTCATATCAGAAAAAGAGGAAGAACCGAAACATAGATTCATTATTATGAAATGTCTTAGATGTGGAAATTTTGGTCACCTTGAGGATGATTGTACAAATAATGATTTGGTTTCCAGTATGTATAAGGATGCTTCAAAAAACTATCAAGAATATGCTTGTATGGTTTTTGAAAAAGGTAGCACCTCTAGTGATAAGAAATTTGGAAAAGGCCTTGAGGATTCATAAAGCAAACAAATAAAAGATCTTGAAAGTGAACTTAATAATGCTCTTAGTATTTTGAAAAAGGAAAGAAAGAATAATGATAGACTCAAGGATAAGTTAGATGAATGTTGTATGGAGAGAGACAAGCTTATAGAAAGTCTTGACTTTTCTATAGCTAAGACATAGGAACTCAAGGATGAGTTAGAGTCTAAGATTCTTGAGTATAATGAGTTGGAATATAAAATGGCTTCTTTGGAAGTGGAAGCTAAAGAGTACAAGGATAAGCTGTATAGGTTTCAAGATAGCTCCAAAAGGGTTAAGTCTCTCATCAAAGGACAAAGAAATCCAACAGATAAAACAGGTCTCGGTTTTGTTGAGCCGCACAAGAAACAGGTTGGGGAATCTAGCAAGAGATTTCAAAAGGAAGAGAGTTCTGATGAGGAAAGTATTTCAGATCCTGAGTCCGTGAGTGATAGATGCGTAGAAACAGAAAATAGAATTCTGAATGTGAAGAAAAAGTTTACCGGACCTAGAAGGTCATTTACAGGAAAGTTTAATGGCAGATGTTTTGCGTGTCACAGGTTTGGCCACATGGCTTTGCATTGCATGACTCAAGTAAGGAAGGTAAATGACAGTTTTAGGGGTCGTAATTTCTTTCAAGGGTATTGCTACTCTTGTAAATAGTTCGGGCATAAGGCAATTTTTTGCATGACTAATTATAGGAACACGGTTAGTCATAACAAGTGGATTCAAAGAACAGGTATGCCGAAAAAAAATAATCGTGTTACTTGTTATAAGTGCAACAATGACGGTCACATAGCTAGACAGTGCAAAGCTAATATTCCAAAGTACAGGAATAGGAATAGGAAAAGTGGTATAAACAAGTCCATGGATCAAGGCATGGACAAGAACAGAGATGAGAACAAGAACAAGAATAGTGACAAGAACAGAAATATTGACAAAAATATTAAGAAAAGGCCGGGAAAGGAAGTTATAGACGCTGATGATGATCAGTGCCTAATGGGAGTTTCACTCCCACCCCTATTTTAATCACCTCTTCAGGAGGTGGGGGAGGGACTAAGCTAAGAGGCTCATTCTTAGTCCCAAGCCCCAAAGGTGACCCTTTGCCATTGATGACAAAGGGGGAGAAATTTGAGTAAGGGGGAGAGATATGAGTAAGGGGGAGAGCTTCTATGTGAAGAGGAAAGCTTCAAGTCAGGGGGAGCAAAACTTCAAAAGGAGATTCTCAATTGTTGGCACAGTTGGTTTTAGTTTTTGCTCCTAAGATGTGTTTCAGTAAAGGTTTGCCATCAATGACAAAGGGGGAGATTGTTGGCAATTTTGGGTACGTTGGGTACATTGCTTTTGCTCAAGTGTAGATGTTGTCATTGATGTCAAGAAGTTCTTGAAGAAATTTGATTTGATGTCAAAGAATTTGTTTTGATGAAGGTTACAACATGGACAGTGAGTTTCCAAGAAGTCCTTAGTAGCCCATTTGCAAAAGATCAAGAAAAAGACAAGTAAGAAAAAGTATGCAGCCGGCTAGAAAAACTATCGCGATTTCATGACATGTTTGAGGAGAGAGAAAGTGTTGGCAAAACTGTCATGATTTCGTGACATGTTTGAGGAGAGAGAAATTTTTGGCAAAACTATCATGATTTTGTGACATGTTTGAGGAGAGAAAGTTTTTGCAAAACTATCACGATTTCGCGACATGTTGGCAGAGAAGGAGAGCAAGATGGAAAGTGTCATGATTTCACGACATGTCGCATTTTTGTGACTCAAAAAGTGCAAGAAGGCAGAGAAGGAAAAGTGTCGCGATTTCGTGACACATTGCCAGGAAAGTTGTACGGACGAAAAGGTGTCACGATTTCGCGACATGTTGCAGAAGAGAGAGTCCGCAATGTGAACTGTCACGATTTCGTGACAAGTTTGAAGAGAGATAAAGTATCTCGAAAAGTGTCATGATTTCGTGACATGCTACAAAAGACTAAGTGAGGACTGTCGTGATTTCATGACATGCTGCAGAGGTCGAGGTGAGGACTGTCACAATTTCATGACATGCTACAGAGGTCAAGGTGAGGACTATCATGATTTCGTGACATGCTGAAAAGCTTGAAGTGAGAACTATCATGATTTCGTGACATGCAACAAAGGGAAGAGTCTGAAATGAGAAGCATCACGATTTCGCGATAGGTTGAAGAGAAAGCTTGCGAATGCAGAAAGTGTCACGATTTCGTGACAGGTTGAGATGGCAGCATTGAGTTGGAGAAAGTGTCACGATTTCATGACAAAAATAGTAAGCAAGTCTTCAACAGAAGAAGCGTCACGATTTCGCGATGAATTGAAGAAGGAAGAGCTCGAAGGTGAAAGCGTCACGATTTTGTGACATGTTCCAGTTTTGCTAGTGTCAGAGAAGAGTGTACGAAAGTGAAAGGCATCACGATTTCATGACATGTTCCAGTTTCGTGGGCGTAAGGCAGAGAAAAGCTTAAGGCAGCGAAAGTGTCATGATTTCATGACATGTTCTCGTTTTGCTAGTGCAAGCAGAGAAGAAGGCCATGAAGTCAAAAGGGTCATGATTTCACGACAGAGTTGAAGATGACGTCAGCAGAAGCAGATGTGTCGTGATTTCATGACAAAAGTAGAGAAGAAGGCAATGAAGTCTAAAGTGTCATGATTTTGTGACAGGAGTGAAGATGACGTCACAAAAGACAGAAGTGTCACGATTTCATGACAAGAACGTAGTCAAGGCAGACAAAGGCAAAAAGTGTCACGATTTCACGACAGTAGGCAAAAGAAGGTGTTCGGCAGGCAAAGGTGTCACGATATCATGACATGTTGTAGTTTCATGATAGAAGCTATAGGAGAGTTGCAGAGGCGGTTGAAGGACAGAGTTAACCTTGAGTCGATAGAGTTAAATCTGGGCCAACGCAATGTAGGGTTTTGCAGCCGACGTAGTTTGAGGGTTACAATCGACTAAGATTGAGAGTTTTGATCTTGAAATTTATTCTATAAAAGGAGGGCTATTTTGAGATTGAATGCATCAAAAGTGTGTATTGAAATTGTGCAAGTGAATTATGTGGTGCACAAAGAGCAGTCGTATCGAATCGATCAAAGTGTGTGTTTGAAGTGCAACTTTTGCAGAAGCAGAGAGCAAGGAGAAGTTTGATCGTCAAGGAGCAGAGAGTGTGAAGATAGTGCTGCTATGTTTTCATAGAGGTGCATAAGTGGATGTTTGATCGAGTGTTGTGATTGCGTAGAGGTGCAATTTCGAGGACATTAGTGCCAGACCGAAGGACTGTGTTTGGTGCAGATAAGAGGACCAGCTTTGTAGGTGAAAGAGTTGAGGACAGAGGTCTCCAACCAGAGCAGGGAAGATAGGTGTCTTCTATGGATAGAGTTCCACTTGCTAAGGGCATAGGAGGCAGAGGTCTTCTAGAGGATCACTAGTTAGAGTAGAGCTAAGGGAAGGTATCTCCTTTGGGTTGGTGCCCATAAACTTTGTAATCGGGAAAGGTTTCCCAAAATTTGAGGTGATAAAATTTAGTGAAAAATTTTATCCGTGGAGTAGCCCGCGTTGGGTGAACCACGTAAATTGCTGTGTCTCTTTTGTGAATGGTGTTTTTGTGCATTGCTTTGCTTACTGCTATTGATACTATTTTCTTTACACTGCATAATATTGAACTACAAGTTGAATCAAAGGAAAAAGTAAAAAGTGGTCTTATACTGTTCACCCCCCTTCTCAGTATAAGCTTGTGTTCTTCAATTGGTATCAGAGCGGGTTCCTTCGAAAAAGTTTAACAGCTTGAAGGAAGAACTGGTTAAGAACACAATGGATTATTCAAGTGGCAATGTAGCACCTATTCTTGATGGATCAAATTTTGGTCTGTGGAGTGCAAGAATGAAGGTTTATCTAATGGCACTTGGTAATGAGGTTTGGGAAGTGATTGAAGATGGGTACACTATTCCTAAAAATGGTCCTTATACTAAAGAAGATAGGCTCCTACATCATAGCAATTCAAAAGCAATGAATGCAATCCTGAAGGGTTTACAAAAGGCAGATCTTACTAAGGTGATTCACTGTAAGACAACTAGTGAAATGTGGAAACAGCTGCAGGTGGTTCACACAGGTGATGTAAATGTTCAAAAGGCCAAGTTGAGACACTTCAAAGGTATGTTTGAACAACTCAAGATGAATGATGATGAAAAAATTAGTGACTACATGCTTCGCATGGATGAAGTTGTTAACTCCATGAAAGACTTAGGACTTGAGCTTGCTAAAAATGATGTTTGTGATAAGATCTTAAGATCTCTTCCTAATAGATTTAGTGAAAATATTTTTTCTATTGAGGAAGCTAAAGATTTGGATAAGCTGAAAAAGGATGAGCTTCATAGTATACTTGCAACATTTGAGTTGAGAACTCAAGTGAAGGTTGATGTCAAGAAGGAGGTAGCTTTCAAGGCTACCAAGAAATCTAAGGGTAAACAGCTTCAAGAGAGTGATGAGTCTTCTAGTGATGAAGAAACATACTACAGCAAGAAAGGGAAGTTCTCTAGGAAGAGCAAAATCATGAAAAATATAAGATTTTTTAATTGCGAGAAGTTTGGTCATTATGCTATTGACTATATTGTTTCAAAGAATGAAAGTGATGAAGAGAAACGGGATGTTAAGAGCAAGGATTCTGAAAAATACAAGTATTATAGAAAGAACAAAGATGATCACAACAATCAAGGAAAGAGGTATTCACACAAGAACAAGAAGATTTTCCACCTAGACAAAGCAATTAAGTGTTCTAGCAGTGATAGTGAAAGCTCTTCAAGTGATGAGGAAAATGAGATGTTGTTCATATCAAAAAAAGAGGAAGAACCGAAACATAGATTCATTATTATGAAATGTCTTAGATGTGGAAATTTTGGTCACCTTGAGGATGACTATACAAATAATGATTTGGTTTCCAGTATGTATAAGGATGCTTCAGAAAACTATCAAGAAGATGCTTGTATGGTTTTTGAAAAAGGTAGCACCTCTAGTGATAAGAAATCTAGAAAAGGCCTTGAGGATTCAAAAAGCAAACAAATAAAAGATCTTGAAAGTGAACTTAATAATGCTCTTAGTGTTTTGAAAAAGGAAAGAAAGAAGAATGATAGACTCAAGGATAAGTTAGATGAATGTTGTATGGAGAGAGACGATCTTATAGAAAGTCTTGACTTCTCTATAGCTAAGACACAGGAACTCAAGGATGAGTTAGAGTCTAAGATTCTTGAGTATAATGAGTTGGAACAGAAAATGGCTTCTTTGGAAGTGGAAACTAAAGAGTACAAGGATAAGCTGTACAAGTTTCAAGATAGCTCCAAAAGGGTTAAGTCTCTCATCAAAGGTCAAAGAAATCCAACAGATAAAACAAGTCTCGATTTTGTTGAGCCGCACAAGAAACAGGTTGGGGAATCTAGCAAGAGATTTCAAAAGGAAGAGAGTTCTGATGAGGAAAGTATTTCAGATCTTGATTCCATGAGTGATAGATGCACAGAAATAGAAAATAGAATTTTGAATGCGAAGAAAAAAAATTTCGGACCTAGAAGGTCATTTACAAGAAAGTTTAATGGCAGATGTTTTGCGTGTCACAGGTTTGGCCACATGGCTTCGCATTGCATGACTCAAGTAAGGAAGGTAAATGACAGTTTCAGGGGTCGTAATTTCTTTCAAGGGTATTGCTACTCTTGTAAACATTTTGGGCATAAGGCAATTTTTTGCATGACTAATTACAGGAACACGGTTAGTCATAACAGGCGGATTCAAAGAACAGGTATGCCGAACAGAAATAACAGTGTTACTTGTTATAAGTGCAACAATGACGGTCACACAACTAGACAGTGTAGAGCTGATCTTCCAAAGTATAGGAATAGGAACAGGAAAAGTGGTATAAATAGGTCCAAGGATCAAGGCATGGACAAGAACAGGGATGAGAACAAGAACAAGAATAGTGACAAGAACAAAAATATTGACAAAAAGATTAAGAAAAGGCCGAGCAAGGAAGTTATAGACGCTGATGATGATCAGTGCCTAATGGGAGTTTCACTCCCACCCCTATTTTAATCACCTCATCAGGAGGTGGGGGAGGGACTAAGCTAAGAGGCTCATTCTTAGTCCCGAGCCCCAAAGGTGACCCTTTGCCATTGATGACAAAGGGGAGAGAAATTTGAGTAAGGGGGAGAGATATGAGTAAGGGGGAGAGCTTCAATGTGAAGAGGAAAGCTTCAAGTCAGGGGGAGCAAAACTTCAAAAGGAGATTCTCAGTTGTTGGCATAGTTGGTTTCAGTTTTGGCTTCTAAGATGTGTTTCAGTAAAGGTTTGCCATCAATGACAAAGGGGGAGATTGTTGGCAATTTTGGGTACCTTGGGTACATTGCTTTTGCTCAAGTGTAGATGTTGTCATTGATGTCAAGAAGTTCTTGAAGCAATTTGATTTGATGTCAAAGAATTTGTTTTGATGAAGGTTACAGCATGGACAGTGAGTTTCCAAGAAGTCCTTAGTGGCCCATTTGCAAAAGATCAAGAAAAAGACAAGTAAGAAAAAGTATGCAGCCGGCTAGAAAAACTGTCATGATTTTGCGACATGTTTGAGGAGAGAGAAAGTGCTAGAAAAACTATCGTGATTTCATGACATGTTTGAGGAGAGAGAAATTTTTGGCAAAACTGTCACGATTTCGTGACATGTTTGAGGAGAGAGAAAGTTTTGGCAAAACTGTCACGATTTCGTGACATGTTGGCAGAGAAGGAGAGCAAGATGGAAAGTGTCGTGATTTCGCGACATGTCGCATTTTCACGACTTGGAAAGTGTAGGAAGGCAGAGAAGGAAAAGTGTCACGATTTCATGACACATTGCCAGGAAAGTTGTACGGATGAAAAGGTGTCACGATTTCATGCAACATATTGCAGAAGAGAGAGTCCGTAGTGTGAACTATCATGATTTCGTGACAAGTTCAAAGAGAGATAAAGTATCTCAAAAGTGTCACGATTTCGCGACATGCTACAAAAGACTAAGTGAGGACTATCGTGATTTCGTGACATGCTGCAAAGGTCGAGGTGAGGATTATCACAATTTCGCGACATGCTGCAGAGGTCAAGGTGAGGACTGTCGCGATTTCACGACATGCTGAAAAGCTCAAAGTGAGAACTGTCGCGATTTCACGACATGCAGTAAAGGGAAGAGTCTAAAATGAGAAGCATCACAATTTCATGACAGGTTGAAGAGAAAGCTTGCGAATGCAAAAAGTGTCATGATTTCACGACAAGTTGAGATGGCAGCATTGAGTTGGAGAAAGTGTCACAATTTCACGACAAAAATAGTAAGCAAGTCTTCAACAGAAGAAGCGTCATGATTTCATGACGAATTCAAGAAGGAAGAGCTCGAAGGCAAAAGCGTCACGATTTCATGACATGTTCCACAAAACGATTTCGTGACATGTTCCAGTTTCGCTAGCGTAATGCAGAGAAAAGCTTAAGGCAGCAAAAGTGTCACGATTTTGTGACATGTTTCGTTTTCGCTAGTGCAAGCAGAGAAGAAGGCCATGAAGTCAAAAGGGTCATGATTTCATGATAGAGTTGAAGATGATGTCAGCAGAAGTAGATGTGTCATGATTTCATGACAAAAGCAGAGAAGAAGGCAATGAAGACTAAAGTGTCATGATTTCATAACAGGAGTGAAGATGACGTCAGCAAAGACATAAGTGTCACGATTTTGCAACAAGAATGTAGTCAAGGCAGACAAAGGCAAAAGTGTCGCGATTTCACGACAGCAGGCAAAAGAAGGTGTTCGACAGGCAAAGGTGTCACGATATCGTGACATGTTGTAGTTTCGCGACAAAAGCTACAGGAGAGTTGCAGAGGCGGTTGAAGGATAGAGTTAACTTTGAGCCGACAAAGTTAAATCTGGGCCGACGCAGCGTAGGGTTTTGTAGTCGACGTAGTTTGAGGGTTATAGTCGACTAAGTTTGAGAGTTTTGATCGTGAAATTTATTCTATAAAAGGAGGGCTATTTCGAGAATGAATGCATCAAAAGTGTGTATTGAAATTGTGCAAGTGAAGTCTACGGTGCGCAAAGAGCAGTCATATTGAATCGATCAAAGTGTGAATTCGAAGTATGACTTTCATAGAAGTAGAGAGCGAGGAGAAGTTCGATCGTCGAGGAGCAAAGAGTGCGAAGACAGTGCTGCTATGTTTGCACATAGGTGCATAAGTGGATTTTTGATCGAGTGCTGTGATTGCATAGAGGTGCAATTTCAAGGACATTAGTGCCAGACCGAAGGACTATGTTTGGTGTAGATAAGAGGACTAGCTTTGGAGGTGAAAGAGTTGAGGACAGAGGTCTCCAGCCAGAGCAGGGAAGACAGGTGTCTTCTATGGATAGAGTTCCACTTGCTAAGGGCATAGGAGGTAGAGGTCTTCTAGAGGATCACCAGTTAGAGTAGAGCTAGGGGAAGGTATCTCCTTTGGGTTGGTGCCCATAAAATTTGTAATCGGGAAAGGTTTCCCAAAATTTGAGGTGATAAAATTTAGTGAAAAATTTTATCCGTGGAGTAGCCCGCGTTGGGTGAACCACGTAAATTGCTGTGTCTCTTTTGTGAATGGTGTTTTTGTGCATTGCTTTGCTTACTGCTATTGATACTATTTTCTTTACACTACATAATATTGAACTGCAAGTTGAATCAAAGGAAAAAGTAAAAAGCGGTCTTATACTGTTCACCCCCCCTCTCAGTATAAGCTTGTGTTCTTCAGATCAACATGCCCTCATAGTGCAGAGGTTAGTTCATCATGTGAGAGAAGAATATTGTGGAAGAAGACTTCTAGTGAAGGATCGTGGTGAAGATAGGAGACTAAATATCTCCATTACTGGATTGTAAAAATCCACACTTGAAGAATAGGCCACAAGAGCCTTGATACAGAAAGGCCATAGAAGCCTTGCAGAATAGGCCACAAGAGCCTTGATACAGAAAGGCCATAGAAGCCTTGTAGAAGAAGCCACATAAGTCTTATACTAAAAATGCCACAGAAGCCTTGATATTGAAAAGGCCATAGTAGCCTTGATACTAAAAAGGCCATAGGAGCCTTGGTACTGAAAAAGGCCACATAAGCCTTAACATAAAAATAGGCCATATAAGCCTTGATTTTGAAGAAGAATTTGAGAAGAATACCTGATTCAGAAGTAGACTAAAGATTTTAGTACTAATATTCTTGTTATAGGAATAAAAGATTCAGTGAGTTGGGAGACTTCCTACAAGAAATTTAGGAAGAGCATCTTCTTCAAAATCATCTTAATCCTGAAGAAAAAGAGAAGAGATCAAGATAAGATATCATTGAAGAACTTCCAATCTTGAAAGAAGAAGAAGAAGGACTAGGAGAGTCCTAATTGAAGCCAAAAGTAACAAAATCAGAAGATCTAGGAGAAGATCTCACCACCAACACTTCCAAAAGTAGAAGGTTGAAGAAAATGTCTAAAGGAAGACCATAAGAATCTTCCAGATCAAAGATCTTGACAAGATATCATCAAGCATCTAGTAAAGGATAGGAGAGCCTTGATGAATATCAAGAGAGTTCTTTGAGAACTCATTGGAGAGATCCACTATCTAGGTGAAGTCCCTAATAGTGAAGGACTTGGGATAATTGTTACCATCCAACAACAAGCCCAAGAGGAGAATTTGGTAAGGAGTGCCAAATCTGAGAAGAAGTTTGGAAAGGAGTGCCAAACCCTAGAAGAAGATCCTACTTGAAGTCAGAACTCAGCAAGAGGACTTGAAGATAGAAGAAGCTCACCAAATCTTAGAGATTTAAATATTACCTCTCACAGCAAGGAGGCACCACCCTAGAGACATAGACTTCTCCAAATATATAGTAGAAGGAGGAGAACACAAGAGGAGAACAAGCCACCAAATCCTAGGCTCATAAAAGAAAGTTTGAGACCATCATTTGGTGAAGGAGTTGTGCAGGACATCCTACTGGAAGCAACAACTTGGTGTTTCTAGACACCAAGGTCTACATCCTCTACAAAGGTGGGAGAAGAGCTACAGAAAAAGGTATGCAACTTATGGTGCAAAAAGATTCATTAAATTGAACTACTTATTAGATTTATTAGAGCACCTAAAATTGGATTAAAGTTGCAAAAAGGAAATTAGATTTTAGTCTTCTAAAAGTGCAAAGAAAAATAGATTATTTTTAAGGATTCAATTGCACATTTATTAGGAGTTGATTAGATTCCAGATTAGTTTCTATCAACTACCTATTATCTATTATTGAAAAAAGAAGACTAAGTCCTACAACATTGATTGTAGTGAAATTGCAGAATAACTCCTAAAGATTCATTTTAGGTTATTCTTGATTAGTTGCAGTAGATTATTAGTGCATTTCTTTGAGAGTTTATTGGAGTGATAAGGTGTAATATTAGTGCATTAAAAGCAAAGAGCTTGTACTATTATACCACTCTCAAAAAGAAAATTAGTTTTGTGTTTCCTGAAAGGCACAAAGTCTGATTTGTATCAAGTGTCTAAAGACACTATTGAAGCACAAAAATCTGCAACTTGATGTGGCCAATATAAGCCACCAAAAAGGGTTAGAATCCTCCATATTTGGAGAAGAACATAACTAACCAAAAATAGAGATAGAAGCTTATGAAAGTGAGACTTGGTGAGTCTCAAAATCAAAAGCATTACAAGTGAATGCAAAAGAAAAAATGCAGAAAATTTGCATCAATTAAAAGAACTTCTATCTACTGTTATTGAAGCTTGGACTTGTTATCAAAAGTTTCCAAGTAAAAAGGGAAAGGTGTGTCTATTGTTAAAGACAACCTCAAACCCTTGTATTGCAAGAAATCTACCACAAAACCAGAATTTAAAAATATGGAAATAGAGTGCAAAAGAAGGTATATTAAAAGCCTTATTATACAAAATATAATACATTATCTTGCACTACTCTAATATGGTTTTTGACAGCATAAGTGCATATTTGAAAGTGCCATATTAGGGCATGTTTTCCTATAGGGAAAAGAACAACCAACAAAGGTCGGACGTCAACACTCTTCCTCCCAAGCTAGAAGGAGCCATTCAAGGGCTCATCTTGGACGTACGTACCTACATAATCAAAGCTCATTTCAGATCATCCATGAGCCACATTTACGTAGACAAGCGAGTGCAAATCAATCTCAAAAAGGACATCAAAACAACAATAGGAAAAATAATGTGTTTGGAGGCATAAAAGAAAGGGAGAAAGGTGTTACATTCATGGTCTCAATATTGGAGAAGACCACTCACCAAAGGAAGCGTCGAACTACCATCCAAGCTTCGTAGCGCATCGCCCATCCACCTATGGAAAAGAAAGCTTGCTTGCTGCCCAAGCAATGTTGCAAAGCAAGAAAGTTATGGAGTTATAATATCCATCTTTGAAGGTGTTACAAGAATGGTCTCCATGCAGAAATGACACTTGGAATTCTAGTCATCATTCCTCTCAACGTTCTAGAGACTTCTACGAAGGAGTTACAAGCAAATACGTGCCACTTGGCATTCTTCACTAGCTTCACACAAGGGCCTATACATTTTCAAGAAGCGTTGGATAAATATTCTGGAGCATTACATAAAGAAGGGAGCGCTCACTTGTAACGGATGTGACACTTGTCACAATGCCTATGATCAACATTGCTTAAAAGGCATATTTTAGTCCAAGACCAACATGCAAGAGTGAAGCACAGTCAAGACGTTCGAAGGAGGAACGTAGCACAATCAAGGCATGAGAGAAGTAGTAGAAACGTTCGAACTATAGCATGGAAGACAAAGGGGAAGGAGCATTAAAAGCTCCCCATTTTTGGAAGGTCAACAATTCAGCGCCTACGTACAACATTCACGTCTAGCCTTCCATCGAATATCCATTAACTTGAGCGCTCAAGGTACATTTTAGACGTTGTTATATTCAACCATGGAAAGCACCGAACATCAAGGAGATATTGCATATAAGGTAAGGTCTAAATCCCATTGATTATTGCTTTCATAAGTTGGAGTTATAAGGATTATAAACTAAGGTTAAAACTTAGGGTTTTGAAAGCTAAAGGGGTGACTTATCTTATTATTTTAATATTTGCAATCTTACTTAGGAGGAATAAGGAATTTAACTTGGATTAAACTATATTGCAAATATTATTATCATTTCTCTAATTTTCCAAACTTGGGAGTCATAAGGGTTACTCCATCAAATTTATTTTATTTGGAAATTAGAAATAATCCAAGGGATATAAAAGAGGTTATTAAGGGATTTTATTAAGGTTGGATAAATTTATTTTTACTTGTCTCAAATCTCTAAAAAGGGGACAAAATATTTCCAACATCAAAACCTCTTCAAAACTGAAATAGTGCTTAGTTCAATTAGGAGTAATAAGGTGTTAAAAGTTGATTTTTGATTCTTGTAAAACTTGTACAAAATCAACCAAATTTGAACTATTTCTTTACAAAAGCACTATATTCTACTTAAGAGCCATTCTTTCTCAATTCTTCAAAGATCAACCTTTCCAATGGGTAAAGGAATGTCATACAATGGTTGCAAAACTTGCTCCGACAAGAACCAACTCACAAAGCATAATCATAGGTGGTTTATTGATTCAGGAGCTAGTCATCATATGATAGGAAATATACAATGGTTTGACTATCTTGAGGTTACCAAAGGTTACAGATTAAGAATTGCAGATAACCAAACATATCTTATTCATGGATACGGATGTGTATCTCCCAGTAAATCCTTTCCAAATATTCTACTACAAAAAGTCTTGTATGTTCCTGGATTAACTTTCAATCTCATCTCAGTGAGCAAGCTAGTAGAAAATAACTACATGATTAATTTTGGATATATGAATGGGATCAATACATGTCTCATTATGAATCAATATGGAATAAAAGCAACAGGTTCAATCCATGAAAATACTTATATCCTAGACTCAATGGAAATACCACAAGATATTGTGATGTTACAAAATGCTTCTAACTCATTTGCAGAAGAACAGGTTGAAGAAAATGAAGAACCAGTACATCAAAAAGGTAAGTATAGAAGGATAAAAAATATGAGAGGACAATTGCATCATGCCCTACTTATTCATCAACAATCAGAATCAAATGAAGATACTTGCAAGGAGGACTTCAAAGGTGGTTGGATAGAAGATGAATCTAAAAATATCAAAGATTATCCAATGAGAATAGAAGGCCTAGCTGCATCCTACTCTACATCATATGAAGACACAAATTACCTGCTGAACCTGAATACAAAGAATGCAGAAGAAGAAGACTATGAAGACCAAGTAGAAGAAGATGAAGAAAATCCATATTGAAGACTAAATTCTTCAATACCCAAATAATGTAATACAGGGGGTGTTGGAAATAATGTCTATTCCATAATTTGGGTTATGTAAATGTATCCTCCAAGATACATACCTAGATTACTTCCTGTGCAAGTTATCTAGTGACTACATGCATTGTAATAAATGGACAAGTGTCCATGTGCAAGTTGTACATGTGCAAGGTGTCCTATGCATAGCTAGATAGAGTGTTGGGCAAGCATCCTATTTTGCATATATAAGGATGGCCTCTTAGATAGATAGATAGGATAGTCGGGAGACATTGTTAGATAGCGTAGGTTAGTGGATTGTGTTCCACACCATTTATTGGTGATGGATATGATGTAGATCTGTAGCTTTGTTAATGGAGTGCTCACTTCCTCCATAGCTACATTGTAATATTTTATATGTTTTATATTTCAACATACTTTAGTCATCTAGCAGATTTACTTTCTTGCATGTTATTCTGCATCTTGTGATTGTTATATCTCATGGCTCATTCATCAAAATCTAAAAAGATTGAAGCTCGAACACTATCATCAGCTCTATGGAATAGAGACATGTTATAACCTGCCCATCGAAAGTGCTTTGCTCATTCTTTGACCATTTTGACCGTGGGCTGGAGAAAATAATACTTCAATGCAAAAATATACTTTGAGCTATGCAAGATAGAGCATTGTGCTAGCCCACACCTTTTAATATTCAAGTTACTTTTCTTTCTTTGCATCCATGATGTAAAACAAATTTTGGCTTGTGTTGTAACCCGCACCTCAAAAATCATAAGTACAAGGTTGACCATTGTTGACCATAGGGTAGAACATTGATCTGGCCCATGCAGGATATAACTTAAAACCAAGCACTATGAAATCCTATGTTGGCCCGTGTCTTGTAATATTATTTTCATGAATGTTGAATTTTTTATCATGGGTTGGAGCAATGTGCACTGTGTTGCTATGGTAAGAAATACTCTTCAACTTGGACAAGGTAGAACATGTTGGAAATTTGAGTTATTTTATGTTGTCATTGATGTCACATGGATCATTGATGTCACATGGATCACATTGAGTTTTGGTGGCAAAAGCACTTCATAAATAATCATTTATGATATTTTGGAGAGCATGGATATATACAGGGTTTTTGTGAAAACCAAGGCAGGAAAAATAAAAGGTTTTATTTAAAACCATGGATGGCAGATTTGAAATGGGTTTTTCTTAAAACCCAAGTTGGCTTTTCGTTTCATCGAAAAAGGTGCCCCGGTGATGGAGATATTTAATTTTAAATATTTAGTTTAAATTTTAAATTATTTAAAATTTAAATTTTAATTTTAAAATTAAAAATAAAAGTAATCCGTCGACGTCATCGAATATGAGGGAGAAAACTATATAAAAGGGTGCCTAAGGTTTATTAATCCTTAAGCTTGCGCTCGTGAATTAATGCGATTGTTGGAAAGCGAAAAGAGCTCGTGCAAAAGAGGGTTAAGTGATGGAAGCGAAGAATAAATCGGATGGCGTGTGAAACCCTAGTCACCTTGGGCAGTGTGGTGCATTGGCAATTGGATTTTGGCTAAGGCAAGTGGTAGAACGAACGTCAAGGTTTCGAATCCCCTTGGCTGCGTTAGAAGGCGTTGGAAGAAAGAGCGCGCGAAGCGTTTTTGGTTTGCGTGAGAGGGAGGAGTGTTTTGAAGCACGTGGTGCCTTTCCCTCCCAAACGAGCCTGTAGCTCGTGCGGAAGCTTGGCCATGGTTAAGGCGCTGAGCAAGGAGGCATCGAGGGATCAAATCCCATCAAGGACAAAGGCAAGTTAATATTTTTTTAATATTTTATTTTTCTAAAGTTGCCCTAGGAGAAATAAGGGTTGTGATGCACTTTAGGAAAAAGAGATATTTCTGGTGATTTTCCTTTTGGAAGTATATCATATTATATATCATTGGAAATCTTATTTCGAGGGCTATTTGATTAACTTGCTTAGAGGGAGAAATAAGGTGTGTGTAAAGAGATATTTCTGATTTTGTAAAGGGGTTCAAAAGTGAAGGTTGCTTTGTTATTTTTCAAAGGGGATTAATTCTTTCATGAGGGAACATGGTGTATTTTATTGAGTAGGAGTAATAAGGTGTTATTTGGATATTATTGTTGTGTTATTAATCAAGATCTCTAACCCCTATTGAAAGTTGAAAAAGAAAGTTTGTTGAGTGTGGCAGATTTAGTGGACAACTAATAAGGCATCAAAAAGGTATGAGCAATATTCTCCATTGACTTTGTTTATGGTGGTTGATTTCTGAAATATCATTGGAGAGAAAAGGATTGATTGTGGTTTCCTTTTCGAAAGTGGTTGGTTGAATGCTTCAAGGTTTTCTGGTTTGAGAGTTGTGATTAAACCTTATTTTATAAGCATTGTTGTTGAAGCCCATTGCTTGTACAAAGAACTTGAACTTGAGTTAGAGGAGAACATGAGTATCATTGTTATGTGAGAGTTATTGTTGAGTATTGTTGGAAACATTTTGAGTTGATTGATTCATGCTTGAACTAGGGTTTGTGAGAAAAAGTTGTTCCTTAAGGTGATTGGTTGAGTTGAGTTGATTGAGCCTAGTCAAGTGATTGTGTGAAGTGGTTGTTCAAGTTCCATGAAACAAACTTCTATATTCTGATTTGAGTTGAGTTTGAGTTGAGAAAGAAATTGAGTTTGTGAATAGAACATATTGAGTCTCTAACAATTCTCTTTATGCTTCTATAATATTGAGTTGAGTTGAGATTGATTTGATGAGATTGATTTGAGTTGAGATCATTGTGGATCATTGTTGTCATCCATTGAAGAGTGCATTGCCATTCATTGTTGAGTTCATCATTGAGCCTTGCCTTCATAGATTTGTGGATGAGATTTGAGTGCTACTTGAGCATGATTGATTGAGCCTTTGAGAAGGCTTTTGGGATAAATTTTTGGATAGATTTGAGGTAGATTTTGTGCATGATTTATTGAGCCTTTGAGAAGGCTTTTGGGATAGATTTCTGGATATATTTGAGGCAGATTTTGTGCATGATTGATTGAGCCTTTGAGAAGGCTTTTGGGATAGATTTTAAATGGATAAATTTGGATAGAATTTGAGCAAGTTCTTGGTGAGCTTGTTGAGCAGATTTGAGCAAGTTCTTGGTGAGCTTGTAAGTAGATTTGAGCAAGTTCTTGGTGAGCTTGTTGGAGCAGATTTAGAGCAAGTTCTTGGTGAGCTTTCTAGAAGATTTGAGCAAGTTCTTGGTGAGCTTGTTGAACAGATTTGAGCAAGTTCTTGGTGAGCTTTTGAGTATATTTGAGCAAGTTCTTGGTGAGCTTTGCTAAGAAATTTTGAGCAAGTTCTTGGTGAGCTTTATAATTTGAGCAGGTTCTTGGTGAGCTTGCTGAAGATCAATGGATTGCCTAGCTGAGCAGATTAATGGATTGCCTACCTGAGTAGATCAGGATTGCCTAGCTGAGCAGATCAATGGATTGCCTAGCTGAGCAGATCAGTGGATTGCCTTGTTGAGAAGATCAATGGATTGCCCACCTGAGTAGATCAGTGGATAGCCTAGCTTTGAGAAGATCAAAGTAATCATTTGTATTGGGATAAGGATCCCTATTTCTTTATGAAATATTATAAGGATATTATCTTGTGGACTACCCCACATTGGGGGAACCACGTTAAATCTTGTGTCTCAATTGTGTGTGGTGATTTGTGCTCTTGCTTACTATTGCTATCTATGTCATTAATGCACATTACTATATTTGGTTATTGTAATTAAGGACACTAATTGATATTGGTTTGGAAAGAAAGTAAAAAGTGGGTGCTATACTATTCACCCCCTCTCAGTATAAGCTTGTGTTCTTCAATTGGTATCAGAGTGGGTTCCTTCAAAAAGGCTAACAACTTGAGGGTAGATTCTACAAGAACACAGATGGCTTCACAGAATGGATCATCTACAAGTAAGGCTCCATTATTTGATGATAACAATTATGCTTTCTAGAGCATGAGAATGAAGAACTACTTGATATCACAAGGATATGAGGTATGGCAGATGGTTGCAAAAGAGTATAAGGTTGAAGGTGATCCCGAGGTAGATAAGACTATCAGGAAATTGGTTGAGATCAATGCAAGGGCAATGAATTGTATTTTGAGTGGGCTACATGAGATAGATTTTGCAAAGGTCATGGTATGTAATTCAGCTAATGAAATGTGGACCAAGTTGTGGAATACCTATGAAGGAGATTCCAAGGTAAAGTTGGAAAAACTACAAACTCATAGAAAAATATTTGAGGAATTGAAAATGGAAGACTCTGAAGATATTGCAAAGTTTTTACTTCGAGTTGATGAGATTACTAACACCATGAGAGGTCTAGGATTTGAGATGAAAGAATCAGATGTTACTCAAAAGGTTTTGAGATCACTTCCCATGAAGTATGATGCAAAGGTTTCAGCAATAGAAGAAACAATGGATATCAACAAGCTAACAATGGAAGAACTACAAGGAACTCTCACAACTTATGAGATGAGGATAAGTAAGCATCAGGTTCCAATAAAAGAAATTGCATTCAAGGCTTCAGAGAAAAAGAAAGGGAAAGTTCCAGAGACAGATAGAGATTCAGATAATGATGAGGAAGCTAACTTCATCAAAAGGAAAAAGGACTTAAGAAATTACAGGGATATGAAGAAAGTCAAATGCTACAAGTGTGGTGATTTTGGTCACTATGCAAACAAGTGTCCACATGAAGAAAATAGTGATGATGAAAAATAGGGTCACAGAAGAAAAGAATATGGAAAGCATAAGCATGACAAAGATGACAGATACAAGCAAAGCAGGTATGAGAAGAAGAAAAGTTTTCGTAAGACAAAGAAAACTTTCTACATTGAAGAAGCAAGTGATAGCTCAGATCATAGTGATGAAGACCAGTCAGATGAAGAAGAATGTACATTCTTTGGAATAAGTGAAGAAAGGCAAGAACACCTATTCCTAGGAATAGAAGGTGAAAGAGAACAATGCTTTGTGTGTGGTCAAAGAGATCACAGATCAGGATATTGCAATGGCTTCAATGATAGTGAAGATGAGATGACACATCAAGGAAACAGGCATGGTCAAAGAAATCATGAGAGTTTGTTTGCTATAGAAGATTATAATAATATCAGTGATAGTGAAGATGAAGAAGTCTCACTTTTGGTAATAGAAAAAGAAGAGGATGAGCCAAGAAAAAAAAATCAGAAGTCAAAAGGCTAAAAGAAGAATACAGGAATCTTGAAAACAAGATTCGAACAGATGTCAAAATCAGAGAAGAACTACTTCAGACAATCAGTGATCTAAGAGATGAGCTTCAAGATGCAAAAAGGATAGAAGAGAGGATGAATGAAGAACTAAGGGTAATAATGGCAAGACATGACACATTAGATGAAAAGGTTCAAAAAGGAGTGGAAACATATTTTAAGGTTGTATCTTATATCCAAGAAAAATCACACTCAAAAGGAAAGGAAGTTCTAAAAGATGAAAACAAGGAAGCACCTAAGATTCATGGAGAAAGTTCCAAAGTTCCTATGGCTCCAAACATCCAGTTTGGATCTTGTTTTGAGATAGGTGAATCAAGTTCAAGAGGAAAATAAATTCTTGAAAAGGAAAGCAAGGAAGAAATTAAGGAAGAGGATTTAGATACTACAAAGAAGGTTCAAGGATACAATGCACAAGTCAAATATGATCACAAGGATAATGGTCAAGAAAGGTATGAGGAACCAAGGCATGAACAAAGGGATTTTCAAGGACATTGTTTTTCTTGTAATGGATTTGGACACAGGGCTATACACTACAGGGTCTATGGATCAAAGAAGTTTGATTTTTCTAGAAGGAACTTCAAAGGAAGAAGGTATGGTTTTCAGGGACATTGCTTCTTATGCAACAGGATTGGTCATAGAGCTTCTCAAGTGCAAAGAAAATGAGCAACATGGTTTTGGTTTTAGAGCTGCACAATTCAGAGGTCATGGTCAAAATGATTATGAAAACAAAACTTCACAATACAGGGTTCAGGAAAGGAATGGATATGGAAATTATTTCAAGAAAGAATTCAGGACATGGGCACCATCCAAAGGCTACAATATCAAGTGTTTTAATTGCAATAACTTTGGACATATTGCAATATGGTGTAGGACTCAATTCCAAATAGGTTCAAGAAGGTCAAGCATTTTCAAGGCAAGAAGGTCAAACAGATTCAAGACAAGAAGATCAAGTAACTCATCAAGAAAAGGATATCAAAAAAATATGGAAGGAAGTTGAGAGAGGAAAGAAACAATGTAATATGGGAGTAAAAGTACTCCCACCCCAAAATTAATCACCTCAAGAGAGAAGGTGGTGAGGGGGCTAAGCTTAAGAGTCATATATTTTAGCCCCATAGGTGTCCCTTTTGCCATTGATGTCAAAGGGGGAGAGATTTGAGTAAGGGGGAGAGCATTGAGTTAGGGGGAGCAGCCTCCAAGGAGAGCATTGAGTTAGGGGGAGCAGCCTCCATAGAGAGTATTGAGTCAGGGGGAGCAACTTTGATTCTCAGAGATGGTTTTTGTAGTGATTGTGGTGATTTGCATTAGAGGTGTTGCCATCAATGACAAAGGGGGATATTGTTGGCAATTTGAGTTATTTTATGTTGTCATTGATGTCTGGTCATTGATGTCACATGGATCACATTGAGTTTTGGTGGCAAAAGCACTTCATAAATAATCATTTATGATATTTTGGAGAGCATGGATATATACAGGGTTTTTGTGAAAACCAAGGTAGGAAAAATAAAAGGTTTTATTTAAAACCATGGATGGCAGATTTGAAATGGGTTTTTCTTAAAACCCAAGTTGGCTTTTCGTTTCATCGAAAAAGGTGCCCCGGTGATGGAGATATTTAATTTTAAATATTTAGTTTAAATTTTAAATTATTTAAAATTTAAATTTAAATTTTAAAATTAAAAATAAAAGTAATCCATCGACGTCATCGAATATGAGGGAGAAAACTATATAAAAGGGTGCCTAAGGTTTATTAATCCTAAGCTTGCACTCATGAATTAATGCGATTGTTGGAAAGTGAAAAGAGCTCGTGCAAAAGAGGGTTAAGTGATGGAAGCGAAGAATAAATCGGATGACATGTGAAACCCTAGTCACCTTGGGTAGTGTGGTGCATTGGCAATTGGATTTTGGCTAAGGCAAGTGGTAGAACGAACGTCAAGGTTTTGAATCCCCTTGGCTGCATTAGAAGGCATTGGAAGAAAGAGTGCACGAAGCATTTTTGGTTTGCATGAGAGGGAGGAGTGTTTTGAAGCACGTGGTGCCTTTCCCTCCCAAACGAGCCTGTAGCTCATGTGGTAGCTTGGCCATGGTTAAGGTGTTGAGCAAGGAGGCATCGAGGGATCGAATCCCATCAAGGACAAAGGCAAGTTAATATTTTTTTTAATATTTTATTTTTCTAAAGTTGCCCTAGGAGAAATAAGGGTTGTGATGCACTTTAGGAAAAAGAGAGATTTCTGGTGATTTTCCTTTTGGAAGTATATCATATTATATATCGTTGGAAAGCTTATTTCGAGGGCTATTTGATTAACTTGCTTAGAGGGAGAAATAAGGTGTGTGTAAAGAGATATTTCTGATTTTGTAAAGGGGTTCAAAAGTGAAGGTTGCTTTGTTCTTTTTCAAAGGGGATTAATTCTTTCATGAGGGGACATGGTGTATTTTATTGAGTAGGAGTAATAAGGTGTTATTTGGATATTATTGTTGTGTTATTAATCAAGATCTCTAACCCTTATTGAAAGTTGAAAAAGAAAGTTTGTTGAGTGTGGCAGATTTAGTGGACAACTAATAAGGCATCAAAAAGGTATGAGCAATATTCTCCATTGACTTTGTTTATGGTGGTTGATTTCTGAAATATCATTGGAGAGAAAAGGATTGATTGTGGTTTCCTTTTCGAAAGTGGTTGGTTGAATGCTTCAAGGTTTTCTGGTTTGAGAGTTGTGATTAAACCTTGTTTTATAAGCATTGTTGTTGAAGCCCATTGCTTGTACAAAGAACTTGAACTTGAGTTAGAGGAGAACATGAGTATCATTGTTATGTGAGAGTTATTGTTGAGTATTGTTGGAAACATTTTGAGTTGATTGATTCATGCTTGAACTAGGGTTTGTGAGAAAAAGTTGTTCCTTAAGGTGATTGGTTGAGTTGAGTTGATTGAGCCTAGTCAAGTGATTGTGTGAAGTGGTTGTTCAAGTTCCATGAAACAAACTTCTATATTCTGATTTGAGTTGAGTTTGAGTTGAGAAAGAAATTGAGTTTGTGAATAGAACATATTGAGTCTCTAACAATTCTCTTTATGCTTCTATAATATTGAGCTGAGTTGAGATTGATTTGATTTGAGTTGAGTTGAGATCATTGTGGATCATTGTTGTCATCCATTGAAGAGTGCATTGCCATTCATTGTTGAGTTCATCATTGAGCCTTGCCTTCATAGATTTGTGGATGAGATTTGAGTGCTACTTGAGCATGATTGATTGAGCCTTTGAGAAGGCTTTTGGGAAAATAGATTTAATTACTTAGAACTTGGAATAGATTTGAGGCAGCTTTTGTGCATGATTGATTGAGCCTTTGAGAAGGCTTTTGGGATAGATTTTTGGACAGATTTGAGGCAGCTTTTGTGCATGATTGATTGAGCCTTTGAGAAGGCTTTTGGGATAGATTTGTGGACAGATTTGGGACAGATTTGAGCAAGTTATTTATGAGCTTTTAAGTAGATTTAAAGTCTGTGAGTTAAGATTTGAGCAAGTTCTTGGTGAGCTTTTTGAGCATATTTTGAGCAAGTTCTTGGTGAGCTTGTTGAGAAGATTTTGAGCAAGTTCTTGGTGAGCTTGTTGAAGAGAGCGGTGAGCAATTATTTAAGTTTTCAGATTTGAGCAAGTTCTTGGTGAGCTTGTTGGAGCATATTTGAGCAAGTTCTTGGTGAGCTTGTTGGAGCAGATTTTGAGCAAGTTCTTGGTGAGCTTGCTAAGTAGATTTGAGCAAGTTCTTGGTGAGCTTGCTGAAGTAGATCAATGGATTGCCTAGCTGAGTAGATTAGTGGATTGCCTAGCTGAGCAGATTAGGATTGCCTAGCTGAGTAGATCAGTGGATTGCCTAGCTGAGTAGATCAGTGGATTGCCTTGTTGAGAAGATCAATGGATTGCCTACCTGAGTAGATCAATGGATAGCCTAGCTTTGAGCAGATCAAAGTAATCATTTGTATTGGGATAAGGATCCCTATTTCTTTGTGAAATATTATAAGGATATTATCTTGTGGACTACCCCACATTGGGGGAACCACGTTAAATCTTGTGTCTCAATTGTGTGTGGTGATTTGTGCTCTTGCTTACTATTGCTATCTATGTCATTAATGCACACTTCTATATTTGGTTATTGCAATTAAGGACACTAATTGATATTGGTTTGGAAAGAAAGTAAAAAGTGGGCGCTATATTGTTCACCCCCCTCTCAGTATAAGCTTGTGTTCTTAAGAACATTGTATCTACACCGTAATTCACAAAGTGGTGATGTCACATTTGAATGATATTGATTGTAGGTTGGAACACTATTACATGTTATGCATGATAGAACATGCTATGAATCATCATATTTTTACTTCATGTTGTAGCCTATGATTCTGAATAGGCTAAGTCTAGATTTTGACCACTTTGATCACAGGGTAGAACACCTTGCACTGGGTCAATACCATAGGGTAGAGCAATCTCCTTTATACCTTAGAAAATTTTGCAAGATTTTACTAAGGATGTGGCTATTTTGAGCCTACAGTGCCATTCACCAAATTCCAATTACATAAGTAGCCATGGAGAGCTCCATATTCATACAAAATGGTCTTTAAATCTGACATAAATCCTTATTAGAGAACAAGAACCAATTTCTTTGAATGAGTAGCATAATAGAAGGATTGGTATGATGAAGAAAAGTTTGAGCAATAATGGATAATGAAGTGTGAAAAATATAATCTTATGGAGATCCTCCTAGGAAAAGTCGATGCTAAGTTCTAGGCAGAGTTCGAGGCTCAAATTATCAAGTGGTGAGAGAGAAAGGATGATATTTTTTGTTTAAAAGTTTTAAAGAAGTCTGATTCCATTGATCTTGTAGTAGAAGCAAGTAGTGAAGAACAAGAAGAGGATGAGGAACAAGAGGTTCTTAGTCATCTATAAGAATCCAAAGATGCAACTCATGAAAGGCTATCTAAACCAAAAGTTTTATCCTCATAAAAGTAGAAGAGTAGTCAAAGAATGAGGTCAATGAAGCCCCTCCAATCAGAAACACACCACTCATCCCAATATTCCCCTCAAAAATTGGAGAAAAGTGAAAAGAAAATAACTCACTCTAGCCTTGGTATCATCAAGAAGCAAGGTTCAGAGTATAAATGCCAGTGACTGCAGTCCAAGGTGGTGCAAGTGAAAGATTTGAGAATATTGATGCATCATAAAAAGGGAAGCAAAATTTTGTGGAGTTGAAGGACGAACAAAGTCCCTTGTAGGTGCAACTTAATACACCTTCATAAAACTAGACTCCTCCTAGGGATCCATTGAATAATTCTCCCACTCCCCTTACCCATGCCAGCTAGTTTATTAGAGTAATCCCAGCCACAATGCCTATGATAAGTAAAGAGTGCCCTAGGCCTCCATTAATTCCACCTTTTCATCTAGACCAACTGCTCAAAATTTCTCAAAATATATTGGAGTCATTTATCTCAGTGCCTTCATTGAACCCATTAGTCATTCCATCTTCAGGACCTCCCCCTCTAGTCTCACCTACACCTTTAGTCACTCCTTTGCCTCCTTCACAGGCATTGTCTCAGTAATTTCAATCATCATTTGCACCCACCATGATTAAAGCTTTAGGTCAATAAATAGGTTCAAACCAAAAGCAAGCACTAATGACACTCTCTATGTTCCTAATGTCTTCTATGTTATCTTTTCCACTTTCATCCCAAGAAGTAGAGGAAGAAGAACCAACAATTTTTAAGGTCGTACATGTGGCAAGAGACAATCAAAATAAATGGGAAGATGAGTAGCTACAATAGGAGTGTCAGGGCTAGGAAGATGTCACTATGGTGATGTTGCATGAGCTTGATCCGATTAAGGGAAAGCAACATAAAGTAATCACCAAACCCAAAGTGAAAAAGACAAATGCTGATATGAAATATGATGACTAGGATTTTGAGCATCTCACTAAGCACATTGATGATATTTCCTCAGTTGAAGTATTGAAAGAATCACATGTGAACTATAATAACTTGTACCTAAAGCTAAAGAATGTTAAAAAATATGAAGGTCGTAAAGAAGAAAGCATACAATTTTGAGGCCTAATTTCATCAGGTACAATGCAAAAATAAATCTATTGAAAATAGAAACAATACATTGAGTGATACCCTAAACAAAACCCCCTCCCCTAAAACTCTGCAGTAAAAGGAATAAGAGATTGCTAAACTCAAATATGTTTTTCTAACAATGAGTAGTGCATTAAAGCAATGCGATGAAGAATTAAAAGCCAAAATGTAATAGTAGGAGATTATATAAAATTAGTGTAAAATCAAGATTCAACAACAAGAGGATGACTACAATATTCTCATTAAAAAACTATAGAGGAAAAAGGAAAAGCCTACCAAATCAACCATTTCAAAAGACAACCTCAGGAGAGTAAGGCTAGTTCATTTGAAGAAAGCAAGGGAGGTGGCCTTAAAAATTGTTTCTCCTTTCACATTGTAATAGAAAATAGTCTTGAAATATTAGCTGAAGTAAAAGTTGAGTGTAATAGAAATAAGGGCATCATACACAATATGGGCCTACAAGCAGCGACTTTATACATGATGCTAATCAGTAATAGCACTAATCCTTCTATGTATCAAAGGCATGAGCTAGAATAGTATGATGTCATGATACAACAAGTTCTGTATCTAATAAACTTGTATTGTGAGGGGACAAAGCTTATGAATATGCTGAAGAAGGAGCTTGAAACAATGAATAAATTTAATGAACAACTCAAAGCACATGGGTCACCAATATTTTGGGATAGTGATCATTAGTTTTATTCAAAATAAAATATTTAAAGGTTGTTCCAAGATCTTGAAAATGATGAGTATGATAATGGTATTGCAAGAGCCTATAATACCAGATCAACTTTTTAATCTAATCTCCAATTTGTTTAATGTTTTTAATATTTTCGACTAGATGGTTGATAGATATAGTGAATAGTGATCATTTCCCTTCCATGGATGCCTGGACAAATATGTGAAACAAGTTACATAATGGAAAAATGACTCAGTTAGTTGTTCCCCATGTCGAAGCCTCTAGAATGGAAGTGCTACAGTCAAGGGACCCATCGGGTCTAGCCTAAGTCATAGAGGGTGACTCTTATATCTCATTTTTGACATGTGCTCTATTTTTATGACTCCATGGCCCAAAGGATATATTCATAGATGTTTATCTTCATTTTGAATTTTTTTATAGCCATGGAAAATTTCATTAGCAGCTAGTTTTTGTGTCTTTCATATTGCAAAAGACCCATATGATTCACCAAGAATGTGGGTGAGTTTTATGCATCCACTTATTCCTTGAAGAAGAGAAGGCCTAGGGGAAAAGGTAATCTAAAAATTGCTAAGTGGAAAGGTGAACGTATAAATGGATCATTCCCAAATTGTTGGTTTATCCTAATTTCTCATCCAAAGGAAGGTAAATCAATAAATCCATAGAGTGGAAGAATGAGTTGTGAACTTGTCAAAGGCATTCTCGAAGGTCCACTCTTAGGTGACTAGAATTATATGGAAGATTAGGAGGATGGTAGAGAAAGGGGTGGTCCTAGATTACCATCCAGTAGTAAACCCATACAGATGGAGGATTCGAAAGTGGATTTAGGAAGAGGTAAGGCTAAAGTTCCACCTAAATTTGATCCAACCTCGAAGGAGACAAAAATATAAGAAGAACAGGAATAACAAAGGCCCCGTTTCCCCACCCTAGAAGAATATGTTATTAGGTAAAATATTGGAATAGGAACAAGGTATGCATTTAACCCAAATTTATGTCCCATATGACCATAAATTCACAAATACCTAGCTACAAAGAGAGACCTCCATAAATTCAAAATTCCCCTTCCCGTAAACAATGTCAGAGCATTGGATCCAAGGATTGAGTAGATGAGCAAATTTAATGACTGGTCAGTTTGAGCACGTAATATGGTAGCTAAATAATTTATGTAGTGCAACTACTTCAGCTCATGGGAAGACATGTTTATGTGATAGTGGCATCGGGTTAATTAATTATAAAAGAAAGGCTCAAACAAAGGATGTCAATAGTACCTATTTGGATACAATAGAGAATGTTTCATATGTGGTAGCGTGATCATAGAAAAATCATACAAACCGACTGGACACTAACATTCCCACTCCCCATTAATGAAGTATTGATCAGCATTTTGAATCCTGCTCCTTAATGGCTATATATACATGTTTTTAATGTATTATTAGTGTTATCTCTCCGATCATTACAGCCTACATGTACAGTTTGATGCACACTGTAATATAAGTGGATTACTGTTTGACTTTTAATTGTTTTCATGTATGTATAAATTTCACTCTGTTGATTATTTCTACTAAAATTAGGTGAATGAATTAGCTTTAATTTTGATATTTGTATTTCATGATGTTTATTCTTTAATTTTGGAATTCTCAATAGAGTTGTGTGTGTGAACCATTGATGAAAGCAGTGGATGGTATGTTAGGTAGTCCATGATTAAAACTTATTGGGCATGTATCTAGATGTGATTAGATCTATACCACTTTATCTTCTAGCTTTACATTTTCCTTAGTTTCATTCCCTTCCCTTTTCCCCAAGAATCTAGTTAGAAATTCCAAGGAGTCGGTCTACTCCGAATATTGACCCCAAGATTCACAATATTGAGTTTATTCAATGTTGGTCAAGATCTATGGGTGCACAATCCTTACCATTAGATAAAATTTTGACCAATAATACCCAAATTTTAAAAATTTAAAGGGGAAAAGGACCCTTAGGAGCATGTGAGTGCTTTTATTAATGCTTGCTTTGTGATCCAATACAATGACCTACTCATGCTCAAAACCTTTCTTCAAACCCTTGGGGGAAGTGCCTTATATTGGTACAATCATTTGCCTAATCATAACATATTCACTTTTGCAACTCACCAATCTGTTTTTAGAACTTTTTTCTCTCAATATAAAAAATAAGACTACATTGATTGATCTTTACAATATTCACCAATTTGAAGATGTGTTTGTCTTGGATTATGACTCCCGATGGATATCGGTGATAACCAAATTGCCATTCAATTTTCCCATGAATGAGCTCACTCGAATGTTCACAAGGATTTTCTTGAAGACCATATCTTTATTATTACAACTCTAATAATATCACACACTCGAGGAAGCTTTAACTCAAGCTAAAATTCTTGAGGATATCAAAATTCAAGAAGGTGAGATCAAGCTCAAAAAGAAAAAGTGGCCTAATAAACATTCTAAAGATAAGTTTAATAGCCTATCCAATCTTACTCAAATTAATCAAGTGGTATCGAGTACACTAGCTCTTTCCAATCAACAACCTCAATATCCACCCCCACAACAACAATAATATTAGCTTGAATATCCACCCCCACAACAACAACAATATTAACCTCAATATTTGCAACCTTAATATCCACCCCCAAAACAACAACAATATTGATTTCAATACTAACTACCTCAACCCCAATCCCTCAACAACCTTATTATCCATCGTTCCAAACAACATACCAAGCCACACCACCTTCAATCCAAATCCAAAATCTCACTCTAGCTAATAATCATGCACAACGCTCCAACAATAGACCTCATTTTAACTTCACCCCTCTCTTTGAGACACTTTCTATTATTTTTCAAAGACTCTATGAGGCGCAATCAATATCTTACCCCAAATCAAGCCATAGGATCCTAACAACCCTAAATTTAAATCATACAAGGAATATAATCATTTTTTCTTTCATCATTATAGGGGTCACAACATCAATTATTGCATCCAATTCAAGCACTTGGCACAAGATCTAATTAACAAAGGGACTATTCAAGAAGACAATCCTCTCACTTTGCCTAACCAAAACCTTTGCAAAGATCAAACTCCATTACCCTAACATGGGATAACACAACCAACTAGTAGGGTTTCAACCCCAACTATTCCTCCAAATCAAGTAAATCATGTTACTAACATCCCATATTACCAAGGTTTTATCGGTATGATCCATGTGGACACTTGAAACCAACAAAATTATGATCGACCATAGCAACCAAGTGGCCTTTCTAATGTACCTTCCACCTTGCCACCTCCACCAATTCAACCCATGACACCTCCTCCAATTCATATTACATCACCTCCTCCATGACCAATTATTTCATAAATGAGTTGTCTCACTCACAGTCCAAGCTTTCGATCTATGAACTCATTCAATAGTATCCCCCACATCATGAGGAATTGATGGAAATTCTCAAGTCCATTGACCTTCAAACACATGATCCAAATGCCTTTGCTAATTTTGTGGAAAATATTCAAACTTGCATGGAACCATCAATTGCATTTTATGATTATGATATCAATTCAAGGCCAATAGAGTTTCCTCATCCGCATTTGCACGTTGTAGCTCATATAGATCGAAATCATTTTAATATTGTACTAGTCAACACTGGCTCCTCCATCAATATCACTACTTCTATCACTCTTCAACACCTTAATCTTCCACCCTCCCATGTTGTTCTACCCATCCAAGTTGGTGTAAAAACTTTCCATACACTATATCACATTCTTGAAGGATATATGTACAATGTTCTTCTTGGAACACCCTAGATTAGCGATATGTGATGCATCCTCTTGACCTTACATAATTACCTCAAATATGTCAATGAGATTCATGTCCATTGCATCTTTGCTAATGATGAATAGTTTAAGTATTACAATAAAAATCTCCAACCCATACGAGCCTCCCCTCCCTTCTACTCATTTGTCTGTCACCCCCATAACTTCCCAACCAATTTATTACCACTCTACTAAATCCACATCATCACCTTATCATGTCACTCTATCTAATAAATCATATGATCATCACCCCATCCTCCCTAATATGCATCATGCTTCTTTATCCTTGACACATCAAACTTCTTCTATCACCTCATATTCTTCCCATAATTCTTCATCACTTTTCATCCATGCTTCTCCTTTTCACCCCCATCACATTTCCACAATCCTCTACCTTCTACTCACCCTATTCACCCCAACCAACATTATCCTTATGTAGCTCAACCATTCTCTTATCAAACCCATCATTCCCATCCTTATGCTTCCTTCATGTTCATCACTACCATTTGACCTTCATCATCTGTACCATATCTATTGCCCACACCCTTCTACCTTGTAATTCACCCTTCTAATCACCTTGCTACTCACCATTATAAATCAACTACCCTAGTAGATCATTATCCTAGACCCACCACTCCAGTCTCTATGCCCTCATTTTCTACCAATGGTTAAATCTCCATTGTGTCCTTCGCCATCTCTACCATGCCTTCTATGGTGATAACATCATAAGACATTTTTCCTACTACACAATTGGATCCCCATCATCCATCATTGGAAAAGTTACAACATCACTCCCCTTAACCTCTACCACATCACCCTCTACTACAACATCCCAAACCATTTTCCCCTCCACTCAACCTAATCCACCTCCTCCAGATTTCCCTCGCATTTATGCCCCTATCCTTGATACTACCCATGTCACTTGCACCCCCTTTCCTCCCCCTTCATCTATGTTATTGTTTCATTTTGAGGATAGTAGAGTATCCTTTTCTTCATCCACATCTCAATCCACCCACATTGTAGTCCACATGAAAAATCCTAGTATAGGCGAGTACTTCATCCAAAATGTTACTTTTATTCTATATATTATAGAGTTATTTAGGGATTATAGTCATCCAAGAGACCCTCCTATAGCCATAGGTGTAGTCTATCCCATGGGCTCCTCACCCAATCATATCAATTTTATATATGGGGGGATTGATACTACCTTTGATAAACCTCCTGATAGAGAGCTCGAACTATCATTTTGTGGTAATATGCACTTTTTATTTCATCCCTCCTTTGCCATGTGATATTTTCAATGCTTCAATTGGCAAGGATACAATCTCAACCGCTATGAGCAAGGCACTCACAATATTCTTGAGCCCCATTACTAATTAACTAATGATAAATATGGTCTAGGATATGGCAATCCCTCTTCAACTAACCTTCTTGAGGATAGGCTCCAATGTATCACTCTTGGTCTCAAGGAAGGTAATGATGATGATTTCATCCATATAGAATTCACTCACCTTTTCTTAGAAAATCCTCTCCAAGTAGCCACCATTTATGCCTTCCCATACAACTCAAGAGATAAGCTCAATGAGATATTTGACCAACTTTCACTAGCTTATTATAGCTTTGAAGATGACTCATCCCCTATCGTTCCCATAATGGACCCCATGGATAATGGTAATTTCTACCTACATATCTTTCCTATTTCTCATCCCATCATTATTTTCCTCCTCCCTTTGTAGCATTTCAATCCCCTTATCCATCATCCACCATAACCACCTTCTCATCAACCATATATAGCCCCACTCAATCCTCATCCTCCTATTCTAGCCCAAATCCTCCCTCATGAGAATGTGAACCCTTATTCTAATCTACCTCTTTACCCACTTCATCAAATAAACATGATTTTTATTAATCTCTTTGCTCTCTACGACACAAATTGCCCTTCTAACCCCATTCATGTCGATCCTAGTCTTATTGAATTCGACCACATTTCCCCTTCCCATTCCCCCTCTAATTTCCTTCCTTCTAAACAACTTCTTCGTGATATCAACATGTGACTTCCTCCTACTTCCCCTATTGCCTCTTCCCTTGTTTATCAAGCTGACCTCACTAACACGAAACCCCCAATGCTTGAGAATGTTGCTTATGGCATCCATCTTATTCCCACTCCTCATTAGTTAGAAGAGGGTTACCATATGCTCATAGCGGATACTATTTATGTAGACCTTAGCACTGACCCTGTAAACCTCCAGATTATCAAGCTCAAAAAATATCTTTTGTTTGAACAAAGGGATAAATTTATTACCCTTTTGACTGAATATAAACAAGTATTTGCCCAGTCCTATAAGGACATGTCTGACCTAGATCTGAATTTAGTTGTTCATAATCTTACCTTGCATATTGATGCTAAGTCAATTAAGCAAAAATTATAAAAACTTCATCCCACCATAGTCCTTATGGTAAAGGAATATCTACAAAATTTTTTAGACGTCAGTTTCTTTAAACCCATTGATTATCTCGAGTGGCTCTCAAACATGGTACCTATTAGTAAACCTAGTGGGAAGATTTGTGTATGCACTAATTTTCATGAGTTAAAAAAGGCATGTCCCAAAAATGAATTCCGAACATCGATACACTTGTATACTCCACCACTGTCCAAGAAATGATCTCCCTTATGGATGGTTTTTCAGGATATAATCAAATTTGTGTCAATCCTGTAGACCAACACAAAACACCATTTACATCTTGAGGGACATTTTGCTATAAATTCATGTCATTCAGTCTCAAAAATGTAGGATATACTTATCAAAATGCCATGATGTACATTTTCCATGATTACATGCATAATATTATCGAAGACTACATGGATGATATTTTGGCTAAATCTAAAACTTGACTTGAGCACCTATATGTGCTACACAAAGTTTTCAATTTGCTTCTCAATCACAATGTATGACTTAATTCTAAGAAGTGTGTCTTTGATGTCACTTTTGGTAAACTCTTAGGGTTTATAGTCTCCAAGAAATGTATTGAAGCGGACCCCAACAAGGTCAAGGTCATTATCAAAATGCCTCCCCCTATGAATCTCAAATAATTGTGCAGCTTACAATGGAAGTTCCAAGTGATTCATCACTTTATCACACAAATATCAAACAAATGCAAGAAATTCAATAATATCTTATAAAATGAGGTAGCTTTTACATGGACCCAACAATTTTAGCAAGCTTTGGATTCCATTAAATTCTATTTAGCTTCACTACCTATTTTATTGTTGCCTCACCCAAGTGTTCCTTTCCACTTGTACATTTCTACCACTGATTTTTCCCTAGGGACCATGCTAGCCCAAAAGAATAAAAATAACGTAGAGCAATCCATATATTATATTAGTCGCACCTTGGTGAGCTATAAAGTGAAATACACATATGTGGAGAAGCTCTTTCTCGTTGTGGTTTTTACAACCAAAAAGCTTCACCACTACATGCTCAATCATACAACTTATGTCATTGCTCAAAAAATCCTCTGCACTATATGATGAGTCACACATATACCAACAATAGAACCACCAAATGGATAATGCTCTTAACAGAGTTTGATCTTGAATTTATTAGTCAAAAATCCATAAAGGGTTAGGTAATTGCTAACTAGCTTGTTGAATCTCCTCTTCCAAATGATAAACCTATGATAGTTAAGCTACTTCATAACTCTATCTTTAGTATTACTAAGCAAGAAGAACATGTTGAACCTATGTATGAAGTAGACCTTACCCTTTTCTTTGATGGTTCTAAATGTGAACAACGAGGAGGTGTTGGAGTTGTATTCTTCACATTGCAAGGGTCTCCTATCCCCTTTTCTTTCAAACTTGACTTCCCCTATACAAACAACAATGGAGAGTATGAGGATATAATTCTTGAACTTCAAACCGTGATTGCTATGCTCATTAATTAAATTTGAATCATTGGTGACTCCAAACTTGTTGGTAATCAAGTTAAATAGATTTACCAATGTAAATACCTGGTATTAAAGTCTTACAAGGAAATAGTCGACAAGTTGATCACTAACTTTGAATGGTACGACATTGATGATTCATTGAGATCAACCAATTGTTTCGTAGACACTATGACCTTCCTTGGTCTCTTATTTTGTAGAATCCCTTTGATAGTGTAACTCACGTCCATGTCACCAAGCTTTCTCAATCGACTATTTCTTGCAATTCTTCCAAGGATGAATGGGACATCCATTTTGTTCAAGATGAAAATACACCATGCAATAGAAATAAGAAAAGATGACATATATATATATATATATATATATATATATATATATATATATATATTACAAATAAACACTTTTGAGTACAACGTGACCCTTTGGAGGGTATTTTAAAAATGTTATAGTTTAATGGAAATATGTATGACCCCTTTTTACATCAAGGACTTTTGGTGCAATCTCCTTTTTCATGCCATATAATATACACCCCCTTATCTGATTCTTCTGATATGTGTTTGAGTTTGTTTGGGTCTGATTTTGTTTTTGTTAGGTTTGCTGATATGATTGGTTTTTGCAATGCCAAAATGAAAGATACCATGCAACAAGAGTCTAAACTAATTGCCAAAATAAAGAACTAACAAAGTATTGCAACTTCCACACTTAATTTACTTTCAAAACAAAATTACAGAGTTCTGGTATAAATGTTCTCAGACCTGGTATATGTTGCTTCAGACTTGAAATTGATTACAAAATGCCACCAAAATGCACCAATGTGAGCACCAAGGGATGGGCTATGGAATGAGGAGGTTCTCCTTGAATACTGGTCCACAAATCACCCTTGGATGCCAAAGAATTAAGGTCTGATCAGAAGATAGAATAGTCTGATATGAATGCTTCAGACTTAACCACACATCACCTTCTTGTCTTAGAAACAGTCTCAATGGGGGCGCCAAACTTGGAGGATGTCAAAGACACAATTTGGAGGTTGAATGGCCTCCAAATTAGATAATTATGAAGTCTGAAGTATGACTATAAATTGTTGTCTTCAAACTTATTATGAAGCTCATAACCCTCACCAAATTGCCAATAAATTGATGCCAAATGCTTCTGAAGTGCGATGCAAGTTCAATGCAATGCAGTCACAAATCACCAAGTCAATGCCAAAATCGTGGGTGTTCTAAGAGGTGTGCCTTGGGCAGAAGTTTTGCCCTCTCTAATAAATCAAATATACCATGAACCTTGCCATATAAGTGCTTAAAATGATGGTGAAGACAACAACTATGCTTTGAACCAATACCCACAACCATATGATGCCAAAATCTGAAGTTATGAGTGAAAACATGGATCTGTTGTAGGAAAACTAGTCAAGAATGAAAGTTTGAAGTTACCTCTATAAGCCCTTAGTTCTCCAAAATAACTATGGATTCTTGTACGGTTGATGAAGACCAACAAAACCCATGTGTTGGTTTGCTCCAATGATGAACTTTTCCAATCTGCAAAACCCTTGATTCAGAAATCTTTGAAGCACAATGAGTTTCCTGAAGTAGAAACTCCTCTAATTGGCTAGGTGAGTTCTCCAACACATGAAACCAATGTTCTTATGGAGGTATCCTCCCCACAAGCTCCAACAAGGCAGAAATCTGCAATGTCCTCAGAAAATGACCACAACAACAAACATGAATGGATGCCCCAAATGACCACTCTTTCTCCTTATTTATGTTTTCTCTTAACCTCTTCAAGAATATGCTAGAAGCTTCCCAAGGGGGACGCCCATATTGGCCCCCTTACCTAGTAGTCATAATGTTGTTTTAAAACAACTTTGGCCCCTTCTTATATTTTAATATTATAATTTCCCTTTATAATTTGCTTTTATAAAAAAAGAATATATTATAATAAAAGGGAAATAAATCATACTTAGGCCAAAAATATCATCCCTTATACAAAATGACAACCCCATGCTGAAGCTCGATCAAAGAAAAAACCTCCATGATGATGAGTCCCTTAGCAATTCCCTGAACGACCTACAAGGACTCAGAATAGGTCATCAGAATCTCCTCCCCAAGTCACTGAAGAGGGGACATTACAGTCTCCCCTTCCCGAAATTGCTTGTCCTCAAGCAATTGGAAACCTGGAGTCTACAGAATGGCCTCTCCCTCCCAAGTGGCATCCTCCTCAGGTAGATCCCACCATTTGACTAGATATTCCTTAATCGTTCTCTTCCTGAGGTTGCACTCTCGCTGACCAATGACTACCTCTGGAACAAGGATGAGCTTCCCCTCATCATCCAATGGGGGTAAATCAACTGAAGGTGTAATGTTGTGTCCCAAAGCCTTTTTGAGGCATGAAACATGGAACACGTTATGAACTCTGCTGCTCTCCGGTAGCTCAAGCTCATATGCTACCTCACCTACCTTTCGTATAACTCGAAATGGCCCATAGAAATGAGGCTTGAGCTTCTCAGCTCCACTCTTCTTCAACGATGACTATCAAAAAGGCTGAAGTCTCAAGTACACCATGTCACCAATCTCAAACACTCGCTCAACCCTTTTTTGATCGACATATCTCTTATGTTGCTCCTATGCCTGCCTGATGTTCTCCTGTAGAGAACGCATGATATCCTATACATCCTGCACCAACTCCCTCGCTCGGGGTACTCTACTGTCACCCAATACCAAATCCATGAAGCTAGGAGCTTCGTATCCATAAAGAGCCATAAATGGTGACATACGAATCGACATGTGATATGATGAGTTATAACAATACTCACCCAAATGTATCCAATGCACCCACGCCTTCTGCTGCCCTGTCACATAGTTCCTCAGATAACCCTCTATCCATTTGTTGATGATCTCTATTTGACCATCAGTCTGAGGATGATAACTAGTACTGGGCGTCAGCTCTATCCCACACAATCGAAACAACTCCTACCAAAATAAGCTCATAAATCTGTTGTCCCGATCACTAACTATAGTCTTAGGCAGCCCATGCAGCCTGAATATCTCTCTAAAAAATAACTCTGTTGTCTACACTACTGTGAACCCCAAAGTAATGGCGAAGAAGTGAGCATACTTAGTGAGTCTATCCACTACAACATACAAACAATCCTTTCCCTGAGCCCTGGGAAGTCCCATGACAAAGTCCATGGATATACTCTCCCACTTCTACGAAGGAATAGGGAGTGGCTGAAGCAACCCTGCTGGGAATGTATGCTCATGTTTGTTCTGTTGGCATACAGAACACTCACGTATATACTATAGAACATCCTCCTTGAGGCCTCGCCAAGTGAACCTCTCTCTAATCTATCGATAGGTCTTATAGTAGCCAGGATGTCCAACCATCGGTGTGTCATGAAGAAGTCTGAATATCTTCCTCTTAAACTTTGAATCCGATGGAATCCAAAGTCTCTCCTTATAATAGACCACCTCATCTCTAACCACATAACGCTCATCATTGTGTACCCTATCTAAAATCTGGCGAGCGAAATCATCCTTGGCGTATTCTGCTATGAGCTTAGGTCTCCAATCCTCGAAAATCTCTGTCAATGAGCACAAATGAGGACATCTGGATAAGGCATCAGCTACTATGTTCTTCTTCCCTTTGAAAAATTCTATGTCAAAGTCATAGGCCTGTATCTTGCTGATCCACTTCATCTGTCTGTCATTCAGGTCCTTCTGATTCAAGAAGTACCTAAGACTGTTGTGATCAGTCTTCACTATAAACCGTCGGCCCACCAAGTACTGTCTGAACTTTGCTAGCGCATGCATGATAGCTAGCATCTCACGGTCATAAACTGAATAGCTGGTCTCACCACCTCTAAGCTTCCTGCTCTCGAAGGCGATTGGATGCTTATTCTGCATCAGTACTGCTCCAATGCCCTCACCCGAAGCATCACATTCTACCTCGAATGGTTTGGAGAAATCTGGTAGAGCTAATACGGGACAACTGCACATAGCCTGCTTGAACCTATCAAATGCCTGTTGTGCTCTATCCGTCCACTGAAATGCTCCCTTCTTAGTCAAATCCATCAAAGGAGATGCCAACTATGAAAACCCTCTAACAAACCGATGGTAAAATCCACATAAGCCGAAGAAACCTCTGAGCTGCGTGAGTGTAGTAGGGGGCGGCCAGTCCATAATAGCCTGGATCTTCTCAGGGTCCATCCTAACTCCTTGAGCACTGATGATATGTCCCAAGTATAGTAACTTCGTCATGCCAAACTCACACTTAGTCTCTTTGGCATAAAGAGACTTTGCCTCCAGTATACTCAACACCTCATCAATATGCCTCAGGTGCTCCTCCCATGTACGACTATAAATGAGTATATCATCAAAAAACACCAATACAAATTTCCTCAACTGCCTCTGAAAGACCCTGTTCATGCAAGACTGAAAAGTGGCAGGTGCGTTGGTTAGCCCAAATGGCATAACCAAAAACTCAAAATGCCCATAATGGCATCGAAATGCAGTCTTCTCCACATCTGACTCTCTCATCCGTATCTGATGGTAACCCGACCTCAGATCGATCTTAGTGAAGTAAACCGCTCCATGTAGCTCATCCAATAGCTCATCTATGCACGAAATTGGGTACCTATTCTTGATTGTCTTTTTATTCAATGCTCGATAGTCTATACACATGCGCATAGTCCCATCCTTCTTCTTAACCAGCACTACTGACGAAGCAAAAGGACTCTTGTTGGGTCGAATGTGTCCCATATCAATCAACTCCCATATAGTTCTCTCAATCTCATCCTTATATCACCTTGGGTGTCGATATGGTGTACTAATAATAGGGTTGGTCCCCTCCTCTAACTCTATGATGTGCTCTGCTCCTCTATCTGGAGGTATCCCTGGTGGTATATCACTGAATACTTTGCTATGTTTGGTTAGCAAAGTCTGGATATCTGGATGGTATACTCGCTTAGACTCCTCTGTAGCTGAAGGTGTGATAACACATTGTGCTACCCACTCTACCTGATCATGCCGCATAAGTCTTTCCATCCACTTAAATGAAATTGCTTGAGCTCCACTGGTTGTCATCCCTCTCAACACCACCTGTCGCCCATCTGATCTAAATTTCAACTCCATCTTCTGGAAGTTGAAAACAATGTCACCTAGAGTGCGTAACCACTGAATCCCAAGCACAACATCCAAGTTCTTTGTGCTGACCACAAAGAAGTCATCACACACCTCATAGTTACCCAATGTCAACTTCATCTTGGGTACTTTCCTTGTGCAAGAAATGGAGAAACCATCAGCAATCATCACCTGAAACTCCTCAATCTCCTCAGTCTCCAATCCCCTACGCACTACCAATCCCTCATCAATAAAATTATGAGTGGCTCCAGAATCAATGAGAGTTACTACTCGCTGCCCCTTAAGAACCCCTCTAACTCACAAGGATTGGGCTCCCTGAACACTGTGAAGGTGTGCTGGCATGTTAGGACTCTTCTCTGTATGTTCTTGGGTGACTTCATGCTCTTCTAAAGATTGTTCCTCTTCGTTGACCACTCTTTCCTCTTGCTGATCAGAAATTTCAGACCCACTATCATCATCCGAATGGTACTCAATGAGCTGCAACTTCCCCTTAAACTCACACTTGTGGTTGGGGGTCCATGGATTTTGATAGGTAAAACATAATCCCTTCTTTCTAAGCTCTTGAAGGGTGTTAGGATCCAATTTCTTGAAGGTACTTCATTGCTGATCATTATTTGTTTTGAATGGTTTTTGTTCCTTATCCTTCTTGAAGTCCTTCCCTTTGTATTGATTTGAATCCTTTCCTTTATATTGACTCTTGGACTTAGAGGAAGTGACCTCCATGTCCCTAGCCTATCGAATAGCCTCATGAAGGGTAGTTGGGTTGAATGCCTTAACCCAACCTCTCAATGGCTCCATCAATCCATCAACAAATAGCACCACTAATCGCCTCTCCGACATATCTATAACCATGATGGACAATCTCTGAAACTCAACTATATATGTGTCCACTGAACTCCACTGTCTCAAGTGAGTCAATTCCTTAAATTCCAACTCCTGCTCCTTATCAAATCGCTGCTGGAGCTTCTCTGTAAATTCAACGTATGTGTCAACTCGGTCATGTCCCAAAGTATGCATCCCATGGTGCCACCAGTCATGTGCAACTCCCTCTAGATGCAATGTGCAAAATTTGATGGCATCCTGCTCTATCATCTAGTTCAGTTACAAATATGTGTCCATATTTTGGACCCAAGCCTTCATTGTCATCTTCCCAGATGCGTCAAAGAATGGTACATGTATCTTGCCTATCCTCTTCTGTATCTCATAACATGGAGTATGTTGCCCCTGATCTCCATGTTGTCCATACTGATTAGGCCTTCCCCTATTCCTAGGAGTTTGCCTATTACGAGTGTCCACATAATCTTTAAATGACATCATCTCATGAAGCTCGAGACCAAGCTGATCCCACTCCTCTCTGTACTGCCTATACTGATCAACAATTGTACCCTCTAGCTCTTCCTCAACTGGTTGAGGTACAATAGGCTCTATGTGAGGTAGGAAAGTAGGCATGAAAGGTCTAGAGCTACTTGCTCTCTCTATCCGTGTAGGTGTACTGCCCCTATTTGCCATTGATTCCTCGTTACCTGTTTGTTACCCTGCATTATTCTGATCATGTTGAGCATTCACCAATATATTCAACCCATGAACCTATTGTTGCATTAGACCCACTAACTATTGTAAACTATGTTGCATATTCTGTTGTGTCTATCTTATGTCCTCAACCATTTTCCTTTCAAACTCATCCTGATTAGCCCTATCACCCATCCTATCAAGCCCCTGATTTGACTGTCTAGCTCTTTGTGCAGTTGTAAATGTACTCTCTTCTGGATATGGGTTTGCAAGTTGGAACTGTTCTCTTCTCAAATTTCTATTATAGGCTCTTATATCCCTTTCACTCATGTAATTCCCTCTTCACAGGATGGCAGGAACAAGTGGCTCTGATACCACTATAATATACACCCCCTTATCTGATTCTTCTGATATGTGTTTGAGTTTGTTTGGGTCTGATTTTGTTTTTGTTAGGTTTGCTGATATGATTGGTTTTTGCAATGCCAAAATGAAAGATACCATGCAACAAGAGTCTAAACTAATTGCCAAAATAAAGAACTAACAAAGTATTGCAACTTCCACACTTAATTTGCTTTCAAAACAAAATTATAGAGTTCTGGTATAAATGTTCTCAGACCTGGTATATGTTGCTTCAGACTTGAAATTGATTACAAAATGCCACCAAAATGCACCAATGTGAGCACCAAGGGATGGGCTATGGAATGAGGAGGTTCTCCTTGAATACTGGTCCACAAATCACCCTTGGATGCCAAAGAATTAAGGTCTGATCAGAAGATAGAATAGTCTGATATGAATGCTTCAGACTTAACCACACATCACCTTCTTGTCTTAGAAATAGTCTCAATGGGGGCGCCAAACTTGGAGGATGTCAAAGACACAATTTGGAGGTTGAATGACCTCCAAATTAGATAATTATGAAGTCTGAAGTATGACTGTAAATTGTTGTCTTCAAACTTATTATGAAGCTCATAACCCTCACCAAATTGCCAACAAATTGATGCCAAATGCTTCTGAAGTGCGATGCAAGTTCAATGCAATGCAGTCACAAATCACCAAGTCAATGCCAAAATCATGGGTGTTCTAAGAGGTGCACCTTGGGCAGAAGTTCGACCCTCTCTAATAAATCAAATATACCATGAACCTTGCCATATAAGTGCTTAAAATGATGGTGAAGACAACAACTATGCTTTGAACCAATACCCACAACCATATGATGCCAAAATCTGAAGTTATGAGTGAAAACATGGATCTGTTGTAGGAAAACTAGTCAAGAATGAAAGTTTGAAGTTACCTCTATAAGCCCTTAGTTCTCCAAAATAACTATGGATTCTTGTACGGCTGATGAAGACCAACAAAACCCATGTGTTGGTTTGCTCCAATGATGAACTTTTCCAATCTGCAAAACCCTTGATTCAGAAATCTCTGAAGCACAATGAGTTTCCTGAAGTAGAAACTCCTCTAATTGGCTAGGTGAGTTCTCCAACACACGAAACCAATGTTCTTATGGAGGTATCCTCCCCACAAGCTCCAACAAGGCAGAAATCTGCAATGTCCTCAGAAAATGACCACAACAACAAACATGAATGGATGCCCCAAATGACCACTCTTTCTCCTTATTTATGTTTTCTCTTAACCTCTTCAAGAATATGCTAGAAGCTTCCCAAGGGGGATGCCCATATTGGCCCCCTTACCTAGTAGTCATAATGTTGTTTAAAACAACTTTGGCCCCTTCTTATATTTTAATATTATAATTTCCCTTTATAATTTGCTTTTATAAAAAAAGAATATATTATAATAAAAGGGAAATAAATCATACTTAGGCCAAAAATATCATCCCTTATACAAAATGACAACCCCATGCTGAAGCTCGATCAAAGAAAAAACCTCCATGATGATGAGTCCCTTAGCAATTCCTTGAACGACCTACAAGGACTCAGAATAGGTCATCAGAATCTCCTCCCCAAGTCACTGAAGAGGGGACATTACATGCCATAATAAAGTTGTGGGTGGGTTTCTTTGAGCTTCTTGGACCACCCTAGTGCTCTATCAGCTGCATGGTACCTATATACATGCTCATAAGATGGATTTAGCAATATTGATGGGCCTTCCTTATATGAGGCCCTAGTAAAATTGAATAAAACAAATCTTTTCTAAAACTCATGCAAATGATTACAAAAACCTTAACAGAAGATCATAAGACTTGAAAAGATGATGTTTTATACCTTCCTTACCTGGTTGTTATCTGGAATACCCTATCTACTTTTTTGTGAGTAACCACCAATGATATTTGGTTCTAGTTGGCCACAGACAATAGTTGAGACTGTGTAACCACCAATGTAAATTAATATGGTGCGATAGATAGGGCTGAATACTTTGGTTGGAAGGTTCTAGAATATTTTGGTGTTCTCTGGTGCAAGTATGGAAATAAAATGTTGGTTGACTCGGGTGTAGTTGCAATCCAAAACTTACTTTACTCCCTCAAGTGGACTCTATGGTTGCAATGGCTATATTCTTCAAGGTGGATGGCAAAAGCAACAGAGATATCCAAGGGTATCAATGCAATCTAGTGCAATTTTGGTAGCATAACAATAGCTTCACATGTGTTGTTGCAAATGAGGTAAATGGAGGGGAATTTATAGGAATTTGGTGAGGGGAATGGGAGGTGACAAGGAAATGACATGGCAATGAGGTGGAGGTGATTTGGAGCCAAGTGGAGGGTAACAAATCCAAGGAAAATTTGGGGAGGACACATGGAGGAATGTGCACCCTCTCCATTTAATAGCCTTGGGTGGGGTGAGTTCTCAACCATCCAAGTACCATAAATTAGTCTATGGGGTGATTATATATGCATGGGGACAAGTGTGCCTTGGGGGATGCCCATGGAATTTAAAATTTCCAAAAATGTGACATGGAGGCTGAGAAGGACCAAACCATTAAATATGCCAATTTAATTCCTTTTGACTTGGGGCTTTTCATTGCATTTTTAAATCATCCAAATTTGGAGGGAAAGTGGATGGGGAGACAAGGTGGATTAAATGAGGGATTTAGGTGGGGATTTTGGGTAAGCCTAGGGATTTGATTAGGATTTTAAATTAAAGTGCATATCTCCTAGGGATTTGTATGAGGGATTAATATGGGGTTAGGGGCTAATGAGAGGCTTAATTAGGGGAATTAGATGAATAAGAAGGATTATGATAAATTTGAGGAGAGAGGGAGAAATAAATGAGATATTAGGTGGAATTTAGAAGATTAGGGAGGCTAAAAAATAATTATAAGAATTAAAGAGAGGAGGAAAATTAGAGGAATTTAAGAAATTAGAGGGAAAAGAGGAAATTAGAAGAAATAAAAAGACTTAGGGAGACCTTAGAAGAATTAAAAAAATAGATGAAATTGAGATAGAATTAGAGAATCTTAGAGGGGATCTAGGAGAATTTAGAGAAATTAGGAGTTAGAGGGAAATTAAATCGACTAGAGGGGATGTAACAAACCCAATACAACGGGCTATATATCCAAATTTATTTATTTTTTATCGATTTCATTTATAAATAGCAGTACATTTATTTAGTTTTAGGATCATCAAAGAATATAATTTGATTTACGTATTGACGCAAGAGACTTTACTCTCTCCAAGTGGCTATGAGACTTTGACCTCTCTAAGTGGCTGTATTTATTGAAACATTGATTTAGTTTGATATTATTCCATTCGTTGTTTGAATCATATTGTAGTTTATAATTATTTTCAATCAATTTATTCTAATATTAGAAGGAACACTACAAGTGGTATCAAAGAGCAATTTTGAATTTGCTCAATTTTTTTTCAAAAAAAAATATTGGGTGCCCTAAGACGACATCAATCTTTGTGTGTTGCTGCTTGTGTATGTAGATGCCATCAATCACCATTATCTTCTGTTTGACTCTTCAAAATATTCTCCATGTGTTGTTGCTCAGGCACAAAATCCATTGATCACCATAATCTTTGCCTACGGATGTGCACCATATTCAATAGTCCCAACAACGTAGGCAACACAGACATCAACTGATGAAAGAAAGCATACTTTTTTGTAGCTTGGGATGAAGCAATTCATAGCAAATTTTGTGGATGGTAGACATATTATGCTAGGAAAACTATTTAATTATTCCCTAAGGTTCTCAAGAACCAATCAAATCACATGATTGTCAAACCCTAAAATATTTCCAATAAGAATACGTCACATGGCAAACCTTCATTAGGTGGACTTGAACGTCTCCATACAATTAACATTTCCAAGAAAGAAGAATTAAAATTAATTTTTTTTTATGAATTCACATTTTTGAGGTGAGCATTTTAGTTTTCCAGCTTATTTTAGGGTTTTAGAAATTCATTTAGAGATCTAGAATTTTTTTTGATAGTTTACAAACATTGTAGTAGTGTTTGACGAACAACTAGTCAGCTAGTGATGAGTTAGTGGTTAGAATGGATAGGTTTAGTTTGTTTAATTTTATGGATCTTTAATCCCACATTGGTCATGTCATGGGTTGAAAGTAGTTTATTAACATCGTAGCATGCTAATAGCATAGTGACAACATTATAGTGATCATGTGATCATATCATTGAAAATGTTGACATTTACATAGATCAGTTATGCACATGGCAATTGATCGATCCTAAACTTTATGAATTTTTTTTACGCATTACAGTTTTTAGATGCTTCGGTATATGGGAAACAATTGGATTTTTTATAATTTAGGTGGGATATGTCCCACATTCATAGCATAGGAGGTCTTGTGGTCTTTAAAAGCCTTGCCACACACATTAAGAAGTGACCACCTCTCGATGGTCACCCTTGGGCGTGTTGTCATGCAAGCACTAGTTGTGGGTGCATGAATTCCTATGTTTGACATGGTGGACTTCATTATTGACCTACATAGTTTTAATAATTAATTTTTTATTGGAAATATATTGACTTGCTCACAGATCGTTGACTAGGAGTTGACAAAACACATTTTTACCACTCGCAACAATATTTTTTTTCCACCAATTTTAAAAATTCAAATCTAAATTTTGGTGTTAGTAGCACAACGAAGTGCATGATTAATTTTCCTACAAATTTCAAAAATTCAAATTAAATCTTGGTACCCACAAATGCATGAGTGATCCTACTACAAGCACTAGTTGGACTTGAGGATCAGACAAAAAATTAAAATGTACTTACCTACGAGATGATGTTTTTATGAGTAGAAATAAATGCAAACCTCAAAATCAAGGTACACATCATAATACCCCTATTAATATTAATAGTTTTGACCAATGCCTTTATTCTTCACTAAATTCCATGGCTTCACCTTCTCCTAATAATACCGATCCTTCCTTTCCAACACTCAATAATCCTCCGTTTAACCCATATATCCCAATTCCTAATAATATTGAGTATAACTTACGTCAATATCTTACTCAACAAGAAGTAAAAAAGAATGAAATTCATACTATGCAGAGAGCCATTCAAGCCACTTTAGTTACTTCTACTTCCACACCTCCTCCTACCCCTAGGTCAGACCCCAACGAACCTTTAACCATTCATCAAGAACCAGTGTCTACTTCTCCTAACCGAGGCTTTGTTATTGATCTAGACCCCATGGTAGAAGGTGCTTCCAATTACTTGGAATGGCCTTATGATATTCAAATTCCTTGTATTAGCATGCCCACCTTTAAAAAAGCGGATCCTCGAGGATAGTTGGCAAAAATGGAAGGCCTTATCCATTTGTACCATATCTTGAAAATAGGTCATGTTGAATTAGCAACTACTAAACTAGGTACTTAGGCTTATCAATGGTTGTTATGGTAGCTTCGTGAACTTGGTCATCCTCTTTTATGGCCTCAATTTAAGGAATAATTTCTTAGAAGATTTGATAGGGGATATTCCACATCATATGTGGTACATCTTATGCAAATTAAGCAAATAGGTTCAGTAGAAGATTATATATCCGAATTCACAAGTCTACTCACATATACACAAGAATTAAGTCCAATAGTGGTGGTTTTTACTTTTTTCTATTGTCTTAATGGTAATTTGACATGCATGATCCTTACACCCTTGATGATGCATAGCGTATAGCCCAAGCATCAGAAAAAAACTATAAGATGTTGGCCCTCCATATATACGTGATTTTAAAACTCATTGACCTTATCGCAAATTTGAGTGTTCCACATGATTTCTCTACTTTAAGTATCATTCACATCATCCAAGAGATCAAGCTTGTGCAGAACATCAAAAATTTCTCTTGGAATATGATGATGCATCAGTTGTTGAGGAGGAATATTTACAACAACCAGATCCATCCACAAAAATAGGACAACAACCAACAAATATAAATGAAGTAGCACAAGAGGATGATACTATGGCTCTTTCTATTCATGCACTTATGGGGCTTCAAGCTCATCACACTATCAAGGTACAAGGATTCATTAGATAAAAATCTATTCATGTGTTGATTGATTCAGGAAGTACACATAACTTTATAGATTTTAAGATAGCCAAATCCTTGGGATTGTATATCAATCAAATCATTATAAATTTCATGTACTAATTGTAAATATAGGTAAATGTTAATGTGTTGGTCAAACATATCAAGTTACTATGTAAATGGGGAATTATAATTGGTAGGGTACTCTCTTTGTTATGAACCTAGGAAGCTCCGATGTCATTTTGGGAGCACAATGGCTATCTCAACTTGATAATATTACTATTAATCTACAAAAATTATACATCAAGTGAACAGAGAATGGAAGGGTCATTTGTCTTCAAGGAATTCAACCTCCTCCTTCCAAGGTTGTGAGTTCACATAGCATGGAGAAGATATTGAAGAAAGGTGGTTATGGTTTTATTGCCCAAGTGAATTCCATCGAGGCTCAATCCTTGGATTCATCTCTTACAACTCTTCCAAAGGATCTTCAAAACATAGTGGATGTGGAATTTGGTCAAAGAAGTAAACCCTTATAATTTAAAATTAAATCAAATTTAACAGCAATCTATTACAATGGCAATTAAAATTACAATGAATATTATAATGAATATATAGGTAGAGGATAGTCAGCGAATATAGGGAATAGGAAGTTGGAGGGATAAGGGAATAGGGAGTTGGAGGGATAAGGGAAAATAAGGAATAACGGAGGGATAAGGATAGAATATAGGAGGAGAAATAGGAGGGAGTTAGGGAGAATAGGGTTTTAAAAAAAACTGCCGACAACACTTGCCGACAAAAGTTAGGGAGTTTTCACACTTAGACTTAGAAAAAGGATTTTTCTAAGCCACTTTCGAAGCAACCCTATTCACACTTGCAACATTCTCCCCCTTAAAGTTGAGAGGACTGACTACACAGTCTCTCAGCTTTACAAATTGAGCTTTAGTCATCGCCTTGGTGAAGATGTCTGCGACATTCTCCAAAGTGTGACAATATTGAAGCTCAACAATTTCATGTTCCACCATATCTCTGATGAAGTGGTACTTCATATCAAAATGCTTCGTTCTGCTATGGTGGACAGGATTATATGCCAACTGAATGGCACTGATGTTGTCGCAATAGATTCTGGTTGGACCACTTTGCTGTTCTCCAATTTCTTCTAGTACTTTCCTTAGCCACAAGGCTTGAGTACTTGCATAAGTAACTGCTATATATTCAGCTTCTGTTGAAGATAGCACTACTACAGTCTGCTTTTTGGAACTCCAAGTTATTAGTCCTGATCCAAGACTAAAACAGTTTCTTGATGTTGACTTCCTGTCATCAATATTGCTACCCCAATCACTATCACTGAAGCCTACAAGCTTGATAGTGTTACATTTATGGTACTAAATTCCAAAATCCAATGTACCTTTCACATAGCTCAAAATTCTTTTAGTTTCCTGCAAATGCAACTCAGATGGGTTAGCCATAAATCTAGAAACAAGAGATACAGTATACTGAATATCTGGTCTGGTTTTGGTGAGAAAAATCAAACTCCCAACCATGCTTCTATAAGTGGTCACGTCAACTTTTGGTGCTCCATCATCTGTGCTTAATTGGATCCCATGTCCAACTGGAGTTGCAACTGGTTTGCAATGCTCCATAGCAAACTTCTTGATCATATCTTGAACATACTTATGTTGACAGATGAAGATCCTCGTATCCGATTGATGAACCTCCATTCCAAGGTAGTAGTGCATTAATCCAAGATCCTTCATCTCAAACTGTGTCATCATGGAGTGTTTGAACTCCATATTCATTTTTTCATTACTACCCATAAAAATGAGATCATCCACATACAAGCAAACTATGAGGATGTCTTTACCTTGCTTTAGGTAGTAGAGTGTGGGTTCATTTTTGCTCTTGGTGAACCCATAATCTTTGAAGTACCCATCAATGCATGAGTACCAAGCTCTTGGTGCCTATTTAAGACCATAGAGTACCTTCTTCAATCTGTAAACAAGGTGTTCCTTACCTTGCACTTCAAATCCTTATGGTTGCTCAACGTACACTTCTGTCAAGTAACCATTGAGAAATGCACTCTTGACATCCATGTGTTGGACTTTCCATCCTTTGTGTGCAGCTAAGGCAAGAACAGTTCTGATAGTCTCCTATCTGGCTACAGGAGCAAAAGTCTCTTCATAATTGTTGTGGCTGATCCACAACACACCCCAAAATTGGGGACCCACCTTTTTCGTCTTGATATTCGGGTGTTGACATTTCATTTTTGTCTAATCCTTCGTTTTGTCGTAGGTTTTGCAATTGTTGTCGGTTCTTGTTAACAGTATTTTCCTGTCGACGATATTTTATTGTCGGCAACTTTTTCTTGTCGACGATTTTTATTGTCGACAACTTTTTCTTATCGACGATTTTTTATCGTCGACGATTTTTTTTATTGTCGACAACTTTTCGTCAAATTGTTGTTGACGGTTTTCGTCAAATTGTTGTTAACATTCTTTTGACGTTTTTATCATGTATATGTATAAGAAGTATTTACTCAATAAAAAGCAATAAAATATTAAAAAAAAATAAAAAAATAAAAAAAATAAAAAATAAATATAATAATAAACGTGGTGAATGGTTTTTATGCTTTAAAATAGTAAATTTAAAGTTTGTTTTTAACTTTATATATTTAATTTATTTAGTTGTTTAAAAGTTAATTCCCGTTATTTTTGTTTGTTTGGTCTTGCAGGTCACAGCGACGCACAGGAGGTGAGATTGCCGTGGACGAACGGGGAGTATTTGCTTGGGGACGTTTCGGCGAAAGACGACATCGGACAGGGCGTGGACTTCACCAGAGACGCGGGCTCCGCTGTGCATGAGTAGCGTCGTGCCGGATAAGCATGGCATCTCGAGACGGCGGACGAGCGGATGAGGACGCCTGAAGGGAATCAAAGAGGGTGCCTGTGGATACGGTCATTTGCGGCAAAACTCAGCGGGTAAGACGGCATTCGCCGCGCGGCGCGCAAAGACTCCGGCAGCTACGGTGGACCCTGCTGCGGCTGCCAAAGGGGAAAGGCCCGGCGGGAATTTCTGGGTCATTTGCAGGAGTAAGCAACAACGGGCACGTCCGAGCAGCGCAGAAGGGCGTCAGATGTAACGGCATTCGGACATAAACCGAATAAGCAGATGGCTTGACAGCATAAACACAGCGTGCAGCGAGGGGTTCACCTTACACAGTGCAGTGGAAATGTTTTCATCGGTGCTCATGGTGTTTCACGGTAATGCCCAGTGTAGACGAACACCGCATATGGCATATGGCCATAGTAAGACAAAGGCCATTTAAATAAAAGCAAAGTTATATCATATGGTCACCTTAAATATAAAATGAAGTCGTTCATACATTTTATGTGAAATATAACGGCTTCGAGGAAAACGTGATGAATGTATATGACGGATAATTCTGGATATAATACCGTGGCAGACAGTCATCATTGCCGAATGAGCCCTGACAAAAATAAATGAAACGGCTGCGTCGAGGAGAGATGGAGGTCGAAGGCGGCAAGGCGGGTCCCCACGACAGTCCTGACGACCGACGTCTCGAGTTTTCGGTCGATCGTGCAGGAATTCACGGGGATTCCTCCGTCTCCCGTCGGTCCAACGGCTTCGAACTCTGTTTTCCTCCTCAAATCCGTTCACAGTGTCATCTAATTGCCGGATTTCAGTTCGTCGGATTCTTTGTCGCAGGATGGCTACCGTTCGGATTAGGGATGGCTCCAAAGCACTCCTCCACAATGAAAACGTTGACGGCAGCGTGTTACTATGGGTGGAACTTTCAAATAAAAAGGAGAAAATTATTAAAATTTTAGTGGCCCCATGGTGTATCATCGAAAGGACCTAAATTAAAAGAAAAGTTTTTAATAAAATGAAAGGAAGCTTGACGGTAGAGTTTATTTTGAAAAGAGGAGAAAATCAAGAGTCGGTCGGTGAATGAAAACAAAACGGCGAAGGTATTTTGGAAAGCAAAAGGCCAAAGGGCAGGAAACAAAACGGAAGACAATAGTCGAAGGGCTACGAGGGTGAAGAGTTTTTCTGAAAATTTTAAATACTCCATCGAGATGTTGTAAAAAGGGAGACGGAACCTTTTGGACATGGCCGACTGGAGACTCTTTGGCATGGCCAAAAGGGGGCATTATTTTGAGATGTAAAACTTGGATTTTCATGGGAATGTGAAAGCTTTTATTCAGAAATTTTAGGCCTTGTTAGCAAGAAAGAATGAGAAATTTTCTGCATGCTTAATTTTAATTGTCTTATTTTTCCCTTTCAGATTTCAGACTTGTATGTGAAATTGATGCCATTATTTTGGGTTGTTTCATTTGAATGTCTGCAATCTGGAAATTATTTAGGATCCTTGGAGCCAGCACCTAGTTTACTTTGATTGTGTGTAGTACAGGTCAAATATGCTAGGTTGCATGTATGAAACTCTCACGTATTCGGTTTTGCAGGACGGGGTGCTATCAGACTGAAGGAGCTTTTGCATTGCTGTGTTTCCAGCAATTATTCTGATGCAAACTTTAAATTTCTGTTTCCAAAATTTTTAATTTCAGATTTTTTTTCCTATTTTCAGGCATTAAAATAAATATTAAAAAAATTTCAAAATCTAAGAACGATTTCACCAGTGTGTAGATTATAATTCAGACTTCAAATACGCACTTTGAAATTTCATTTTCGGACTTGTTTAGTATTTTTAAAAATTCACCGAAGTTGCTATTTTGCTACAGATTTTAAAATTCCGAAAATAGAAATTTTCCATTTTAAGGTCAAATTTCATTTTTCCAGTTTTGTTTTGCATTCATGAGCCTATGATGACATTCCCTTCATTGAAATTCCAATTTCATTGAAGGGGTTATGTTTTACGGCATTTTCATAAATTTCCATTTTGGGCCTAAAATTACCCTTTCTTCATAAAAATTCCAATTTTACGAAAGAGGGGTAATTTGAGTACTACATTGAAGGTCTTTTCCTTAAAGCACTTAATTGTTCATCTTGATGAAAATCTGATTTCATTTAAGAGGGATAAGTTAAAGTGACATTTTGAAGCTACATTTGGAGATCATATTTCATCATTGAAGATTTAATGCAAGATAAAATCTATCTTAAAATCATCAAGATAAAATGAATTAAAGGCATTACATCGTGGTCATATGAGGGCCAAATCACATTTACTTTATCAGGGTTCAATGAACAATCACTAAAGTTTCATGGTAAAATAAACCAACAGTGCCCCTTGTTTTCAGTTACTTGCAACCACTAAGGTGTTCCAAGCATTTCAATTGAATATCTTTATTTGAGATTACTAATGCACATATGCAAATGCTAATATAACAAGAACCTTGGAGAAGTTGTTTGTTTAACTTCTTTGCAAGAGGGGATTTTGGAACCCAAATCCTACCGGAGAGTGTGCTTTCACAATTGGGTGAAAACATCACTCAACAATAATCTATTCCATATTTCTGAGTAAAACCCTTTGCTACTAATCTTGCCTTGTGCTTCTCAATGCTTCCATTAGCATTAAACTTGGTCTTGAAGATCCATTTATAGCCAACAAATTTCTTTCCTTTAGGAAGGTTCACGAGCTCCCAAGTGTCATTTTTTATAGAGGTTATCTCTTCTTTCATGGCATCTTGCCAAATCTTTTGAGTACATGCCTTCTCATAACTAGAAGGTTCAAGCTATGCACTAGTTAACAAAGCATAGTTAACTTGATCTCCCCTAGGTTCCTACTGGGATTCATCATCACCATACAAGTGCATACTTTCTAATCTGTGTAAAACAGATTCCATTTCACTAGCTTGACTCCTAGTATATCTTCTTGAAAAATCTTTATCCAACATCTAAGATGATGGATGATACTGTAGAGTTCTCTTACCTTTGGATGGAGGATCAATGTCCATTGGTGAGGAACTTGCTAGTCTCTGTGGAGAAGGACTTGGTGAGGAAGATGAACTAGTAGAAGAACTTGGGCTTGAAGGTGGAGATTTCTTGCTTTTTTGTGGTATCTGCTGCTGCACCTACTGAGAACTTGAATCATGTGACTCAACATCACTGTATATTTGGGGCTTACCCCACTCTCCCCCTTCATCAAAAATCACATCCCTTGAAATTACTATCTTTCGAGTTGTAGGATTGTAGAGTCTATAACCCTTTGTGTTTTCACAGTATCCTACAAAAATGCATGCCTGACTCTTTGGATCCAACTTCTTTCTCAGCTCATCAGGAATGTGAGCATATGCCAATCAACCAAATACTCTGAAATACTTCACATTTGGTTTCTTACCATACCAGGCTTGGTAAGGTGTCTTCCCTTTCAAACTTGAAGTAGGACTTCTGTTCAAGATGTGAACACTAGTCCTTGTTGCATCTCCCCAATATGAATTACTCAAATTCTTTGTCTGAAGCATTGATCTTGCCATCTCCATAATGGTGCGATTCTTTCTTTCTGCTACACCATTTTGCTATGGAGTGTAGGCAGTTGTGAACTGCCTCTTGATGCCATGATGTTTACAAAAATTCAAAAATTGATTAGAGGAGTATTCTCCTCCTTTATCTGATCTAAGACATTTTACAGAATATCCACTCTCACTTTCAACTTTTGCTTTAAAATCAACAAAGCATGCAAATGCTTCATCTTTATGCTTCAAAAAATATATCCAACACATTCTTGTGCAATCATCAATAAAAAGTAGGAAGTAAGAGTGATTACCTAGACTCTTGGTCTGCATTGGACCACAGATATCTGAATGCACTAACTGAAGTGGATAGCTGGCCCGCCATGGTTGTCCATGAGGAAATTTTGATCTGGCATGCTTGCCCAAGGCACACCCTTCACAGACTTCCTTACTATCTTGAATTTTGGGAAGTCCAGTAACCATTGCTTGTGAAGTTAGCATTTTCAAACTTGCTAAATTCAAATGTCCATATCTCAAGTGCCATAGGACACTTGGATTGGTAATTGCAACATTTGCTAACTTATTTCCTCCTGGCTAGCCAAACTTCAAAGAGAATAATCTATTCTTTAACATTGGCACTTGTGTAATGATTCTATTACTATTGTTCTTGTCAAATATGATGCATTTATCCTCATCAAAAATCAACCTATAATTCTTTTCAAGCATTTAACCAACACTTAAAATATTGTGTTGAAGATGAGGTGTGTAATAGATATCACTTACTTGCTTGATGCCTTCTTTCGTTGGAACCTCCATGGCTCCAATGCCTTCAACTGCCAATGATTTGTCATCTCCCAATCGGATTCTGGATTTGTATGAGGAGTCTAAAGTAGCAAAGATTTCTTCTTTGCCACTCATGTGATTTGAACACCCAGTGTCCAAAATCCATGTATCATTCATATTTTGCTCTGTCTGGCCATAAGAAAGAAAGAGATTTGTGGACTCTTCCTCTTCTCCAAAATTTCCAAACTGACTGCTCTGGTTGCTGCTGCTTCCTTGTGAAGACTTTAACCAACAATCTCAAGAATAATGCCCAGGTTTGCCACAATTGTAGCAAACTTGCTTTGATTTATCTCCTTATTTTCCTTTGCCAGATTGTTTCCCTCTATATTGCTGTTGTCCTCCTCTATTCTGATTTCCACCTCTGTTGGATGATCCTCCTCTGTTAGGAGTTCCCCCTCTTTGATTATTCCTGCCTCTACCTCTTTGTTGTCCTCTGCCATGACCTCTACCTCTTCCTTCATGTGTGGCAAAAGCTTTATCATATCCTCCATAACTAGTGGTAGGAGTTTCCTGTAACCTCTCTTCATGTGAGAGAAGTGATCCAGTTAGTGCATCAAAATACAACGAGGTTAAGTCTTTGGATTCTTCAATAATTATTGCAACAGAATTCCATTTAGGAAGAAGTGTTCTCAACACTTTCTTCACCATAACCTCTGGATTAATATCTTCCCCTAGTGTGACCATTTTATCAACTATGACTTTCACTCGCACGCAGTAATCTCTCACTTTTTCATTTTCTTGCATCCTGAGATTTTCAAAATATCGTTTCAATGTTTGCAGCTTAACCTGCTTTACTTGGTCACTACCTCTATAGCTTTCTTTTAGGGAATTCCAGGCATCTTGTGCAATTACATAAGAGGCAACTCTAGGGAAGATACTTTTATCTAGGGCAGCATGTATGTGATAAAGGGCGAAAGCATTGTTCTTTTGTGCTTCTTTTCTAGCCTTTTTATCAGCATTAGAGAAAGCTACCCATTCAGCAGTAGTTGGTTCAGTATAGCCCTCTTCAACTACATCTCATAAACCTTTTCCTATCAAAAGGGTTTTCATTTTAATAGACCAATATTCATAGTCTCCTCCATTGAACTCAGGAATCGGAAGACTAGTATTGGATGCCATTGCAGAATAAAAATAAACTTTATTTCAAGCAAACAAGTACTATAAAGCAGTACAAAGAGATTAATGATTCAAATCAAATCTCGTCTTTTTAGTACATTCAGGTTATGCTTCAGAACTGCTGCTGATGACTATGACATTAGGTTCTTCAGGATCCTCTTCCTCTGGATCTGCTTCTTCTTCTTCGTCTTCTTCTTCTGCTGCTGTTTCTGGTTCAGGAGAGTGTGGTGTATAGCTCTCACTTGATTATGCTACCCATACACTAGGTGTATAAGTGGCACTTGCTTGGTCCTCTGGTACAACTTCCACAGTCTCAGACTCTTCAATCCTTTGTCCGAAAATGTTGTCTTCTGAATCTACCTCGTACCTGAATCCGACTTCCTCAGATGATCAATCACCTGATTTTCCAGCTAACAAAACACTGTACGGAGACTTGTTCGTCGAACCCTTTCATCAAAGGATTCCGGTGTCTCTCGTCTCAAAATCGAGAGAAGTGCATTATAACACCCCCTGACCGGATCATCTAACACTTCACGGGCACATTATTTCTCCTTTTTTACAAACAAGCTCTTCAAACAAGGTTTTTTTTTTTTTAAATTATAAAGTCTTAAAAAAAAATTTAATAAATTTTTATATTTTATTTAAATTACCTTTTAAATTAATTTATTAAAAAGATAATTTTAAAGAAAATATAATTTAAATTTATTAAATAATTTTAAAAACTTAAATAAAAAATTTAAAACCTTTAATATTTTTTTAAAAAAAAAAATTACCTTTTGCGGGCGGGCGATTCGACCCCGCGACCTCCCAGACACGGATGGCCGCACTTTACTGCTGCGCCAAGCGGCTCGGATGAAACCCAAAAGGGACTATGTTCCCTTTATTTCTTCCTCAGCGACACAAGTTTAAAAAAAAAATGTTTTTCTTTACGCGTGAGTCTGGCGGGATTCGACCCCGCGTCGTCTCCTCGCTAGCGAACAAGCGTGTCCACTGGGCTACGTCCCTCGGACGTCTCAAAGGCGAGAGACGGGGACTTAAAACAATGGCGTTCGCAACGTTTTTTTAAAAAACAATATCCACATTCGTTGCGCAAACGCGCCGACGGGGTTTATCAAACCAAACTCGCACTATGAATATCGACTGCCTTCGGGCAGTCAAACGTCGTGTTTTGCCGCCAATTCGATGAATCACAAACCACCACGTCGCAAACTCACCACTCGTCGCCACATGGCACAATTTTATACTTCGATCCGGGAACCTTCTGCCATGTCAGCTGCCACCTCGATTCGCTGCCATGTCAACTACCACGTGTAGTCTCCTCGGGATTCAAGCCTCATCGATCCGTGTGCTTCCCAGTCAGCACCTCGATCCACGTGTCACCATGTGTCGCCTCGAAACTTGCATTGCTACCATGTGTTGCCTCGAGATTCATGTCAATCCTGTGCACGATCTGCCTCGGGATCCATGCTCGATCTTGCTTGCGATCTGCCTTGAGATCCGAGCCCTGCTGGCAACTCTTCGACTTGCGCGACGCCGGCCTCGGGAACCATGCCCGAACGTCTAGCTCTGATACCAGATGTGGAATTTGGTCAAAGAAGTAAACCCTTATAATTTAAAATTAAATCAAATTTAGCAGCAATCTATTACAATGGAAATTAAAATTACAATGAATATTATAATGAATATATAGGTAGGGGATAGTCGACGAAGATAGGGAATAGGGAGTTGGAGGGATAAGGGAATAGGGAGTTGGAGGGATAAGGGAAAATAAGGAATAACGGAGGGATAAGGAGGAAATGGGGGGATAAGGAGAGAATATAGGAGGAGAAATAGGAGGGAGTTAGGGAGAATAGGGTTTTAAACAAAAATTGCCGACAACACTTGCCGACAAAAGTTAGGGAGTTTTCACACTTAGACTTAGAAAAAGGATTTTTCTAAGCCACTTTTGAAGCAACCCTATTCACACTTGCAACAGTGGATAGTTATGAGTAAGTCTTTCATGAATCAAGGGGTCTACCCCCTAAGCACACACATGATCATGTCATCCATATGATCCCTAGAAGTGTACCTCCTAATGTGCATCCTTATTGCTATCCATAGCCCCAAAAGTTAGAAATTGAGAAGTTGGTCCAAGAAATGTTAGAGCATGGAATCATTCATCCAAGCATTAGTCCTTATTCTTCACCAGTGGTGATGGTACATTGTAAGGATAGCTCATGGCGCATGTGTCCTGATTTTCATCCTCTCAACAAGATCACTATCAAATATAAGTTTCCTATCCCTGTTATAGATGATTTGTTAGATGAATTACATGGTGCTAGTTATTTTACCAAACTAGACTTACACTTTTCTTTTCATAAAATTCATGCCAGAGAAGAGGATATCCCTAAAACTGCTTTTTGTACACATGAGGGTCATTATGAGTTCCTAGTCATAATATTTGGTCTCACTAATACTTCTACTTTTCAAAGTCTCATGAACCATGTTTTTTGTCCTTTTCTTCATAATTTTGTCCTAGTTTTCTTTGATGATATTTTAATATACAACAAATCTTGGAAGGATCACCTAGTTCATGTTGACAAAGTCCTTCATCTATTACAAAAGGAAAAACTCTTTGTTAAAAGATCCAAATATACTTTTGGGATGCATGAGATGGAATATTTGGGTCATATAGTATCTCATGAAGGATTTAAAGTATACCCTCAAAAAATCAAATTTATTCAAGATTGGCCCTTACTAAAATCCCTCAAAAAACTTCATGGATTTCTAGGACTCACAAGATATTACAAAAAAATTATCCGCAACTATGGCAAGATTGCAACACCTCTCACTGCTCTTACCAAAAAGGATGCTTTTATTTGGAATGAAGCTAATTATCAGGACTTCCAATCCCTCAAATAAGCTATGTGTTCCACTCCAGTTTTGGCCACTCCTAATTTTAACAAGCCTTTTTTCATTGAGTGTGATGCTTCTAGTATAGGTATTGGAGTTATTTTAATGCAAGAGGGTCACCCATTAGCTTTCAAAAGCAAGCAAATTTTAGGTAAGAATTTGGGATGATCTACTTATGAGAAGGAAATGCTAGCTATTTTACATGCCATAGAGAAATGGAGGCATTATTTATTAAGTAGTTATTTCATCATTAAGATTGACCATAGTAGCCTTAAGCATTTCTTAGAACAATGTCTCTCATGCCCAGAATAAAATAAATGGATGACCAAACTATTGGGTTATTATTTTGTCATTGAGTATAATAAAGGTAAAGAAAATATAGTAGTTGATGCTTTGTTCCAAAAATACGAGGATGATGTAAGCATCAATGTTGCCTTGAGTCCTTGTCCACAATGGTTGTCTCAACTTCAAGAAGAATGGTTGGATGACTTAGAGACTATTTAAATCATTCAAGATATGAAAATAAGATCATCACTGCATTCTTACTTCTCATATTTAGATGGAGTACTTCACAAAAAATATCGCATCTATATTCCTCAATATTCCACTATTAAATCAATGGTTCTCCAAGAATTGCATGCATCTCCTCTAGCAGGACACTCAAGATTCTTGAAAACATACTAGTAGGTGAAGCAATCATTTTTTTGGAAAGGCTTAAAATAAAATATCAAGACATTTGTGGTTGAATGTGAGGTATTTCAACCCAACAAAGGTGAAAAAATTAAATCCCCTAGGCTATTGCAACCTCTACCTATCCCTAACCACCAATGGGAGCACATATCCATGGATTTCATTGGGTGTCTTCCCAAATAAGAAGGTAAAATAATGATCTTTATGGTAGTAGATCGTCTTTCTAAATATGCTCATTTTTGTGCACTACAACATACCTACTCAACAAGTAAGGTGTCCAAGATATTTCTTGATTCCATTTTCAAGTTACATGGTATTCCCAAAACCATTATGAGTGATCGTGATCCTATATTCACTAGAAACTTTTGGAAGGAATTTTTTCATATTAGAGGTACCAATTTGAATATGTATTCTTCATATCACCCCTAGTTTGATGGTCAAACAAAGATTGTTAACAAATTTTTGGGTACTTACCTTCATTGTTTTGCTCAAGATAAGCAATATCACTAGATTAAATGGTTTTCCTTAGAATAATGGTGGTATAATACTTCTTACCATTTTTTCCTCAAGATGTCTCCATTCGAAGCTTTGTATGGTCAAAAGCCTTCAAAAATCACAAACTATGTTCCAGGCTCTTCCAAAGTAGCCCAAGTAGATGATTTGTTACAACAACATTAGATGATGCTTAAACTTCTTAAAGATAATTTGACCTAGGTACAAAATTTTATGATGCAGCAACAAGACTTACATTATTCGGATTGAAAATTCAACGTAGGAGATATGGTATTTTTGCACCTACAACCTTAAAGTAGTTAACCTTGAATATCAAGTTTAAACAGAAGTTGGCTCCTTGATTTTATGGGCCCTACAAAGTAGTTCATCGCATTGGTGAAGTAGCATATCAATTGAAGCTTCCACTCTCTTCTCGCATCCATCCAATTTTTTACGTATCTTGTCTCAAACAAGTTATTGTTCAAAAGATGCAATATCAGATAGAGCTTCCATTACTTGATGAAGAAGGTTGAATAAATCTTCAGACTGAAGCAATACTACAATTCATAGTATGCCATCTTCAATTACACCAAATTCAAGAGTTTCTAATTAAGTGGTAGGACCTTCCAGAAGAATATGCTACATGGGATCCTGAGAGTATTTTCTAGTCTTTTATAGCTTTGAGGACAAAGCTTTGTGAGGGGGAGCCATGTAACAACCCCAATATAGCCTAGTCAACTATATTTCCAATTTTATTTATTTTTCATCGATTTCATTTATAAATAAGAGTAGATTTATTTAGTTTTAGGATCATTGAATAATATAATTTGATTGGAAACATGTTCAATAGACAGCTCGACCTCTTAAAGAAAGCTCTTTCCTCAAGCTTGCTTTGCTTGGTCTCCGCCGGTTATAGATAGAGAGCATTTCGAAAGGGTAAAAAAGCTTTCAATACTTGATCTAGTATTGAAATAGATGGCTTTCTCATCATCCCATTCCTCAATCTTAAAAATGAGCCCGAACACTCAAAGTGGGGCGGGGCTAGATTGGTTTCATGCTTTTCGGGAAAGCGAGAAGGCATAGTTGGTTTTTGATGGCCTGTACTTATTGGTTGAGGACATAGGAGCCTCGACTAGCCTTTAGTAACTGGTATTATTTAGAGCATGGAGAATATAAATATTATTGATATTGTTCTGAAAAAATATTTCAATGGTAGACCTAGAGAGGAGAATCTTTCCCAGAGCATATTGATGCAAGAAAACTCTCCCTCTCCAAGTGGCTATGAGACTTTTCCCTCTCTGAGTGGTTGGATTTACTGAAACATTTATTTGGTTCAATATTATTTCGTTCATTGTTTGAATTATATTACAATTTATTCTAATATTGGAAGGAACGTTGTAGGGGAAGGAAGATAAATTAGAAGAATCTAAGAGGAATTGGAAGGACTTGAGAAATTGCTAGAAATTAGAGAAATTAAAAAGAATTTGACAAAATTAGGAAATTAGAAGGAAAACTGGAGGATTTGGAGAAATTTAGAGGAATTACAAAGGAAAATAGAAATTTGGAGGAATTTGAGCGAATTTGAGGAATCAATGATGGTTTTGTAGAAATTTTAGGATTTTGGTGAATTTGTAGAACTTTGAAGGGTGTTTTGATGGTTTTGAAGGATTGGTTGTGCAAATAACTAAAATTTGGTGTCTACAATATCGTAAGGGTTTCATGGAGTTTGTCACTCTTCCCAAATGATTTTTCCTCATAAATCTCAATGAAGAGGAAGATTTTTTATGCATCTTGGAAGGGGGTCCATATTTCTATCGACAAAGGAGTCTATTTCTTAGGAAATGGGGAATGGGTTTTGACATTGATTTGTAGAATATTAGCATAACCCCTATTTGTATTAGACTCCTTGGCCTTCCTTTCCAATTCTAGCATGAGGATATCCTTAGAGAAATTGTTAAAATCATGGGAGAGCTAGTTTCGGTTGATGCTACCACAAGGTTTAAATCTAGGATGGTGTACACTAGTATGTGCATGAATCTAGACCTAACAACTAATCTCCCAGACTCAGTCAAGCTTATTTTAAATTTTGGGATAAAAATCAACCCATGGAATATGAAAACATACCCTTTACCTACCATGTTTGTAAGAGAATGAGACATGCAACCATTTATTGTCGTAATAAGGAGGCCCAACCAAATAAAGTGAGTTAGCTTGAGAATCAATCCTGGATAGAAAATAAAATGTTGGGCTCAAAGATCCTTGGGAAAGGAAAATCTCTAGTCTTGAATAACTTTGACCATTCTTCTGCAGAGATACCCTATGCTAAAAGAGTTCCACTAGCAGAGGAACTGGAAGTGTTTGTAGATCATGTTATTCATGTATGTAATCTAGTACCATCCCCTATTTCTCTCTCTTCCAATCCTTTTGTGGGTAATCCATTTGAAATTCCAAGGCTAGAATTTAATAAAGGATGTTATATATTTAATAAGTAGTTATGGAGGATGGTTAAGTTTAATAAATAATTATTATAATATATTAAAATTATTTAAGATTGTATATAACAAATAGAAAATATTATATCCGCATGAGTGTGGTTTATCGGCAAGGATGCCACTTGCATTATCGGTGATGTGACCCATGTTCAATCCCCACGACGGATGCGTATAAGAAGTATTACTCTCTCTCTCTCTCTCTCTCTCTCTTATATATATATATATATATATATATATATATATATATATATATATATATATATATATATATATATATATATATATAATATATAATTATATTATATGTCTGAGTGGTGGATGTTCATTTTTAGAAGAAGATATCAATATAAAAAGATATAGTCTATTTTAGATTAAGTTTTCATTATCTTGTAAATGAAATAAAAAGACATAAAATATTGATTAAGAACATATTTGTTTACTCCACAAGTAAGATAAAATAGAGGATGAGAAACATGTGATGTTTCATTTTCTAATGTCTTAGAAAAAAAAACTTGTTGCAACATGATAACTTGAGCAGCTTATACAAGTTATTAAGTTTACCATCCATAAGGGTGGTGGATATATTAAGGATTTTTTTGAACATCACAAAATAAGCATAAACAAGATCTTTTTAAATTAATATAAAATACCATATTAAAATTAGTTACACTTAAAATCCTTATATATATATATATATATATATATATATATATATATATATATATATATATATATATATTGTTGTCTCATAGATCTTATTAGGTCTCCTATGTACAAAATTAAAAAATGTTTCATTAAATTAAATTGTTGCTTTCATTGTATTTGATAAATAATAATTATAACATCTTAAACAAAAGTATTCTCAATAAAACTTTATTATTTGAAAATTTGAAAATTTAAATATTTTTGTTCAATGTAATATGGATCTTGTTGAGTGAAGAACATTTGTAGGATATGATCCTAAGACCTTTTTAAATCACATGTTACATTATGATGGGAGTTCTCTTTACAATCTAAGAATTTGAATGAAATATCTTAGATTAAATAGTAGTGCTTCTTATTCAATCTTGACTAATGAATATCCAAATTAATATCATGTTTATGAGTATTGTTTTATATTTGAAATATTAAATATAAAGAGATATAATTGAAAGTAATACCATCCATAGAATATGTGATAAAAAAAAATCTTAAATATTTTAAACACAAACAATAAAATCATGACAAAATACTCTTAAAATGGAAAATAAGTCAAAACAAAAGGAGTATCATACATACTAAAGAGTCAAAACATTGTAATAATAAAGCATTATTTAGACCAGTAGAAGTAAATCTAGTTGGTATCTAGTTGGAGCACTATCATTCATACCTACAAACCCAAGGTAAAGTCTTCTTCACTAATTATAAACTTGAGAAAGTAGGTGTTTCCCTTAATTTACCTCCTTTTTATTTGGGTGTGGTTGACCCTAGACATGATCCAACTAACATATGTGTTTGATTCACCTTTATACATGACACAAAATCTTTGTGTGGTACTCAATTCACATCCCAAATGAAGATATTAGGACCATTGCATTATGGGATTGATGGTTAAATCTCTCCCACACAAACAAATTGGATTCTTATAAACAACTTTAACATGGTTAAATTGTTCAAGATCAAAATTAGTATGGTAGAAACCCTCTTTGTAATGAGTATTTTGGCAGTTGGTTGTTTTTCAAGATAACATTGGGAGTATTTGACACCCTATTTAACCAAAACCGACTAATCTCTCTACATGGTATACATAGAATAAAAATCGAGCTAGTTCGTAGTATCAAACTAGTAGATTTAACAAGGTATATTTGAGCATATACTCAATATAAAAGATATTTACCTATCATTTAGCCTATATCATACCTTATGCATTACTTTCAAATCACCTCCTAGTTACATTTAGCCTATAGTATATTTTCCCCTTCACACTAAATTTCCCTTTAAATTGAACATGTTCCACATAGAATTAGAATTATCATTAACTTGATATAAAAATTTTGGGAATATTTTCCAAAACCCTCTGGACAAATAGGCCAGATAATGTGGTGCGAGGTCACCATTAACTAATTATTTGCAACATTAAGGAACTATGGGTATTCAACAACATACCAACAAAGAGTACTACAGTCAAAACCACAAAAGAATGTCACCAACCTTAGAAAAATCTATACTCAATCTCTTGGTTATGATTGTTATCTTTTCTTAATGCAATTTAAGAATACCTTAAGAAAATATAAAGTCTACAAGGTTAATGGGCCAAAATATATGCTATATTGAACTAGAGGGAGAATGGTGATGAAGGCATCAAGTGTTTTTATAGTTATCTTAGACGTAAGAACCATGTTGAAAAGATCTCTAAGTTGCACTTAGACAATGGATCAATATTGTTAGACTCACCCTATTGTGAAAGCATTCTCTAAACATTATGTCATCCTATGCATTTAAGATTATAAAGATGATCAATTCCAACTAGGTATGTTCAAGAATGCATTTTAAACCTCATTCCTATTTATTTTTCTAAGTGATTAGAAAAAATATATTTTTTCAAGAGCTTAAGAAATATTTGTGGGAAATAAAGAGGGATAAGCTACTGGGTATAGATAGTCTTCCAATTTTACCATAAAATATGGCTAGTTTTAAGCAATTTTTTTTTTTTGAAAAATAATTTGAAAAACTTGTATTAAAACAAAGATCATTTACAAGTTGGGATGAGACTTCTCCCAACCTTAGCCAAAGAGAACACATGTTTACAATAGTAAAAGAAGATTTGCATTGGAGCCAAATCTCTTAAACCATATTTCTACAATGGTTGTTCACCTGTTTACAACTATAAAAGAAGATCTACATTGGAGCACAAATCTCCTAAACCATATTTCTGGAATGGTTGTCCAAATTAGCTAAACACTGGATTTGCTCACCAACCTGCCTAATCATCTCATCCTCAATAGCCATGTCACTGTGCCACTGAACCCCTACCTCCTTCTCAGTGCCCATCTTAGCCAGGAAGTCTGCCACTTTATTTAGATCTCTACTCACATAAACTGGAATCACATCATCTAATTCCCTCCACAATTCCTTAATTTGAGTGACAAGAATCCTCAACCTCCATGTCTTCAAAGCAAAGTTCCTCATGCAATCTAGAGCTCCAACCATTATTTGAGAATCTGATTCTAGGATTATCCTCCTGTAACCTTGTTTTACTACCCAAATAGAAGCAGATTTGATAGCTAAGGCTTCCACTTCATTGTTTGTGGCTCTTCCCAAGCCTTGCAGTTCCCAATAGAGCACTGTTCCAACATGATTCCGACAAACCACTCCAATTCTAGCTCTACCCGGATTACCTTTTGTAGCTCCATCAATATTAATTTTAATCCAACCTTCTAGGGGTGGTTTCCAACTAGCTCTATCCTACCCCTCTTGCACTTCAAATTCCTTCTCCATTGTCCCTATAACAACATGAGTTTCCTCTTTAGCATACACTACCACAATTTCTATGACTTTGCTCCAAATGACCTACCAAACTCCATCTAAAGATGAAAAGGTTTCTCTAAAAATTTTGCCATTTCTCTCCAACCACACTTGCCACCAAATGAAGTTTAATCCAAGCTCCCAACCAATACAAAGATATTTATATTTAAATCTACCCCTCTTCCATATTTCCCAAATATTAATCTGATTCAAATCACCATTAACTCAAATTTTATAATATAAAAACCATCTCTCCCAGATCTGGTACATGAATGGGCACTCAAACATCAAGTGATCAGATATTTCCTCACTCTTGTAGCATAAAACACATTGATATGGACCAATTATTCCCCTACATATGATATTATCAAAAGTAAGAATTCCATTATGCATGAACTGCTAGGCAAAAAAGTTTACTTTCGGCCAACCCTTGGACTGCCAAATATTTCTCCAATCCTCAACCTGATATGCATGAGGAGGAGGCTCTAGAAGGATCTTATCATATCCATCCTTCATTGTGTAGACACCAAGGCTCCCATAGCCCCAAGCTAATTCATCCTCCTCATATCTACCTATGAGAAATATTTCTACCAAGATTTTAGTCATGATGGGTGTCAAATCCGGAGGGATTGAAATTGGCCACTCATCCAACTTCTTAAACTGCTTAAACTTATAATCCCCCAACTGACTAGTGTTGAAATAACTTTCAATTTGGACCCAACCCCTAGTTTCCATGGCTATTTTTATTGGTTGCAGTTCAGGAAATTCAACAATGATAGGTGGGTATTGATCCCATGAATCTATCCAAAATCGTGCCTTCTCCCCTCTCCCCACTTTCCAAAATAATCCATATTTTACTACCTGAGATCCTAACTTAAGAGCCTACCACACTAAGGATCCATTACCATCCAAAGAGAAATGACCCACCTCATTTGGGTTTACCTATCCCAAATATTTACTAGTTAAAATTCTACTAAATAAAGAAGTTGGTTGGGAAATCCACCTCCAATAAAGCTTTCCAACCAAAGCTTTATTATTTAACTTTGATCTTCTCAGTCCCAAACCTCCTTTTACCTTGGGTTGGCTTACTTTCTCCCAACCTACTAAGGCCCATTTCCTCTCTCCTTTTACTCCTTCCCATAAAAATTTTCTAGCCATCTTGTCCAACTCTTTCCATATGGTATGTGGGGCAGCAAGGATAGAAAATTTATAAATTGGCATGGCCTGAATGACTGACTATAAAAAAGTTAATCTACCCCCATAGCTTAACCATTTGTGAGACCAATGATTAATTCTTTCCTTGATACAATCCAAAATATTCCTCCAGATATCTATTTTTAGTTTTTTAAAATGCAAAGGGACCCCCAAGTATACCACTGGGAGAGAAGTCCTTATGAATCCCAAGATCTCTAAAATTCTATCCTGAAGCCTTTGATCAAGATTGAAAAAGACCACTTTGGATTTTTTATCATTGATGACTTGGTTTGTAGCCCTAAGGTAGACATTAAGTGTATCTCTAATCATTCTTGCTTCCCTAAAGTTGGCCACTCCCACCAATCCTGTGTCATCCACAAACTGTAGGTGAGTCAAAACTTCCTCACCCACCTTGATACCTATTAGCAAACCTTGTTGTCTTCTCCTCAAGATGAGTCTACCCAAGCCTTCAACCAATATGAGAAAAATATAGGGGAACAAGGATCTCCTTGATGAAGGCCTCGAGTAGCTCCAAACGGTTGTGAGGGAAGACCCTTGATTAACACTAAGTATGTTAGAGTAGAAACACAACTCATGACCCATTCTATCCAATCCTAAGAGAAACCAAAGGTTGCCATCATCTTTGACAAGAAGCTCCACTCCACCCTATCATAAGCCTTTGACATATCCAATTTTATGAACATTCCTCTATTACCAGATTTTTGCATTGAATGGATTGCCTCCTGAGCTAGAACCACACCATCCAAGATCTGCCTACCCTCTACAAAACCCCCTTGCTCTGAGGAGATAATGCTATGTAGAAGAGGTTTTAGCCACTCAACCATTACCTTTGTGATTATTTTATATATGACATTGCATAAGGCAATAGGTCTATAATCTGAAATATGCACCCCCTCCTCCCCTTTTGGAATTAAGGCAATGAAAGTATGATTTAATGCTTTAAGCATTCTTTTACTACCTTTGGACTCCTCTATAACAACCATTACATCCTCCTCCAAGTTGTCCCAGAAGGCCTGAAAAAACTCAATTGGAAAGCCATATGGACCTGGTGTTTTTCTGATGCTCATTCCAAAGACTACATTCTTCAGTTCCTCTCTATCAATGGGTTTAAGTAGGGCCTGATTTTCTTCTTCAGAGATAACAGAGGGTATGATAGCAAGAACTTATTTTTGAGCCTCTTCATATTGCACCATACTTTCCTTAAATAGTTTAGAAAAATAATCCATTGAATGGAAATGCATACCTGGAATTGTATCAAAGGAGTGTCCATTCTCATATTGAAGAGCTTCCATGTTGTTCATCTATCTCCTAGCATAGGCAACCCGATGGAAAAATTTGGTATTTTTATCACCTTCTAATAACCAAGTGGTTCTTGCTCTCTATTTCCAGTAGGTCTCCTCTTGGTTGTCAATGTCCTCAACCACTTTACGCAATGCATCATCCTCTTCTTTGAGTTGCTCTATAATTGTTCCTTCCCTAAAGTGTTTTTGAACCTCATCCCATCTGGCCACCAATGGAGCTCTTTGGACCTGGAAGTCTGTCTTGTTAGCTCACCTCCATTGTTTCAGTTGATCTTTGACATAATGAAGTTGTTTGTGGAATCTAAACATTGTTGTCCCATATGTTGGGTGGCCTTCTTCCCACCACTATGGAATTTTCTTTCGAAGTTCCTCTTTTTGTAACCAAAAGTTTTCAAATTTAAATGGTTTGTGATGTTGCACTATCTTGATCCCCCTTCCAACAAAATGGGAAAGTGATCTGAAACTGGACCCTCCAAAATCTGAAATTTTATATTCCATTTTACAAATGCCTCCTCTAAAACCAAAAAATGATCTAACTTCACCTTCCTACTATGTGGCTCCCTCCTCTTATTAGTCCAAGTATAGTTGGTTCCAGGGCATTTAATATCCACCAAGTGTAATGCCTGGACTTGGGCAATCATAAGTCGATCCCTTGGGTCCAAAATTGGGGTTCCCCCTTCCTAATCTCTAGAGGATAATTTAGCATTAAAATCCCCAACAATAATCCAGTCTAACTCTTCCCTTGAGACTCTCATGTTATGCACAACTTTCCATTGATGCATCTGACCATCTAGGTTTTGAGCCCCATAAAAATTTATGATTAAAACATGTTCAACTATGACATTGTTCCTAAAATGTGATGTGAGGACACCCCTCCAAGCTATATGTTCTATTGTAGTCCATTCAAGAGAGTTCCAAAAAGTAACTATCCCCCTTGAGGCCCCTTGGGCAACCACTTCCATATGACCAACACCCCTCCAAAGTCTATTTACTATTTTACACATAAGATCCAATGATATTTTTGTCTCCTGGATAAGCAAAAAAATTGTTTTACATTTTTCTAAGAGTCTTCGAACAACAGATTGATGGGTTCTACTATTTAAACCCCTAACATTCCATGATTGTATAATCATTGGTTACCTTGAGAGCAGTAAAAATCTATTGGCCTCATCGATCCTCCAGTGATCAATTTGTCTCCTTGAACTGCTATCAATTCCTTATTTGATTTTCTACCCACTCCTTGAGAGCTGCTATTTTTTATCTCTTTTCCACCTGAGTTATCCCTAGAGTTGGCCTTTCTCTATTATTTTCTACTATACCCATGATGACATCCTTAATTATCGATTGCTCTTGGTTATGCACTATCAATACCCCTGCACTCTCTGATTGTGGTAACTCACTGCACTCAATTACCTGCTCTATGATGGGAGGAGGTGAAAGAGGGGCTTGAACATGGCTGTTATTATTTTTATTATTCCCATCCACTCCTTCCATGAATTGTTCTTCTTCTTGGTCCATTAGTGTCTTAAAGATCTCATACCTATTGGAGGGCTTGAGTTGGGTTTGCTCTTTACCATATTTTTTCTTTTGCCTTCTCCTTATTTTGGGTTGTTCAAAACCATCTCCCTGTGCTTCTTTACCCTGAGAAATATTGGTTGTTTCTTTATTGATTGTTGACTTACCCTCCTTAGGAAGATTTGACATTCCTAGAGGAGCCTCCATTTTTATGTTCATATTATTTGGGCAAGATCGGGCCAAATGCCCATATTTGTGGTAAACTCTGCATCTGAAGGGCAATGCCTCATAATCCAGTTGTTGAATCCAAGATAGTCCTGCAAGTTCGAGTTCCACCTCTACCGGAAGAGGCTGGCTAAGATCCATTTCCACACATAATCTTGCATAAACAGTTGTGTTTCCTTCCATTGTGTCTTTGGAAACACCCAAATGTCTTCCAAGGGAATTGTCGATAATTTCCAATACCTGCTCACTCCAAAACTCCATTGGAAGTGCATACAAATGGATCCAAACTAGGACAGCAGTGGGTTCAATTCGAGGATCAAATCCCACTCTCCAGGGTTGAACAAATAATCCTATTGGACCATGATTCCTCTTTTCTGATTCGAAAGCCCTATTTCTATCGGCAAGTGAAGAAAAACTAACAATAAAATATCCATTGCTAATAAACCACAAAGAATACTCACCAAGAGGCTCCTAGTTTTGCCGGACCCAGGAATGCAAAAAATTTAGGGTAGGGCGAATACCCATGAATTTACAGATCAAATCATGATTGGCTCTATATAAAACTATTTCTTCGACCATCCTTTGCTCAATGACAATATTTGGCCTTGATTCTGACTATGGCAAGCATCCATTAACTCGTTGAGATGTTGATCTATTTCCAACAGTCGTAAAGAGCATTTTTAATGCAGTTTTTTGTGCTTCTTCAGTCTCTGATGGAGATTTATCCTTTAAAAAATCTACAAAAGAACTATGTCTCTCTAAAAGAGGATCCGGAGGTGTCCCCATTGGGCCCTCCTAGGGCAGCAATCTTGTCTTCAAATCCACAGTAACCAGAAATCTCTTCGGCTACCCAACTGATGCCCTAGTTTTCTCTTCTAGCAATTCTTCGATTTTTAAAGAGGAGATCCGAGTTCAAATCTTGTCAAAAAATTTAAGCAATTATTTTAACAAGATATATAAGGTTTTTATAGAGAATGGTTCTCTTGGCACATCAATCAATCAAGGATTGAGTAACTTGATACCTTAAAATTCTAACAAAAAAAGCATCTCTTGGTGGAGATCAATTATTTTGCTTAATGTCTCATAAAAGTCATTGTAAAAGCCTTAGGTATGTGACTTAGACTAGTTTTCTAACAAATGGTTAATTGGGAACAAACTAGTTTATAAGAGGAAGGTATTTGATCTCATGTTGGCATGGCAAGCTTCTCAATGGGAGCAAGAGATAGGAAAAAATATTTTGTTGGTCAAGATAGATTTTGATAAATTATATGATAGGATATGCTAGGATTTCATCCTTAAGTTATTCAACTAGTTAAGATTTGGTAAGAGGTTTTGCTACCATATTTCATTATTTTTATCTAATAATTTGACATGAATTCAAGTCAATAGTATATTGTCTAACAACTATAATCTACATAGGCCTATTTGACAAGGTTTCCCCATAGTGCCCTTGATATATGTGGTCATAGTAGATTTTCTAGGGTATTTATTTAAGAGAGCTTAGACTAATGGCCTACTCATAGGCATCAAGCTTCTAAATCAACATTTTGTTATCAATTCCCACTTTGTAGATGATTATATACTCTTTTGTATAATTGTAAGGAAAACCTAAACTCAACTAAGGAAGTATTACAACTATATTATGATGTATTTAGATCTCATACTAATGATAGAAAAATAAAAATATCTTTATATTCATCTAATCCATGTTAAGGAATTGTTCCTACAACTTGGAAGATGATCCTGCATAGGCAGATTGTTAGGTACCTAGGGATTCCTTTTGGTATCAATATATCCTCAAAAAAAATATGAGATTGGTTTATAGTTAGGTTTCAAAAGAAATTCTCAATATAGGAAACTAAATTTTTCTCTTTGGCTAGTAAAATATAGATTGCAAAGTCATATTAGCTTCTCATGTGTACCTTTAACTGGGTTGAGTTCAAAGAATACATATCATAGGCTTACACAAGTCATTCATTAATACATTTGGTCCAAGTGGGATGGTAGTCATAGAATGATGAATATATGTTGTAAATAATGTTTAGTTTTCAAGGCAAAAGGGGGGTTTGTAATTATGGATGCATTAACACAAAGCAAGTCCTTGAAAACTTGGAAGGAACTAGTTCATCATAGAATTAAGTAGTTTACTTACAAGAGTAAATAAGAGAGTATTGTTTGTGAAGACAAAGTATTAAAATACTAACCATTTTCAAATTAGGGGTTTAATACCCCTATATAAAACTAGTGAGCATGAGGTAAGGCACCCTTGCTAAGATGGAAACATGACTCTTTAGGAGTAGGTCTTAGTATAGTTAGATCTTGTATTTGGTGGCACATAGTTATCTTAGTTGATGATAAACCACTTGCCCTTCAACTTGACTTTAAAGCCTTGATTTTTTTTTAAAGGGTGTCATTTCTATTTTAGATCTATGGGATCATTTTACCTATAAATTGTTATCCTAGAGAATTGAAAAAACCTCTTTGGTCTCCTAGCCCATTTAAAATATGTGTATGAAAAATATGATCTTATTCCCTATGAAGTAATTCTCAAATTAAGAACATCTATGAATGATATACAAAGCATTGGCGGTGGCTAAATAGTGCATTTTTTAGAAACTACAAATCCCTCATTCTCCATATTTGTCTTTTCTCTCCCTTTCCCTTGTGCCAAGACTCGATGTTGATTGGAAAATATTCTTTTATGAATGGGAATAGACTCACCTTATAGCCCATATATGGAAAATTAGAGTTGAAGTAAAGTATCAAGTTTTTATATAATGACTTACATTTTAGGTTGCCAACCTCATTTGCTCTTGCTCCTATTATAGGTTATGTGGTTGATTGTCGTTTTTGTTCTACTCCTAAAAAAATTTGCCACTTATTTTGGTATTGTAGATTTGCTCAAAAGTCTTGGTCCCTCACTAGTTCAATTTTCCCTAGTCTTCAGATTTCTTGGAAAATTGCACTGGTAAGTTTTATTAGTTTTGTCTTTGAAAGCCCTTTGTGGGAGCCTTGTAGATTGATCACCATCAAACATATTTAAAAGCAAAGGTGTGTAGGCATGCTTACAAGTTTAACACCTCACATGGTTTTCATTGAATTTATGTTTTGATTCGATTCTATGTCTAATATTCATGCAAATATCTATGGAGTGGCTATTAATATGGACATAGTGGTGAATAAGTTAGAGTACATTCATAATTAGGTCCACCATCATATGCATGATTATGATTATCTAAATTTTAGATTGACCTAGCTATCAACCACTACTTCCAACATCTAATATGAAGTGAATCAAGAGGCGATGAGCTCTATACTTCTATCGCAAATATATAGTCATCCATAGATTGTGTGGATCATATGATGTCCATGATAATTAATTTCAACAGTAATTGTAGACAATTTGCTCATAACACAACGTAATGCTATCATTGCACCAAAAGCTCGAGCTAGTGGTGAAGGTATGTGTTGTGGAGGTTAGAGGTTTGATAGGTGGGGTTGAGGGTTCCATACCAACAATTTACCCCCATGAGCCAAGAGCTTTGATAAATATACCACAATCCACCACAAGGTGAGTAACTAATGATGAAGACACATGCTAAAAAGATCAAAGGTTCAAAGAATATGGTTAAGGCCCCACACAAACATTACCTTTAAAATAAATAAACATCTTAATTCATAATTTTTATTTAAAACTTATTATAACTATCATTAAATTGATTTTGTTATAATTATAATTATATTACTCAAAAACTTGTTTTTAATTTTTTTATCAATAAACAAATTAAAATTTACAAATGTATATTTATAATTAAGGAAAAAAACATTTTAATTAATAATCAAATGATAATATTTAACGTTGAAAAACAAATAATTGAAATATCATCATGACTGTGGAAGACTAATGAACCGTTACAACCTCTAGTCACTTCAAATGATAATAAACATACATGTGATGAATGGTTGTGTTGTGAAGTCTAGAGAGACCATTCAAATACAACTTCCATACATATAAACTCTTTTACAATGGGCCTTTCGTTATGGCAATTTTCCACGTGGAAATTTATGCATTTCTCCTTTACGGTTTTCTAGTGAGCTTTAGAAACACGCTACTCTTCATATTCATTTACAATGTGCTCCGTAATCCACAGAGTTGATTGGTTTGTTCTTTACAATTTATTTCTATGTTTCATGATTAATGAATTTTACCCAGTTTTAAAAGCCATGACTGTAGTCTATTTCTTTCTTCTTATTTTAAATACTCGTAATGATTTGGTTTTCTCTTAAATAAAATTTACTGCCTTCAAAGCAACTTGTAATCAAATGATTGAAAAGCATGGCATAAATTTTAGATAATATTTAAAATTAAAGAACACTGTATTGTGTATCATAAAGGATATAACTATGCAAACTATGCAATGGAGAGGGCTGTCTTTAGATTGTGGAAGTAGCCGATGCCAACCACATCCACAGCAGCAAATTGTATTATAATATGTACGCAAGTAGTAGTCTAAGAGCGATGTGGTTGGTGTAAGGAATGTAAGGAATTTTGTTGATGAATATTCCCTATATGTATCATTTGTGACTGTACTTTGAGGATGGCTACAACTGAATTTAAAAATTTTCAATTCCATACTATAAAATTTCTTTGATTTTGTCTAGGAATAAGATCTAATGTACAGTCTGGCATCAAATTCAATGATTAGCATCGAACAGGTTTGTACTGTCCTTCACAATTGTTTTTTTTTTTTTTTAAACAAAAACTAGTTTATGATATTAGTGAGATTATAGGTTATATAAAATAATTTTTACTGAAGATGATGTTTATTTAATAGATGGTTATCCAATCGTATTGAAGTTACAGCAACATGGTGTACATATCCTATAGCATGCAAGATTTAGATTTGAACTTTAAACTTCTATTCATAGTTTGAAAGCCTCTAGTGTTAAACTATTTATATATTATATGCTTGTATTCTATAGATATTAATCTTATAAATAGTGGCTTGGTTGAAAAATAAGTGGTAATTGTTTTTTGCTTGAAAAAAAAGGGTTGTACTTAGGTTTTTCACCCTTGACAATTGTTTGAGTATATTATATTATTTGGTACATGTTAATGTATCTCCATGGTATCTTCATGGTACATCTGTAAATAATAGATTAGGGTTGAGTCATAGTTTAGAGTGTGAGTTATATTTTTCATTATGTAAGTATGAATGTGCAAAAAATGCACAAGTGTCATGTAAAGTTGTAATGTGCACAAAATGCACAAGTATCATGTGAGTTAGTATGCAAGCGTAAGTTGAGTCTATGTGCACAAGTGATATATAAGAGTGCATATATGTAATATATAGATGTGCACAAGTATTTTAGATTAGAGTGTACAAGTTATGAAAGTGTAAGAGTCATGTATAGGTGTGCATACATTATAGGGTCAACTGTTCATCAAGTATGTAAGTGTCAAGTAGACAGGCCAAAATTCATGAGACTTGGTATATGGAAACGAATAGTCAAGTATCTAAAGAGTCACACTACTATCATTATATCATGGAGGTAATACTCCATAATTGAGATTTACTCCAAATATTGACATATACTAACATATACAATTACACAAAGTCACAATCATTACTAGTATATACTTTTTTAAGAGAAAGAGAACTAGTAAAGAGTGCATACATTTTGAACAATTATTATTGTAAGTTGTTCTTCATGCATAGTACATGAATGATTAAGGCTATTTACATTCATATTGTTGCTTATTATTGAATGATATTTGAGTTATTATAAACCTTATTTTACATATTAATTTGCTCATATTATTCTACTCTTATCATTATCTTGACCTTATTATATTATGGTTATATTATATTCATTTCCTGTGATATTTAACCTATGATATTTGTGGTAGTATTAAGGCTTAAAAAACCATCAATGGTATCTAAGCTACCACCAGACTCTTTCCAAATTTACAAGAGTTTATTTTAGCCACTATTACAAAATTAATTTTATCAAGTTTGATAAAGTTGATTAGGATTTTGTCCACTTTGAATACATTGAGACTCAGACTCTATATTCAAAGGTCATATTGAGTATAATAAGTTAGGGTCTTTCCATGGTTGAAGTATAACCAATGAATATTAGGACTCAACTATATTGATTGAAAGGTGAATCAACTTTGAGATAGTTGATCATTCAAGGCCATAGCCAACCCTTGAAATTGATAGAGGATTTAGGGATATAGATATCCCTTGACATATTGAGATTCAGGGACATAGATATCCCTTAACATTGATTCTAATAGAAATATTGAGATTCAAGGACATAGATATCCCTTGACATTGATTATTTCCAACTTAGAAGAAAGTTGAATATTCAGGGACATTCAACATCACCTTGATATTGATTATTGGAAACTCAGAAGAAAGTCAAATATTTAGGGACATTCAATGTCATAGAAGATCTAGGGACATTCAAAATTCACCTTGACATTGATAGAGAATTCAATAACATTCAAACTCATCTTGATAGAGAATTTAGGGACATCCAAAGTCACCTTGACAGAGAATCTGGGTACATCCAAAGTCATCTTGACAATATAGAGGAAATATTTTAGAAGAGATTTGTAGCAAAGAAAATAGCATAAGTGTGAGAAGCTTCCTACAAAAGATAGAGAAGAGATTCAACTTCTAAGTGTAGATAAAAGAAACCATATTGAAGAGAAGAAAGATAACAGTGGATTGAGAAGCATTCAGATCTTCCTAAGAGATAAATAAAGTAGTACAAAAAGAAAGAATATTGATCTTGAAGATGGATAAAGAAGCATCCAACTTACTTTATATAGCTTTAAGAATTGGATTATAATCTATAGTAGATAAGAGCTACAAGATATTAAGAAGATTCAGGTCATAAAAATATTGACCTTGACATAGGCTCAAAGAAGCCATTACAAATAGAAGATAAGAAATATATTCAAGTTATCTAGACCTTGGCATTAGTCCAAAAGGATATTATAGGAAGAAAGTACAAAAGAAGAAAAAATATTCAGGTCACATAGACCTTGACATTGGCAAAAGAGCCCTTATACAAAAAATAATAGAAGCCCTTTGTAGTGCAAAAAAGAGGCTTGAATACATAAGAAATTGAGTTTCTTGAAAAATAAAAAAAGAGGCCATAAGAAAGGATAGAGGAAAGCAAATGGTCATTATAAAAAGTATAAAAAGAATCGAGGCTCATACAGTAAAAAGAAAAGAGAGATACATTTAGTATAAATAAAATATCTAAGACACATAACAAAGCTAGTATAGAAGGAAAAGAGTCTCATATAGAGTGAATAAACGGATCAAGACATATATAGTGAACAGAAAGATAAATGAGGCTTTCATATGAAGATAAGTCAAAAGTAAAATATTCAAAATATTTTTTAAGGTATATGCTACAAGAAAGAGGTGACTCATGTTAAAATATCAAGGTAGCCCATGATAATAAAATCACATAGAGAAATATTGAGATTTAGAGATATATATATCCCTTGACATTGATTATTTCTAACTCATAATAAAGTCGAAGATTCAGGGACATTCAATATTACCTTGACATTCATAGAAGATTCAAGGACATTCAAACATCACGTTGACATTAATAGAGAATTCAAGGACATTCAAAGTCACCTTGATAGAGAATTTAGGGACATTTAAAGTCACCTTGATAGAGAATTCAAGGACATCCAAAGTCACCTTGATAATATAGAGGAAATATTTTAGAAGAGAGTTGTAGCAGAGAAAGTAGCAGAAGTATGATAAGCTTCCTACAACATATAGAGAAGAGTTTCAGCTTCTAAGTGCAAAGAAAATAAAGCATATTGAAGAGAAGAAAGATAGCAATGGATTGAGAAGCATTCAAATATTCCTAAGATATAAAGAAAGCAGTACAAAAAGAAAGAAGATTGATATTGAAGAAGGATAAAAAAGCATCTAGATTACTTTATATAGCTTCAAGCATTGGATTAGAATCTATAGTAGATAGGAGCTACAATATATTAAAAATATTTAGGTCATAAATATATTTAACTTGATATAGGCTCAACGAAGCCATTACAAAAATAAGATAAGAAATATATTCAAGTCATCTAGACCTTGACATTGGTCCAAAAGGACATTATAGGAAGAAAATACAAAAGAAGGAAAAAGATTCAGGTCACATAGACCTTGACATTGGCAAAATAGACCCTTATATATAAAATAATAGAAGCCATTTATGGTGCAAAAAAGAGGCTTGAATATAGAAGAAATTGAGTTTCTTAAAGAATAAGAAAATAGGCTATAAGAAAGGATAGAGTAAAGCAAACAATCATTATAAAATGAATCGAGGCTCATACAGTAAAAAGGAAAGAGAGATACATTAAGTATAAATAAAATGCCTAAGACACATAACAAAGACATCATAGAAGGAAAAAAGTCTCATATAGAGTGAAGAAAAGGCTAGAGACATATATAGTGAAAAAAAAGATAAAAGAGGCATGCATATGAATATAAGTCAGAGGTAAAAGATTCAATTTTTTTTTAAGGTATATGCTAAAAGAAAGAGGTGACTCATGTTAAAATATCAAGACAACAATAACATAAGCATGCGACTCATGTAGAAGAAATGCATGAAGAGTTATTGTTAAGCACCAAACAATGTTGAGAGACATTTGACCTGCAATGTAATATAGATATGAAATGTTAGAATCAACATAATATTAATAGTAGAAAATGTATAAAGGAGATCTAGAGAAGGAAATAGTTGATTGAAGAATTCATAGGGTATAAGAAATTACCATAGGAGTAAAAAATGCAATGTTGAAGTAGTGAAACAGTGCAGTTCAGATAGTATTCAAAGTTACATTGGGAGCTACAACAAGCATTGAGTTGAAAGCCAAGAAATTCAAGCACCGAGTAGAGCAACATTGAAAAGTAATATTGGAAGTTGAGCAGTCCAAGTAGAGCATTGTTGGAAGACAAATCAATGCTAATGTTGGAAAATTTTCAAGCATTAAGGAAGGTAAAAATAAAGTAATGCCTAAGTGTTACAACAAAAATCATTAAGGATAAGAACCAAACTCAACAGTTAAATGCTTTCATATTTATTTGGAAACCAAAGATAGATGGCAATGCCAACAAGAAGTAAGTAGTTATATTCACCTACCCAAGCAACTTACCTAAGAAAGACACATCATAACAAGTGAAACAATTTTTTTTCTCATACATGTGTACATGTGGAAGAAGATAAACAACACTTGAGAAGCTTGTAAGAAGGAAAAAATGATTTTGGAGTAAACATGGTCACACAAAGTAGAACAAAATAATCGAGACGTGTGTGCAACATCAGAGGTTCATTGTATTACTAGGGTCTTTTAATTAATTTGGATTTTAAATTATATATTAGGAGAAATAAAGTTTATTTAAGCATTTATATTTGGAGTGATAAGGTTAATAGATTAAAGTTATTTAAAGTTGGATTTAATAGTTTGCAAGATTAGAAGTAATAAGGATTTGTTTGAAAGTTTATTAACAAATTTGGAGTGATAAGGTATATCACTAGTTTATTTATTTTTCAAAGTTTTAAATTTTGAAGTTTTGAAGAATATTTAGTTTGACTTTATTTTTGAAATTTGAAAATAAAAAATATATCATGTTTTTGAGTTTTTACAAATTTATTTATTTGGGAGATAAAAGGTTTTCAACACCAAAACTTAGGAAAAACATAAATTTACAAAATTTATTTTTAGTTTCTAAAACTAGGGATACATAAGGTTTACTACTTCATAGGAATTAAATTAGAAACTTTGAATTATTTAAACCTAGGGGTTATAAGGTTGTCTACTTCAAAGGAGATAAAATTATAAAATTTGAGAATATGAAGTCCATAATTAAAAAAGAAATATTAGAGGTGATAAAGTTTGGGATTAAGAATTTGATTGAAAATATTAAAGGAAATATAGATCTAGTTTTAAAATTAATATATAGTGAAGCCATAGATGAAAATTTTGAAACATTTGAATACTATTTACACGCAAGACTTGTTGAATCGATTGAACATTATGATACCTATAGATATAGGTAGCATAATGTATATGGCATTGCTTTCACTTGAGCTTCATAAAGATGAGAATTTGAAACAAAAAGAGTTGATTGAATATCTTAAGAATAAAGTGAAAGTAGATGAATCATTCCTAGAAAAGATATTTCATTCTTCATGTAGTATTGACATTCCAAGTTCATCTAATTCAAGAATTTATTATGATGCTCTAAGAAAATGTTCAAAAGTTACTATACAGAAAATAAAGAATCATATGATTCTAAGGACAAATTCAAATGAAATATGCTTATGCAAGAATCTAATGACAATAAGAGAGTTCAAGGAGCTTGTGATATTGAAGCTACAAAGATTGAAGAACATAAAGTTGAATATAAATAAGTTGATAATGAACTCAAAGCAAATATCAAGCAAGAAGATGAACTTGATGAAGCTCAAGTAGAATATTATATGCATTGCAAGGTTATTTGAAGATTGAAGACAAAGATAAAGACCATGATTGAAGACTAAAGTCTTCAATAACCAAATAATGTAATACATGGGGTTTTTGGATTCTATTACATTATTTGGTACATGCTAATGCACCCCCATGGTACCTTCATAGTACATTTGTAAATAATAGATTAGGATTGAGTCATAGTTTAGAGTGTGAGTTATATTTCCCCTTTATGTAAGTGTGAATATGTAAGAAATGCACAAGTGTCATGTAAAGTTGTAATGTACAGGAAATGCACAAGTGTCATGTGATTTAGTGTGCAAATATAAGTTGAGTCTATATACACAAGTGTCTTATATGTAAGAAGTGCAAATATGTAATGTAAAGATGTTCACAAGTGTTTTATATGTAAGAGTGCAAATATGTAATGTAAATATGTATACAAGTATCATAGATTAGAGTATGCAAGTTATGAAAGTGTACGAGTCATGTATAGGTGTGCATACACTATAAAGTCAAGTTTTCATCAAGTATGTAAGTGTCAAGTAGACAAGCCAAGGGTCATGAGACTTGGAAAATAAAAAGGAATAGTCAAGTATCCAAAGAGTCACACTATTATGGCTATATTATGAAGGTAATACTCCATAACAAATATATACTCTAGATATCAATATATACCAATATATATAATCACACATAGTCACGATCATTACTATCATATACTTTTGTAAGAGAAAGAGGAGTAATAAAGATTGTATACATTTTGAGCAATTAATATTGTAAGTTGTTCTTCATGCATAGTACATGAATGATTAAGACTTTACATTCATATTGTTTTTTATTATTGAATGTTATTTGATTTATTATAAGCCTTATTTTACATATTAATTTGCTCATATTATTATACTCTTATCATTATCTTGACCTTATTATATTGTAATTATATTATATTCATTCCTGTGATATTTGTGGTAGTATTAAGGCTAAAAAAGCCATCAACAATCACAACTCTTTTCTTTAGAGCTTGAAATTTTACAAATATATTCAATTCTTATCTCAATTAAGTTGCTATAGTTAGATACTTACATATTTTTCATAAAAAATTAAATTTTTTTATTTTCATTTTTTTGATCTTATTCAATCTTCTTTGTAAATATAAATATTCTAGAATTTAGAAACCGTCTTCTTGACATTTTTCTTCAAAAACCTTCACAACACCAAGACTACACCTTTACTATCTATGCATTGCATATTAGTAGAGTAATATTTCCAAAACTTTGCATTATCATAGTTTGTTTTACACTTGTAGTTTTCTTCCTAAAGCATAATTGCAACCACAAGAACTATAATAAATAGTTTAGTAGTCTCAAAAAGTTGAAAGTTCATGATTAAATATTATCAAGAAATATATTCATAATAACTAAACTATGGGTCATTATATAATACAATTGGAATTCATTTTAATCACAAATAACCACTTAAAAAAATATTTTATCATTTTAATAAGTTATTAAATGAATCCGATTCATATTACAATGACATTCAAATAGTTTAGCAACCTCAAAATTTGAAATTTCCAATCCATACTTTATCCCATAATTCAACCAAAAATTGACAACTCAAGTAATCCATTCAACCATGAATTCCATATGATATCATCTTCATTTACTTCAACATACAAAACTTCTACTTGCTTCATAAAATCATAGTTTGCTTTACCAAATATAGACTGTTAGTTTCCTCCAATGCATTGATCTATAAATGGATCCCCTAAAATATTTTATAATCCTTTGAAACATTATTTTGAATTTTCTTCTTTCAGATTTTTCTTATCAACTTTAACTAAACTTACTACTTCCTCTAAGCAATATCACTAGATTCAATGACTTTCCTTAGCAGAATGGTGGTATAATACTTCTTACCATTTTTCCCTTAAGATGTCTTCATTCGAATATTTGTATGGTCAAAATCCTCTAGCAATCACATACTATGTTTCAAGCTCTTCCAAAGTAGCCTAGGTAGATGATTTGTTACAACAACATCATATGATGCTTAAACTTCTTAAAGATAATTTGACCCCGGTACATAATCATATGAAGCAACAACAGAACTAATATCATTTAGAATGACAATTCAATATATGAGATATGGTATTTTTGCACCTACAACCTTATAAGTAGTTATCCTTGAAGATCAAGTCTAATCAGAAGTTGGATCCTCAATTTTATGGGCCCTACAAAGTAGTTCATCACATTGGTGAAGTAGCATATCAATTGGATATTTCACTCTCTTCTCGCATCCATCCAATTTTTCATGTATCTTGTCTCAAACAAGTTATTGGCCAAAAGGTGCAATCTCAGACAGAGCTTCCATTACTTGATGAAGAAGGTCAAATAACTTTTCAGCCTAAAGCAATATTGTGATCTAGAGTACATCATATTCGATCACACCAAATTCAAGAGTTCCTAATTAAGTGGTAGGACCTTCCATAAGAAGATGCTACATGGAATCTTGAGAGTATTTTCCAATCTTTTTCAACTTTGAGGACAAAGCTTTCTGAGGGGAGATCCATGTAACAACCCCAATAGAGCTTAGTTGGCTATATATTCAAATTTATTTATTTTTCATCAATTTTCTTTATAAATAGGAGTAGAGTTATTTAGTTTTAGGATCAACAAATAATATAATTTGATTTATGTATTGACGCAAGAGACTTCACCCTCTCCAAGTGGCTATGAGATTTTACCCTCTCTAAGTGGATAGATTAACTAAAATATTGATTTGGTTTGATATTATTCTGTTCGTTGTTTGAATCATATTGTAATTTATAATTATTTTCAATCAATTTATTCTATATTGGAAGGAACACTATAGGGGAAGGAACATAAATCAGAATAATCTAAGAGGAATTGAAAGGACTTGAGAGAAAATTAGAGGAAACTGCTAGAAATTAGGGGAATTGAGAGGAATTTGACAAAATTAGAAAATTAGAAGTAGAAAAATGGAGGATTTGGAGAAATTTAGAGGAATTAGAAAGGAAATTAGAAATTTGGAGGAATTTGAGTCAATTTGAATGAATTTGAAGAATCGATGATGGTTTTGTAGCAATTTTAAGATTTTGGTGAATTTGTAGAACTTTGAAGGATGTTTTGATGGTTTTTATGGATTGGTTGTGCAAATGACTAAAATTTGATGTCTAAAGTATCCTAAGGGTTTCATGGAGTTGGTCACTCTTCTCAAAGGATTTTTCCTCATAAATCTCAATGAGGAAGATTCTTTGCACATCTTAGAAGGGACTCCATGGTTCTATGGACAAAGGAGTCTATTTATCAGGAAATGGGGAATGTATTTTGACCCCAATTTGCAAAATTTTAAATGACCCATATTTGGATTAAACTCCTTGGTCTTTCTTTCCAATTATGGCATGAGGATATCCTAAGAGGAATTGCTAAAATATTGGGAGAGCTAGTTTCGATTGACACTACCACAAGGTATAAATCTAGGATGGTGTACACTAGGATGTGCATGAACGTGGACCTAACAACTAATCTCCCAAAATAAATCAAACCTATTTCAAATTTTGGGACCAAAAATCAACTTGTGGAATATGAAAACATACCCTTTATCTGCTATGTTTGTGAGAGAAATGGGTACACGGCCATCTGTTATTGTAATAAGGTGGCCCAACCCAATAAGGTGAGTTAGCCTGAGAATCAATCCTGGATAGAAAATAAAAATTTGGGCTCATAGACCCTTGGGAAAGGAAAATCTCTGGTCTCAGACAACTTTGACCATTCTTCTGCAGAGATACCCCATGCTAAAAGAGTCCCACTAGTAGAGGAACATGAAGTGTTGGTAGATCATGTTATTTAGGTATGTAATCTAGTACCCTACCATGTTCCTCTCTCTTCCAATCCATTGGTGGATAATTTATTTGAAATTCTATCTTTGGACCAACATTTTTTAGTTGAGGAGATCAATTTCTCTGACTTAGTTAACCTGAATTCACAAGCCTTAATGATGAAAACCTCCCTGCTTAGGTAGAATAACATGTCAAACGTAGTTATGATAAACCCTCCAAATATTTTGGTGGGAGATTCCCCTTCTAAGAAGATTAAAAGTGTAGTCTCCAAAATTATTCTAGGATCCCCTTCCAAGGAAAAAACTATAGTGTCGAGGAAAATGGGTTCCCTAGACCTATCACAAGAAAGGGACTATGGATATGGGCTCTGAAAGGAAAGTGGAAAAACCTTAAAAAAAAATTAGGAAATGAGCCACTAAATTAGTTATTGTGAATGGAAGTCAAGAGACTTTGAAGGTAGAGATCAAGAGTCATCCAGTTGACCATGAAAGAACAAAACATAGAGTAGTGAACCAATTTGGGTAAAATGATTCTAAAGGGTCTCAATGGTAGACTTTGTTCAAAATATGGCTAGCCAAGATGTGAGTGTCCAAGATGTAGGAAGAAGGCTACCAGAAGACTCAAATTGAAAGTAATTAGCGTTGCTCTCCTAACAAAGAAAGCAAGGCCTCAAGCTAAATTGGTGATCCCTCCTTGGATTGTGATATTCTTTCTTCCATGAAGAAAAATTTAAGGTAAGGTAAAAATATCTTAAGGTAAGATTTGTGCTTCAATTTGTGTTGGAGGAATTTGAAAGAAGTTTTGGTCTAAATAAGGCAATGAGTTCTTAGATTCTCTTGGCTTGCCTTTGTATCTGCTTCCTTTATTCTCTTTTGTTGTATTTTATCTATTGTGTCTTACTTTTGGTTCTTCCTCTTTATCATCTAAAAGTTAAAAATTAAATGGATAGCTTTGTCATCCCTATCTTAGAGATGTTTTAGAGCCTAATCCCATTAATAAATTCAAGATGAATATGGGTAGTCCTTCTGAGAAGCTCTTGAGAAGGTGTGCAACATTTACTTTGATCTTCTAGGCTCCCTTACCAAATTGATTAATTTGGTTGACTTCCCTATTTTTTTTTAAATAAAGGGGTAAAAATTTATTGATAAAAATTCTAGATTATAGAGTACAACTGAGCTCCCAACCAGGACTCAAATAAGCAACAAAACAAGCTAAAACCACCAGACAAGGTCAAAAACCGAAGAAGACAATAAGAAAAAACCACATTAAGTCTAAACATCCTTGTGGATCAACTCCTTGAGGTGTTGAGATTCCCCATATGGGACTCTCCTAGTTATTGATAATCCAAGGATCCAACAGCTCATAAGCTCTTTTGGCTAGGTAATAAAACACCCCATTCCATTCCCTTAGAATGTGCACAAAGTATAAAAATTTGAACTCTTCACTCATTATGATAATTTGAACGGTCATAGAGGCCAACTACAAATTAACATCCTCCACCCTTTTGTTGTTTAAAATATTAACCAAAATTTGAGAGTCAGACTCATAGATAATCCTACACCAACCAAGATAAAACCCCCTCTACAAGGCCTCAAGAATCACAAGAGCTTCCATAAAATTGTTGGAGTGAACACCTTTATAAATGGAAAAGAAAAATTTGACCATGCCAGCAGAATATCTCCCAACATCGTAAATTCTAGCATGTCCAGGATTACCCCTGGATGATCCATCAGTATTAATCTTTAAAACTCCTATAGGGGGCGGCCTCCACCTACCATATCTCCTAACCTTCTTGTTGAGCTGAGGAACCTTGCTAGGGCTAGAAGAGTTTGCACCAACCCCAAAGATATCAAGGGCCTACCATACCTTCTCCTCCCTAGAGTCCAAAAGAGGGTCCACATCACATTTGCTATGGATAGTTTCTTGAACCATACATAGGATCCTTTACCAAATCTATTGAACAACCAAATGACTACCCTAAAATATGTGATGGTTTCGTTCGAACCAAATATTCCATATGATGCAATAAAGGCCCAAATTCCAAGTTACCTAGAGGAAAGGGGCCTTGGTCAAAGGTCTACCTAGACTACTCCAAAACTCCACCAGGGAGAGCACATGAAAACAAGGATGGTTTCAAGAACTCCACCAATGGTGCCAAATATCTTTGGCAAGGGAACATTGGAAAAATAAATGAGAAGAGTCATCCTCATTCTTACTACAAAGGATAAAAAAAGAGGGACCTTGAAATCCCCTCTTCCTCATGCTATCCTAAGTGAGGCATTTATTACGAGCTACCATATAGAGAAAAAAGTTACATATCGGCCAAGCAAATCTGTTCCACACCTTTTTTCACCATGTGATAGGGAGAGTCCCGAAATTCTACTTATCAAGAACCTTATAACCATAGGCTATAGAGTATGTTCCCTTGGGATCAGGGTTCCAAGATAGAATGTCTTTACCCCTCAACGAATAATAAGTCCTCCCAACAAGAATAAGAGCAGGCACATATCTGTCCTTGACCAATCCTCCCTGGGGCCATTCCTGCATATCTTTCCACCTGTACATCTCTATATTTCTAAAATATTAGATTTTTTTTAAGTCCTCTACACGATACCAACTCGTTTCCAAGAAACAAATGCTTAGGGGATGTAACTTGGGATATTGAGTCAATATAGGAGGGTGGCCATTCCAAGAATCCTCCCAAAAAAGAGCATTTGATCCTCAATTGCAAGTCCAAAACAAACCCTGCTTAATTAAATTAGCTTCTCTTTTTAGAGTGTCCCAGATAACTGAACCTTTCCCAAACAAGTTGACTCTAGGGATCTCAGCCTCAAAAATACCTCTCAAGTATTTACAAGATAAGATTTTATCCCAAGAGGTACACCATCTCCAATAAAGTTTTGTAGCCAAATCTTCCCTAGAAAGAGTTGTCTGTCGCAACCCAAGACCTCCCTATTGAACCATCCTACAAATAGAATCCCACCTAACCAAACTCTATTTAGATTGATCAATTTTTGTAGACCACAAAAATTGTCTTGATAAAGCATCCATGTCCTTGATGAAACAAGAGGGATTTGTTTGCGCAAAACACCTGTAAATGGGTAACCTTGAACAACAGATTTTAAAAGCAAAACTCTACTTGTAGAGGATAGCCATATGACGGTCCAGTGATTCACCTTCCTTTAAACTTATTAAGCATAGACCACCAAGAATATCTAGGAAAAGGATGAGATGAAATTAGAATACCAAGATAAATGAAGGGGGGAGTCCCGACCTAAAATATTAGAATGCGAGCAATCCTGGCTTGAATAAGAGAAGGGGTATTGAAGAAGAAAATAGAAGACTTATCCTCATTAATCAACTATCCAGAAGCACTAAGATATATGTTAAGAGACCGTCTAATTTTTCCATATTCCCTAATATTTACAACTCCTAGCAAAGCAATATCATCAACAAATTGAAGGTGGGAAAGAGGTGACAAACTACTATCCCACTTTCACCCCTAAATGTGACCCTGCCTAACCTAAGACTTGAGAAATCTTCCCAACCCTTCCACCATAATGATAAACAAATAAGGAGATAAAGGATATCCTTTCCTCAAACTCCTTGAGGTCTCAAACAACTTCGATGACTCATTATTAACAAGAACAAAGAATGAGGAAGAAGAAACACAACTCATCACCCATCTAATCCATTCCTCCTCAAATCCAAAAGTAGCAAGAACTTTCTGAAGAAAGGACCATCTAACCCAATCATAGGCTTTGGCCATGTCCAACTTAATGAACATAGTTTTCTCCTTAGAAGTTTCCATCGAGTGAATAGCTTCTATAGCAATAACAAGCCCATTTAGGATTTGCCACCTAGCAACAAACCCACTTTGCTCCTTAGAGATGATTTTGCTCAACCATATCTTCAGTCTCTTAGCAATAAATTTTGTGATGATCTTATACACAAAATTGTAGAGAGCAATAGGCCTGAACATATCTAGGGAATTCACTCCCTCTTTTTTTGGACCACAAAGGTAGCATTTAGGGCCCTTAGCATTTTTTTTTTCTTTTGGGACTCATGGACCACCTCCAAAAGATCAAATTTGATTAACTCCCAAAACTCTTGATAAAACTCAATCGGGAATCCATTCGGGCCAAGGGCTTTCCCTTTTTTCATCTTGAATACAACATTTTCCAACTCCTCAAGGGAAATTGGACCCATCAAGTGCCCATTCATCTCTCTAAAAATAATCGAGGGAATACATTTTATAATAAGCTTTTCATCCTCATCATCTCAGAGGGAGTCCTCCTTGAAGAGAGAGGAAAAAACCTCCTAGTCTCTTCTGAGATATCCTTGAAAGAAGAGAGTAGGGCATCCTGAGAATTCCCAAGAAAGGTAATTAGGTTACCATTATGGTGAGAATTAACCGAGTTATAAAATAATACCATGTTCGTATCCCCTTCCTGAAGCCAATCTACTCGAGATTTTTGTTTCCAAAAATAATTCTTCCCTCACTTCCCATTTTTAGCAAGGTCTTTTTGCAGCCTCAGATTCCTCAACGAGAAGCTCCTCCATGAGTCCTCGATCTCTAATATTCCTTGAAGCTTCTTCGACCCTCCTAAGAGCTACCAACTTAGCCAAGGAAATATTCCCAAAATTTAGTCTATTCCATCTCTTCAATTTATGATTAAAAAATTGTAGTCACTTCATAAAGGAATACATAGCGGTGCCATGAGGAGGTTTGCCATTGGTCCACTAGTCTCACATGAAATCATGAAGCTTATGATCTCAAAGCCACATAAGTTGCAAATTAAAGGAAGGATTCTTCTTTAGCCCTAACTCCAGAGTAGATATTTTGATAGGCCAATGATTAGATCCCTACCCTCCAGAATCACAGAACTACCACTTCTGTTATTACCAATCCAAAAACTACATATTAGGAACCTATCCAGTATCTCTGAGATGGAATCTTCCCCACATCTTCTATTGTGCCATGTAAATATCTCATTATTCGACTTGATGTCAACCAATTTTAGGGCCTGGATATGAGCACTAAAGATAGAAGAAAAAGGCTCGAGATGATCAACCCCACCACATTTCTGCTCCATACAAGTGATAGATTTCAAGTCTCTAGCCAAAATCCATGGGTACAGGGGAGCCAGACTTCTCACAAAGCCAATGTGCTCCCACAAATTCACTTTACCGTTGTAATCAATAGGATCACACACATTTGTAAGCAGGATGGTTTCACCAGATTCATTATCATGCTTGATCATATAAATAGACCATCTTCTAGAAATCCAAGTAAGAGGAGAGATCTTAACCGATCCCATAAACAAGCAATGCCACCAGCATATCCACATGCACCAATACACTGGTGTTGACCCCTTCTTCACAACTTGGGAGAAATATTGAACATACTATCAGTAGCCAATTTAGTCTCCTAAATAAACACCACATCCGAAGAATGAATACGAACCAAATCACGGATAGCTTTTTGTCTAGGGATGTTGTTCAACCCCCTTACATTCAATGAAAGGATAATCATTTATGGGGGTTAGAAAAATGGGAGTCCAATGTTCTCACCAAGCCTGAATCCACCAAAGTCTCCCCCATTAACTTAATTTTATCTTGGTCTTTCTTTCGACCCACCTTCATATTCTTATCCAAAGCACCTTTTTTAATTGTTTTCTATTGCAATCCCAACACCGTATGAGTTTTGTAGTCCAAGGATGACTGCATTAGTGCACTTTCTAAAATAGTTTTCCTTCCAGGTCTAGAGCCAACCATATCACCTATACTCAGAACCAAAGCCCTTTATTCTCCATTTAAACCCCCTAGATATGATTCCTTAGGTTTCACCTCAAGAAGAGACATTTGATTCGGCCCTATTATATCTACATAAGGTAGCAATGTTTCAGGTATCTCCATGCATTGATCAAGATCATATAGTATTTCAAAATGGTTGAGCAGAGCATCTAACTAGCTATCCTTAGGTCTCTTTTTTCCCTTCTTCCTTTATTTTGGGGTTTTACTAGAACAAAGCCTTCCTTATCTCGGTCCCCTTCCTTTATCGAGGCTTTTTCTTTATCCAAATTTTATGCAGACCGAGAGGGCCCAGGATTTGAGGCCACAGGCGGGACAAACTTAGGGTATTTTTTTTGTAGATGGTCGTATTCATGGCAAATCCGACAATGAAAAGGAAGAGCTTCATAGTAAAGTTTTTGAACCCATGTAGTCAATCCAAACTGTATTTCAACATAATCTGGAATAGGTTTGTTTAAATCAATTTCAACGTAGATTTTTGTTGTGACGGTCCAACTAGGTTCCCAAGAAGAAGGACAATCATATGAAAGATGTCATTTCTCTAGAATTTTAATGGGAGCAACAGAAGTCGAACCCACACTGGAACCCGCGATGATCGCTCATCTGACGAGTTGAAACCCACATGCTAGGGGAATCCTGCTTGGTTACAGAAATAGGGATCCCCTTCAAATGCTTTGTTACAATCCACAAGACAAGATAAAACCACCATAAAATAGTTATTCGCACTCAACATCACCTCCACGTCACCTTCAAGGTTCCAAGTCTTCCTAACCCAAGCCTCCACAAAGGGAAGAGAAATTTGGATGCCCATAAATTTGCCAATAAGCACATGTTTGGTTAAATACTCCACATATTCCGCCATCAAGTCTGGTTGAACCACTAGAACTGGCCTGTCTTCACATCATTCCAAACATCCATTTTTCTCTAACAAGCGATTCTTGACATGCAATGAGAAATCCTATTCCTTCCAATCATTTTTAGATGAAAAAACGTCGCTAGCATGCACGCTTTGTGACGGACCCGACGCCATCACAATATTTCTCCAATTGTTTAGAACTCCTCCAGAAACTGCTACCATCCCCGCAGAGCAATTTTTCCTCATCAAACCCTAGCAAAGCATTTTTTCTTCATCCATTTTTTTTATCAAATATCAACCATGGTTGCCTTCCCTATTGAGGAAGTTTATTGGATGGTGATTCTTTATGTCATTCTTGAATTTTTTGAGGATTAGGTGTTCACTTCTTTTTGGGCTTCAAAATTGTTGAGTTCTTTCTGTTGTTTTTGTACTTCTTTGTAGTGTCCTTTTTCAGAGTTGGTTCTTCTTTATTATGTTAGGTTACGGATTGACCTTGTTTAATTTAATTTGATCTGTTTGTTTGTATTATTTATTTGTTAAAAGATTCAAAAACCATTTTAAAACCTCTTCTTTTTATCTTATCATTTTTTAAAATAACATTAATTAAAAACAACAATAATCAAGAAAAAAAAAATGATTAGTAAGGCTTGTTAAAAAAAAATATATCAATAATTTTGAGTCTTGTAATCTTATCCGACAAAAAAATATATGAATCCTTATAACCCTTAAAGTCACTCAAAATGATATAACTTTCAGATTTTTAATTTTATTTTAAAATTCATTTTCATTGTGCCAGTTGTTATGGGAAATAACTTAAGGCCCATTTTTCTTTGCCTTGCAAGACGAATAATAATTGATATAGTAATAGATTTATGTGGATATGGCATAAATTTTTTTATGAAAGAGATTTAAATTTAAATTTTAGTATAAATTTTAGTATAAAAAGATTGAGATTTTTTATAAAAAAATTCAAATTTTTAGTTTGATAAGGATAATGCAGTGGTTAGGGCTTTGGTATATGAAGGACCAAGGTTTAAACCATAGGTTAAGGTTTTGATTTTTTTTTTTTTTTTCAAGAAAAAAACCAAGGTTCAAATCATGATAGAAGACAAGAGTTTGATACTTTAGGAGGTCGGGGTTCCCTTCTTGGCTTTGTCTAACCCAATAAGAATTTATAGTGACAAAACATATAATAATGGTTCTAATCCCGAGCTCCTTCAAAGTTTTCATCACTTAAAATAGAAATTTAAGTTAAATAAAACTAGATATAATAATTATTTTCAACAACACCTTACCATCCACCTATAACAAACCAAAAAAACTATCGGTACTTTGATACATGTGATAAACCATTCAAATCTAACTTTGAGATTGTTTACAACAACACCTTACCATCCACCTATAACAAACCAAAAAAACTATTGGTACTTTGATACATGTGATAAACCATTCAAATCTAAGTTTGAGATTGTTTACTTTTTATTTTTTGTAATTCATTTGGACTGTGCCAGTTGTTATGGCTAAAAATTAAGGCCCGTTTCCCACGTGCATATCTATACTGCATTTCTCCTTTAACATTTTCTAGGAACACGCTACTGTTCATACTCATTTAAAATGTGATCCATAGAGCTGATTGGTTTTCTCTTTAGATTATATTTTTCTATTTCTTTTTAGAGAATCATAGGGGACAGGACATCTGAAAACGAATCTTAGTCCATCGGCCACTTTTATTTTATACGTGTGATTAAATCCAAAACCTTCATCACTATAGATAATTATATTTTTTTATTTCGCAGTTTTTGAGCTTTACCAATATTTAAAGGCTATCCCTGTTTTTTTTCAAATCCTCATAATGACTTGATTCCCTATTAATTTTTTTTTTTTTAACTACCGTCGAATCAACTTTTGATCAAGTTGGTTAGATTGAAAAGAATGGCATAAGGTTTAGGCTATATTTAAAACTCAAGAACATTGTGTGTTGTGTATCATAAAGGATTTAACTATTTAATGGAGAGGACTGTTTTTTTAGATTTGCTGATGTAGCAGATGCCACCCACATTCACAGCAGCAAATTTTATTATAATACGTAGACAAGGACTAGTCTAAGAGCGATATGGTAGGTATGAGGAATTTTGTTGTGCATTGACCATGGCCAAAACTGAATTTTAATTTTCCTATTCAATATTATAAAGTTTCTTAGATTTTGAGTGTAGGTATAAGATCTAAGGTACAGTCTGGCATCAAATTCAATGACTAGCAAACGGGTTTGTACTCCCTTTCTTTTATATTTAATTTAATTTTTTTTTAATATAAAGAATTTAAAGTATTTGTTAATATAAGAAATTTTTATAGAAGATGTTTATTCAATATATATTTATTCAACCATATATATATATTGAACATTTATATTCTATAGCATGAATCCTAAAAATAAATTTTTAATTGACAAGTGATATACATTCATTTATGTAATTGACTAATTTGAATTGAGTGTTACCTTATAATTTAGGAATGTCTGTGGTCCATCTTACATATTCCTAAAGAATGGATATTTATTATAATTTTTAGTAAGGAGTTATATAAATCAAATGTATCTTTGATTGTGAAGTTGGTATATCTATTTTTAAACATAAACAACAAAGTCAAGACAAAATACTCTTGAAATAGAAAATAGGTCCAAGCAAAAGGAGTATCATACATATCTAAGAATCAAAACATTGTAATAACAAAGTATTACTTAGAGTTAGTAGAAGTAAAGGTAGTTGTTATTTAGTTGGAACATTGTCTTTCATACCTACAACCCCAAGGCAAATTATTCTTCACTAATTATGAACTATGGAAAGGAGGTGTTGCTCTTATTTTACCTTCTTTTTCCTTGTGTATGGTTGACTCCTAGGTAACAAATGTGTTTGGTTCACCTTTCTACATGACACAAAATCTCTAGGTAATGCTTGATTTACATCACAAATGAAGTGAATAGGCCCATTGCATTATGAGAGTGGATGTCTAACTCCCTTTCATAGACCAATTAGATTCTTATCAGTAACTTTAACATGGTTAACTTTTTCAAGACCAAAATTGGCATGGTAGATGTCCTCTTTGTAATGAGGAGTTTGGTAGTTCGTTGTTTTGTGAGATCACATTGGAAGATTTTGATCCCCTATTTAACCAAATATTGACTAATCTCTCTAAATGGTATACCTAGAATAAAAGTCAAGTTGGTTAGGAGCATTAGGCTAGTAGATTGGGCAAGATATATTTGAGCAAATACTCAATATAAAATATCCTCCCCTATCATTTGGTCTCTATCATCTCTTATGTAGTACTTTCAACATCACCTCCCAATTGCATTTAGCATGTAGTATATTATCCCCTTCATACTAAATTACCCTTTGAATTGAATGTGTCCCACCTAGAATCAAAATAAGTATAAACTTGATATAAAAAATTTGGGAATATTTCCCAAAAACCTCTAGACAAATTGGATAGATAATGTTGTGGGAGATCACCATTAAAAAAATTTTTATAGAATTAAGAAACTATGGGCATTCAATAACATACCAACAAAGAGCACTGTAGTCAAAATCGTAAAAGAATATCACCAACCTTAGAAAAATATGTACTCAATCCCTTAAATCTAATTGTTATCTTTCCTTAATGCAATTTGAGAATGACTTTAGAAAATTTAAAGTCTACAAGGTTAATGGGCCAAAACCTATGCTAAATTGAACTAGATGGAGAACAGTTTTGAACGCATTAAATATTTTTTTAATTATCTTAGTCATGAGGACCATGTTGAAAATATCTCTAAGTTGCACCTGGACAATGGACCAATCTTGTCAAAAACTCACCCTATTGTGAAAGGATTCTCTAAACATTATGCCAACTTATGCATCTAAGAAGATATTGATGACTAGTTCCAACTAGTTATGTTCAAGAATGCATTCCAAAACTGATTCCTCTCTATTTTGCTAAGTCATTAGAAATTTCTCTATTCAAGAACTCAAACAATCCCTATGGGAAATGAAAAGGAATAAGCCACTTGGCATAAAAAATCTTCCAATTTTACCAATAAAAGTTACCAATTTTAATTAATGATTTTAACAAGATGTATACGGATGTTGTAAAGAATAGCTCCCTTGGCACCTCGGTCAATTAAGGATTGATTAGTTTGATACATTATAATTCTAACATGAAAATCATTTTTGGATGGAGACCAATTAAGTTGTCTAATGTCTCTACAAGTCATCGTGAAAGTCTTAGGCATGTGACTCAAACTAGTTGTCTAAAAAATGGTTAATGGGAAACAAATAGTGTTTATAAGTGGAAGGTATATGACCTCACGTTGGCATGGGAAGCTTCTCAATGAGAGCAAGAGATACGAAAAAATGCTTTGTTGATCAAGATAGATTTTGATAAATTATATGATACGATAAGCTAGTATTTCATCCTTAAGGTATCCAATTGGATGATATTTAGTAAGAGGTTTTGCCACCATATTTCATTGATTATCATTAATGCTTTGACATGAATTCAAGGCAATAGTATATTGACTAACAACTATAATCTACATAGGTCTATTTGACAAGTTTTCCCCATAGTGCCCTTGATATATGTGGTCATAGTAGATGTGCTAGGGTATTTATTTAAGATATCTTAGGCTAATGACCTACTCATAGGTATGAAGCTTCTAAATGAACATTTTGTTATCAATTCCCACTTTGTACACAATTATATACTCTTTTTGTAGAGTTGTAAGCAAGACCTAAGCTCAACTAAGGAAGCACTCCAACTATATTATGATGTATTTAGATCTTAGATTAATGATAGAAAAACAAAAATATTTTTTATTTATTTAACCCATGCTAAGAAATTGTTCCTCTAGCTAGGAAGATGATCTTGCATGGGAATATTATAAGGTACATAGGGATTCCTTTTGATATCAATAAATCATCAAGAAATATATGATATTGGGTTCTAGTTAGGTTTTAAAATAAATTCTCAAAATGGATGATTAAATTACTCTCTTTCACTAGGCACATGGGGATTCCTTTTGATATCAATAAATCCTCAAGAAATATATGATATTGGGTTCTAGTTAAGTTTCAAAATAAATTCTCAAAATGGACAATTAAATTCCTCTCTTTCACTAGTAAAATATAGTTTGCAATATCCTATTAGCTTCTCATGTGTACTATTCTTCAAATTTTCAAAGAGTTCATATCATAGGCTTATATGGACCATTCATTGATACATGTGGTCCAACTGGGATGATAGTCACAAATTAATGGCTATATCTTGGATATAATGTATAGTTCTTAAGGCAAAAGGAGGTGTTTGTAATTTTGGACCTATTAACACAAAGCAAGTCCTTGATAAAAAATTTGCTCAGGCCCTTGATGGATTGAAAACTTGGAAGGAATTAGTTCATCATAGAATTAAGTAAACTACTTACAAGAGTAAATAAAATAATATTGATTGGGAAGATAAGTCTTAAACACTAAGTATTTCAAATTAAGGGATTAATACCCCAATAGAAAATTGGTCAACATGGAGGGAAGTTGTGCTCTTGCTAAGATCGAAATGTGACTCTCTAGGAGTAGGCCTTAGTATAGTTAGATCTTGTGTTTAGTAGCATAGAGTGATCTTAGTTGATAACAAACCACTTGCCCTTCAACTTGAATTTAAAGCCTTATTTTTTTTTAAAAAGGGTGTCACTACTATTTTATATTAATGGGATCATTTCGCCTGTAAACTATTATCCTAGAGAATTGCAAAAAAGGTCTTTGGTCTCCTAGTCCATTTGAAATATGTATTTGAAAAAATGTGATCTTATATGAAGTAGGTTTCAAATTAGGAACATCTATGGATGACATTTTGAGAGTTGGTGGAGGCTAAATAATGCATTTATTAAAAACTACAAATCTCATATTCTCTATTCTCGTCTTCTCTCTCCCTTTCCCCTTGCACCAAGACTCAATGCTAAGTGTCAAGTGTCCTTTTATGAATGGGAATAGACTCATAGCTCATATATGGAAATCAAGAGTTGAAGTAAAGTATTAAAATCTCATCTAATGACTCTTATAATTCAAGTTGCCAACCTTGTCTACTCTTGCTCCCGTTAAAGTTTTTTTAAAATTTTTGTTTATGTTCTACTTCTAAAATAATTTAGGTATTGTAGATTTGCTCAAAAGTCTTTAGATTTCTTTAGAAAATTGCTTTAGTTTAGTTTTCCCTAGTCTTTATATTTTTTGGAAAATTACTTTGTTAGGTTTCTTTAGTGTTGTCTTTGAAAGCCCTTTGTGGGAGACTTGTAGATTGATCACCATCAAACATATTTGGAAGTAAAGATGTTGGTACATGCTTACAAGTTTAACACCTCCTTAGAGGATTTTTCATTGATTTTCTATTTTGATTGATTCTATATATCCAATATTCATGTAAATATCCATTGAGTGGCTATTAGTATGGACATAGTAGTGAATAATTTGAGTACACTGATAATTATGTCCATCACCATGTGTGTGATTATGATTCTTTGAGTTTATAATTGAGCTATCAACCACTATTTTCAACATCCAAGATGAAGTTAATCAAGAAGCAATGAGCTCTATACTTTTGTCGTAGACATATAGTCATCCATAAATTATGTCAACTATAGGATATCCATGATAATAGATCTCAACAATAATAGTAAACAATTTGTTCATAAACCTTAAAAAAAATAGCATCTTAATTCATAATTATTTTCAAAGCATATAACAACTATAATTAAACTAATTTTATATAACAAATATTTTTAATTATTATTAAATAATTAAAATTTAACAAATTTATATTTATTATAAATTTTTATTTTAATTTAAATTAAATAATCAAATGATAATATTTGATTTTAAAAATCAACTTATTCAAATATCATCATGGCTATGGAAGACTAGTGAACCATTACTACCTCTAGTCGCTTAAATGATAATAAACCAATAATAATTGATACATGTGATGAATGGTTGTATTGTGAAGTCTAGACCATTCAAATACAACTTTCATACATATAAACTCTTTACAATGGGCCATTAGTTATGGCAATTTTCCACGTGGAAATCTACGCTTGCCTTGCCGGATTAATGCAGCGTCAAGCATTTCTCCTTTAAAGTTTTCTCTTCGTATTCATTTACAACGTGCTTCATAATCCATAGAGTTTGTTCTTTAGATTTTATTTCTATTCTTGAGTTTTTACCGATTTTTAAACGTGATGACCGCAGCCCCTCTTTCTTCTTATTCTAAAAACTCATAATGATTTGGTTTAACTTGTAATTAGAAGTTATGGTATGGTTCATTTACAACGTGCTTCATAATCCATAGAGTTGATTGGTTTGCTCTTTAGATTTTATTTATTTACAACGTGCTTCATAATCCATAGAGTTGATTGGTTTGTTCTTTAGATTTTATTTCTATGTTTTATAATTAATGAGTTTTTATTGATTTTTAAGCGTGATGGTCAGTCTCTCTCTTTCTTCTTATTTTAAAAACTTATAATGATTTGGTTTAACTTGTAATTAAAAGTTATGGTATAGTTTTTTTTTATTTGGTAAATGAAAGGGTTTTGAGGTCTAAAAACTTATTACAATAGGTTGAGATAGAGTATGAGAATGCACTAAACTACAACATTAAATCAAAACCAAATAAGGGACAGGAATAACATGCCATTCTCAACAAGGTAAAATAAAGAGGGTCCCAAAAGGGCCAGCTGTCGACACTTTCACCTGGGTACTAGTGTTGTTACTGCAATTCTCCTTTAGAGGCTCAACAAAATGGGCATCATAATCATCTCCAAGCTTAGAGCCACTCGTAAACATTTTGTTTACTGGTGCAACATCATCCTATTCTGAAGAATCTACCAGAACGAACAGATCCACCCTCTTAGCAGACTTATTCGCCAAATGCTTCGAATGCCTAGTACCACCCACCTGCACAGCATCATAAGGCAAATGGATGACCACTAACCCTGGTTGGAGTAGGCGGGGAGCCCCTAGAATCCGATAGGTCCTCAAAAGACTCAGTAGTAGTGTACAGAGGCTCAAGGGACGAAGGCATGTTAAGAACTTCCACACTCCGTAGAGCATTATCAACATAAATCCCTTTGCTTTTGGAAACATGTTCAAAGATGAGCAAAAGAAGGCCTTGGTGGATTGGGTCAAGACCCCTACCACCTCTAACATTTCTAAGAGACCTTTTGAGGGATTGAAACATAAAATAAAGGAACATTCATATCACGGTTATGCTTGAGATGATTAAGGAAAATCAAATTATAGCTACGAATAACATTCCTTTTGGAATCTAGCATAAAAAAATCCATTAGCAATTTAAGTACACAATCCTAGGGGGCCTTCAAGGATTTTAGATCATAGCCATTCTCGCTAATAAGCTCCACAGAGATGACAAACTCCACCCTCCAGCTTTAAATTTCCATTTCCTCTAAGAGTGGGTTAGGGTTCTCGACAGAGCTCTATTAAAACCCTGAAAGGACTGAACAAATTCCAAAAGCCCCCCCTCAACCAAGATATCTTCACCTCATCGTTAGCATCTAATAAACTAGGATCCAAAGAAATCTTCAGAGGTCTCAAAGCCAAGCGTCTAGCCATGAATTCTAAACTCAGAATAGTAGGAACTCAGACGACTCTGAGACCAGTCACTTTGCCACAGACAGAAAGAGTCACAAGGTCTTGTTGTGAAATCAATGTGCAAAGGGATTTAAAACAACCAAAGACCCATCAGAATTAGAGGATGAGGTCCTAACCACCCGACACACAAGAAGACTAAAGAGCAAAACACATCACCACATCACCACAAGAGCAGAAAACATCATCACATCGCCAGAAGAGCATGCAATGAGGACACCAACGATACTGAGGCCAAGAAAATTCTAACCAACATCCACACAAAGATGCCCAACCGATGATAGTCAGCTAAAAAAGGGTTAGGGGACTTGTGAAAATCACCAATTAAGATGGCCCACCCAATCAAGCATAAAATAAAACATCCAGTAAAGATTCCATAGAGTGAAATCCCATACCAAGCCTCATGCACAACCAATAGCTAAATGTGATCATCAAAAATAAGAGATTTAAGGTCTTGGGGGAATTCTTCAACCAGACCCTTGGGCCTTGTTGAGAAATACCCAAGTTGGCCATATAATCTGCCACCTTATTGCCTTCTTGAAAAATATGCTAAACTTTGAACTCCTCTCTTGATTTCAAAATTCTAAACACCTTTGCTAGAATATTTGAAATGCTCTAGTGAGGCTTGCTAATAGAATTGACAATATTTACTAGATTTAAGAAGTCCCCTTCTACAATGATTTTTTGATATTTAAGTGTATCTACCAATAGTAGCCCTTGAAAGAGACCCTTGGCTTGAACAAAGTGAGAGGTTTGGATAGAAATATTCTTTGTGTAGCACCAATCAAATCACCCTTAGAATTTCAAATTACTCCACCAGCAGTCACAGGGCCCAAATTTCCTTTCGAGGCACCATCAAAATTCAATTTGACCCAGTCCTCAGGAGGAGGGCACCATGAGGTGGTTGAGTGCACTAAGGCATCATGCGGTTTAGACGACTTGCAAGAAGCTGGAAAGCCAATTTTAGCCTCCACAAGGCTTTCATCCAAAGGACCCGCTTTGAGATCCAGAAAACAATGAGACACATTCTCCAGAGCAGCTCCAAGAGCTCTAGAAGAAACTCGATCTGGATCATGCCTTGAATTCTTGAAAGCTCTCTGATTGCATTCCCACCAGATGCTCCAAAACAAATGTGGGAGCAAGAAAGACCAAAGTTTTTCCAATCGAGGGGACTTGAAAGGAGAAGTCCACTGCAGGCACATATCAGAGATAGTGTTTGGCAAAACCCAACTAACATCTAGAGTGGACAACACTTGAGAAACTACTAAAACCGAGAAGGGGCACTAGAAAATAAATATGCTGATAAGTTTCCTCTAACGCTTCACACAGGTAGCATCTATTGATCAGAGTCATCCCTGCCTTGCGAAGATTTTTTAATGTTAAATATTTATTATAAATAGCCAACCAATAACAAATATTTACTTTCGCAGTCAAGTTTTTAAGCCAAACTTTTTCGGATAAAAACCAGCATATAGAGTCTAAGACGATTATAAATGGTCCCCCAAGCTAATGCTTCCTCTTTGTTTTCAAATACTCTTTATGGAATTTATTTCCAACACCTCCTGTTCCCTTCCCACTCAATGAAATCTTCAACTTTGGACCAACCCAGTCTACGGGTAAGAGCAACAACAAGGGCTAGAGCTATATTGAGGATAAGCGGGCTATCAAGAAGCCAGGTGTCCTCCCAAAAATTAATGATAGAGCCATTTTCCACCACCCACCTTGCACCGAGGAGCAACTTCGTTATGAGTTTTCTCAAGCTCTGCCAGAACACTAAACCTTCCTGGGTAACGTTCTCAGCTAGCAAATTTTCATTATGCGAAAGATACTTCTCTTTTATGATCTTGATCCAATCAGGCCCCTGATTCCTAAGCACATTCTAGCCCTATTTTAGAATTAGTGCTTCATTCATTAACCTAATATTTCGTAACCCAAGACCTCCATTGTCTTTCCTTGCACAAGCTTTGATACCAAGAGATAAAATGGAACTTTTTGTGGTCTTGAGGGCCTGTCCATAAGAAAGTTTTTTGAATTTTTTGAATTTAGATAGGAATTTTACGAGTAATTTGAATAGAGATATAAAGTAAACCAGAATACTTTGCAACACCATCTTGAGGGCCTGTCCATAAGAATTTTTTTTGAATTTTTTCCAATTTAGATAGGACTTTTACGAGCAATTTGAACAAAGACATAAAGTAAACTAGAATACTTTGCAACATCGTCTTCACCAGCAAAATTTTCCTAGCCTAACTTAAGAGAGTGCCTTTCCAGCTAGCCAAGCGACACTGCAATATTTCTACCACTGGGTCCCAAAGATTATTTTTCATACGACCAATGAACAAAGGCAAACCCAAGTAGGAGTTAGGGAGGGAAGCTATCTTGCATCCAAGAATATCAACAATTTTCTTCTACCGGTGCTCTGAGGTGTTCAAGAAAAATAAAAGGCTCTTCAATTATTTAATTTTTTGCCCAGTTGCCCTTTCATAAGCAGATAATATGGCTTTCATCTCTTGAGCATGCTCCACTAAAGCAAGAAGAGAAAGGAAGGTATTGTTTGCAAAATGATGGTGGTACAATGAATCAATCGCTAGAGCAGGATTAATGCCTTTGATAATAGGGTTGTGGATAAAAGTTATTTCCAATGCTTTAGCCATAAGGATAAACAAATATGGGGATATCGGGTCACCTTGTCTCAAACCCCTAAGGTTAAAAAAAATACAGTCGGACCATCATTAATGAGAACATAAAATCTAGCTAAAGTGATTCATGTTTTGATGAGCTCAATCCAACAGTGGCTAAAACCAAATTTGACAAGCACTGCAAACTGAAAACCCTACGAAATATGATCATAAGCCTTATTCATATCTAATTTTAAAAACATACATGCTCTACTGCTCTTTTGAGTGGAATACAATATTTCACGAATTGTGATAACGCCATTCAGGATCTGCCTTCCCGAAACAAAACAAGATTGAGATTTATCAATTAACTTGGGCATAAACTGCTTCAAGTGGTTAGTTACTGATTTGGACAAGATTTTATAAAGTGTATTGCAAAGACTGATTGGCCTAAAGTCTTTGAAGCTAATAACCTTGGCAAACTTTAGGATTAAGGCCAAAAAATAGCATTTACTCCATAGGGAAGAGATTTAGAGCATTGGGCATATCTGACATCCTCACAAACATCACCCCCCACTATGTGCCAAAATCGTTGAAAAGACAATGGAGGAAAGTCGTATAATATGGTTCTTATTTTGAATTTTTTAAAGAAGAAATAGAAGTAATGAGTTTTTGAACTTGTTTATCATTATTTATTATTATTTTTACTAAATATTTTGAAGATCTTAAATCACGTAAAAAAACTAATAAAACCTATTAACATCTCCTAATATACTAAAAACTCCTTGACATTAAATTAAAAACATATTTTTTTTAATAGATCTAACTAATATATATAAACAAGTTTTTAAGGTAATTAAACCATTTCCAATTAATAATAAAATGATTGAAAAGCTGGCATAAATTTTAAGTTATATTTAAAATTCAAAAACATTGTGTGTTGTGTATTATAAAGGATATAACTAATTAATGGAGGGGACTCTTTAAAATATTTTGTGATATAGCAGATGCCACCCACATATACAACAACAAATTGTATTATAATACGTACACAAGTACTAGTCTAAGAGTGATATGGTAAGGTATAATGAATTTTGTTAATGAACATTCCCGATATGTATCATTGAGGATGGCTACGACAAAATAATCTTCAAATGGAAATAATTCAAAACAAAAGGAATATCATACATATTAAAGAGTCAAAATATTGTAATAACAAAGAATTACTTAGACTAGTAGAAGTAAATCTAGTTGGAACACTATCATTCATACTTACAACCCCAAGGAAAAGTCTTCTTCACTAATTATAAACTTGGGAAAGGAAGTGTTGCCCTCATTTTATCTCCTTTTTCTTTGGGTGTGGTTGACTCTAGATATGATCCAATTGATAGATGTGTTTGATTCACCTTTCTACATGACACAAAGTCTTTGGGAAATACTCGATTTACATCACAAATGAAGAGAGTAAGCCCATTGCATTATCAGATTGATGGCTAACTCTCTCCCACAAACAAATTGGATTCTTATTGGTAACTTTAACATAATTAAAATTTTCAAGACCAAAATTGGCATGGTAGATGCCCTCTTTATATTGAGGAGTTTGGTAGTTCGTTATTTTTCAAGATAACATTGGGAGTACTTGACCCCTTATTTAACCAAAACCGACTAATCTCTCTACATGGTATACTTTTCAAGATAACAATTGAGCTAGTTAGGATCATTAGGCTAGTAGATTGAACAAGGTATACTTAAGAAAATACTCAATATGAAATATATTTCACTATCATTTAGCCTCTATCATCCCTTATGCATCACTTTAAAATCACCTCCCAGTTGCATTTAGCCTATAGTATACTCTCCCCTTCACACAAAATTGCCCTTTAAATTGAACGTATCCCACATAGAATTAGAATAAGCATTAACTTGATATAAAATTTTTGGGAATCTTACCCAAAACCCTCTAGACAAATAGGCTAGATAATGTGATGGGAGGTCACCATTAACTATTTTTTTGCAACATTGAGGAACTATGGGTATTCAACAACATGCCAACAAAGAGTACTATAGTCAAAACCACAAAAGAATGTCACCAACCTTAGACAAATCCATACTCAATATCTTGGTTATCATTGTTATATTTTCTTAATGCAAGTTGAGAATACCTTAAGAAAATTTAAAGTCTACAAGGTTAATGGGCCAAAATCTATGCTAGATTGAACTGGATGGAGAATGGTGATGAAGGCATCAAGTGTTTTTATAGTTATCTTAGACATAAGCACCATGCTAAAAATATCTGTAAGTTGCACTTAGAAAATGGATCAATCTTGTTAGAAACTCACCCTATTATGAAAGCATTCTCTAAATATTATGACATCCTATGCATTTAAGAAGATAGAGATGATCAATTCCAACTAGGTATATTCAAGAATGCATTCTAAAACTTATTCCTCTTTATTTTTCTAAGTCATTAGAAAAAATATCTTTGTTCAAAGAGCTTAACTAATACCTATGGGAAATGAAGAGGGATAAGGTACTGGGCATAGATAGTCTTCCAATTTTACCATAAAATGTGGTTAGTTTTAAGCAATAATTCTAACAAGATATATAAGGTTGTTATAGAGAATGACTCTCTTGGCACCTCAATCAATCAAGGATTGATTAACTTGATGTCTTAAAATTCTAAAAAAGAAAGCATCTCTGGGTGGAGACCAATTACGTTGTTTAATGTCTCATAGAAGTCATTGTGAAAGACCTAGGTATGTGATTTAGACTAGTTGTCTAACAAATGGTTAATTCTAAACAAACTAGGTTTATAAGAGGAAGATATTTGACCTCATGTTGGCATGGAAAGCTTCTCAATGGGAGCAAGAGACAAGGAAAAATATTTTGTTGGTAAAGATATATTTTGATAAATTATATGATAGGATATGCTAGGATTTCATCCTTAAGGTATTCAACTAGTTGAGATTTGGTAAGAGGTTTTGCCACCATATCTCATCTTCTTTCCCTAATGCTTTGACATGAATTCAAGTCAATTGTATATTGTCTAACAACTATAATCTACATAGGTATATTTGAAAATATTTCCCCATAGTGGTCTTCATATATGTGGTCATAGTAGATGTGCTAGGGCATTTATTTAAGAGATCTTAGGCTAATGGCCTACTCATAGGCATCAAACTTTTAAATGAACATTTGTTATCAATTACCACTTTTTAGATAATTATATACTCTTTATATGGAATTGTAAGGAGGCCCTAAAATCAACTGAGGAAGTATTATAACTATATTGTTATGTATTTAGATCTAAGATTAATGATATAAAAATAGAAATATCTTTATATTCATCTAACCCATGTTAAGAAATTATTCCTATAGCCTGGAAGATGATCTTGCATAGGTAGATTGTAAAGTACCCAGGGATTACTTTTGGTATCAATATATCCTCAAGAAATATATGATATTGGTTTATAGTTAGGTTTCAAAATAAATTCTCAAGATAGACAACTAAATTCCTCTCTTTGGCTAGTAAAATATAGATTTCAAAGTCCTATTAGCTTCTCATGTGTACCTTCAACTTGATTGGGTTCAAAGAATACATATCATAGGCTTACACAAGTCATTCATTAATACCTTTGGTCCAAGTGGTATGATAGTCATAGGATGATGACTATATATTGGAAATAACGTATAGTTTTCAAGGCAAAAGGGGGGTTTGTAATTATGGACCCATTAACACAAAGCAAGTCCTTAAAAACTTGGAAGAAATTAGTTTATCATAGAATAAAGTAGATTACTTACAAGAGTAAATAAGAGAGCGTTGTTTTGGAATATAAAGCATTAAGCATTTTTAAATTAGGGGTTTAATACCCCCATAGAAAACTAGTCAAAATGGAGGGGAATTTGTGCCCTTGCTAAAATGGAAACATGACTCTCTAGGAGTAGGTCTTAGTATAGTTAGATATTGTGTTTTGTGGCATATAGTGATCTTAGCTGATGAAAAACCTTTTGCCCTTCAACTTGATTTTAAAACCTTGATTTTTTTTAAAGTGTGTCATTAATATTTTTAGATCTATAGGATCATTTTTCCTATAAATTGTTATCCTAGAGAATTGCTCTTTGGTCTCCTAGCCCATTTAAAGTATGTGTTTGAAAAATATGATCTTATTCCCTATGAAGTGATTCTCAAATTAAGAACATCTATGGATGACATACAAAGAATTGATGGTGGCTAAATAGTGTATTTTTTAAAAACTACAACTCCCTCATTCCCCATCCTTGTCTTCTCTCTCCCTTTCCCCTTGCACCAAGACTCGATGTTAATTGACAAATGTTATTTTTTGAATGGAAATAGACTCACCTTATAACCCATATATGGAAAACTAGAGTTGAAGTAAAGTATCAAGTTCTTATCTAATGACTCTTACATTTTGCTCTTGCTCCTATTATAGGTTATGTGGTTGATTGTTGTTTTTGGTCTACTCCTAAAACAATTTGCCACTTATATTTGTATTGTAGATTTGCTCAAAATTTTTGGTCCCTCATTAGTTCAATTTTCCCTAGTCTTTAGATTTCTTGGAAAATTGCATTGTTAGGTTTCATTAGTCTAGTCTTTGAAAGCCCTTTGTGGGAGCCTTGTAGATTGATCACCATTAAACATATTTTGAAGCAAAGGTGTCTAGACATGCTTACAAGTTTAACACCTCCTTAGAGGGTTTTCATTGAATTTAAGTTTTGATTCGATTTTGTGTCTAATATTCATGCAAATATCTATGGAGTGGCTATTAGTATGGACATAGTGGTGAATAACTTAGAGTACATTCATAATTAGGTCCACCATCATGTGCATGATTAGGATTATCTAAATTTTAGTTTGGCCTAGCTATCAACCACTACTTCCAAAATCTAAGATGAAGTGAATCAAGAGACAATGAGCTCTATATTTCTATCGTAAATATATAGTCATCCATAGATTGTGTGGATCATATGATGTCCATGATAATAGATCTCAACAATAATTATAGATAATTTGCTCATAACTTGTTGACACGGTGTAATGCTACCATTGCATCAAAGGCTCAATGAAGGCATGTGTTGTGGAGGTTAGAGGTTTGACAAATGGGGTTAAGGATCCCATACCAACTGTTTACCCCCATGAGCCAAGAGATTTAACAAATAGACCATAATCGACCACAAGACAAGTAATTAATGGTGAAGACACATGCTACAAATATCAAAGGTCAATGTGATTGCCCACAACAACATAACCCCTTTAAAAAGATGAACATTTTAATTCATAATTTTTATTTAAAACATGTAATAACTATCATTAAATTTATTTTGTTATAATTATATTACTCAAAAACTTGTTTTATTATTTTTATCAATAAATAAATTAAAATTTAATAAATTTATATTTATAATTAAAAAATATATTTTAATTAGTAATCAAATGATCATATTTAACGTTGAAAAATAATAATTAAATATAATTATGATTGAAGACTAATGAACGGTTACAACCTCTAGTCACTTAGTCACTTAAAATGACAATAAACCAATGATAATCGATACATGTGATGAAAGGTTGTGTTGTGAAGTCTAGAGAGACCATTCAAATACAAACTTCCATACATATAGGCTTTGTTATTTTAAAAGTGGAGATGTAAATAATCCCTCAAACTATCGAACTATCATGACCAACCCTCTCTTTGCAGAGTTGTTTGGGAGTATGATAGAGCATAGGATCAACATATGGGCAGAATAAAAGGGAAAGAGAGCAAAGGGGCAAGCAGGTTTTAGGCCCAAGCACTCAACTATTGATCACTGTATCACGCTCAAACACATAGTGGAAAAAATATGGGACAAAAAAGAGGAGGCTTTTTGTTGTTTTGTAGACTTCAAAAAGGCATTTGACATAGTGCCAAGGAAAAAATTATGGAGCAGAATGGAAGAGCTAGAGGTTCCAATTCACTACAGGGCAACAATTCACAGATTATATGAGCATGTAAAGGCTAGAATCAGAACACAGGAAGGGTTATCTGAATGTTTTGGTAGTGACATAGGTGTCAAACAAGGTTGCCCTCTATCTTCGACCTTATTTGGGTTGTACATTGACAAGTTAGAAGAATGGATAAACAAATTTGGGGGAGAGGGTGTGCATTTAGCCAAATATGTGGTAAAACTCCTCATGTATGTAGATGATGTAATTCTTGTGGCCAAAACAGCCAAAGATCTAGAATATCACCTTCAAGCTCTAGAACTCTTTTGTAAAGAAGTTGGGATGCAGGTGAACAAGAGCAAAACAAAAATTATGATTTTTTTAGTAAAAAAGAAGAAGCAACAACTCAAATTTTAGTTTGCAGGAGAACCGCTTGATGTAGTAGTAGAATACAAATACTTGGGCATAGACTTTCATGACAAACTTAATTGGAATACATGTAGGATGAAAATAACTCAAAGTGGTTGGAGAGCACTATATGCACTTCAAAAAAAGTGTAGGAATGCCGAGTTGTGGGACTGGAAGACCACCAAGGTCTTATTTGGCCTACTTGTTACACCGGTTCTGTTGTATGGTTGCGAGGTGTGGGCTAGTGGCACAACAAATGCAAAATGGAGGCAAATAGAAAGGATTCAAAAATATCTAATCACAAACTTTCTCAAAATTAAGGCCACAACCCCTTATGAAATTATTCTAGCTGAAACTGGAATGTTCTTTTTAGAAGCAATTGCTATGACCAAGTTGTTATGTTACTTGAAAAAAATAGAAAACATGACAAATGATAGATGGCCTAGGGCAGCTAGGGACGAAGAGTTGCATAGGCGAAAGAATACATGGATGAAACAAAATCAGAAATGGATGAAACGTTGGGAAATCAACATAAATGAATGCCCAAATGTCAACAAAGATAAAAAAATTATGTGAATGAAAAGTTTAGAAGTGAAATGTGGAAAAATGCAAGCAAGAAAAAACAATATTATATTGCAAATTTTAACCCAACGTATGACCACAAGGAAAAAGTGTATATAGGCGCTGAAATCAAGTGGAAGGAAAAAATACTCATTGCTCAAATAAGGACTAGCTCTCATAGTCTTAGATGTGAAACAGGGAGATTGACAACGCCCAAAGAACAATGGGAAGAAAGGATATGTACTCTATGCAGCACAGGGGCAATAGAGACAAAGGAACACTTCATCTAAAAATGCCCGAGTTTTTCAGATATCCGTGACAAATACAAAGAAACACTTGGGAACGAGTTTATGGCAGATTTATTTAAAGACAGGAAAATAAAAAAAGTTGGGGAATTGCTAACACAAATCAGCAGGAGAAGGATCAACCTTCTCAAAGATATTAAAGATCATTTGATATGATTTGAGTAATTGTACTTCCATATTTGAGGTCCCATAGATCATATTTAGGTCTCGCGGACGTAATTAAAATCTTTCATTTTCATTTCACAATGAGCCATTCGTTATAGCAATTTTGCACGTGGAAATCCACGCTTGCAACGTCATGCATTTCTCCTTTACGGGTTTCTAGTGAGCTTTAGAAACATGCTACTCTTCATATTCATTTAAAATGTGCTCCGTAATCCATAGAGTTGATTGGTTTGCTCTTTACAGTTTATTTCTATGTTTTATGATTAGTGAATTTTACTTAGTTTTAAACGTCATGACTGCAGTCTCTTTCTTCTTATATTAATCACTCGTAATGATTTGGTTTCCTCTTAAATGAAATTTACTGCCTTCAAAGCAACTTGTAATCAAATGATTGAAAAGCATGGCATAAATTTAAGATAATAATTAAAATTAAAGAACACTATGTATTGTGTATCAAAAAGGATATAACTATGCAATGGAGAGGGTTGTCTTTAGATTGAAATGTAACAGATGCCAACCACATCCACAACAGGATTAGTCTAAGAGCGATGTGGTTGGTGTAAGGAATGTAAGGAATTTTGTTGATGAATATTCCCTATATGTATCATTTGTGACCGTAGTTTGAGGATGGCTGCAACTGAACTTAAAATTTCTTTGATTTTGTCTAGGAATAAGATCTAATGTACAGTGGCATCAAATTGAATGACTAGCATCGAACAGTTTTGTACTTTCCTTCATAAATGTTTTTTTTTTTTTTGGTAAGTAGTGTTTGTATTTACAATGGGTTTTAACAAGGATCCCAAAACCTGATTACATAAGCAATGGGCCTAGGGCATCAATCCCTTGAAACTGAACACCAAAACAGAAATCCCGCCTAGCGGTAACAGTAAGCATGAAACAATCCCTCTCAGCGGGAAACAAACAAATAAGAAAGAAAGTAGTTTTGGAGATCCCGCCCAACGGGGAGTAGCCAAAAACCACCATCGAGAAGATCCCGCCCAGCAGGAAGCAAAGAAAAACCGTTACAATAAAATCCCGCCTCGTGGGAAGCAGTCAAAACCACCACAAACAGTCCCGCCTAGCGGGAAGCAACAGGGAAATCCCACCATCCGGGAAACCAGCAGAAAAGAAAGGATCCCGCCTCGCGGGAAAATCGGCGGATTTGGCGGATCCCGGCCTGTGGAGAAACCAGCGCCCACTGGGAAAACATTTCGTTCAGCGAGAGCCATCCTGCAGGAAGCCGACAGCCAGCACAGAGAGGATCCAACCCATCAGGAAGTGACCAGAGAGTTGCACCACAAGGAACCCACCCCGGGAAAATAGAAGAGGATCCCAGCAGCAGGGACCAAGAATCCCGTCCAAGCACAGAGCCTACCGAGGATTCACAAGAAAAAATGGGGAAGCTGTCCAAACCCTAAACCGTCACCTCCATCGCACCGAGAAACGTAGGGGACCAGATCCACGCGAATAACCTACAAAAAACCCCAGGGGGAAGCCTGAGGGAAAAAGGGAAGGGATCCCCAACCAAACAGGGATCCCTAGGAAGCACCAGTCCAAAAAAACAACCAAGGAAACCCTAGCCGACTGGGAGGGGTGCAGATAGTGGAGAAGGATCTCCCCCGGGAGATCATCTGCAAACAACCACTCCCCGGGAGGGATGACCTGGGTTGAGCCAGGGACTGGGCAGGAACCAGGAGCCATGGGAGGGGGAGCAGGGAGGGACCAGAGCCCTCCCATCTCTACTTTCTTCCCTCCATAAATGTTTTTTTTTTAATACAAAAACTAGTTTATGATATTAGTGAGATTATAGGTTATATGAACCAATTTTTCCAGAGGATATTGTTTATTTAATAGATGGTTATCCAATCATATTAAAGTTACATCAGCATGGTGTAAATGTCCTATAACATGCAAGATTTAGATTTGAACTTTAAACCTCTATTCATAGTTTCAAAACCTCTACTATTAAACTATTTACATATTATATGCTTGTATTGTGTAGATATGAACCCTATAAATGACCCTTTGGTTGAAAAATAAGTGATACTTGTATTTTTGTTTGAGAAAAAAGGGTTGTACTGAGGTCTCCCACCCTTAACAATTGTTTGAGTATGTTAGAGTATTTGGTACATGATAATGTACCCCCATGGTACCTTCATGGCATATATGTAAATAATAGATTAGGGTTGAGTCATAGTTTAAAGTGTGAGTTATATTTTCTCTTATGTAAGTGTGAATGTATGCACAAGTGTCATGTAAAGTTGTAATGTGTAGGAAATACACAAGTGTCATGTGAGTTAGTGTGCAAGTGTAAGTTGAGTCTATGTGCACAACTGTCTTATATGTAAGAGTGCAAATGTGTAAAGTAAATATGTGCACAAGTTTTTTAGATTAGAGTGTGAAAAAAAGTGTAAGAGTCATGTATAGGTATGCATACATTAAAGAGTCAAGTGTTCATCAAGTATGCAAGTGTCAAGTAGACAAGCCAAGAGTCATGAGACTTGGCATATGGAAAGAAATAGTCAAGTATCCAAAGAGTCACACTATTATGGCTATATTATGGAGGTAATACTCCATAATTGAGATTTACTCAAAAATATTGACATATACTGACATATACAATCACACAAAGTCACGATCATTACTAATATATACTTTTGTAATAAAAAGAGGAGTAATAAAGAGTGCATATGTTTTGAGCAATTAATATTGTAAGTTGTTCTTCATGCATAGTACATGAATGATTAAGGCTATTTACATTCATATTGCTACTTATTATTGAATGTTATTTGATTTATTATAAGCCTTATTTTACATATTAATTTTCTCATATTATTCTACTCTTATCATTATCTTGACCTTATTATATTGTGGTTATATTATATTCATTCCTGTGATATTTATGGTAGTATTAAGGCTTAAAAACCCATAAATGGTATCTAAGCTACTACCAAACTCTGTCCAAATTTACAAGATTTTATTTTAGCCACTATTAAAAAATTAATTATATCCAGTTTGATAAAGTTGATTAGGAGTCTCCACTTTGAATATAGTGAGACTTAGACTCTATATTTGAAGTTCATATTGAGTCGAATAGGCTAGGGTCTTTCCACAATTGAAGGTGAATATTAGGACTCAACTGTATTGATTGAAAGTTGAATCAACTTTGAGATAGTTGATTATTTAGAGCCATTGCCAACCCTTGACATTGATAAAGTATTCAGGGATATAGATATCCTTTGATATATTGAGATTCAGGGACTTAGCTATCCCTTAACATTGATTCTAGTAGAAATATTGAGATTTCGGGACATAGATATCCCTTGACATTAATTATTTCCAACTTAGAAGAAAGCTGAAGATTTAGGGACATTCAACATCATTTTGACATTGATTATTACCAACTCAAAATAAATTTGAATATTTAGGGACATTCAACGTCACCTTGACATTGATAGAAGATCCAAGCACATTCAAACTTCACCTTAACATTAATAGAGAATTCAAGGGCATTCAAAGTCACCTTGAAAGAGAATTTAGGGACATCCAAAGTCACCTTGATAGAGAATTTTGGGATATCCAAAGTCACTTTGACAATATAGAGAAAATATTTTAGAAGAGAATTGTAGCAAAGAAAATAGTAGAAGTGTGAGAAGCTTCCTACAATAGATAGAGAAGAGTTTCAGATTCTAAGTGCAAATAAAAGAAAGCATACTGAAGAGAAAAAAGATAGCAGTGGATTGAGAAGCATTTAGATCTTCCTAAGAGATAAAGAAAATAGTACAAAATGAAATAAGATTGATATTGAAGAAGGATAAAGAAGCATCTAGCTTAATTTATATAGCTTTAAGCATTGAATTAGAATCTATAATAGATAAGAGCTGCAAGGTATTAAGAAGATTCGAGTCGTAAACATATTGACCTTGACATATGCTCAAAGAAGCCATTACAAAAAGAAGATAAAACAGGTATTCAAGTCATATAGACCTTGGCATTGGTCCAAAAGGACATTATAGGAAGAAAGTACAAAAGAAGGAAATTATACAAAAAGCAATAGAAACCCTTTATAGTGCAAAAAAAAGGCTTGAATATAAAATAAATTGAGTTTATTAAATTTTATGAAAAGAGGCCATAAGAAAGGATAGAGGAAAGCAAGCAGTAATTATAAAAGGAATTGAGGCTCATACATTAAAAATAAAATAGAGTTACATTTGGTACAAATAAAATGTCTAAGACACAACAAAGATAGTATAGAAGGAAAATAGTCTCATATAGAGTGAAGAAAAGGCTCAAGACATATATATAGTGATCATAAAGATAAAAGAGGCTTGCATGTGAAAATAAGTTAGAGGTAAAATATTCAATTTTTTTAAAGGTATATGCTACAAGAAAGAGGTGACTCATGTTAAAAGATCAAGGCATCCCATGATAATAGAATCATGCAAAAAAATATTGAGATTCAGGGACATTCAACGTCACCTTGAAATTGATAGAATATCCGAGGACATTCAAACATCACCTTGACATTAATAGAGAATTCAAGGACATTCAAAGTTGCATTGACATAAAATATAGGGACATATACAAAGTCACTTTGACAGAGAATTCAAGGACATCCAAAGTCACCTTGACAATATAGAGGAAATATTTTAGAAGAGAGTTGTAGCAGAGAAAGTAGTAGAAGTGTGATATGCTTCCTACAACATATAGAGAAGAGTTTTAGCTTCTAAGTGTAGAGAAAAGAAAGCATATTTAAGAGAAGAAAGATAACAATGGATTGATAAGCATTTAGATCTTCCTAAGAGATAAATAAAGTAGCACAGAAAGAAAGAATATTGATATTGAAGAAGGATAAATAAGCATCTAGCTTACTTTATATAGCTTCAAGCATTGGATTAGAATCTATAGTAGATAGGAGCTGCAAGATATTAAGAAGATTCAATTCATAAATATATTAACCTTGACATAGGCTCAAAGAAGCCATTATAAAAAGAAGATAAGAAATATATTCATGTCATCTAGACCTTGACATTGGTCCAAAAGGATATTATAGAAAGAAAGTATAAAATAAGGAAAATGATTCAGGTCACATAGACCTTGACATTGGCAAAATAGGCCCTTATACAAAAAATGATAGAAGCCCTTTATAGTGCAAAAAAGAGGCTTGAATATAGAAGAAGTTGAGTTTCTTGAATAATAAGAAAAGAGGCCATAAGAAAGGATAGAGGAAAGTAAGTGGTCATTATAAAATAAATCGAGGCTCATACAATAAAAAGGAAAGAGAGAGTATAAATAAAAGGCTTGAGACATATAAAAAAGCCAACATAGAAGGAATAAAGTCTCATATAGAGTGAAGAAAAGGCTCAAGACATATATAGTGAACATAAAGATAAAAGAGTTATGCATATGAACACAAGTCAGAGGTAAAAGATTCAATTTTTTTTTTAAAGTATATGCTACAAGAATGAGGTGACTTATGTTAAAAGATCAAGGCAATCCATGATAATAGAAGCATGTGACTCATGTAGAAGGAATACATGAAGATTTATTGTTAAGCACCAAATAACATCGAGAGCCATTTGACCTACAATGTAATACAAATATGAAAGGTTAGAACCAGCATAATATTAATAGTAGAAAGATGTATAAAGCAGATCTAACAAAGGAAATAATTGACTAAAGAATTCATAGAGTATAAGCAATTACCATAGGATTCGAAAGCACAACATTGAAGCAATGAAACAGTGCAATTCAGGTAGTATTCAAATTTACATTTGGAGCTACAATAAGCATTGAGTTGAAAGCCAAGCAGTCTAAGCACCAAGCAAATCAACATTAGAACACAATATTGAAAGTTGAGTGGTCCAAGCAAATCATTGTTGGAAGACGAATCAATGCTAATTTTGGAAAGTTTCCAAAAAAAGGAAGGTCAAACAAAAGTAATTCCTAAGCATTACAAATTTTTTTATTAAGGATAAGAACCAAACTCAACAGTATAACATTTTTATATTTATTTGGAATCCAAAGACATAGAAGGTATCAGACTAGCTTCCACACTGGAACCGGTATCTTTTCAATATTTTATGGATGATACTCTAATTTCGACTAGATCATATCTCCCACAAGCAAGACATTAAGATGATTTTTCATTTCTATGAGTGTGCAGTAGGCCAAAAGGTAAATTTGAATAAAAGCAAGATTTTTTTCCTAAATACCTCTAGAGCTCTCCAACTGCAGATAGCAAGAATATTCAACTGTGGCATGATTTTCTATCAACCTATCTAGGGATGCCTTTATTCTATGGGAGTATGAAGGAAGCCTTGTGGGATCTGGTTATTGAATGTGTTACAAAGAAAACTATCTTCCTAGAAATTCTCTCTTCTTAGTCAAGCCGAAAAGTCCTAGTTTATGAAATTCTACCTTCAAAGTATACCTATTTACTTCATATCAATTTTTAAAATGACAGTATCAATCTAGAAAAAATTTGAACAGATCCAAAGGATTTTTCTGTGTTTTGGGGTTGAGGAAAAGAAGAGGATATCTTTACTTGCTTGGAACAAAGTCAGTACCTCTAAACAACATGGGGGATTGGGATTAAGAACTCTTCCTAAAATGAATAAATATCTAATGGGAAATTTGGGTTGGCAGTTGATGAAGGAAGAAGATACTCCCTAGGTAAAAATTGTAAAATCTAAGTATTTACATAATTCCTCCTTTCTGTAAAACCTCAACCCCCCTAAGGGGTCCAGTTTTTGGAATAGCCTTCAATAGGTAGGACCTCTGATCTAGCAGGGCTGTAGATGGAAAATTGGAGATGGTGCTAATGTGATATTTTTGTAGGATACTTGGATATTTAACTCTCCCCTTTGTGATATCCCAAGATTTGCAAAATTAAGAACAATCCTGACTCCTATTTATAAACTATTGGTTCAGGATTATATTGTGGAATAAAATGACATCAAGAAGTGGAAGCAATTTTATGCTGATAACATCAATGAGGACTTGCGTCCACATCTAGAAAGTCTTAATAGATGCCTCAATACCTACATCCTCAACCATTGGCAACCAAATGATATATTTATTTGGATGAAAACGAAGAGTGGAGATTGTAATGTGAAGTTTGGTTATAACTTGTTTGAAGGTGTAGGGATAATGTGACCCCATGTAAAGGTTTGGGACAAATATCTCATCCTTAAGATTATTATTTTCTAGTGGTTGTTTATGCATAGTAAAATTATGACCTAGGATAATATGAAAAATGTGTTTTCTCCTTACCAAATAGATGTGTTTTGTGTGAAAAAAGAGGAGGAAAGCATTGATCATCTACTTCTTAAGTGCTCCTTTACCAAAAAATTATTTGATCAACTCTATAGTGAATTCCAAGCTCAATAGGTTTTCCCTAGAACTATCTCAGATTTGAACTTGCAATGGGAGCCTCCTTTTAAAGGTAGAAGAATCATGAAGTTGTGGCTTCTAAGCCTTCCACATATCTGGTGGAGAGTTTGGAATGAAAGAAACCACAAAATCTTTGAGGACTTGAATATGGATTAGAAAATGGTTTGGAACCGAGCAAGAAGTCTCTTTATGGATAATTTTAACACTATCCACTTCAAGGAGGGATGGAAATTAGAGCAGGAAAGGTGGATATTGGAATGTTGGGAAGTTAGAGAGAAATTACCAATATCTCGAGTTCATACCAGAACTCATGCAAAATGGATATCACCATCGGTTGGATGGGTCAAATTAAATTTTGATGGACCTCAAAAGGTAATCTCGGGCTGGCAGGAGCTGGAGGGGTGATCTAGAATCATTTGGTCAAGGTAATAAAAGCCTTTGTTGAACCACTGGGTGAACAAACAAGTTATTTTACTGGAGCAAGATCAACTTATGTAGGAATTTATTTGGCTATCAATTGCAATCTAGATAAGCTCATAGTTGAAGGAGACACAAACTATTGTGACTATTTTAAAGGGAGAAAAAAAAACCACATAGACTATTGATTTAATGATGGTGGAAGATCGAGCACTTTTGGATAGAATCGAGAATGTGTCTATCAATCATATTTATAGAGAATACAACAGGGTAGCATATGGTATTTCTAACGAAGGAGTTATGACAGATGCTAGAAAGGAATGGGAGAATGATATCCTATGCACATAAATAATTTAGTTGACAATGATAATGCCACAAGAATTGACAATGAGGATCAGTAGGAAGAGGCTATTAGGAAAGCATAGAGTATAATATATTTAGATATGTAAGGTGTATGCTGATTTTCTAGGTTTGGATGTTGTTAGTGAAGTGTGTTTATTGTTACATGGTTGGCATAGACTTTATGCCAATAGGAAATCCTTCTTGGTAAAATGGACAGTGATTGACCATATCTATTGATGTAAAAGGTTAGCATTCCTTTCAAAAATGCATTTTTCCAACTTAACAAAAAAAAAAAATTGGAATCCAAAGATAGATGACAATGCCAACAAGGAGGAATGAGTTATGATCACCTACCTGAGTAACTTTTCTAATAAAGACACATCATAGCAAGTGAAACAATTGTTCTTCTCATACATGCGTATATGTGGAAGAAGATAAACAACACTTGAAAAGCTTGTAAGAAGGATAGACTGTGTTTGGAGCAAACATGAAGGTCACACAAAGCAGAGCAGAAAAATCAAGATGTACGTGCAACATCAGAGGTTCATTGTATTATTAGGGTTTTTTAAGTAATTAGAAATTTAAAGTATATAGTAAGAGACATAAGGTTTATTTAAGTTTATTTAAGCACTTATATTTGGAGTGATAAGGTTAATATATTAAAGTTATTTAAAGTTGGATTTAATAGTTTGTAAGATTAGGAGTAATAAGGATTTGTTTGAAAGTTTATTAAACAATTTGGAGTGATAAGGTATATCACTAGTTTATTTTTCAAAGTTTTAAAATTTGAAGTTTTGAAGAATATTTAGTTTGACTTTATTTTCGAAAATTGAAAATAAAAAAATATATTGTGTTTTTTAGTTTTTGCGAATTTATTTATTTGGAAGATAAAATATTTTCAACACCAAAACTTAGGAAAAACATAAATTTACAAAAATCATTTTTAATTTTCTAGAACTAGGGATACATAAGGATTACTACTTCATAGGAATTAAAATAGAAACTTTGAACTGTTTAAAATTAAGAGTTAAAAGGTTGTCTACTTCAAAGGAGACAAAATTACAAATTATAAGAATATGGAGCCCATAATTAGAAAATAAATATTATAGGTGATTAAGTTTGGGATTAAGAATTTGATTGAAAAATCTAAAAGAAAGATAGATTTAGTTTGAAAATTAATATATAGTGAATTCATAGATGATAATTTTGAAAATTTTGAATACTATTTACATGCAAGACTTATTGAAGAAATTGATGATGGAAATGATAATATTATGATACCTCTAGATATATGTAGCATAATGTATATGGCATTAATTTCACTTAAGCTTCATAAAGATGAGAATTTGAAACAAAAAGAGTTGATTGAATCTTTTAAGAAAAAAGTGAAAGTAGATGAATCCTTCCTAGAAAAGGTATTTCATTCTTCATATAGTATTGACATTTCAAGTTCATCTAATTCAAGATTTTATTATGATGCTCTAAGAAAATGTTTATACAAAAAAAGAAAGAATCATATGATTCTAAGGACAAAGGAAAATAAAATATTCTTATGCAAGAATATAATAACAATGAGAGAGTTCAAGGAGCTTGTGATATTTAAGCTACAATGATTGAATAACATAAAGCTGAATACAAAGAAGTTGATGATGAACTCAAAGCATAAGTCAAGCAAGAAGATGAACTTGATGAAGCTCAATTATAAGGTCACATGCCTTGCAAGGTTACTTGAAGATTGAAGACAAATACGAAGACCATGATTGAAGATTAAAGTCTTAAATAAACAAATAATGTAATACATGGAGGTGTTGGAGTCTATTACATTATTTGGTACATGCTAATGTACCCCATAGTGCCTTCATGGTACATTTGTAAATAATATATTAGGATTGAGTCATAGTTTATAGTGTGAGTTATATTTCCCCTTTATATAAGTGTGAATATGTAGGAAATGCAAAGTGTCATGTAAAGTTGTAATGTGCAGGAAATACACAAGTGTCATGTGAGTTAGTGTGCAAATCAAAGTTGAGTCTATATACACGAGTGTCTTATATATAATAAGTGAAAATATGTAATGTAAATATGTGCACAAGTGTCTTATATTAGAGTATGAAAGTTATGGAAGTGTAAAATTCATGTTTAGGTGTGCATAAATTATAGAGTCAAGTGTTCATCAAGTATGCGTGTCAAGTAGACAAACCAAGAGTCATGAGACTTGGAAAATGAAAAGGAATAGTCAAGTATCCAAAGAGTCACACTATTATGGATTTATTATGGAGGTAATACTCCACAATAAAGATATACTCTACATATTGACATATACCAACATATACAATCATACACAGTCATGATTATTACTATCATAGACTTTTTTAAGAGAAAGAGGAGTAATAAAGATTGCATACATTTTGAGCAATTAATATTGTAAGTTGTTCTTCATGCATAGTACATGAATGATTAAGGCTATTTACATTCATATTATTGCTTATTATTGAATGTTATTTGATTTATTATAAGCCTTATTTTACATATTAATTTTCTCATATTATTCTACTCTTATCATTATCTTGATCTTATTATATTGTGGTTATTTTGTATTCATTGTTGTGATATTTAACCTGTGATATTTGTGGTAATATTAAGGCTAAAAAAACCATCAACAATCACAACTCTTTTCTTTAGAGCATGAAAGTTTACAAACATATTCAATTCTTATCTCAATTAAGTTGTTCTAGTTAGATACTTACATATTTTTCATAAAAATTCAAATTTTTAATTTTCATTTTTAGGATCTTATTCAATTTTCTTTGTAAATATAATTATTCTAGAATTTAGAATCTGTCTTCTTGATATTTTTCCTCAACAACCTTCACAATACCCAAACTCCACCTCTATAATCTATGCATTGCATCTTAGTAGAGTAATATTTCCAAAACTTTGCATTATCATAATTTGTTTTACATTGTTAGTTTTCTTTCTAAAGCATAAGTGCAACCATAAGAACAATAATAATAGTTTAGTAGTATCAAAAAGTTGAAATTTCATAATTAAATATTATCAAGAAATGTATTCATAATAACTAAACTATGGGTCATTATATAATTGTAGACAGGGAAATTTGACCCATGTCAAATTCCTTCTCCCTCCTAAACATGTTTTCCTACTATTTCTCAAATTTGAAATCTTACCCTACATGTGCCAACTAAGATTGACACATTTTCCCTGATTTTTTGTGATTATGCGTCCTAGCGGTTAGGATGAGTATTCACGAAATTTATAAAATTGCTTCCCATCGAAACAACCATTTGGACTAGGATGCGTATTCACGAAATTTGGAAAATTGCTTCACACCGAAATGACCATTTGGATTCCCTTCCAAAAATGGCCAACGATCTGATTTTGATGAATACACATCATAGCGGCTAGGACGCATATTCACCAAAAAAGGCAAAACACCAAATTTGCTTGATTCGTTATGCTTTAAACTCCTAGATCTTACATACCTCAATATTATTTGGTACCTTTCAAAGACATTAAAGCATAGATTCAACATTTTAATTAGATTAGATGCTAAGTGGAGAGGAGGAGAGATTGAGAGCAATGTTATTTTTTTAATCCAAAGAGAGAGATCTAACAATTTGTGTTGCAGGTTTGATAAATTGCAATGGGTTTTTAGAATGATATGGAGGTTCCTTGCAAGGAAAAACTTGCTTCAAGTTATATCTATCACTTATACACCACCCTTTTCATTCCTACTAATTTTATCCATCATCAAAAGCACTGTAAATTCATTAGATTATCTCTTAGATCATTTCAAATTACTGTAACTTGCATTATTTTATTCATTTTCTAGATCTTACAATTTCACGTCCTATCTAGAAATGAATACACGAAGTGCGTATTCATGCCCAGGTCACAAATTCATAGATTCATAGGTTCAAGGGTAAATTTATACATTTTGATGCATAAATGATAGACACATATTCATCATAGATTATTTTTGCACTTAATACATCTTAGTTGTTCATGTATTGCATCTATATATTCAATTGATGTTTGATTTCATCTATGATTTGTTAAACCATGTTTTGAAACAAGGTTGTTTAAAAGACCTGGGGATCTGACTGTTGTGCCATCGAGAAATCTAATTAATAGTGGCTTAAGTAGATCCCAAAACCTAATGTCCAAATTTTAAGTTTTGTGTGCAAAAATCTCTTGTAGTCTTTTGAAGGTGCAAATTCGTGAGCTGGCTGATAGGACGCGTATTCACTACAGGAAACATAATCACTCTACAGGTCATGTATTCACTTTGTCGGATGCGTATTCACCTGCAACAAACATCTAGAGTAGGTAAGTGCAATGAAACTTAGTGTCTATTATGTTTTGATAGTTTTTCATCTGCTTCAATTTTGTTTTCTACATAGAATCATCTGAACAGAGAAGATTAAGGCAAAAGAAAAATATTAAAGTTAAAAGGTAAATAGTTAATTGCACTAGTTTGTGATATCTTTTATTATTTGAAAAAGGAAAAGAACAAAATCATATAGTCATTCTTATTTATTTGCATTAGTTTCATCACCTAAAAAGAAAAGAAAAGAAAAAGGCAAAAACATAAAAGTTAGTTGCATTGCTTTGTATTAATTTTACTATTTGGAAAGACAAAATAAAAAAAAAAAAGAAAAGAAAAGGAGATATACATAGTTATTCATATTTGTTTGCATTAGTCTTATTTCCTGGAAAAACAAATAAAAAGAAAACGAAAAAATATACATATGCATATGATAATATAGAATTTATCTTTTACTTTCAACATCCATAAGAATCATTGCATTGTAGTTAATTTTAAAAGGCTTCTTAGTTAAATTGTATACTTTTGCTTTCATGGAAATTTGACGTGCATATAGTTAGGCATAGTTCATTTTGGCCAAAATTTAGGCATATGCTTAAAATAACTCATTAAACTCTCCCTCACCTAGGCATGGAAACCACCACTAAAGTGTTTCCTGGTGAACCCCACCAATAATTCATCGACAAACACCAAGGAGAGCACAACTCAAGTGCTTCTCGTCTGAGGTGTAGGCACTTTATTTTTCCTCTCCCTTTTAGGCACGGATCCATCAGCTTGAAGGAAAGGGGTGCAAAAATTTTGGGTCTACATTCTTTGGTGAACCCGACATGAACCACACCATCACTTTGATTTTATTGCTTTTATTTGTTTTAAAAAAAAACTAAAAATATCATTAAAAACTTGTGTGTCTTAGATTAAGTCACATAAAAAGATAATTTTCAATTGAACCGATTCACATTTTTTATTTTTTTTACACCATTGTCCTAAAAAGAATCACATCCGACATGCTTTTTTGTAGCTTTGATTGGTCTAGACATAATGGGAACACATAGTGAAGGCTTACAAACCTTCATAAAGGGATCATACTTTCACCTGTGCCCAAAAAATTAAAACTCTAATCAAGATTTTAAAATTTGATTGGTCCAACAACCATCATAGTCATGGAAAATAGCACGCATCTCTTTGAGGTGTATCACTGCCCATGGTGAACTGGGTGAGGACTGGTAGGACTTGGGATTCATCACATCTTGGAATTCATCACCAAGCATATACATGCGGGCATCCAGGTGAAATCCTAAATTTAAAACAAGACAACTTGACCTACAACTTTCAAAACAGTTTGAAAAGAAACCTTTAGTTAGGAGAAATTTTTTGTTTTGTTTTAAGTTTTCTATCTTTTCACTTTTTACTTTGTTTTCTTCTAAGATAAATAGTAAAAAAAAAAAAAAAAAAAAAAAAAAAAAAAAAAAAATAAATATATATATATATATATATATATATATATATATATATATATATATATATATATATAATTAAATGGTGGACAATAGTGCTAGGGATTCCACACTTATAGACCTTAGGAAGGTATTCATAGAATAGGAAGTCGATATTATTTATAGAAATGACAGAGAACATTGGGGTGAGTTGTGGCATAACCTTGATCTTGTTAAAAGTAGGTCTAAAGAACTAAAAAAAATCAAGAGGATTGATATAACGAAATCCTTAGGTGTAGATTATTACTCCCCTTACTTCGAGATTAAAAGAAGTTGTGAGCATTGGTTAGCAAACAAGAGGGCTAGTGTTCATTCAATAGTATACCCTTGGGAAAGCTATTTTGAAGAATCGTTAACCGTTCACAAGTTTCTAGCATACCTAGAAGACAAGGAAGTAACCTTGGAGAAAAATAAATGATATCATAAGGCACCTAGAGTAGTACTCTTTCAAGATTTTTCCATGAACTTCAATTCCAACCCCCTACTTCTGGTACTAAAAATATTACTCTTGTTCATTTCATCCTCCTTTTGAAAAAGGATTTTGCCTTTGAAGAAGAGCATTTTATGAGCCCAAAAGACTTAGAGCCTATCAATGACATCCATAAACTATTCGAGAGGATTGAATCACCTAGCTTCATTATTTGAAGTTTTTGTAAATATTTAGTAAGAAATATTTTTAATTTAATCTAATCTAAAAATAAAATTAGGATTAGCATCGATTAAACATGCCTAAAAATTTAAGGAATGGTAAACATGTGGCAACCAACTCCAAAGAGGAGTCGGACACTAAAAATCCTAATGACCAAAATACTGAAATAGAGATAGAAGAAAACCAAGAAGAACAAGTAGCACAAGTAGAACAAAATGAAGAAGAAGAAACAATAGACCCTTTTGAGCCTAAAATGGGACCTAAAGGGGATATCCATTTTGAATCTGTAAAACATTTTTGCGAATTTTTAAGTCATAATCGACCTACTCTCACTAATGTATTTGAAATAGAATATCAACTTAAGAGGGGTGATTTTTCAATTGAAGTAGCTTTGGAAGAAGCTTTTTGACTTCACCCACAACTAGAGACATATGCGAGTGATACTTCATATAATCCTCCTCCATTACAACATGTCACCCATAATGATCATTCCTTTGGTACCACCCAAATTACACCCTCTCAAGATATTCACTCGTAAATTCAAGCATCCATAGCACCACAACACAAACCTATTTTTGTTGCCACTACAACTACTTCCACTAAAAAACAACCCCCTTCCTCCACCAATAATAATTTTCTTTCTCAATATTTCAACAACCGGTTTGCTCAAGCTTCTACATCTCAAAGAAATCAAAATGTGCATTCACAAATTCCTACTTCTTCTCAACCAACCTCTCAACAAAATACATTTCCTTATAGGTACACCAATCCTACTACTTCAAATCCTATGCACAATAGTATTACCATTTCGACCCCTTATTTGGAAGCACAAGCTACATATTACCCTCCTTATGCAAACATAGTGGCACAAAATATGCACAATGGACAACCACATCATCTTGAAGCTATAGTCAAACAATTAGCTTCATGATTGGACCACATAGATCCTTATCACCCTACATATAGTTATAAGGAAATGTGTAACCAACCATTAGATCCCATTGTTGTAGCTAAACCATATCCTAAACATTTTCCCATGCCAGTTCTTTCAATTTATAAGGGGATTGAAGATCCAATTGAACATCTTCGCATGTTTAGGACAACATGTCATGATATTTCATATGATGATATGTTGTTAAAAATATTTTTGAAAAGCTTAGGGGGTATGGCTTTGGAATGGTATTATCAGTTTCCAACACATTCCTTAAGAAACTTCGAAGAAATTGCAGAGTTATTTGTGCATCAATTTGGTGCCTACATAGAAAGGCATGTCACGATTAAAGACTTGTATAACTTAAAACAAGGAAAAGAAGAAGGTTTCATAGAATTTCTAGCCCAATGGAGAAAAATATTGGGTAAATTACATTTTTCTCTACCTCCAAGAGAGATGCTAGAAATATTCATTGGAAACCTACAAGAACAATTATCCTACGAGTTAGAAACTGCCACTATAACCTCTTTTGATCAAGCCATTGATTTAGAAAGAAGGGTAGAAGAAGCCCTTATCAAAAGGGGACAACTTAAAAATAAATATGAGGATAAATCATCCAAGAATCAATATAAAAATAAACATGTGGTAGGATATGGGGTCACAGATAATAGACCTCCTACAAATGTTAATGTTGTGGAGACTACAAAGAAGTTTGTATTAAAAGCACCTCAAAAACCTCCACTATGGAATTTCACAAAGTTGAATCAACCCTTGACAATGGTCTTGCCATAATTTTTGGAAAGAGGTTTGATAAAATTACCAGAAATATGGCAACCAGACACCTCCTAGCCTTGGTATAGACCAGATCAACATTGTGATTTCCATCAAGTTGATGGTCATCCAACCAATACTTGTAGGAGACTAAAACATTTGGTGCAAGATCTAATTGAAAATGGAAAGCTGGAAGTGGAAAGTCCTCCTCAAAATCCTAATCCTCCAACAAACACACAAAAACAATAGGCACAAAATGTTAATCAAAATTTAGACATCTTCCAAAACCCACTACCCAATCATGGTAAGGAAGCTGTGAATCAACTAGATTATAGAAATGTGCCTCATCCAACACGTTATGTGGGAATGATTAGTAACCACCTACCATCACAAATTTCACAAACTATATTTGTGCCTACCCAATCTATGGTCACAATCGAGAAGTTTCAAGAAAAAGAGTTACAATCTTCATCTCTTGAACATACAAAAAGTGAATCAGAATCAGAGATAGATATTAGTTCTCTTCATTCCAATAGTTCTAGAGGAACCATTTTAATAATGCTAACAACTCATCCCTCTTCACGACAATTACTTCCTATAGAACAAGCATCAACTACCAGACCTCACCCCATTCAATTTAATTCATCCAACCATTTGTAGGTACAATTGGAGCCATCACTAGGCAACAGGCTCAAGCTCAAGCTTCTCAACCTCAACTATCTACAACCCAACCAAATGATATGGCTCAACCACCTTTTGTCTTGAAGGTACCACATAAGGGGAATAATCTAGTTCAACCTCAATAGAAGACCCCTTTCGATATCAATGAACAACTAGCTAATACAACAGCTAGAATTTCTCTTCTTGATCTCCTTAGAACTTCACCTATTCATAGGGAAGAATTAATGAATACCCTAAGTCAAATGTTGGTACCTCAGGATATAGATCCAACTATTGTAGTTAATGTTGTAGCCTCTCACGGAATAGACTACATTGATTTTCATGATAAAGATATCCCTCCTCAGAGTATGCATAGAGATAATCCTCTATATATAATAACATTAATTGGAGATGTGTGTGTTAAAAGGGTGTTGATTGATAATGGATCATCTTTGAACATTTGTACTTATGACTTTTTCAAGAGGTTTGGATTTAGAAATGAGGATTTAAGAAGAACTGAAATGATTATTAAAGCCTTTAACGATGAGATCCAAGAAGCTTGTGGTGTGATGTCCATTCCATTACAAGTTGGTCCTAGGATTTTGGACACTTCCATTTTTGTTGTATCTTGTTTAGCATCATACAACATTCTTCTAGGATACCCTTGGATTAATGCAATGAGGGCAGTCCCCTCTACCTTACATCAATGTGTAAAATTTGAATTTAAAAATCAATTGGTCACTATTCATGGAGATCCTAGACCTTTTGAAATGTGTGCAATGATAAAACCCATTGATGTTCCATTTTGTCCAGCTCTATCATCATTAGCACCTATTTCTCCTAAGTCCTCCCTACCAACACTTGATCCACCACCTTCTTCTGACACACCTATACCTTCTAGTGCAAATGATCCTTCTACATCGTACCCTCTTACAGATGAAGTTCTACCAGATTTATCCACCATACTAGCCCCGATTGAACATGCTAATTTTGTTGTGCAAGACTCCATTATCTTATCTCAATTACCACCATCCTCACGCACAACAAGGTTACCTCGCAAAAAGGGGAATATATACCATGTTGGAAATTGTACCTTTATTTTTGTAGGATGTTCCCTAGACAAAATTAACATTAAGAAAATGAGCTTTATCTTTGATGAAAATAGTTTTTCTCAATGTTATTTCTCAAACAAATATATAAAATCCAAGAAAATTATGTGTGATATGGGGTATAAGGGTAAAGGTTTAATGTAGTCCTAAAATTTTCTTACTCCTTTCCTTTAGGTTAATTGATTTGTGCCTCAAAGAGAAATTAGAAAATGATGGGTCTACACCTCAAAGAAGAGGCACTTGAGGTTGTACCTTATTTAGTGATTATCAACGAATTGGGTTGGTTCACTAGGAAACAATTTTATGGCAATTTCTATGCCTAGGTTGGGAGTTGTTTGATGTGTTCCTTTTAGTTCACTCATGTCTACCTAGTTTTCCCAAATGCAACTAAATTTATACTATATGCAATTTTGATTCACATGATTACATCATACAATGAAATATAGAAAATAAATAGATGCAATGGTTAATTGTTAAATAAATTTTACAATGTTACTCAATCTAGATGGCTGATGTGGAACATTTTTACTTGTTATAGGCGATATCGGACTTTGCAGGGTGATATCAGACATCTGATCTGGTATCAACAGGTTTGATCTGATATCGGTAGGTCCAATCTAGTCATAAACCTACAATTTCATAGATTGATACCAAAGACAGATTTACGACATAATATGAACTTGATTAAGCATGAATTAGGTTATATGAAACTCATTATTTGCGATATCTAAAAGAAACAATGCAAATATATGCTATAAATGCAAAATAATAAAATGAAATGATATGATGGTGAACACCAAATATGATAAATGAAACTAATGCTTAGGTAAACTGATAAATAGGATGTAAAATGCTATGAGACAAGATATCAGGTAAGAAAATGTGTAAACAGTGGTTAGAAATTACCCCCAAGTGATCTGTAGGCAATATTAGACTTGTTCTAACAATATTAGATGTTTGATATTGTATCGTACCAACCAAGGCGTGCTTTCGGATCTTTGAGTCTACAAAATAATATGAAACTAGCAATATGCACTATAACACTAAGGATGCAAGAATGATTGAGAACCAAGGGAAATCTAGGGAAAGTGTATGGATTAAATAGGCAATGTGAGTTAGGGGAGGTTGGGCTAAAAAACAAGGGGAGTTATGATATCTCCCAATCTGGATGATATCGGTTGATACGATATCGTAATGTCCACGTCGTTGGCCATGTACAGACAATGGAAGTTAAAACAATTTTTTGTCCTTTTGTTGTTCTAGGTATTTTTCAATTTTGGATGAGATAGGACATCCGATCTCATACAATAAAGTATGATATCATACAATGAAGTTAGATATCATCAGGAGGTTAAAAAAAAACTTGATACATACATGAAAATTGAGGTAGGAGGTTAACAAGTAGTTTTAATGCATTTTTTGAATGTTTTGGACTTAGGGTAAATTGATATGAGTCAATTTTAGCCTATTACATTTAGGTTGTTTTGAAAATGGCATACGTGAACCTTTTGAGGTAGAGAAATGGCTTGCTCGATGTGGTATAGGCTATATCCCTACAAAATCTCAACCTTTCCCCTTCGATGAGGATGATCACCTGATCACATATGATGAATATTTAAAAAATCAAAAGCATTTGAACAGGTGATTAGGTGATCAGATGATCATCTGATCACCTGTTCCACTTTCTGCATCCCTTCCATGGCCCTGTCCTAGGTCCCTAATCATATCCCATATTTCCTGGAACTTTATTAACCATTCCTTCTTGGTAGGATGGTGTTGCAGATGATCTCCTTGGGGAGGGAGATCACTGATCCAATGTTATACCCATTTCCTTACCCTTTGGTTGGGTTTTCCTTTGGTTCCTAGGTCCTGGGATGGTTTTGGGTTATTCCCTAAGACTTTCCATGGGTTTTCTATGTTGTTCAGGGATTATTTCTTGTATTTCCTAGTTTTTCCCAAGAATTTTAGGTGTCTTCTTAACGTTTGCCCTTGGATATTCTTCAGTTGCAGAATGCTGGGGCTATAGGAAAGTGGCTTCATGAACAATTTTGCAAAGAATTCTTTTGGTCTTGGGGAGGACCATGTGCTTTCTTCTATGACTCTACTATTTGGAATTGATATTATGGGTCCAATGGGATTTTGGTTTCTGTTGTGGCCTTCCTAGGAGGGCCTCTGGTTTCCATGATGTTGTTTCCTTGCAGGACTTCCTCATCTATTTACCAAAAGTTGTTTGATGGTGGTGCTGAAGGCTATCTGGGATTTTTGGCTGCATCCTTTCTATCTAGGCTTTATCATCTACAGTTGGGATTCCTCATGACTCCTTCCTATTGGGTTCCTTGGGAACTTTCCCATGTTTTTCCTACGATGTGATGTTCTGCTTTTGCTACAATTTTTCTACTAGGCTGGCGTCCTTGAAGGTTTTCTTCTTCATTGCATGAGGACTTCATGGCCTATGGAGTTCCTCTATATGCTGACCCACTTTATAGGCATGTGATTCAAATATTGAGGATTTTATGGCCTAAGGAAATCCTCTGTTGGTTGTTCCACCTTTTAAGCTTGCAAGAGATTCAATTTTTCTCTGTTTGAGTGATCCTATGATGTCCTTGCTTACTTCTCATCCTTTTTTAGGTGATATTTTTGTAATAGTAATTCCTCTGCTCCACCATTTGGTGCAAGGTGGTTTTTATGCTTCTGGTTGGTTTTCCTCTACATGGAAAATTTCATCTTTCCTGGTTTCCAGTTTCCCATGGGTGGTTTGGTGTCTATTTCCTTTTCTCACCAGTGGGATATTTCAAATTTAAATTTAGGTACCTGTTTTCTTTTCCCACTTTTGGAAAATTTCAAATTTTATTTTAGGTTGATTTTCTATTTTCTTCTACTACCTTATCCTTTCCTGCCTGGTGGGATTTTCAAATTTTGTTTCGCATGTTTTTCCTCACTACCTTCTTGAATGCTTTCTTGAAGGTGTTTCTCAATGCTTTCCTCAAACCTTTTCTATTGTCCTTAATTGGATTGTTCCTCTTGCATTTTGATGTTGTAGACACCTAAATCGTGTCATGCTTAGGGGAGCTACTTACATAGACACACTCATAAGATCATAAGACATAATATTGGACTTTCCAAGCATCAACAATGGTTCTCACCACTCATTTGGGGCCTTTTCAAGCCATCCAAGCTTGGCCGCTCAAGCCAAGAGCGACCAGATTCTAGCCGCTCAAGCCTAGAGCGGCCAGACCTAGCCACTGTAGACGATAGTGGCCAGATCATAGCCACTGCAGATGACAGTGGCTAAGCCATAAGAAGTGGTTTGTCGACAAACAGGCCCAATCTCGGGTGGAAGTGGTAGTCTGCATGCAATAAAGGTGAGCGGGAGTGACTTTGCATTCCTTTTCATGACCAGTTCACATAGGAGACTTGAGTTTGCATTTAGACTTAAGTTAACTGACCTCCAAGCATAAACAAAGGACAAAAGCTTCTCATGCTAACGACCAGTTCGCATAGAAGACTCAAGTGGGCAGTTAGATTTTAGTTAACTGGCCTTCAAATATAGACAATGGACAAGAGCTTCTCATGCTAACTTGCACTACGCATGAGAAATTCATTTCTAGGGCTTGGACATAGACCTAGGGTTTCACACTATAAAAGGTGCAAGCCTAAGAGCACCAAGGGAGCCTTATCATATCCAGAGATCCTTTAATATTTTATCATATAGAGAATAGAGACCCGAATCACATACAGGAGATCATTTCAGAGAGAGAGTTCTCTTTGAGATCACGTGTGCGATGGAGCTTTGAAAAATCAAAGGGCATAACACCTACTTTCTTCAACATCAGATCATAGTCTTTGACCCATAGCTTTGGGGCAAGGAGAGCAAGGTTTTCTTTAGTGGTCATTGTCTTGGACAGTGGCCCGTAGGCTTGGCTTAGATAGACATAGCATATTTTATCTTGTTTTCTTATATCATTAGCATAGATTTACTTGATTCCATGGTATTGTTTTATCATATTTCTATTACATTATTTGATTACTAACAACCTCATCTAGGGAGGCAATCTCGAACACCTAAAAGTGTGTTGTTGTTTCATTGCTTGTAGGGCCACAGGTACATCGGATGAAGGTTACAACATACGAGAGCAAAAGGGATCCCTCTAGGAGACAATCCTAGAGAAGGAGGCATCTGTAAGCCCTCATACATTTTTATGTGTGGAATCGAGAAGCTTTTATAAGTGCACCACCTCTTCATGGAAGGGGCACTCCTTGCCCACTTGTAATTTATAGTATCAAAATGGGTATCCCTAAGAGGGACCGACATGTAACCGAGCTTCAATATCAATAAAGAGATCCATATTTTGTTATTTCATGTTATATGCTTTTTCCTCTTGTCTTTCCATTTTATCTTTGGTATTTTAAATAGCATTGCAAGTAGGGTTTTAAAAAAAGGGACCGATGCGTGCATTCCCGGGGTCGCTACAGATGGCGATCACGATGGGACGACCACTAATTTTTCATTTTCTACTAGAATACTAACTTAATTTTGTGTGCAGGTCTAGCCGCTCTGAGCTACAATGGCCAAAAACTAGCCACTCTAAGCTACAACGACCAAACTAGTCTAGCTACAATAAACTAGCCACTCTGAGCTACAACGGCCAAGAACCAACCACTCTAGTCAACAACGACCAGGAATGGAGTGTAAAAGAGGTCAAAACATCGACTCTCTAAGCTGGATCAAAGGTTGGTATAGCTTTTTTGATATTTTATAACTTTTTATCTACTTTTGTGTGTTCAAAATAGAGAACTTAAAGCACATTTATGTTTGGAAATTGAAAGAATAAAGAAGAAAGAATTAAGCATTTCGCATATCTTAGATCTTCTTTTAAATTTTCCACTAGGCGTTGCTAGGAACAATGGCTTATGCCTAAAAATTTTACCCTAGAATCCAATGTGCTAGACATTGTATGTTGTTTGCTTGCTTTGAGGCCCTGCTAGAGGCCATAGTTGCATGAGATAAAGTGTGCTCATACAAATCATAGTAGTTCATGCATATTTCTAAATATTGAAATGTATATTTTTGCACTTAGGCATATAGGAAAGACTCATTGCTGCTATATGATGCACTTTATGTTACGCAAGCTTAAAATGAACACCACACACGCACGTCTCATTTAAACATTGGAGAGTTGGATTTCATCACCAACCTTCAATTCAGTCCAGTGACATTGGAATTCATCTCCTTCCACTGGTTTACCCCCTAGAGCTTCCTAGAAATGGATTGGGAAACTTACTTATAGTGACACTAAGTTACTTGTGTTCAAACTATCTCCCACTATTGGAACAATCATTGGTTCAGAGTGGAGGAGCTAGGCGAACCCCCCATTGGGTCTTCAATGGTGTACCCTAGCTTCTTTTGAGAAAATCATGTTTGGCATGAGTGTACTTGATTGTCACTATGGATGAGTCTTCTCATTCTTAATCCAAGAACAAGAGCAAAGAAATCAAGAGAACAACACATCAAAACACATCAAATAGTTTAGGGCACACTCAAATTGGTAATCAAGATAAACATTTGTTTGGAATTGTGTGGTCATTCCTAAATAGCAAACTCAAAAGATCAAGTCATAAAACAACATGGTCAAAACAAGAAGTAAACACCCTCGGTCTGATGTCGAGGGAGAGACAGAAGCAATTCATACCCATAGGCGGAGTCATAGTAATGTTGAATGACCTACCCGTAAGACCGTGAGACGTAGCTCCATGAGCCTAAGGGGTGATAACTCAACTCTTGGGGGATCTCCTCGAGAAACCCCAAGTAAGGAACCACATCATGGAACAAAGTCACATAAACAAAAAGAGGCTTCACAACCATCCTCATCAAGGAGACATGAGGAGACCTCAAGGGCCTCCTCTAAACACATAGAAACATCTCAAAGACATGAGGAAACTTCAAGGGCTTCCTCCTCACATGGACATAAAGAAGGTTCTAAGACTCATTCTTCACATAGGGATGATGAGACTACCACATCTCCATCCACATGGAGAAAACATGTCACCACAAAGCCCTCTTCATCAAGAAGGCAAACAAGAATTGCAACACCTCAAGACTCACAAGAAACATATGAAATAGGTCTACCCACTAAAGGGCAGGAAACTAGAGCTACATCTAGTCATGGGAATCATATAGAAGAAACCCTTCACACAAAAGGAAATATTCCCATAGACTATGACCTCATAGGAGTAAATGGCACCCCACGGGACCAGCCATGGAGAACGAGACAACTAGACAGGTTGGATCGATTTCCTACTCAACCAACCCAAAGAACTATAGCTACTGAGAACTCTGCATCTGGAAGCTCATGAACTGTGACTTCTAAACATACCTCCCAGTCTAGGGGTACCTCAGAGTGACCCCATAGAAGATGCATGGAGTCTGATCATAGGGATATTCAATAGTACACTGAACAAGTCACATTAACTAGCAAGAGTACAGATACAATAGAAACCCCCTCGAGGAATCTGTGAGTCAAGACTACAAGAACAGAGTCAGATAAACATGAGTCTTCTACAACAGCACAAACTGACCGAATGAGGTGGTTAGAAAATGCATTACGCAAAGAGCGAGAGTTAGTGGAAGCTCTCGAACAAGAGAAACAAAGAGAAAGACTCTTGCGCCAACATGAGCAACATTTAAGAGAGCAATCTGAGCAGCTAGCTCTTAACAATTTATAGATAAATGGTGGTGACCACCAAAGAACAAGACATGCTGACTCACCTAAGGAAAGGCACACTAGACAAGATATCCCACAATGAAACCCCCCACCAAATCATGAACAAAATCCAACTAATGGGGGGAGGGCAAACATAACAAACCAAGATCACAATCCTGAGTCCCCTCGTAGGAGGGAGGAAAATGGAACAAATCAAATGGATAGAGAGTTACCTCCATTGCCAATGTGAATAGGCTTGCACGAGGAGGAAATCCATGCATCAAAGGCATTTCAAGAGCTTGCTAAAAAGATGAAAACCTTTGAGAAACAAGAGGCAGCTGGGAACTCACCAACATTGAGCAAGATACACAATCAACCATTGTGCCCATCAATCCCTAGCCCTCCATATCCTAAGCACTTTGAGATGCCTAGGTTAGAGAATTTTAAAGGTGAAGAGGATGCACAAGAGCATGTCACCAATTTTATCAATGCTTGTTTTCATCTTGAAGACAATGACGCTCTCATGCTAAGAACATTCATAATGACATTTTTAGGTGTTGCCACTCAATGGTTCAACCAACTACCTAAGCATAGCATAACCAACTTTGAACAACTAGTAAATGCATTCTTGAAGCATTTCTCCTTTGGTGCTAAGAAGAAGGTGAACCTTTCAGACCTGGCGAACCTGAAATAGTATGATGATGAGCCAGTAATGGATTATGGGAATAGATGGAGAAAAATCATGGCAAAATTATCATTCTCCATTCCCACAGAAGAGATCATTCGTATGTTTACCAAAATTTGTTCTAAACATATCTCCCTCTTGCTACAACTCCAACAGTATCCTTCATTTGAGGAAGCTTTGGCATAGGCCAAGCTCATCGAAGAGATAAAAGTAGATGAGGGAACCATTAAGCTCCAAAACAAAAAGGAGTGGAACAAGAATGGTAAGAATGACAAGTACAAGCAGAAGTAGAGTAACCCTGCTCTAGTCAATCAAGTCGTATTGGCTACACCCAAGGATGGGGGTGCACAACAACCATAGAACTATCAAGCACATCCCCCACCAGCCAACTACGACCAAAAGAACAATCAAGGAAGAAACCGAGAATGCAAGCCACCTCGTTATTTCATGCCTCTGACAGAATCAATGCAATCAATATTTAATCAGTTGAGCGAGGCCAGGAGGATCAGATTTCTTGATATACCTCTTGTAGATCCCAACCATCCTAAGCCAAAAGGATATAGGGAAGATCAATTTTGTCCTTATCACAGGATACCGGGGCATGACATTGAGGCTTGCATCGGGTTTAAGCATCAAGTGCAAAACATGATTGAGGTGGGAGAGCTCAAAGTTGACAACCCACTAGCTCCCGATAATAGAGACATGGGCATATACAGAAACCCATTGCCCAATCATGAAGCCCCTCGAGAGCAAGGGGCCCAAGTCAATCAGGTTCGAGCTGACATACCTACCCATGGATGCATTGGGATGGTTGAGATCATTAACATAGCAACAAGGACTAGGCGGTATGGTCAACCACAACCGCCTGTAGCTCCCATGAACATCCCAGCCACTCCTAGGCAAAGGTAAGACAACCTTCCAGGTCCACCAACGAGACCTGTGGTAACTATTCAGAGTAGATTGGAGCAAAACCTACAGATGACTCCAGCTAAGTTATCCATCTATGAGCTCATACAATAGTCCCCAAAGCATAGGGAGACTCTAATGGAGATTTTAAGAACAATTGAGCTTCAACCGCAAGATGCGAATGCATTCACTCACTTTGTGGGACAAGTGCAAGAATGCCAGGAACCTGTAATCCGATTCTATGATCATGAGATTAAGACAGTTTTTGCTGCCTTACCAGACCCTCCACTAAACATTGTAGTGGCCATCAATAACTTACCATTCAAGAGGGTTTTGGTCGATACAGGTTCATCGATAAACATCATCACAACAACTGCAATAGAGCACCTCAAGATACCCAAGACCAATATCATTCCAGGAACTTACACATTGAGAGCTTTTAATGATGCTTTATGCAATACTATGGGAATGATAGTCCTACCCATCAAGGTGGGGCACAAGACCATCCCCATGATGTGTCATGTCTTGGAAGGTGCTATGCAGTACAACATCCTCTTAGGGCACCCTTGGATAAGGGCCATGAAGTGTGTGCCTTCGATCTTGCACCTAGTGTGTCAAGTATGTGCATGAAAGCAAAGTCTATGTGGTTTTAGCTGATGAAGAGCCTTTTAAATACGTTAATCAGGTGGATATTCTGAGATAATTCATGATCCCTTCTACTCACCTATACGTGGCACCTTCATCCCCAACCACACAAGTTGATAACAAAGACAAAGGGGTAAGAAAAGACCCATGCACATCAACACCTCTTGGTGCACTCAAGATAGTCAATGCTTCTAAAGTACCATCAACGTCAAAACCAAAAGACAATCAGAAGCTAAAGGCCCCCTTAGTTAAGGAAGAGAGGCCCAAAGAAGTGCCAACTATAGCCATTGCTAAAATGCCAAGTCCTATGGAAGAGGAAGATCCTCAAGATCAAGATGAAGATAGTGATTATCACCCTACTTCACCAGTATCATCCATGGGGTCATCCACATCGCATGCATCAATACACTTGGCAAGTACAGGCATAGGGGAATACCTTGTGCAGAACATCACCTTTACGCCTATCATTGAGTCTGCATAGGACATAGGGAGGCCTAAATACTTGAGGCCACTAGTAGGAATAGTGGTTCCACTTGGAATCCCTCCCAACCAAACCAATTTTGTCTATGTCGGCCTGGACTGCGCTCATAAGTCTTTAGATATAGAAGGAGATGGTGATGAATTATTCATAGTCAATGTTCATTACCTCTCTAATCTTCAAGTTTGCTCTAAGCTACTTTGAGCATTGCCATTGGCATGGCTATGGCCTTGGCGTATATGAGCAGGGGCGTAGGAGGCCTTACGAGCCACTATATCAGCTTCCTTTCGACATATTTGGCTTAGGCTATTATAGCGGAGGTCGAGATGACTCGCTTGTAATAGCATTGGAAATATTAAGCATAGGGTTGGGAGAAGACATTGATTTCATTCCTTATCACCCCCTGAGAATAGAAAACTTGAGCAATAGACAAGTGGCCACGGTAAACATACCACCTCCAAAAACTTATCATCCAAACACCTCAATTGATTCCACCCCAATAGGGTACAACTCATGGGATGAGGAGAATGGATATGAAGCAAGTGATGATGAGGTGCAACTTGGCTTAGCCTATCAAGGGCCTCACTATTTAAAAAGGTTCACATGGTTCCATCCATGTATAATTATAAATAAATATAATAAAGTGAAGTTATGAATCAGAAGACTCAATAGAAAGAGCTTACTTAGGCTTAAGCCATCAACCCCTGACTTTGGGGCAAGAGACAAATGCAAATGGGTTCTTCATAAGTGATGAAGAATATGAAGATGAAATAGAGATGGCCTACTTAGGGCCAAGACATGAGCCCCTTGTCTTAGGGCCGCATACCAATGCTAACAATTTTTAGATAAGTGATGATGACTTTGAGGATGAGACCGAGATGGCTTATCTTGGACCTCACCACTTGTGGCAAGTCAATGAGCTAGTAGAGAGAGAGGTGGCACTTCATGCCATAGACCCTCAACTCTAATTTTTGGGGAGACCTATTGACCTAGCTACCATTCATCGGATGGTTAATCCCCCTCTACCTACATTCAGAGAGTAGTTAGAGCCCAATGATCCTATTGTCCGCCCTACTCATGGGCCAGATCCAAAAATTCCCATTCCTCTAGAACCTCATCATGAGTATGGAAGAGAAACCCCTGAGACAAGATTGCACCCATGTGGTCCTAGAGATTTCATCCCATCCATCAACATGATCTCCATCGATTTGACCACTCCACTTCATAATCTAGTAGATCCTACCAAATCATTGCATCTTGATATAGATACTATTGATTGGGATCATGCTAGTTCACCCATAGAGCCAGAAGACCTCTTCCCCAATGAAGAGATGTTACAACCATTCCATTTTGCATCAGGTTGTGCGTATGACATCTTCCATGTTGGTTTGGAACCTGAGTCAGTAGGTCCTATGAATCCCATTGATGACATTCATTTGATACCCATGCCTCATCAGCTAGAGGATGGGTCACATATGGCTATAGAAGCAACTTTCGAGGTGGACATCAGTGATGATCCTACCCAACCAAGGAAATTCAAGTTTGAAGAAAGTCTATCTCCACAGGAACAAGCCATCTTGATTCCTCTCCTCAAGGAGAGGCCAAATATTTTTTCTTGGACTTACAAAGACATGCCAGGGATAGATCCAAAGTTAGTCATTCACAACCTTTCATTGGATCCCATGAAGAAGCCAGTCAAGCAAAAACTGAGGAAAATGCATCCAACCATCACTTTGATGGTAAAGAATGAATTGCAAAAACTACTAGATGCAGTATTCATAGTTCCTATCGACTAACCTGAGTGGGTGTCAAACATGGTACCCATAGGGAAACCTGATGGAAGAGTCCGTATCTGCATGGATTTTAGAGATTTGAATAGGGCAACACCAAAGGATTCATTCCCATTGCCAAACATAGATGCTCTTGTAGATGCAACCACAGGTCATGAAATGCTCTCCTTAATGGATGGTTTTTCTGGATACAACCAAATCTAGATTAAGCCCGAAGATCAACATAAAACTACTTTCATTACTCCATGGGGAACATTCTATTACAAAGTGATGCCATTCGGTCTCAAAAATGCTGGTGCCACATATCAGCGGGCCATGACATACATATTCCATGACTATATGCATAAGATCTTGGAAGATTACATGGATGACTTACTAGCCAAGTCCCTATTGTGGCAAGAGCATGTCGAAGTCCTTAGACAAGTCTTCGATCACCTCATAGAACACAATGTCCGATTGAATCCTAAGAAGTGCGTATTTGGCATAACTTCTGGCAAGATTTTGGGATTCATCGTATCCAAGAGAGGCATCGAAGTAGATCCTACAAAGGTAAAGGCTATACTAGAAATGGCCGCCCCTACCAACATTAGGGAGTTGAGGAGCCTACAAGGCAAGATAGCATCCATCAAAATATTCATCGCACAATTATCAAACAAATGCAGACCTATGAATAGGTTGCTATGCAAGGAAGTCCCCTTTCATTGGGATGAAGAATGCCATCAAGCCTTTGCAGAGATCAAAACTTATCTAGCAACACCGCCAGTATTGGCTCCACCAAGGCCAGACATACCATTTTTACTATATATATCAGCTACTGATTTTGCATTAGGCACCATGTTAGCCCAAAATAATGCACAAGACAAAGAGCAAGCCATATATTACATTAGTCGCACCTTGGTGAGCTATGAGCTAGGATATGCGTATGTCAAAAAATTGTGTTTAGCAATGGTCTTTGCAACTCGAAAGTTGTGACACTACATGTTGAGCCATACGACCTACGTCATATCAAAACAAAATCCTTTGTAGTACATGATGAGCAAGATGTATCACAATACACGTACCACAAAGTGGATCATGCTATTGATAGAATTTGATCTAGAGTTCATAAGCCAAAATTCCATCAAGGGACAAGTCATAGCAGATCAATTAGCAGAGGTGCCTCTTCAGGATAACAAGCCTCTCACCATAGAGTTGCCTGATGATGCGGTCTTTGCATTATCAGATCCGCCAGAACTCGAAGAACCTAAGAGAGAAAAATACATGTCATTGTTCTTCGATGGTTCGAAGTGTGAACAAGGAGGTGGAGCAGGGATTGTCTTTATCACACCGTAGGGTGCTCCATTACCCTTATCATTCAAACTAGACTTCCCATGCACAAACAACAATACAGAATATGAAGCATTGATCCTGGGACTCCAAACAGCCATAGCAATGGGCATTAAAATATTGAATATCTTTGGTGACTCCTTGCTCATAGTAAACCAGGTCAAAGGACTCTTCCAATGTAGGTGCCCACTCCTGAAGACTTACAAGGAACTTGTTGACAATTACTTAGCCCGGCTGGAATGGTATGACATCGAGGCAATCCCTCGTACATCGAATAGATTTGTAGACACTATGGCCTCTTTGGGATCCTTAATCCCTCAGAATCCATCTACTAATTTTACAACCATTCATGTGAAAGTGCTTTCACACTCAACAATACGTCGTGAAGCTTTTGACAATCAAGAATCAGTCAACATGATCAACATCGAACCAAATCAGGATTGGTCCTTCGCAGCCAGAGATTTCTTGCAAATAGCACCTTGGGGGTCGTTGATCTCCCAAGGACCCATAGAGTGTGGTGTGACCATATACCATAGAGTTGTTCCTCAATCCATGTTCACTACCTCAAAAATGCAGGAAGAGCAAGTTGTCTATTCTATAGAGGTTGTGGCCTATCAGGATTGGCTTTCCCAACTACGGGACTTCCTGAAGCTCGGAATAATACCTCAAGGTTTGTCGCATACTGAAAGGTGAACATTTAAATAGAGAGCAACAAGATACATTTTTCTAGGAGAAATCCTCTATAGACGAGGATATGATGGAGTATTGCTCCATTGTCTTGAGCCCCAGGAAACATCTTGGGTAGTTTCACAAGCTCACGATGGAACATGTGGAGGCCATTTTAGTGGCATGGCCATCATTAAGCGCATCTTGAGAATGGGTTACTATTGGCCCATAATGGAAAAGGACTACTATGAGTATGTCAAGAAATGTAGTAAGTGCCAGCATCATGCAAATCTAACGCACTTACCATCGCAAGCTTTGCAGCCCATCCAAGAAGCATGGCCATTTTTGCAATGGGGACTAGACTTGATTGGGAAGATCTCACCCCCATCCTCAGGCCGACACACATTCATCATAATGGCCATAGAATACTTCACTAAATGGGTAGAAGTGATCCCCTTAACATCAACAACTAGACCAAGGATTGTGGAGTTTATACTCCACAATATCATAAGTCATTTTGGGGTCCCTTCTAAGGTAATATCGGATAATGGGCCATATTTTAAGAACAAAAATGTGTATGCTTTAATGAAAAAATATCATATTCAGCATATTTTTTCAATGCCTTATTATCCACAAGCAAACGGGCAAGCAGAAGCCTCAAACAAAACAATAGTCTCCATTTTGAGGAAGACAATGCAAGAAAATCACAAGGATTGGCACATGCAATTGCCTCTTGCACTATGGGCATACAGGACTAGTATACGGATGCCCACTAGGGCAACACCATTTTCACTAGTATATGGCACTGAAGCCATCATGCCTCTAGAGTTGGAAATCTTGACTCTACGCATAGCACTAAAAGACTTCATAGATGATGAAGTTGCATGACAAGGCCGCCTTGATCAATTGATGCTTCTTGATGAACATCGAGTCAATGCTTTAGAGCATCTCCATGTTTACCAAGATCACCTTGCGTGAGCTTACAATAGTAAAGTCCACCTAAGGGAATTCAAGGTTGGAGATCTAGTGCTCAAAGAAAACTAACAGAATTCAAATCTACCATCGCATCTACGAGATAAGTTCATGATAAACTGGATAGGTCCATACATGATTTCACAGAGAGTTGGGCCTGGAGCATATCACCTTATATCATTAGATGGTGTTGAAGAGCCTGAACCTCTCAATATCATTCACTTAAAGGCATTTTACACATAAAAACACAAAAACATTCAAATATTTCATAAAACACAAAAACATTCAAATATTTCATAAAACACAAAAACATTCAAATATGTCAAAAATAAAAAACATTCAAATATGTCAAAAATAAAAAACATTCAAATATGTCAAAAACACAAACAAATCATAAAAGCATAAAATTTCAAAAATACAATCAAAGGCTCCAAGGGTAATTCATACCACTTGGTCAAACAATCAAATCAAAGGCTCCAAGGGTAATTCATACCGCTTGGTCAAACATCAATTCAAAAGGCTCCAAGGGTAATTCATATCGCTTGGTCAAAAATCAATTCAAAAGGCTCCAAGGGTAATTCATACCGCTTGGTAAAAAATCAAATAAAAAAGGCTCCAAGGGTAATTCATACCGCTTGGTCAAAATCAATAACAAAAGCCCCAAAGGCATCATTAGCCCTTTGGTCAAATTAATCAAAAATACAAAAACAACATAAAATCAAAAATACAAAAACAATTGCACTTCACATTTTGCATCCACATCATTGCATTGCATTTTCACATACATTACAAGATATGTCATGAGAGTCTTAAAAGTGATACCACTAGTTTGTCGCACAAGTCATTCATATCCATCCACATGTGTGTAATTGTGTTTTTCAACACAACCATTATTTGTTGCTATACATAATATACTAAGGCTTTTCGGTTAGTCAACCAAATCTAGTAATCTTATCAAATTTTGAGGAAAACAACTTTGATTAGTAGAAAATAAGGCCTAGCTATGATAAAGCCTTGGATATTCAAGATCTCATCACTAATTGAAACACTAAAATCCTAGTTGGTACAAGGAAAATATGAAAGCTGCAAAGCGGTCTAGGTTACCTTAAGTGAAAAGGATTATCCTTGCTTATCCCCCTATGCAACCGGTTTAAAGGTGCTGAGAATTGGCAAAAGGACAAGCTTTACCCTATCAAAATCCCTTGCTTAAATCAAAACAAGAAAAATCCCAAAGCAAAGTACATATTCAAAAGGCCAAGCATACAGTCCAGATTTCAAAGCAAAAATCCGATACACAAATCATATATTCAAAATACAAAAAAAGCAAGCTCAAGAAAAAATCAATAAAAAATAAACAGTGATTTTCATCACTCAGAATGAGCAAAATAAACAGTGATTATCATCACTACAAAAAAATCCTCGCTCAAAGAAAAAAATCAATAAAAAATAAACAGTGATTTTCATCACTACATATGAGCAAAAATCCAAAGCCAAAAAGAAGCCAAAAAGAAGGGAATAAAGCTTGAATCCCTGGAATTCTCAGCATTGTACAAAACTGGAAGGAGAAATCCTTACGCATGATGATATGTCTATTACAATTGCTTCATGCATTTGTGTAGACCAATGTTTGAATGTGGATGAGCTAGCTTAGGTAACCAAATATTGCCTAGTGGTATAGTCCAACTAAGTCCAACATAAGGATGAGATGAACACTTGAGAATCCCTGATCTTAGCAATGGGCTGAAAGAATCCCGCCTGACATCGGAGGAAATGCTTGAGTTCTAACTCAAAATATACAATCACATGCACACACAGAGATCATGAAAAACTAGGTCCATGGTAAAAGCATTACTTTTCAAAAGTCTAAGTGGTAAGTAGACAGTTGTTGATAGGGGAACTAGAGTGTTTGAATCTCCGAAAAACCCCAAAATTTTTTTACATAGCAACAAATCATAACATCATTCACACCATCATATTCCTTATAAGATTCTATAAATTAGGGGTATCAACATAGTAGGACAGATACCACATATATATTAGAAATAGTATATAGATGACCACTGACTACTTTATATATTTTAATTTACATAAACTTATTAAGAAAATACATTACACACCATTACATCTCATATATGAATACTTAATCAATTCTTATGATAGAAGTGATTATTTAAATTCATGATTATTTTTAAACTTTATGTGGTATCACCCATTAAGATTGTCAATGTCATATGCATTTCATATGTTTTAAGTTATTAGAGTATACAGGTTCATTTATACCATTCCATCACATAAGTTAGATGCATATAATTAAAGCAAAAATTAAACATGCATTTAACAATAACATTTGTATCCACAAAAACAAGTCATTAATCATCCATAAACCACATCATAAAACATATAGGCAATATCCATTTGCATACCATAAATTCATCATTCATCATCAAAATACATTGCATCATATCATCAAATCATATAAGCATCTACACATCCATCTAAGCATCTTCAAATATCATCTATCATCTAACATATTCATCATATCATCATAATACCATCATCGCATCATATCATAAAATAAAATAACAACAAAAACATAAGCAATAAATGATACACATAATGAGTCATAAAAGGTAAATCTATCATAAAAATATGTGTGTCAAGTCCAATGGATATACAAAAATTCCCATGGGCTATAGTCATGTAGGTCAGTCGACCTCAAAAATGGATCAAGAACCAAGTAGAACATCAATCAAGTGTCGGGCCTGAGCCCCCTACACCATCTCCTCCAGTGCCACCTCCCCCTATGGTGGTATCACGAGTCGAGTGATGTGAGCCTATAGGTCTCTCTATCCGAGACCGGGTCTACTAGCTAGGATGGGTGGAAGACTACCCCGAGGTAGAGCACCCATTGGCCTACGAACCACCTACACCTATTGGATCCTTAGGGACAATCTCATGCCTCCTGAGCTGCATCTGAAGGAGGGTAACATGATCCATAAGTCCCTGGATCTGATCCTCATGCTCATCCAACAAGGACTAAAGCCATCCCACCTCTACCCCTGAGCCTACCACTAGAACCTCCTATGGTGTAGAAGTAGGAACAACAAACTACATCCTGACATCGCCACCCCCAATAGTAGCCTATAGAGCCTGTATCTATGTTGTGAGCTGCTCAATCATAGCATCTCACCATTGTACCTAGATCTTAGTAGCCTGGAGCTCAGCCTCGACCTCATGCAACTATGCTCTCAGAGGAGAGTCTCTCTCCTCAAGCTCTAACTCCTCCTCCTTAGGAACATCAAGATCCTCTACTACCACCTACTCTATCGACTGGCCCCATACCTCGATCCTGGCTCGAACCCTATATCCTATCGGATCTGCGCCATCACCCCCGCCATCATCCTCGCACCCTAGACTACCGATGCCATGCCACATCCGATCACCCCACCACTGAGAGTAGGCCTCTATAACTCCCCAAGCCACTATAGGGTCTACGATTAGGGCATCCTCCTCATCTGCAAGCTCTATGACCTATCATGGAGGTAGGTCCCTCTCTACTATGAGGTGCCTATACAAGAATGGTACCAAGGGCACATCCTACTACAATCCATACTGACGAAGAACCCGAGAGTAGAAGAAATACTCTTGGATGGCAATCTTATGGCCAATGAGCCATCGCTCGCATCATGTCCTAGCAGTAAAACTAGCTGGATCATCCCAAACTGGACACTCATAGTACGACCACCACATGACATCTCTAACCAATAGTCTAGTAAAAGCATCAGTATAGTGGGACAACTCCCCTACAAAAGTGTGGCTCTTATGCTCCTCATGCTCCCGAGCCCATATGGCAGCATAGCACTATGTACGAGCCTCAATAGATGTAATCTCAATTAGGAGCCCCTTAGGGTGATCTACCTTAATGTGCTCCCATCCCCAAACCTGTAAGAGCAAACTACAAGCAATGTTGATGCATCCCCATCGATGGATGTGGTACAACTCATCATAGCACTGAGCCAATAGCGATCTACCCCATGCATAGATGATAGGCTCCTCGCTATCCAGAAGGTCCTGCACCATCGCCAGGAGGTTCCAAGGGAACCTCAAACCTGAGCAATCTAGGACAAGAACGTTGTTGATCACCATCAGCAACATGACATGTCTCACTATGAAAACCTGAGCATCATACCAAGTCTTGATAGATACTCCCTCGGACCCAGTCTCCCAGAGGGCCTATGTAGAGCGTGCTCCAAACACCCGAGCATAGACGACCACCTGATCAGTAGTGGCCGATGAAACAATGGGCACCCCATCGAATGGGATCCAAAAAATCTTGTAAACGTCCTTCGACGTGATAGTCATCTCGTCGGGTGAAATATGGAAGGTGTTGGTCTATGGGTCCCAACGATGGGCTAAGGCCATAAGATATGCCTGATCGGCCATAATGTGGGGCAACCTGATAACGTACTATAGCCCATGGGCCTTAAACCACTCCCAGTCAGTGTCATCAAATCCAGGAAGCAAGTCAAGCAGGAGCTTCGGGTCCCGAGCCCGAGCAGTGAGGATCTAAACAAAGCAGAAGAAAAACAAAACATAACTACAATGCATCTAAGGCATAATTCACAATAAACATGAAAATGGTGCAAAAGAGTATGAGTTACTCTAAATATAAGCAAGAAAAGAATAAATTGCACCTAAGCAAAGCAAAAATTCAAAAAAAAATCATAAAAATCAATACATAAAATGCAAAAACAAGGCTCAAGCTTTAGCCATTGTCGCCTACAACGGTTGAAACCTGGCCACTAGAGGCAGCAACGGCCAAGGCCCAATGGTCAAATTTTTGACCATTGGGATTCAAGCTTGGCCACTCTGAGCGACAATGACTTAGATCCGACCGCTCTGAGTGACAATGACCAAGGGGCGACATGACAAACCCATGAACCCTTGGCCAAAAAATAAAAAAAAATTACAATTTTGACAAGATAGCTTCAACAAAACAACAAAGGGAGGGAAAGCAAACAAATTGGAAAACAAATCCCCTACCCAAGCATCGAAACTAAGCTAAGTTTGAGAATGCCCAAAATGGCGGCAGTAGGGGAATAATGGAAAATTTTCAAAAACCCTAGGCTAAAGCCACTGACAGATTGTAAAATTGGGGACCAACCCACCATGGCAAAAAGGAACCTAAGCCTAATTACGGAGTTTGTTCATTGCCAGCAGGTTTAGTGATGTTCATTTTGCTCATTTCTTAGTGGAGTTCAATTTTACTTAAGCAAAGAAAAGAGAGCTAGGGTTTTGAAGAGAGATACCCGAGAAGCTTTAGCTCCTCCAACAACTGATGTCTCACCTCATACAGCCATGTCCTCAGCACCAACAAGTTTTGAAGTCACAACCATCATCATTGCACTAGAGCTCTAAAAATAGAATCTTCAATAGTGAAAATGATAGGTCAAAACCCTAGAATTGCAAATTTTATATTTCCTTAATTATGCCTTGGTCATTGCTGACGTCAATGACCCGAGCTTCTTGGCCGCTCAAGGCGACAGTGGCCATAGGCAGGAAATCAGAAGCCGCTAGACCTGACAATGACCAAGCTCATAGATCAAAGTAAAGTAGTTCCTTCAATGAGGGAATAACAAAAATAACAAATAATCACACTTTGATGGTTTAGGATCATCAGAATGTTCAAAATAACAAAAAAAATCACATAAAATCACAATCTCAAGTAGGCCTCGTATCCAGTTACCTACTCTATCCACTCGATGATTGCAATGATTTGCACTCCATGTATTTCGATGAGATGAGTAGGCAACCATAAGGCCACTTGGGGCAAAAGCAACTCATTTTGGAATTACGATATGTCACCCTTCAAACCCGAAGAAGATCAAGATGGTCAAACTACTCCATGGGTGCGAAGGGGTCATTCTAATTCCCCTATGACATCAAAAACATTAAGTCAAAGTGATACAATCTAGGCATGAACAGAATCACTCATCCTAACTCCCTAAGAAGGCTATTGATAGTCGGACCACTCCTCGAGATAGGGATGGATGATTATCATAAGCAATTGGAGTCACACTTGGATGTGGGATTGCCCATTAAAAGTAACAAATGCTAGAAAGGAACCAGATTAGTCATATTGGTCAAGTGACTTGTCGCTTCAATCATTGTCATTTCTTCACCAATTCATTGTGTGAAGAGGTAGTTCAAAACTTCAACATAATCATAATCAAAATCAACAAAATATCACTTGATCATAGAAAAATCATGTTCATCCTTTGAATCATTGCATACAACAATCACAAATTTCCCTTGTTTGTTGGGAACGTAAGCAGACATGACATCTTCAATTGTAGCTCTCCTACCGGTCGGAATTGTTGTAGCAGCTGAAGCTACCCGATTGAGTTTGAGGAATGAGTGCAATTTAACATGCAAAAGCCATTGAGCTAAGTCCTTCGAACATTGAGGCAATGATTCAAGGGATGTGTGCCATCTTGCATGATTGGGCCATCCGGCATTGATCAGACCATTGATCACCATACACCCTACAAACGGATCAGTCTACATTTTTGCTCAGCGTTGTGTTTTCCACACAATGCATCGCAAAAAGGGGCATCTGTAGACACCTAAATCATGTCATGCTTAGGGGAGCTACTTACATAGACACACTCATAAGATCATAAGACATAATCTTGGACTTTCCAAGCATCAACAGTGGTTCTCACCACTCATTTGGGGCCTTTTCAAGCCATCCAAGCTTGGTCGCTCAAGCCAAGAGTGACCAGATTCTAGCCGCTCAAGCCTAGAGTGGCCAGACCTAGCCATTGCAGATGACAACGGCCAGATCATAGCCACTACAGATGATAGTGGCTAAGCCATAAGAAGTGGTTTATTGACAAACATGCCCAATCTCAAGTGGAAGTGGTAGTCTACATGCAATAAAGGTGAGCGGGAGTGACTTTGCATTCCTTTTCATGACCAATTCACATAGGAGACTTGAGTTTGCATTTAGACTTAAGTTAACTGACCTCCAAGCATAAACAAAGGACAAAATCTTCTCATGCTAATGAACAGTTCACATAGAAGACTCAAGTGGGTAGTTAGATTTCAGTTAATTGGCCTTCAAATATAGACAATAGACAAGAGCTTCTCATGCTAACTTGCACTACGCATGAGAAATTCATTTCTAGGGCTTGGACATAGACCTAGGGTTTCACACTATAAAAGGTGCAAGCCTAAGAGCACCAAGGGAGCCTTATCATATCCAGAGATCCTTTAATATTTTATCATACAGAGAATAGAGACCCAAATCACATACAGGAGATCATTTCAGAGAGAGAGTTCTCTTTGAGATCACGTGTGCGATGGAGCTTTGAAAAATCAAAGGGCATAACACCTACTTTCTTCAACATCAGATCATAGTCTTTGACCCATAGCTTTGGGGCAAGGAGAGCAAGGTTTTCTTTAGCGGCCGTTGTCTTGGACAGTGGCCCGCAGGCTTGGCTTAGATAGACATAGCATATTTTATCTTGTTTTCTTATATCATTAGCATAGATTTACTTGATTCCATGGTATTGTTTTATCATATTTCTATTACATTCTTTGATTACTAACAACCTCATCCGGGGAGGCAATCTCGGACACCTAAAAGTGTGTTGTTGTTTCATTGCTTGCAGGGCCACAGGTACATCGGACGAAGGTTACAACATACGAGAGCAAAAGGGATCCCTCTAGGAGATAGCCCTAGAGAAGGAGGCATCTGTAAGCCCTCATACATTTCCGTGTGTGGAACCGGGAAGCTTTTATAAGCGCACCACCTCTTCGCGGAAGGGGCACTCCTTGCCCACTTGTAATTTATAGTATCAAAATGGGTATCCCTAAGAGGGACCGACATGTAACCGAGCTTCAATATCAATAAAGAGATCCATATTTTGTTATTTCGTGTTATATGCTTTTTCCTCTTGTCTTTCCATTTTATCTTTGGTATTTTAAATAAGCATTGCAAGTAGGGTTTTAGAAAAAGGGGGACCGGTGCACGTGTTCCCGGGGTCGCTACAGATGTAATCAGGTTTTTGGATCCTTGATAAAAAAGAGAAAAAAATATCATATTTTCTCTTGCAATATGCTTTCGATGGTCCATCCAAAAATAATTGCTGCTCCAGATGAGTGTTTATAAGGATATGTCTTTTATGACATATCATATCTCATGAAGAAATCATGTGAAATAGTTTCTTTTTTGATGGGTCCATCCCATGTATAGCACATATTCAAACAACAACTACACAAGATGAATTAGCCAAACTATCCCTAGAAGAACTTTAGGAAATGGGTGTTTCACTTGCTCCTCCCAACTTCGAAAGGGATTTGAGCATTATGGTAGAATATATTTTGAAAATTAATATTGGAATGAAAACCAATCCTCACATAGTTAAAATATGAGCCACTTTGAGTAAAGAAGAACAAATTAGATATACAAAAATTCTCATAGAATACCCTGAATATTTGCATGGACATATGTAGATATGCCTAGATTGGATCCTTTTGTAGTCATGCACAATTTGGTGGTTCGTCCTAACTCAAAACCTATAAAATAAAAACTTAGAAAAATGCATCCTAAAATAGCCTTGTTGGTTAAAGAGGAATTACAAAAGCTTTTAGATGTTGATTTCATTCAAGCTATCAACTATTTTGATTGGATATCCAATGTTGTTCCAGTATCTAAAAAAGAGGCTACCAAAATTAGAGTATGTACTGATTTTAGGGACATCAATGTTGCATGTCCCAAGGATGACTTCCCTCTTCCTAACATTGATCAAATTATTGACTTCAAGGTAGGAAGGAGGATGTTATCCCTTATGGATGGATTTTTATGATACAATAAAATTCATATAACACCAAAGGACCAACCTAAAACTTCCTTCATTACACCATGGGGAAATTTTTAGTGGAAAGTAATTCCTTTTGGTTTAAATAATGTGGGGGTAACTTATCAACGATCTATGACATATATTTTATGACATGATGATGTCACTGACATCATAGATCAATATATTAAGGAGGAATATCACATTCCTAACCTACGATGAGTATTTAATAGGATCCATGAATACAAAGTCTATTTAAACCCAGATAAATGTATTTTTAGGATAAAATCTGGTATATTGTTAGGATTTATTATATCTATGTGATTCATAGAGATAGATCCTATTAAAATCAATTCTATTATCAATATGCCACCCGTGTAAACTTTGATAGAGCTTAGAATTCTACAAGGTAAACTTGAATCCATTCATCATTTTATTGATAAATTAGTAGATAAATGATAACATTTTCTTAAGTTACTTAGAAAGATACCCTTTTTAAGTGGGATGATGAATGCCAAGAAGCCTTTGAAGTTCTCAAAAAATACATGTGTACACATCTAGTGCTTGTTCCTCCTAGATCGGAACATCCTTTCATTTTGTACATTTCTACCTCAGAACTTGTGTTAGGAGAAATGTTAGCACAACATGATGAGGACAAGAAAGAATGAGCCATTTATTACATAAGTAGAACCTTGGTAAGTTATGAAATTCATTATACACCCTTAGAAAAGTATTGCTTAGTTGTTGTGTTCTCTACACATAAACTATGTTATTATATTCTCAGTCAAAAAACATTTGTCATAATGAAATTCGACCCATTATGATATTTGATGAGTAGACCTTACTTATTAGGACAAGCAACAAAATGGGTTCTTGCTATGAGAAAATTTTACCGAACCTTTATTGGTAAAAATCCATTAAAGGACAAGTTATAGCAGACCAAATCACTACTACCCCTCTTGAATATCCTCATACCCTCAAAATAGAATTTCTAGATGAATACCTTAATTTAGAAGATGATCATTCAAACTCTTGGTCTCTATTTTTTTATGGAACCCATTGCATGAGTGGCATAGGTGAAGACATTATACTGGTGTCTCCACAAAACAACTTATTCTATTATCTTTAAACTCCAATTTTCTTGTACAAATAACACAGTAGAATATGAGGCCTTGATTCTCATTTTACGAGCAAATTTAGCTTTGAATATTAAAATCCTATTAGTTTTTGGAGACTCACAACTCATGGTAAACTAAATTAATAATTCTTACCAAATTTGAGATGAGAAACTCCATCCTTATAAATATTTGGTCTTAAAACTTATGTCTTTATTTGAGAAAGTTACTATCGAAGCTATCCCTTGTACTAGTAACCATTTCACGGATGATATGGTAGCAGCTACTTCTCTCATTCTTTTAGAGTTGGATTATGGTCATGCTACTATCATAATTTACCAAATTTTGGAACCCGCTTCATTAGAATCTTGCCTAGTACCCTTGGACATATTTGCAATTGAAGAAACATCCTCAGCACCATGGTATGAGGATATCTTTAACATTCTTCAAAATGGCTTATTCTTGGATGATTTAAATAGGAATCAATGTAGACTTCTGCGTAAACAAGTTGTTCACTTCATAATAATAGGAAGTACATTATATAATAGGTATTTTGAAGGTATCCTTATGAGATGCCTCAACTTGGATCCCAATAGGCACTAAGCAAAGTGTATCACGGATCTTGCGGAGGCCATTTTAGTGGTAATGCCATAGCCAAAATACAAATGGGATATTTTTGGTCTTTCATGGAATACGATGCTAATAATTATGTTCATCGATGTGATAAATGTTAATGATATGCAAATATTGTTCATGATCTTTCTCAAGAGATTCAAGCCATTTCTTCTCCTTGTCCCTTTTCAAAATGGGGTCTAGACATCATTGGGAAGATTAATCTGATCTCGTTCGATGGTCATAAGTTCATCATAATGGTAACTGAGTACTTTAAAAAGTGGGTAGAAGCCATGCCACTAGATTCTTGTAAAAAAACCCAAGTCTCTAAATTTATTTTTAATAAAATCATCTATAGATTTGGGATTCTTTCAAAGCTTGTCTTGGATAATAGAACTTGCTTCAATAATAAATATATACAAAAGCTTTACGCAAAATATAAAATCCAGCATAGATGGTCTACTCTTTAATATCCACAAGGAAATGGCCAAGCTGAAGCATCTAATAAAACCTTAATTAGAAAGGTTGGTTAATAATTCAGGTCGAGATTGGCACACTCAATTATATCTTGCTTTATAGGCTTATCGTACCAATATTTGAAACCCTACAAGCGCTTCTCCTTTTATCTTGGTATATGGTGTCAAAGCTATATTTTCTTTTGAGATTGAAGTACCTTCTTTAGGAATTTTATATCAAGATGTCAAAGTAGGAGATGAATATCATGCTGGATGACTAAGCCAACTCAAATTATTAGATGAAAAGTGCATAAATTCTTTAGAGTATTTTCATGCTTATCAATACAAACTCAAAATATCATACTCCAAGAAAGTTCATACTAGATCTTTTGAGGTTGGAGATCTAGTTCTTAAAGAAAATTAGAAAAACACCAATGATCGAACATATCTTAAAGAAAATTTCAAAAAAATTGGTTAGGACCATTTATCATAATGGCTAAATTTGGATCAGGTGTATATCGTTTGACTACCTTATATGACAAATATCTTAAGGAGCGAATGAACATAATGCACCTTAAAAGATATTATGCATAGCATCATGTTTCACCATTGTACATAGTCATCATATATTTTGTACATACAATATTTGTTGCATGTAGTTCAGTTTATAATCATAATCATTTCATATAAATCATCTTTCATATAGCTACATTTATCCTACATCTTTCATGAGTTTTTGTCCAATTGCATATGTCATATAGTCACATCCAATTATTATATTATTTGACTGATGTCGTCAATATTTATAGTCAATATTGATTTTATTTGAAGAAATACAGATTTTATCTTGAACCACTCACAAGATTCATATTTTAATAAAGTCTCAATTCTTGATATTGATTAAAAATCTCTCTTAAACCAAAATGACTACTTCTCCATTAAGAAACTTTTGAGTTTTGGAAATTGATTCCGCCATTTTTGGAACCAAAACATACTTACACGTCTTAAAAATGATGTTTCACTAGGAAATATGATGCTACATAGTAGTCCTAGCTCCTTAAGCAAAAGGTTTCCCTTGCTATCCTATTATGCACATGGTCTAGAATGCTGAGAATTGACAAAAGGACAAGCTTCCCCCTACCCGAATAAATTATTTTCTCTTCCACAAAAGCGAGCAAGTATCCCGTCAAAGAGAGATATATATATATATATATATATATATATATATATAATAAAATAAAAAGCAAAAGAGAAGAAAAAGAAAAAAATTGATTTTACCATGAAAGAAAATAAAAATTCCCTAGTTCACAAATGAACAAGAATCCCTAATAAAAGAAATTAAAAGAAAAGAAGGGGGTAATAAGCTTGAATCCCTAGAATTCCTCAGTTAATTGAAAGCCATGGGGTGATATCCATTATATAAATGGGTTGAATTAAACTCACTTGGCAATGGGGTAGTCTTACGTGTGGTGACATATCTATCACATTAGCAACATTCTTTTGTATAGACCAATGGCCGCTTATGGATGAGCAATTAAGCTAGCTTTTGGTGGCTTGTATTATAGATTAGTTAAGTCTGACCATGCATAAAATCATGGTAATTGAATTCATCATTTGCACACACAATGGTTCTTAAAGTTGGTTTGCATCATTACCTTACTCAAAATTGGTAAATGAACTTCATAAGCACACACATTTGATCCTTGAGATATTTACATCATAATTAAGATCAATATGGAAAATGAATACACAAATCACACACTGGTTCTTGATAAACTTGATTTTATTCTAGAAATGGAAAAGATTCTCCCTGAGTTTTGATTAGTGGAAGTCACCATATCCTCATGGATTTCTATGATTGTTAGCATAAGCAATTGGCCCTAAAATAAATTAATATTGCTTCTCATATCTATCACATAATGTAATTCATTCTTTTCATCATATTGCATGATTGCTTTCCATATACAAAAATTTGCATTGATCATACATAATTTTTTGGTCATGTAGTTGCATATATATTTCACGATGATGGCATGAGATAATTCTAATAAAATTTCTCCATTAATCTACACTAGGAATATTATGCCTAGCGCAAGTACTCTATCCCATTTTTCATGCTTAATTACCCATATTACACCTTACTTATCTTAAGCTTAATCAAAATTAATCTTAAGATCACATATTGCTTATCATCAATTAGATCACCTTCAATAAACAAATATCAAACTACTTTTAGATCATAATCCTTCGATGTCAGCATTACAACAAGACCTCACACAGGATTCGCTTCATGATTAATGCAAGGGACAACCTCCATTTATGATCATATACAAGCACATATCCTTGAGGTCTATTTCTAACTGATCAAAATCTTAAGGGTATATTTCCCAACAAACTTTGTTTTACAAACAATTCAATCACACTACATTACAAATATCAATTATATCAAATCACATCTTACTCTTCTACAATGGTATCTTGATTAAGAAATGATAAAAAGTGCATTAGAAAATAAAACATGACCCTAAGCATGATTATGAATAATTATCAAAAACAACAAATATATTTTACATTTCGTATAACACATAAAAATAAAAACAAAAAAAATAGTAATATGATATTACTCTAAAAAACAAGGAACATAAGTACATAAGATCAACTAGTATACCACAGTCAAAACTGGCATACTTAGTCACTAGGGAAGTATACCACAAAAATAATCCTAGGTATATCATCCCCTAGAACCCCTAGAACTCTAATCCTCTTTAGGAGATGGTTTCAACACATGGAACTGAGGAATCCTAGATACTGTACAAGAAGTCGATCAAGAATGACTTGGAAAAACCAAATGTAGGGGAACACAAATCTTTGACCCTCAGGCACCAACTAAAAGTTCAAAATATGATAGAAGGTCATCCACTATGATGCTAGTGCCAGCTCTACCTATGCCTCTAATAGTGCATTCTATAGAAAGCTACTACCTGTAGACTGGTCTGAGGCTACACTCCTTGTCTAGTGTGATTGTGATTATACCTAGGTGAACTATGCTTGCACCTATGCTAGCTAAGCCTTAGTCTATCCTAGTAGAGACTATGATTGATATGGATGAGCCTCCAACACCTAAATTTGACTAACCTGTATCTCCACCTAACTCTTCAGCCCAACATTCTTTGTCTATAGCGCAAAAACCTCTCCAACACTACTCAAGTCTTAAATATCCATCGCAACACCATTCTCAAGAAATTTCTATCACTCTAATGATGCTACCTCATGTTGTGGTGATGCAATATCCTTCTATGATGGTGAAACCCATCAATGTGGAGATAATACCTATTGTGATGGTGTAAATTTTTTTTTACTAGTACCCTATGATTGAGAGGCATGATACTATCGAGAATTGTTTCTTCTCTCTTGAGTGCCCCTAGACACCCATAATTCTCTAATTTGAGGTCTTCTTGACTGTCCATGATGAGGAACCTCTCATAGTCTAGGATCACCTCTCTGAGCCTCCTACCAAAAATCCATCACTCTAGCCACCTGTATCAACCCAAAGTTATCTACTGGGTGAACCTTAGTAATCCTCAGACGATGGATCCCATCATACCACTGGTCATAGATAGACTCAAATCCTATATCATCTACCCTAGGATTAAAATATATAGGATAATTTTCCTATGGCTTATTGAAGCATATTATATTTGGATCTCCTCCCATATTAATTGGATCTCTAGTCACCCATTTATAGGAGATATCCCCTATCTCAAGAATCTCTTGGATCAACCTAAACTATTGTTGTACCCAATCAAAATGATACAACTTCATCTCTCCCTTATTCATCTATAGTCATTGGTTGCACCACACTTGAGCTACCTCTACATGATCCTCATCCTAATATGGCACCATCCTCCATGATCACCAAGTAATCTAGTGAGGCAGAAGCTCATCCAATGCATGCATCGTAGAATCCAAGCCACCTATCCATGTGCTCCACTCTCCCATCACCGATACTAGTATGAAAAATATTGGTCACTTTGACTCTAACTCTCCCTAAGGAAGCCCATGTGGCCTCCACATAGAAATATGCTCCTAGCTCCACATCTGGAGCAATGTATTCATCACAATGCAGGTATGTTTCTTATATGCAATGTTCCATAGTGTCATATACAACCAAAATAAAACTAGCGGTCCCTAGGCATTGAGAGGAATAGGTGCAGGTATTATAATGGTGTCTCTATAAAAACAACTTATTATGTTATATTTAAAACTCCAATTTATCTATACAAATAACACAGTAGAATATGAGGCATTGATTCTCATTTTACGAGTAGATTTAGATTTGAATATTAAAATCCTATTAGTTTTTGGAGACTCGCAACTTGTGGTAAACTAAATTAATAATGTCTACCAAACTTGATATGAGAAACTCCATCCTTATAAATATTTAGTCTTAAAAATTATGTCTTTATTTGAGAAAGTTACTAAAGAAGCTATCCCTTGTACTAGTAACCATTTCACGGATGATATGGCAACAACTGCTTCTCTCATTCTTTTAGATTTGGATGATGATCATGCTACTATCATCATTTACCAACTTTGGGAACCCACTTCATTATAATATTTCCTAGTACCCTTGGACATATTTGAAATTTAAGAAACATCCTCAGCACAATGGTATGAGGATATATTTAACTTTATTCAAATGGCTCATTCTTGGATGATCTAGATAGGAATCAACATAGACTTCTGTGTAAACGAGTTGTTTGCTTCATGATCATAGAAAGTACATTGTATAAAAGGTATTTTTAAGGTATACTTATGAGATGCCTCAAATTGTATCCCAAAATGAACTAAGCAAAGTGTGTGATAGATCTTGTGGAGGCCATTTTAGTGGTAGTGCCATAGCCAAAAATCTCCTACAAATGGGATATTTTTGGTCCTCCATAGAAAATGATGCTAATGATTATGTTCATCGAATGGACAAATATCAGTGACATGCAAATATTGTTCATGCTCTTGCTCAAGATCTTCAAACCATTTCTTCCCCTTGGCCTTTTTCAAAATGGGGTCTAGACATCATTGGAAATATTAATTTGATCTCGTCTGATGGTCATAAGTTCATCATAATAGTAACTGGGAACTTTACAAAGTGGGTAGAAGCCATGCCACTAGCTTCTTGTAAAGAAACCCAAGTCTCTAAATTTATTTTTAATCAAATCATCTATAGATTTGGGATTCCCTCTACGCTTGTCTTGGATAATGAACTTGCTTCAATAATAAAGATATACAAAAACTATGCACAAAATATAAAATCCAGCATAGATGGTCTACTCTTTACTATACACAAGGAAACAGCCAAGCTGAAGCATCTAATAAAACATTAATTAAAATCCTAAAAAGGTTGGTTAATAATTCAGGTTGAGATTGGCACACTCAATTATATCTTTCTTTATAGGCTTATCGTACAAATATTCGAACCCCTACAAGCGCTTCTCCTTTTGTCTTGGTATATGGTGTCGAAGCTATATTTCATTTTGAGATTGAAGTACCTTCTTTAGGACTTTTACATCAGTAGAAGATTAACATCATGCTGGATGACTAAGCCAACTCAAATTATTAGGTGAAAAGTGCATAAATTCTTTAGAGCATCTTCACACTTATCAAGACAAACTCAAAAGATCATACTCCAAGAAAGTTCATACTGGATCTTTTGAGGTTGGAGATTTAGTTCTTAAAGAAAATTAGAAAAACACCAATGCTCGAATAGATCTTAAAGGAAAATTTTAAACAAATTGGTTAGGACCATTTATCATAAGGGCTAAATTTTGATTAGATGCATATCGTATGGCTACCTTAGATGGCAAATATATTAAGGAGTGAATGAACATAATGCACCTTAAAAGATATTATGCATAGCATCATGTTTTACCATTGTACATAGTCATCATATATTTTGTACACACAATATTTGTTGCAAGTAGTTTGGTCTGTTATCATAATCATTTCATATAAATCATATTTCATATAGCTACATTTATCCTACATATTTCATGAGTTTCGGTCCAATTGTATATGTCATATAGTCACATCCAATTATTATATTATTTAAATATTAGATTGATGCCATCAATATTTATAGTCAATCTTGGTTTTATTTGAAGAAATACAGAGTTTATCTTGAACCACTCACAAGATTCATATTTTAATAAAATCTTGATTCTTGATATTGATTAAAAATCTCTCTTAAACCAAAATGACTACTTCTCCATTAAGAAACTTTTGAGTTTTGGAAATTGATTCCACAATTTTTGGAACCAAAACATACTTACACATAATAAAAATGATGTTGCATTGGAAAATATGATGCTACATAGTAGTCCTAGCTTCTTGAGAGAAAGGTTTTCCTTGCTATCCTATTATGCACATGGTCTAGAATGCTGAGAATTGACAAAAGGACAAGCTTCCCCCTACCCGAATAAATCCCTTTCTCTTCCACAAAAGTGAGCAAGTATCCCATCAAAGAGAGAATATATATATAATAAAATAAAAAGCAAAAGAGAAGAAAAAAAAATGGATTTTACCATGAAAGTAAATAAAAATCCCGTTGTTCACAAATGAAAAAGAATACCTAATAAAAGAAATCAAAAGAAAATAAGGGGGTAATAAGCTTGAATACCTGGAATTCCTCAATTATTCAAAATCCATGGGGTGATCTCCATTACATAAATGGGTTGAATTAAAACCACTTGGAAATGGGGTAGTCTTATGTGTGGTGATATATCTATCACATTAGTGACCTTTTGTATAGACCAATTTCCGCTTATGGATGAGCTAGCTTTTGGTGGTTTGTATTACAGAGTAGTTAAGTCTGATCATGCATAAAATCATGGTAAATGAATTCATTTCTTGCACACACAATGGTTCTTAAAGTTGGTTTTCATCATTACCTTACTTAAAATTGGTAAATGAACTTCATAAGAACATACATTTGATCATTGAGATATTTCCATCATAATTAAGATCAAGATGGAAAATGAATACACAAACCACACACTGGTTCTTGATAAACTTGATTTTATTCTAGAAATGGCAAATATTATCCTTGAGTTTTGATTAGCTTAAGTCACCATATCCTCATGGATTTGTATGGTTGTTAGCATAAGCAATTGACCCTAAAATCAATTAATCTTGCTTCTCATATATACCACATAAAGTAATCCATTATTTTCATCATATTGCATGATTGCTTGCCATATACAAAAATTTACATTGATCATACATAATAGCTTGCTCATGTAGTTGCATATAGACTTCGCGATGATGGCATGAGATAATTCTAATAAAATTTCTCCATTAATTTAAACTAGGAATCTTATGCCTAGCGCAAGTCCTCTATACCATTTTCATGCTTAATTACCCATATTACGCCTTACTTCTCTTAAGCTTAATCGAAATTAATCGTAAGATCACACATTACTTATCATCAATTATATCACCTTCAATCAACAAATCTCAAACTACTTTCAGATCATAATCCTTCGATGTCAGCATTACAACAAAACATCACACAGGATTCACTTCATGATCAACGTGAGGGACAACCTTCATTTATGATCATATACAAGAACACATCCTTGAGGTCTATTGCTAACTGATTAAAATCATAAGGGTATATTTACCAAAAAACTTTCTTTTACAAATAATTCAATCACACTACATTACAAATATCAATTATATCAAATCACATCTTACTCTTCTACAATGGAATCTTGATTAAGAAATGATAACAAGTGCATTAGAAAATAAAGCGTGACCCTAAGCATGATTATGAAGAATTATAAAAAACAACAAATATATTTTGCATTTCGTATAACACATAAAAAAAAAAATAGTAATATGATATTACTCTCAAAACAAGGAACATAAGTTCATAAGATCAATTGGTATACCACAATAAAAACTGGCATACTCAATCACTAGGGAAGCATACCATAAAAATAAGCCTAGGTATATCATCCTCTAGAACCCCTAGAATTTTGATCCTCATTAGGAGATGGCCTCGACACATGGAACTGATGAATCCTAGATACTATACGAGAAATTGATCAAGAATGACTTGGCACAACCAAATATAGGGGAAACACAACTCTTTGACCCTAAAGAACCAAATAAAAATACAATATCTAATAGAATTTCACCCACTATGATGCTAGTGTCACCTCTACCTGTGCCACTAATAGTGCACTCTATAGAAAGCTGCTACCTGTAGACTGGTCTGAGGCTACACTCCTTGTCTGGTGTGACTGTGACTATACCTGTGTGAACTATGCTTGCACCTATGCTAGCTAAGCCTGAGTCTATCCCAGTAGAGACTATGATTGAGATAGCTAATCCTCCAACACATGAATCTGACTAACCTATATTTCCACCTGGATATTTAGCCCAACATTCTTTGCCTATAGCGCAACAACCTCTCCAGTGCTGCTCAAATCTCCAATATCCATCTTAATGCCCTTCTCAGGAAAGTTTTATCACTGTAATGATGCTACCTCATGTTGTGGTGATGGAATATCCTGCTATTATGGTGACACCTATCACTATGGAGATAATACTTGTTGTGATGGTGCAGGTTGTTGTTGACTAGTACCCTATGATTGTGAGGCATGATCCTATCGAGAACTTTGTCTCCTCTCCTGAGTGCTCCTATACACCCATCCTTCTCTAGTTTGAGGTCCTCCTGACCATCCATGATGAGGAGCCTTGCATAGTTTAGGATCACCTCTCTGAGCCTCCTACCAAAAATCCATCGCTTTAGCCACCTGTATCAACCCAAGGTTACCCACTTAGTGAACCTTAGTAATCCTCGGATGATGGATCCCATCATACCACTAGTCATAGCTAGCCTTAAATATTATATCATCTACCCTAGGATTAGGATAGATAGGATCATTTCCCTATGGCATATTGAAGCAGATTAGGTTTGGATCTCCTCCCACATTAATTGGACCTCTAGTCACCCATTTATAGGAGATATCCCCTATCTCAAGAATCTCCTAGCTCAACCTAAACTATTGTTGCACCCAATAAATATGATACAACTTCATCTCCCCCTTCTTCATCTATAGTCATTGGATCTGCCACACTCGAGCTACCTCTACAATATCCTCATCCCAATATGGCACCATCCTCCATGGTCACTGTTGGGCACTGAATTGCACCAAGTTTTCACTCAGTACTATGATTGTCTATCTTCCTAGTTTCTATCCAGGCTTGCACCCGATAGCTGTAGCTCAACACTCAACATTGGATGGACCAAAATAGGAGTTTTCGATCCAACCTCCAGAGTAGGTTGGTTCCTTGTCAACTTAGCAGGTTTTTGACACAATTATGCTCACTTAGGGTTTGGATTTTAGGGTAAGAGAAGGTTAGGGTTAGAGAGATGTAGATAACAGTGGACGGATAGGTTAACAACATTGCACCATCATAAAAAGCTCCCAAAAAACCATATTAAGGACATACACTCAGATCAACATTTATCTCACAATAGATTGTTTCATATATTAAAGCATAATAGAGAAATGTTATAGCAAGCAATTTCAATACCCAGGGAATGATAATCCAAATAATAGAATTCACCAAACACTTAGATTTTATAGAAATATACTTTCCAATAACACAAAATGAACTCAAAGCAGATTTCAATTACTCACAATAGCTAGTAATCCAAAATAGGCACAAACTAACCATCTAAGTATTTACAAAAATGCAACTATGAAATCTGAACCTCTGACATCAAGCATGAGAATGGGAACTTGAGGCAAATATCAATGTATTGCTCCTTTCATTCAGCTCTTCAAGAATATTTACAATAGCACAGGCAAACACGCTAGAGCCGACCCTTCAAAATGAGGGTTCGACCTCTACTTATAGTTTTTCTTATTACAATAATCAAGAAACAATACACATAATATTGTTACAATAGTACAACAAAGATCTTAGCTGGCATCAGCTCATTGGTCCGTCCTTTGAGAAATTTGCTAAAAGAAAATCTGCCATGACAGCTCGAGGTCTTTGCAACTTGTTGATCGTTCAGTGGAACTGAAGCTCAGGCATTAAAGATCATGTATTTTCATCGATCCTTCTTGGGAGTGAATTACCATCATCTATCTGTAACCACCTCTAGTTTGATCTTCTTGGAAACCCTCGATGCTTCATCTCCCAACAAACTGTTACAATTCTGATACAACAATGTCTTTAAAATAACCAATATTTGGTAGCTTAACCTCAATCGTCGATCTTCTTCATCACACGATTTAGATTCAATCCAGCATAAGCTAAATGCCATTCCACTTTAAAAATTATGACATCCTCTTTCTTATCAGAAACATCAGAATCTCCAATTTAGAGCTCTAAACCTTGAATCTGCTCCAGGATATTAATCTTCAGTATTATATCCTTCAATCCGGGTCTGGAGCTAGTCACGTACTTCTTCTATCATGAATCCATACTTTCATTATTTCACCACCCCATCTTATCTTCATTCCATAAAGGGAAGACTTGTCCATTCTAGAATCGCCATTTCGCACTTTTCAATTATTGACATCATCATCTCTTAGGAACTTTTGTGGATTTTGAAATTTGTCTTCATCTCAGAGTCGAAAACAAAAAGGACCTTCCCAGAATCGCCATTCTACACTTTTCCACCGTTGACATCATCATCTCTTAGGAACTTTTACGTATTTGAGATATCTCTTCATTCCAGAACCGGAGTAAAGTCACCCAAAATCGCTCCAAACAAGAAAACTTGACTAACTACTGAGTGGATTCATATCTTCTGACCTGATTTCGAATAAAAGCATACTGCAAGGTTTGTAGAATGATGATTTTGTCACTTAGTCAAATTTGTACAAAATTTTACTAAGTATGTGGCCATTTTGGGCCTACATTCTGGCGCCTCCTGGGTGGATTTGCTTGCAAAGCCAATCGAATCTAGAGTCTTATCCATTGGGCCTTAGGAGTCAAAACAAGACTTATCTTTAAATATATGTTTTAAGGAATAATTTCTATACAAACACTACCCTCTAAAAGCTCAAATTCTGCCTAGAGGGTAAAGGTTCATATCGAAACCATGCAAAAAACATCATAGAACTCACTTGTTCAACTAGAGACTGCATCCATAATATCAGTATTACTACTGCCTTCAAAACTATACATAACTCTACTTCCTTTATAAGGCTTCACCTCAAAAATACCTTCACAAAAATGTTGCGTTGTAGACTTCATGCCTTTATTACTTGTTTCTAACAATTGTCAGAGTAAAAATAGAAATACAAAACTGTTGTATTAGAAACACAAAAACTATGCATATGTACAAACAAAAATGAAATGATTTTAAGTGTGAGCCCCTCTTGGGCTTGTAGCTGCTCAATCCTATTTTCATTCTTCTATAGCCTCTTCGTCATCACCTTCTTCTCAGAGCCTATAGTCTCTGATTATCTTCATCGGAGGTGTCCCCAAATACTTGGACCATTGATTCCAAATACCGAAGAGCCTGTTTCCAGGCTTGCTCAGAGGGATTTGATGTCTCTTTAAGCTGCTTATAAACATATTGTAGTTCCCCAACATCCTCATAATTAGCAGCATTCCCTCTAGTTACCAGATCTTCCATGAGATATTTTAAGTGGGTGTAACCCATAATTAATTTGACAACTTGTTCTTGGGATAATGGCTCTTCCAATGAATCAATTTTAGCTTCATCCTGTAGGTTCTCCTTGATGCTTTGTTGGGCTTCTTCCATAGATAACAAGCTGTGATCCTCCTTCTAGAGCCCTTTGAAACCAACATGAACCATCTCCTCATTTATTTCAATAATATCTTTAATTCCCCTGTCCATCCTATCAAACAACAACCAGGCTCTCTAAACTACCCTATGCTTTTTCACCACTATTTTGGAGGCTACCCTAGCTAGATTCCATTCTTTATTAGAAATTGGTTTAGCAGCATCACTGAGCCTACTACCAACCAACCTATACATTTGTTCTATCGGAATCACCATAGGTTGTAACTCTCCAATGATTTGATCTAAATCCTTTTGAATGGTAGATAATAATTGGTTGGCATCCTTCAGGTAGTCGATTATGAGTTGAAGACCTGAACATTTTTCTTGAACTTCAGAAAACAACTCCTGCTTTATCCTTTTCAAATTATCTTTGGAAAATCCTGAGGACTTGGCTTTCTCAATATGAAGCTGATGTTTCAAATTTTGAATTTCTTTTGCCTGATCCTCATTCAACTTCTTTTGTTCTTCTAACTGATCTTTCAACTCATTAGCCTTTTGAAATATTTCCTGCCAACTCTTAGCCTCTTTCCTCAAAACTTTCTCTACTTATTTTTTATCATGGAGGCTCTTCTTAAGCTTTTCAACCTGTTGTTTCAACTTTTCTACCTTATCTTTTGCTATATCAGTCTTCACATAAAAGGTATCTAAGTGAGCCTTGGCCATCCCTAACTCATCTTCAGTAGGAAGCTTGTCAATATCTTCTATGATTTCCTCTACTTTATAATCTTGAGCAGTCATTTCATTTTTAGGTTTTCTTACCTGTGGAAATCAAAGACCTTGAAACCCTTTGCCTAGTGATAGGGTTAACATACATACTTTTCCTTGTCACGACCATTCTACTGGAAGGCTTGGTAAGCTTCTCTACCCAATAGTCATTTATGCTCTGAATGGCTACCTATTATTTTGATACAACAACAGACCTTGAAACATCAGTAACCAAAGGAGATAATGGCATCAAAAACATAAGGGCGGACTGACTTGTTGTTGATGGGGGTGGAGATACATTGACAACAACCTCTGTTACAATGGTACCACTGTTGTAGACATAGGTAAATTTAGAGAAACAGGGACATAAATGACAGTAGAAGGGATGGATGAACTTGGAATGCAGTGTCCCATGGATGGTGGTAATGAAAGAGATGAGGATGCAACAATGGTGGATATTGAAGTGGATATCTCAGAAGTGGAAGGTGGGTTTGGAGGAGACTGTGACACAATAGAACTGACTGGTACCTCCATAGCTACTGATGGGATGAGGGAAGAACTATGAGGTGGAGGAGATAAATTTACCATATTCTCTTGACTAGAAAGGGAGGGAAATCCTTTTGGGGATTCATGGAGATGAGAAGGAGAAGAGGGATTAGAAACCATACCTTCACCTACAGATGTAGGGTCTTCTTGTTCAGCTTCTATCTCAAGCTATTGTTCTTGTTCAACTAACCCTTCTATATTAAAAGCAGCTACCTCTTCAACAATTTCCTCCATACTCATCTTCTACCTTTTGGAAAGCTCTCTCCCTTCTATTTTTGGGGTTCTCTTAGCCCTTTTATGAACTAATCGGAAAGCATCCATCTCATCTCCAAAATCTTCTTCTGATAAATCTCCTTGCACTTCCCTAGGAAGTAATGATTGTTCAATAATGGATTGCGGCTTAGATGATGTTGTAGGAGCAAAAGAAAGTAGCCTAAACCCGAAACTCTTATCCTTCTTCTTCCAACTAATATCTTTGTTCTGAGACTGCACCCCTAGAGCTAAACGTGCAGGCCTAGATCTTGTTTCAATAACAGGGGTACTAACAACCTTTTCTTTAGAATACTTCATTTTTCTCATCATCCTAGCTCCTTTAGGGAATTTCTCTGCCTGCTCAGAAGTAGGATTGAAGGTTCTCAATACTCCAATGGTTGTTAAAGAAGCCTTTTGATTTGTAGAAGGCTGGAGAGATTCAGAATCCCCCTGGGGCTTTTCAACCGTTAATACAATGTGCCTCACATCCTTTAGCCCCCAAGTATCAATATTCTCATCATATCTTTTTGAAAACTCTTTATCAAATTTTATTCCAAATTTAGATTCAGCTTTCCCAATTTCAACTCTCATACGCCACCAATCCATGATCTTGGCATCCTCCCATGGTCCCTTAAAATCCTCCTCTTCTACTTCTTCTATAACTTCCTTTTTAGACGACATGTCTTTTTTCTTTGCCGACTTTGACTTGGAGGAGGGCCTGCTTTTCTTTGTAGTTTCGACTTTAATCTTGTCGATCATATCCTCTATAATCTGATGACCGGGTTTGTGGTCAGGATCAAAATATTCAATCTGCTCATAAAAATCCAACCATGGAGGTAACTGATCCATCTTGGAGACATTCCACTCTAAAAGAGTAGTCTCATCATTGTTTCTTCCCTGTTCAAAATGAGCCCTAGGCCTTTTCTCAAATTTGTAGGCCTTATCTCCATTCAGGGTTTTATTTTTTGTAGTGAAAATATCATCAAGATCATAACTCCACTTATGAGGAATATAAAATAGACCTAACCTATCTAGGTATCGGTCAATTTGCTGACTCTACCCCTTCTTAGTAATGGTGATATCACTCAAGGTGTGGTGGGAAAGCAAAGACTTCCTTTTTCTCCCCGAACCATATTTCGAGTCAATGTACTCTGCCTACCTCAAATATTCCAAGGTGAAGAGTCTCTCCTAAAGTGGGGCAAAAGAAAAGGTTTACCCATGAAACCATATAATCTGATGACCATTCCTTTAGTTAACAAATACCAGTCCCCTTCCTCTGCATCTTTATTCCTCAGAATCTCTTTGGCTAGGGGTGGCAATCTAGGGAAATTTCCATACATTATTTTGAGGGCTGGTCCAAGAAATTCCAAATTGAACCTATAGTGAGACTCACTACTTCTTAAATGGTTTGTCCAATAGTAAACTGGCATAGGTTCTCCTTTATCAGTCTTATCCTTGACTGGAATCCATGACATTCTATCTTTAACAATGGCATAAAACATCCATACCAAGTTTGAGCAATGCCTAAAGCTAGGAGCATCAGAGCCCCTCTTCAAGCTTACTAGATGTTCATGTATTCTTTGGGTGAGAAACATTAGCTAGTCAAAATAAATCACCCTTATCCCTTTCTTTGCCACCTCCTTTTCATACATCCTTTCATTAGAGATACAGTATGCAGTGACAATTTTCCAACCATGAACCTCTTCATCAGAGTCCAAACCCTCCATGCAGGCCAACATAGAGAACAGAACGAGGGTTACAAATTTCTTGATAGAAATGGGGACCTCAAGCAACTCTTCCTAGGGTTTGGTATTCAATTGCTTATAAACCCAATTCCTAAATGACTCATCGTCATTTGCCCGCTTCTTTGTGGAATAAAACCCAGTTTGTTCAACAATTCTGAAGGGTTTTGGTGGTACTAGTGGGTCAGACCCTAAGGCAAAAAGCTCATGATAGAAAGAGGTAGTGATGCTAAAAAGGGTCTCGCCCTCGCAGGTTTTTACTGCCTTGGCTAGCGGGTCATAGAATTTAACTATTGCAGCTATCAACTCAGGACATGGGTGAACGAAATCACAAATGTAAAAGGATAGATAAGAAAGGATGGAGCATCTACCTTCCATCGATAGAGTAGCATTATTTTTGTATCTATCATTCACACTCTTTCTTAGTCTTGTCCTTTCAGTGATGGTCATCACCATGTCTGCTACAACCTCGGCTTTATCAAGGTACGACACCGACGTCCTATCGTCCAGAGTTTCGAATTCCAGAACGTCTTCTGAGGCCTCTATGGGTGATTTCTTAGGAGCCATCTTGCAGTAGTAGGACTTTGTGCACTGGAATAAGCGAGGAGAAATTTAGAATGTTGCTTATGTCCGCTACAGCCTCGTGGTCACTAAATGAACCCTGCGCAAGACTTCATCACTTTTTATCTCCTAGAATGTGTGTATCATCCGCCATAAATGCAACTGTTGCGTGATATCTTTGTTGGCACACTTCGCCATCCTTCCATTATTTCTTTGGTGGCTCAAAGGTGACGTCCTATATTTTTATTGGTCGAATTTTGAAATTGTGTTGCCAGCTCATCGCATCCCTTCGGCTACTCTTTGGTTCATGTGCGAGTTTGTTAGAATTAAATGTGGGAGCACTCTTTAGCCTCCACATGTCATATTGGGACTTGTTGTTCGGCTTTGGCCTGATTTTGCTCAGTGTCTTAAGAACCTTTCGAGTCCACTTTGGTACTTGAAGCTTGCATGCATGGCACACTACCTCGATTCCGCTTCGGCTATCTCCAGCTTTGAAAGGTTCCCGGATTAGCGCCATTCTTTGTCCTTATTTATGCGGGATAGAAACTGATAGACCACTCCACAGAAATCTGGATTTAACCATGCGGACTTGAGAGCGGAATGCCATTCCGGAGAGTACTCAGCACCGTGTGTGGAATGGAACATTACCATGCATTTTGGCCAACACTTAATCATTTCTTGCAAAATTTCTCCTCTCTCTTTTTTTTTTAGCATTTCTTTGAAAAAGAACTAATTACAAAGTGTAGAAAGAAAATCAAATAGAAAGTGCAGAAAGGAAGGGGAAATATTTGTACAATGTATATACATATGTTACAATGAGCTTACTTCTTACATATAGTAGAGCTTAAGGTGGAAACCATTCACCGGAATTGGTTGTATGTTTCCCTCTGGATCCTTCAACTGAAATACATTAGACTCTTTAGCTTCCACTATTTCGAAAGGACCATCCCAAAAGGAATCAAACTTTTCATGTTTGCCTGGTTTTGCCCTGTCAACATTCCACCTGAGAACTGAGTCTCCAACTTGGAGTTTTTTGAACCTGGCATTTTTATCAAACCATGCTTTAATGTCTGATGAGTGCTTTTGAAAATGATCATATGCTTGAGTCCTGCTCTCTTCCAATCGCAGCAAGTGTGTCAACCTGGTTTTAACTGGATCATCCTCTAATTCTTCTTCTATACTGACAAGCTTAAGTGTTGGGATCTCTAAGTGAATCGGTAATACCACCTCTTTTTCATATACCAGTGCATAAGGAGAAGTTTTGATGGAATTTTTAATAGTAATCATGTCTACCCATAGAGCATGGTTGAGCAATAGGTGCCAACTCCTTTTGTTACCTTCCAAATATTTTCTCAAAATCCTTAATAGGTTTTTATTGGTAGATTCTGCAAGTCCATTACCTTGTGGATAATAATTTGAAGTATTTTTAAGAGTGATGCCATACTTGTTGGAAAACTCGATGTACTTGGCTCCTATGAAAGAAGGGCCATTATCACTCACCAAAGCTTTCGGGACTCCAAATCTGGAAATCAAACTCTCCATAAAGTTGATCACAACTTCTTGGTCTGCCTTCTTTGTAGGAATGGCCTCTACCCATCTGGTAAGATAATCTATAGCTGTCAAGATAAACTTGTGCTCTGCTGAAGAATTAGGATTTATAACTCCTATAAAATCTAATCCCCATTGTTGGAAAGGCTCTTCAACTTGAATAGGCTTCAGGGGAGAGGCAACATTTTTGGTTCTTCCAACGTACCTCTGACACTTATCACAAGCCTGGGTAATTTTAAAAGCATCATTGAACACAGTAGGCCAATAATAGCCTACTCTTATTATCTTCAAAGCCGTAATTCTACCTGAGCCATGACCACCTGTTGACCCTCCATGAAATTCTTCAATGACTCTTTTTTGTTGGTCCTCCTTCAAACATTTTAGGAGAATACCATCCAAGTTTCTTTTGAACAACCCTTCAGGTAGTAATACATATTTTAGAGCATGAAGTCTATACCTCCTTCTTTGAGAAGAATTCAGATCAGGTGGGCAGATCCCGGTTTGGAAATACCTGGTCATTTGCTCAATCCAATCAGAATCTGGAGTGTGTACAATCTCTATTTGATCTTCTTCTGTTATCTGACAAGCGGTCATTTTGGCCAATGTTGAAGCATCTGTCAATCCTTGGCACAAGGCTCTACCTCTTACCAGCTTGGTGGGACGTATCTCCACATCATATTCCTGGATCTTAGTAATCCAACCAACCCTTTTATCTCCCAAGTCACCTTGTAAAATAAAACTTCTTACATCTGGATGAACCACATATACCAGGGTTTTGCTCTGTACCAGATATTGTCTAAACTTCTTTAGCGACTTCATTACAATGAACACTTGTCTTTCAATAAAGTTATATTTTACCTGATAATCATGTAAAGTCTGACTCCAAAAGAACACAGGGTGCTCATCCCCTTGACTATATTTCTGGGTGAGTACCGAGGCATAGCTTTCTTCAGCTCCATAAGCATAGAGAATAAAATATTTAGTGAAATCAGGATTTATCAAGACTGGGGCTGTTGCAATGGATTGCTTGATGACCTCAAAATATTACTTCCTAACCTCAGTCCACTTGAACTCTACCTTTTTCTTGAGTAGTTCAGATATAGGCCTCACTTTTTGTGCAAAATCAGAAATGAATTTCCTGATGAAATTGATTTGACCTAAGAAATACTGCAAGGTCTTCTGATTAGTAGGCAAAGGAATAGCTAGAATTGCTCCAATTATTTCTGGATCTATGGCCATACCTTCCTTTGAGACCACATGGCCTAATAGTTTTCCCTCATGTACTACAAAGAATGACTTCTTAGGATTAAGTGAGATACCAAATTCTCTGTATTTTTGAAAAACCTGTTCCAAATGAGATAGATGATCATTTTTATCATGAGAAAAGACCATCATGTCATCCAGGTAAATCAGAATAACTTTGTTTATAAGTGTACCAAAGGCATAGTCCATGGCCCTCTGAAATGTAGCTCCAACATTAGACAGCCCAAAGGGCATTCTCTGATAGGCAAATGTACCCCATTTTGTGGTGAATGTTGTTTTGTATTGGTCTTCATCTTTTACCCAAATTTGGTTATATCCAGAGTAACCATCCAATAGTGAGAATCTTTTCACTCCAGCTACAACTTGTAAGATCTGGTCAATCTGAGGGAGGGGGTAGTGATCCTTGAGGGATGCTTGATTCAGATTTCTAAAATCTACACATAGGCGTATATCCCCATTCTTCTTTCTTACGGGTACCAAATTGGCTACCCAAGTGGAATGTTTTATTGGATATATTATCCTAGCCTTCAGTAGCTTTAAGAGTTCCTCTCTCATAATGGCTTCTATCCTCGGATTGATAGGCCTCTATTTTTTCTGGAATGGTTTAGCATCGGGTTCTAACTCGATAGTATGTTGGATAATATTTTTGTCATACACCTTAAGGTCTTCATATGACCAAGCCACAGTGTCTTGGTATTTTAAGCATAAAGCTTTAATCTCCTCTGCTTCCTCAGGTGAACACTGGATCCCAACATTGAGCTTCTTTCCTATTTCGACCTCCACTTCTTTATAGATATTTTTACCGACCTTCATAGCTCCAACCTTCTTTCTATCTTCATTATCAAATAGACTTTCAAGGGTGACCAATCCCCTTGGGATATGATTGTTTCTTAGTTGGATAAAGTCTTGCTGATCTATTTCCTCCAAGTCTTCCTCTTGGATAGTTGAGAAGCATGCTTCTCTTATCATAAAATCTAGAATTTGTTCATCACTTTCAAAAACCTACCAGAATATCCTGCTTGTCCAGCATCGTAGGTCTAGAAAACCATTTTAATTCCCTTGGTCTTCTTAGTTCCAAAATCTATAGGAGGATTGAAATTAGCTCCCTTTGTTGCCAAAGAATCTGCTAGGTGATTATCTTCTCTAGGCACAAAACTTAGATTCAGGGCATCAAATGAATCCATTAGGTCCCATACCCTATTTCTGTAAGCTTTCAAGTAATGGTGCTTACTGCTACACTTATTCCTTACCTGATGGACTATCAACTCAGAATCACCATATATGTTCAAAATATTGATGCCCATGCTTTTTACTTGCATCAATCCGAGGCACAAAGCCTCATATTCTACAACATTGTTGGTACATGACCATGTCAATCTATAAGCAAAATTCTTTATCCCTTCAGACTGTGATTGTAGAACCACACCAGTCCCTGCACCATTTCTACATTTAGCACCATCAAAATGCATAACCCATGTTTCTTTGTTTCTTAGGGATTGATTAGAAATAGCAGGGAGTTTCTTTTCTAGTTCAGTTGTGATGTTGTATGTACCCATACCAGTTCCAAATTGACTATAGTCTTCTCTGAAAGGCAACTCATCTTCAATGTCTAGCTCTTCAATGTTTTCCACTAGCTCAAATTCCTCCATAGGATTAAGATTGCACAGATCCTCTTCAATTTTTTCAATATGATAAGCAACTGGTTTCTCAGGTGTTATCCTTATCCTTTTTCCTTTGAAAGGGATTACCATGCTAGAATAATCCATGTACATACATCCTCCTAGTTTTGCAATAAATTCTCTTGAGAGGCATAACCCGAAATAAGGTTCCAAGTCCACCACCACTATTTCCTGCACCACTATTACCTCGAGAGCTCTGTGCAACCTCATCAGTACATCTTTAATAACCCCAACTATTTTGATAGGTGTCCCATCTAATTGCAACACTCCAAGACAAGACTGGGTATATTCCATACCCATTTCTTCACAGACCGCCTTAGGCATAACTGTGGTTGATGCTCCTGAATCAATCATACAATTTTGGACTACCCATCCTTCCATTATTAAGGATATGTAGAAAGGGGGAGGTTTTTTTTTTAGAACAATAGGTGTCATTTCTCTCTTTTCTAGTGGTATACTGAGGATGGTGGTGGTTGGTCTATTCTGGGGATTTTTTCTAAGGGAAGCTTTAAGCAGGTCAATCTAGCCCAGGATGAAAAGAGTATCATATAGGCTAGCTTTTGATGGAATCCTTTTCATCTCCTCAACAATGTTGTACTCAGACTTGGTCAGGGATAGTCTTTCCAGCCCTCTGTCTGGCTCACCATATTTCCTTTTGTATTGTTGGGTTGCCTCTAATATTTATCTTTTGGTAATAGAGGGGAACCTAAGCCTTTCTTGATCCTCACCCTTGGATCTCATTATGTCTCCTTCTGTTTCTCTTTCGAGATTTTTAGGGAGACTATCTATCTTCTCCTTCCCTCTAGCTTGAGGGATAGGAAAAGTGTCAATGCTTTGAGGGGGGAGTCAGATTTCTTTTGAGAAGGGACCTAGAATTGTCCCATATTATGGGGGTCTACTTGTAAAGCTTTCTTTCTAGATCTTGTCATCACAACAATTGGGCTTTCTTCATCCAACTCTTTTTCGGCCATGATCTGATCAAGGTGCCATAACATATTAACCCTCCCCTTATGATTCCTTTCAGCTTGATCCATAGCTTGTTGAACATGGTGTTGATACATCACACAATATTGTGAGTCATGGGGGTCATTGCATACCAAACACCAAACATTTGCAAGAGTGGTATCTGTAGAACACTCCAGCTCCTCATATGTTGCATTCACCCTAACCCTAGTACTATTACTAGGACCAGGCCTTTGATATTTGTTCACATATGGGAATCTCCTCTATTGTGACCTTTCCTGATCTCTCTTTTCCATTGAATTCATTCTATTACTCAAAGTTTTCATGGTATTTTGTATATCCAGAATAGCGAACAATTCTTGAGAAGGTTGGGAAGGAAGGGGAGGAAAAGGAGGTGTAGAGGCTATCGGTTTAGACCAAGGAATCAGATTCATTTATGGAGATGGAGATGGTAAAGAAAGGGGGTCCATGTAGGAGGGCTTTATGGATTGCTCATGGCCACTATTGGTTTCTGAGTTATAGGGTAACATGGTTTTTGGGGGAATTCTTCCCACATTGATTAGGATATTTTCAGCATGGATGACTGCATTATAAACTTGGGGGAAGGTTTCTACTCCAGATTGTTGTGTTTGCAAACCTAGCTCTGATCCTAGGGCACGAATATAATACATATAAGCCAAACATGCAGCTGGTCTAGCAGTGGGGGAATTCTCTTCCATGTTCTACTAAACCTCAAATTAAAATCTGAGACAGTTTCTTGTTGGGTTTTTTGCATGGCTATAAACTGATTCAGTAGGGAAAAAGGATCAACAGATTCATTAAATTCTTCTATGAATGGCTCAGCCAAGGATTGCCATGAAGTAATAGAATTATCTTCTAGAGTTCTAAACCAATGCAATATCTTTCCATGAAAGGACAGGGCTAGAATTCTGACAATAATATTTTCTTCCTTTATGTTGTGGATTGTTGCCAGATTCAAGATATCTTGGCAATGCTCATAAGTTATTTTCCCAAATCCATCATACATGGGGGTTGCCTTAGATACAGCCTAGGGAATGGCATCCATTTATGCTAATCTAAGGGGCCCAGTTGAATCCCAGTTAGGGTACTTCTGAAGTGGCTGATTAGGAGCCACATTATGTGCCATGTTTTTAGCTATAGGTCTTCTTGGGGGAACTATTGGGTTTTCTTCCAGAAGCTCTTCTTCTTCAATAAAATCTTGATCCAAACTTCTGATAACAACAACCCCTCTCTGAGGTAACTCACAATGAAAGAAAGAATCAGGGTTGTTCCTCTTGAAAGACCTAGTATACATGAAAGGGTACTGGTCTACAATACTTTTTTAGGGTCTTTTGACCAGGGAGTCACCAGGTGAACTTTCTTTTCTCCGCTAACAAGGTCAAGACAATTCACCCAATCTTGATTCCTTCGGGTTGAGATAACAATAACTCTTTTGATGGGTTTCATGTTCCTTGTGAACTGGTCCCATCGGGCATGCCAAAAACTATTGGGCACTAAATTGCACCAAGTTTTCACTCAGTACTATGGCTGTCTATCTTCCTAGTTTCTGTCCAAGCTTGCACCCGATAGCTGCAGCTCAACACTCAACATTGGATGGACCAAAATAGGAGTTTTTGATCCAACCTCCAGAGTAGGTTGGTTCCTTGTCAACTTAGCAGGTTGTTGACACAATTATGCTCACTTAGGGTTTGGAGTTTAGGGTAAGAGAAGGTTAGGGTTAGAGAGATGTAGATAATAGTGGATGGATAGGTTAACAACATTGCACCATCATAAAAAGCTCCCAAAAAACCATATTAAGGACATACACTCAGATCAACATTTATCTCACAATAGATCATTTCATATATTAAAGCATAATAGAGAAATGTTATAGCAAGCAATTTCAATACCCAGGGAATGATAATCCAAATAACAGAATTCACCAAACACTTAGATTTTACAGAAATATACTTTCCAATAACACAGAATGAACTCAAAGCAGATTTCAATTACTCACAACAGCTAGTAATCCAAAATAGGCACAAACTAACCATCTAAGTATTTATAGAAATGCAACTATGAAATCCGAACCTCTGACATCAAGCATGAGAACATGAACTTGAGGTGAAGATCAATGTATTGCTCCTTTCATTCAGCTCTTCAAGAATATTTACAATAGCATAGGCAAACACGCTAGAGCCGACCCTTCAAAATGAGGGTTCGACCTCTACTTATAGTTTTCTTATTACAATAATCAAGAAACAATACACATAATCTTGTTACAATAGTACAACAAAGATCTTAGCTGGCATCAGCTCATTGGTCCATCCTCCAAGAAATCTGTTGAAAGAAAATCTACCATGACAGCTCGGGGTCTCTGCAACTTGTTGATCATTCAGTGGAACTGAAGCTCAAGCATTAAAGATCATGCATTTTCATCGATCCTTCTTGGGAGTGAATTACCATCATCGATCTGTAACCGCATCTGGTTTGATCTTCTTGGAAACCCTCGATGCTTCATCTCCCAGCATACTATTACAATTTTGATACAACAATGTCTTTAAAACAACCAAGATTTGGTAGCTTAACCTCAACCATCGATCTTCTTCATCACACGATTCAGATTCAATCTGGCATAAGCTAAATGCCAATCCACTTTAAAAATGATGACGTCCTCTTTCTTATCAGAAACATCAGAATCTCCAATCCAGACCTCTGAACCTCGAATCCGCTCCAGGATATTAATCTTTAGTATTATATCCTTCAATCTGGGTTCGGAGCTAGTCACGTACTTCTTCTATCGTGAATCTGCACTTTCATTATTCCACCACCCCATCTTATCTTCATTCCAGAAAGGGAAGACTTGTCCATTCCAAAATCGCCATTCCACACTTTTTAGTTACTGACATCATCATCTCTTAGGAACTTTTGCGGATTTTGAAATTTGTCTTCATCCCAAAGTCAGAAACAAAAAGGACCTTCCTAGAATCGCCATTCTACACTTTTCTTCCATTGACGTCATCATCTCTTAGGAAATTTTGTGGATTTGAGATATCTCTTCATTTCGGAGCTGGAGTAAAGTCACCCGAAATCGCTCCAAACAAGAAAACTTGACTAACTGCTGAGTGGATTCATATCTTCTGACCCGATTCTGGATAAAAGCATACTACAAGGTTTGCGGAATGATGATTTTGTCACTTAGTCAAATTTGTACAAAATTTTACTAAGTATGTGGCCATTTTGGGCCTACAATCACCAGGTAATTCAATGAGGTAGAAGCTCATCCAATGCATGCCTCATATAATCCAAGCCACCTATCCAAGTGCTACACTCTCCTATCACTGATACCAATATAAAAAATATTGGTCACTTTGAATCTAACTCTCCCCAAGGAAGCCCATGTGGCCTCCACACATCAATGTGCTCCTAGCTCCACATCTGGAGCAATGTAGTCATCACAATGCAGGTATGTTTCTTATATACAATGTTCCATAGTGTCCTATACAACCGACACAAAACTAGCGATCCCTAGGTAAACCAATGACCATGTTATCTCATGTCATTGACTACTTTAGTGAGAGCCCATGGTAAGTGTTATTTTCTCATATGGCAAGCCAAATCTCTAGCCACTATACAAATGAATACAATTATTATCCATGAAATAGTCTACCTCTCTCCCATATCACTAAAACTAATGCCACTTTGAGAAACTCGAAATCTAGCATCCCCTATCATCCTATCTACTGCTATAATATGTACCCTTGATTGGTACACTCCTATTCCTAGGATGGGAATCCTGAGGATACTCCAAATATCCTCAAGGGTAATAATCATCTCCCTCGTAGGCAATCGAAAGGTAGATGACTCTAGATACCATCACTCTACCAAGGCTATAAACAGAGCAGTGTTAGCATCAACCTGAGGCAAGTCCACTATGTGAAGGAGGTCTACTATCCCTAGTTATCTCATTTTTCCATCATCAAGAGCTTGCATCCATCTTGTGAACTTCTTTGACCTCCACTCTCAATTTTTGAGAGTGCTAAATTGAAATCACAAATAGACACAAATATACATTAGTAATTAATTAAACACACGGAGAAAGTAAGAAAAAGCAAAATTATTACTCAAACTCAAAAATTGCCTTGTTTCTAATGAATTCACGTCCTGAATGTGAATTCACATACCCTCTACGAATTCATGTCTTGTTTGCAAATTTGCATCCCAAGCAGATCTATTCTGGAGGAACGCATATTCACATCGTAAGACGATATTTCACCATGTGGTTTTAGTGTGATGAATCCACCCTAAAATCTAGAAAAATCTAGCTAAATCTAAATTCTAAACAAATAAAAAATCACAAAAAGAGTAATTTTACCTACCCGCATGCTTGGTTTTGATTCCTCGCATCTTGATCACATCAAATCTGCTCAATGTTTAGGAAGCCCCATTTTCTCTAGAGTTCTCTTCTCCTAAAATGTGCAGTGAAATAATAAATTAGGTTTTGCCTTAATTCACCTTTTAAACCCTCAATTTCAGCTAAATTGGCATTCTAATCATTATTTTTACAATTTCAAGTTTTGTGAAGAATTGAGCATTCCTCATGAAACTCGAGAGGGCATCTTAATCGAAAAGGTTAAAAATATTTAATTTTTTAGATGGCTCCATTTTTTCTAAAAATAATTAATAATAATAATAAAATAATAAAAATAAAAATAAACTAAAATAATATTTAATAAAACCTTCAAAAAGGTTTAACGATTACCCTTTCAAAATGTAGACAATCTTCCATTGACCCACTTTGAGTGGGCAATCTTCCTTAGTGCCCTTAAGAGGCCCTCACCCCTTGCCAAGTGCAAGGGAAGGCCTCTGTCCCTCCCCTTTTTAATTTATTTGTCTTTTAGCGAAATCGTGCCCCATATTTATGAGGCGCGACTTCGCGCCAGCGATATCGCGCCCCATCAGGACGGGGCACGACTTCGTTGTTTACCCAAGTTTTTTTAATTTATTTTATTATTTTTTAAGCCCGCTTAGACCCAGGTTTAAACCTCCTCGTGTGTTTTGGCATCGACTGTGAGTTTATTTGTGCCCGCTTTCCTTCTTTCGATTGTCTATAAAAGGAAGGATGTTCTTGCCAAATCAGAGACATGCGAAGTTTAAGTGCAAGTGTGATATGCAAAATTTCTATGTGCGATCTATATGCAAATTATTTAGAGTTCATTTTTTATTTACTTTCTCTGCTGCAAGCTAACCCCCGAAGTGTGAATTTTGGATTGATCTTCTATTGCGTGGATTGGATTGATTTGTTGTGTGACTTGGTGGATCCGTGGCGTAGCTTGGAGAGATAGAGTGCCTGTATGGATACTTGGTTCTCTTCTGCCTACTTCTACGACATCCATTAGGGTTTGATCACTTTGTTGTCTGTATTTATTTCATCTTCTGCTTTCGCTTCTTATTTTTCTTTATTCTGTAGTGAAATCATGCCTGGAATTGGTGAGGCATGACTTCGCTTGCCCTAATTAGGGCAAAGTTATTCACAAAAGTAAAATCATGCCCCATCCAGGTAGGGCGTGACTTTGCTTCTACGATATCGTGCCCGCTCCAGGTGAGGCATGATTTTTCCCTAGGGCACACCGGGGGTAATTTTTAGATTCTGCTTTCACTGTTACATTCCATTCTATCTCTAGATCATACTATTGTACTTTTCTTTCTATTTTTTGTTGTTGTCTTTCTGATTTATGATTAAATATCCAAAGGTCAATTTTCGCTTTTGTATTACAAGGTCATCTAAAAGGACCTAGGGGGCTTGACTACTGCTAGATCTGTCATACAATGGCCTATGCAGGCCCCCTAATACTAATTTCATTTTTTAGTGTTTCATAAGTGATCTTGCAGGAACAAGAATCTTTGATATCATTGGACAAGAGGTAGAAAAAGGCTAAATCAACCACCAGTCTAGATAAGTGCTCTATCACTCTTATTGGTTGAGAATCTGGTTTCATTATTGATTTCTAGGCATCTGAAAGTGAAGAGCATCTAGCTTGCATCTAGGGATAATTTTTGTGTATTTACTCCTACATAGTTCTACTTTAAAGGTTTTCTAAAATAGAACCCTAGGTTAGTGAGCATTCAAAAGAAAGAATCATTCTAGGATAGCTCTTGTATGCCTGCATTCTATTTCCAATTACATTATTCTATTTTCTGCATTGTCCTTTATCTTTTCTAGCTTAGATCTAGAAAGGCCAAATTTAGGTGATTTTCTAAAACTGAATACATAAAACAATCTTGAATATCCCAAGGACTTGGAGTGAGTCCTTAAACCATTCCTGGTGAACCCTTCCCCTAGCACCGAGTGTAGAGTACAACATACCCCCATGGTTCACCCCATGAAAGGGTTCCCTCCTTATGGATCCAACCCTTTTGTTTGGGAATTGTACGTGGTAGGGCAATTTCCCCCTCTACATCTTTGGTGAACCCGACGTGAACACCTCCTTTTATTTTAAACACTAAGCAAGATCATTAATTCTATTTGGAAAATATTTAAGTAATTTAGAATTTGTTTAATAGTGTTTTTCTCTGTTTTGTTTTTCACTACTTCTAATGGCTCCTATTCTTAGAAGTCAGAGGAAACAATTAGAATTTGATTATGTTCCTTTGGAAGATGATCAGATTGATAGGGAAAACCCTAATATAGATCCAGAAGAGCAAGAAGATGTAAATATGGAAATCGAATCTAATTTTGATCCTCTTGTTGGGCCTAATGGAAGTTTAGTGTTTTCATCATTTGATCACATTTGGGAATTCATGAAAGCTCATAAGGAAAAGCTATTGGAATGTATAGAGCGAGAAGCTCATCTTGAAAAAGAGGATGCTACTCCTTCCCCTCCTAATAGGTCTCCTTTGCTTCATCATGATATTCCTACATCTCAATATTTGCATCAAAGTAATCTTAAGGATCAAGTGACTTGTGCCAATACTAATACCACCAATGTTGGAGGGAATCTGCAAGTCCCTCTAACCAGTAGTGGCCCAAAAATTTATTCTCAATTTCCTCCTGCATCCTCTAACATCAACACTATTGCTTCTATTCCACCAAATATTAGTTGTTCTCAAAATTCCACATACAACCAAGGTATCCTAAGTTTAAATCCAACATCAGGGTTTCAACATGCATACATTCCTCCTTTAGGGAGTCTGGGGAACACACATAGCAATCCAAAAATGCAGAATTTAACAAGTGTTGTGAATCAATTGGTCTCAAGAATGGATATGATTCAACCATTAGGGTTTACATACAACTATAGGGATATGTGTAGTCAGCCATTGGATCCTATTGTTGTTGCCAGGCCTTATCCTAAGCATTTTTCCATGCTAGTATTGTCGATCTACAAAGGGACTGAAGATCCAATAGAGCATTTGAGAGGATTCAGAATAGCTTGCCATGATCTTGTTTATGATGATATGCTTTTATTGAAAACATTTCCAAAGAGTCTTGTCGAAGTAGCATTAGAATGGTACTATCGGTTACCCAACTATTCTTTGAAAAGTTTTGAGAAGACCGTAGAGATGTTTGTTCATCAGTTTAGTGCTTATATTGAAAAGGAAGTGACCATGAGAGATCTATATGATTTAAAGCAAGATAGAGAGGAAATTTTTTCAAAAATTTTAGCTCGTTGGAGAAGTTTAGTTGGCCGATTAAGATAGCCTGTGTCTCAGAAAGATATGCTTGATATATTTATAGGAAATTTACAAGAACAGTTATCTTATGCTTTAGAAACTACTACTATCACATATTTAGACCAAGCAATTGAGTTAGCAAGAAAAGTGGAACAAGCCCTCATCAGGAGAGGTCAACTCAAGGTTAAAGAAGATAAGCCAACTAAGTCTCAACCTAAGAATAAACATATAGGAGGTAATAGTGATAGTAGGCCTATTAATAATGTCAATAATAGCCTACAGAAGATTGTGCTTTAGAAACCTCCTCAAAGGAATTTCACGAGACTTAGTATCCCTATGGAATCAATTTTAAAGCAACTATTAGATGCTAAAGCAATAGAATTACCTCCAGTAAGACAACCAGATACTACAACTCATTGGTATAAGGCAGGACAATATTACACTTATCATAGAGTAGAAGGACATTGGATGAACACTTGTAAGAAATTGAAGCATGTGGTTCAAGATCTAATTGATGCAGGACGTATTGATTTAGGAAATCTCCAATCAACGAGTAGTCAAAATCCTACTCAACAACTTCCAACAACAAATCAAGATATGGGAATATTTAAGGATCCTTTACCTAAGCATGAGCAACAAGCATCCAATCAGGTGGCTCACCAAGATGACCCCCTACACCATAGCAATATGGTTGGTATGGTTGGGGTAACCACAAGAAAATAGGCTCAGAATCAGCAACATCAACAAGGACAGAATTTGGTATCTCAGCCCAGTACAATTTCAAAGGAAAGCCAGAGAAAAGATTCAGCTACAAGGATTCCACCTATAGTATTGAGACCACAATCACAGGTTTCATTTGATCTTCAGAAATAGCTAGCTAGTACTCCAACAAAGATATCAGTGTTAGAACTGTTGCAGACTTCTCCTGATCATAGGAATGCTTTAATGAGATTTTTATAACAACAATCTATTTCCTCCAGATATCCCTCCTGATGCCATAGTTGACACTGTAGGTTCTTTTGGGATACATCATGTCTCATTTTCAGATGATGATAAACCTTCCTCAAACTTGCATGAAGATTCATCACTTTACATCACCACACTTATTGGGGATACCCTTGTCAAGCGAGTATTGATTGATAATGGTTCATCCCTCAATTTGTGTACATATCAATTCTTTCAAAAATTTGGATTAAAAGAGGAAGATTTAACAAAAACTGATATCATCATTAAAGCTTTCAACAATGAGTCCCAAGAAGCCTGCGGTGTCATATCTCTCCCATTGAAAGTGGGGCCAAGGATATTGGATACCTTGTTTTATGTGGTACATTGTCCTGCTTCTTTTAATCTTCTTCTTGGATGACCTTGGATTCATGCTATGAAGGTCATCCCTTCTACTTTTCATCGGTGTCTCAAGTTTGAGTTTAAGAATCAAGTTATCACCATTCCAGGTGACCCTCGACCATTTGAATTTTATTCAAATATAGAGTTAGCCCAAATAGATTCTTATTCTTGTCCCTCTATTTCTTCAACAACTTCCTCATGTTCCTCCTCTCAAATTTTTAAGCATTTTCAAAGTTTAAAAGTGAGTGAGGAACATAGGACCCATATTCTCTCCTCGGATCATGATAATCAATTTCTTCAAGAGCCTCTTCTGGATCTAGCTAAGCTACCACCTTCACCTAGAACTATGGGCCTACCTCATAAGAAGGGTGAAGTTGTACACTTTGGCACATGTGCTTTTATCTTTGGGGGCATGGCCTCCGAATAAAAGCTTCATGGTAGCAACCCATCTCTCAATGAGCACTCTTTTGCTCAATGCTATCTCACTAATGACTATCCCCTTCCTAAGCAGATCCTGTCCGGTATGGGGTATGCGAGTAAAGGATTGGGACCACAACATAAGGGTATTCAAGAGCCCTTGGATGTTGAGATTTGGCCTGGGAGATGTGGTATAGGTTTTATACCTAACAAAAATGAACCTTTGTCATTTGAGGATGATGACCATCTTATGACTTATGCAGAATATATAGAATATCAAAAGTTGTCAATAGATGATAATAAAAGTATTGATTTTTCTTTTCCTTCAAAGGTAATATTTTGTAACATGATTGGTTCTGTCTGTGCTAAAGATAATTTTGCTTATGTATTAAGAAATGAAGAATATTTGTTTAATGTCCTTTTTGCTAAGAGAAATGGTGTTGTTAGAAAATGTAGTGATTATCGTGCTATGGGTGTTAAAAGAAGAGCCTTGGAAGGACTTTCTCATGCTTTTCATCATCGAGAAAATGCACTCCTTGGGGATATCTTTGATTCGACACCTCATGGCACGTTAATCCATTTTAATAAGATGAATGGTGCATTTAGGTTTTGCATTGATTTCAACTCTTAACAAAAAAAAATAAAACAAAAAGAAAAACAATACAAAAACTTTCATGTAGTTGCACTTTCATTGCATCCGCTTGCCTGTTCATATTGCATTGTTGCTTGTCATCCTTTGCATGATTGCTTGACATCTAATTTAACACCTTGCATGTTTGCTTGTCATAAATGCATGACTGCTTGTTCATGATTGTTTGCTCATATAGATTTTGGGGATATTGCGACAATGGCATGTGATGATACCTAGTTAGGTCATAGCTCACATGCATTGCACTTCTCACTAGGACTATGATGCCTAGCAAGATCCCCCCTAGGGATTCTTTCTCTCCTTCCTTTTTTCTTGTGATTGCTTATCCTCTCTTTTTTTGATGTCTTCATAATGTTGTTCAACAATTTCCTCATAGTCCCGCTCTAGGACAACACTTGCATAATATTTTATATACATACATATTACACCCCATACGGGATATTTATACATCCTAGTGGGTATTATACTATTCATGATCTTCTATCGGGTCATACTCTCTTTTGACTCAATAGGCTTAACACCCCATTATAGGATAAGCTCCTTGGTCATTTTTAGTAGACCTCAGCATACATCCTAGCGGGTAATCGCCTCATAGCAGTCAATAAGGGAGCAACCACCCATAGTGGGTCAAAACTCCACACACTTGGTCACATTAAGGCAAGTGTTGTACCCTTAGTGGGTCTAGCAACTTCGCTCATCCGATCCATAATGTCTAGCTACACTGGTTCATAGCAACCTACGCTAGCCTTATATTTTTGGGTCATTCACTCTTCTCATTTTTTGATGGTTGACCTTTGGGCCTCTCTTCTTTCTTCTTCTTCTTCTCTTCTTTCTTCTTCTTTTCTTTTCCTCTTCTTCTTTCTTCTTCTTCCTTCTTCTTCTTCTTCCTCCTTTTTCTCTTCTTTCTCTCTTGTTTTCATTGTTGGTTTCTCCTTATGTTTTTTCTCCTTTTCCTCTTCTTCTATTTGCATTCATTTCACCCTTCATGTAGTGTGCATTAGGATAATTTGCATACATTCAAAATACTTAAATAAATAAAATAAAATAAACACATAAAAACATGCATTAAATAATTTACACATAAAAATAGATAAAATCCGTAGCTATGTATTACTCGTAAGACAAAAGAGTACATCATGTGAGGTTGGTGTACCATAATCCAGGCTCGGTACACTCAACCTAGGGATGCACACCATAATCAAAAATTAGTGTATCATCCCGATCCCTAGCCTAGCCTACCCTAGCTCTGAGAGCCAACTCCCTCTAGCCCTCCCTAGGGTGGAGGTAGCCTCAGTGGTGCCACCAACTACTGAGATGTCGATGGTGCCTATGATCGAGACCATGACCTACTAGCTTCCTAAAGGGATGGAGGAAGCTCCATCCTCCACTCTAGAGGGATAGCTACACAGTAAGCCATCTCAAAAAACATGGCCCTCTGAATGGCCATCTCCAACCTATCATCGGTGCACCGCAACTCCACCTGAAGGAGTTGCACCATATCCCCTACTTAGCTACTCCCAATAGTAGCCATCCCCTCAGCCAAGCCCACTGGCACTCTCCATCTAGCTAGACTACCTCTCCCTATAGCCGAGACACCTCTGCTCATGTAGTGTCCCTCTCCATCTATAGTCGAGCCACCTAAGCCTACAGAGAAGCTAGCTATACCTACAACTCCTCTATGCCCTAGCTCTAGTCACTTACCACTACCAATGTTGATGCCTCCCTAGGGTCTCTAGCCTATGGCCCCTCTACCTGTAAAGGGGCATCCCCCATTCCTCCCTTGTTAGTCTCTACTCTAGGGATGGTCTCCTCCACCACCTAGACCCAAACCCATGTCAGCCTCTATCTAGGCATAACTAGGGCCTATTGTACCCTCTCTATGGTCCTATAAGCTACCTCTTAGAATACCCACTGCATGCCTAGGCTCATCACCTAGAACCTCTACACTGGTATAGGTGGTGAGATCCTCTAAGGTGCAACCCCTCTATACCACCACCTATACCCGATGGCCACCCCTACATCATCCACCCCTAGGTCGACATAAGGAGGATCATCCTAGTCCTCCTCAACCCACCTAGTGAAGTTTGGCTCACCTCTAACCCCTACTAGATCTTAGGTCACCCTCCGATACCAATAGTCCCCCAAGTCTGAGATTCCCTGTAAGATCTTGAACTACCTCAGGACTCGATCAAATCTGAGCACCTCTAGCTTTCCCTGCTCTAACCTCAACCATCTGACCCTCCTCACCCTCACTAGCTCTATCCTATCCTATCCCAACTAGGGTGAAGCCTCCATGGTCGCCAGATGAGTTGCACCTCTCGTAACTCATCGATCACCCACCTCGCTAGTGGTAGATTCCCTACATAGGCCCTCATGGTCCTCTCTAGGGATCGAGGCCATCTGTATGCTACTGGCCACTCCAGGTCGGGCAATGGTCCTAGAAGTGCTAACAATATTTGCACCACAATGTGCTCCCAGCACCACACCTGGAGCAATATCATACAAACCAGTCCTATATATCATTTATACACGATGTTGTACAATATCCTATATAAATGGGCCAACACATAAGGGCCCCATGCAAAGTGGACTCCCTGCTACCGTATGTCTACCACTACCCCCACTAGTGCCCATGGCAAGTATCATCTACTAGTGTGGCAAGTCAAGAGACCTGCCACCACCCCTACGAGTACCATAGTCAAAGGATCCACTTCATAGTGGCCAACTAGGTCATCAACTACTATGGTGCCCTCCTGCACCTGGTGGGTGAAGCCTGTAGAAAACCATTGTAGTGTAGCGGCCTTCCCTCGAGCCCCATAAACCTCTCTCTCCCTGATGGGGATCCTCAGGATCTACCACACATCCTCTAATGTGACGGTCATCTCCCCTATTGGTAGCCAAAAAGTAGAGGACTTCGGATACCATCGCTCCACCAAGGCAGTCAGCATAGCCCTGTCTACCTCGATCTGTGGCATCCTCGCCATGTCGTCCAGCCCAACCGCCTCTAGTCTCACCCTCTCTGCCTACCCTAGTGCATCTAGCTCTACTAGAGCCCCTACCCACCACTCCCGAGTCTCGAGAATACCTAGTTGCATTTAATAAACAAACACAAGAATTTAATCAGTTTCATCATAAAAATCAAATTAATTAAAAAAAAAATTCTGATTCAGCATAAAGAATTTTCAAATCATCCTTCGCACTTTGGGTTTCCTTGTTTCCTTTTGTTTCTTTTTCTTCCTCTCTTTTTTTTTTTCTGAGTTCTCGCGAAGTCGCACCCCATTTTTAGGGCGCGCGACTTCGCTTTCGTGAAGTCGTGCCCCCTATTTTTTGGCGTGACTTCACGAAATCGTGCTTGGTTTTTCCCAGGTGCAATTTTGCCATGTTTCGCTCAAAAAGTGAAATCGCACTTGGGTCGCAAAGTCGCGCCCGGGTCGTGGCATGAATTTCACTAATTTTTACGATGATTTTCCAAAAAAAAACCCTAAAAAAATCCTAAATTGCACAAACCGAAAAAAAAATATTGCGAAAGAGGGACATCGATGATTCTTACCCATTCTCGAGCCCTGGCCTCACCCCTCGTAGTCATCGCTCGATGAACCGAAAGCGCCATCGTTGTTTCTCCAGAGCCCTTTTCTTCTCCTCCTCGTAGTAAAAGTGAATTAGGGTTTTACCCCTGTTTTCTTTTTAAACCCTATTTTGGATTTTCTCTCTCCTCTTCTTTTTTGATTGTCGCATGTTCTTTCTCTTATTTCTTCTATGTCGAGTTCTTTCGAGTTCTTATGAAATATTAATTTTTCATAATCACTCGAGGGGGCACCCCGGCCTATAGAGGCATTAATGTCCCTAATGCCTCGATTTACATGTAAATTATAAGGTGTCCGGAATGACACCCTTTTTGCACCATCCTTTTCTTCTAACCCAACTACCCCATTTTTGTTTGTAGTTATTTCTTTTTCAGTGTGTGCCTACATCTTTTCTTTGACGCATTTACTAGGCCATAAATGCATCAAAGAGGGGGTAAAATGTAGACACAAAAAATTGACCCACTTTGAGTGGGCAATCTTCCTTAGTGCCCTTAAGAGGCCCTCACCCCTTGCCAAGTGCAAGGGAAGGCCTCTGTCCCTCCCATTTTTAATTTGTTTGTCTTTTAGCAAAATCGTGCCCCATATTTACGAGGCGTGACTTCGCGCTAGCGATATCGCGCCCCGTCAAGACGGGGCGCGACTTCATTGTTTACCCAAGTTTTTTAATTTATTTTATTTTATTATTTTTTAAGCTCGCTTAGACCCAGGTTTAAACCTCCTCACATGTTTTGGCATTGGTTGTGAGTTTATTTGTGCCCACTTTCCTTCTTTCGATTGTCTATAAAAGGAAGGATGTTCTTGCCAAATCAAGAGACATGCAAAGTTTAAGTGCAAGTGTGATATGCAAACTTTCTATGTGTGATCTATATGCAAATTATTTAGAGTTCATTTCTTATTTACTTTCTCTACTGCAAGCTAACCCCCAAAGTGCAAATTTTGGATTGATCTTCTATTGCGTGGATTGGATTGATTTGTTGTGTGACTTGGTGGATCCGTGGCGTAGCTTGGAGAGATAGAGTGCCCATCTGGATACTTGGTTCTCTTCTTCCTACTTCTGTGATGTCCATTAGGGTTTGATCACTTTGTTGTCTACATTTATTTCATCTTCTACTTTTGCTTCTTATTTTTCTTTATTCTGTAGCGAAATCATGCCTGGCATTGGCGAGGCGTGACTTCGCTTGCCCTAATTAGGGAAAAGTTATTCGCAGAAGTGAAATCACGCCCCATCCAGGTAGGGCATGACTTTGCTGCTGCGATATCGTGCCCACTCTAGGCGAGGCACGATTTTTCCCTAGGGCACATCGGGGGTAATTTTTAGATTTTGCTTTCACTGTTACATTCCATTCTATCTCTAGATCATATTGTTGTACTTTTCTTTCTATTTTTTTTTGTTGTCTTTTTGATTTATGATTAAATATCCAAAGGTCAATTTTTGCTTTTGTATTACAAGGTCATCTAAAAGGACCTAGGGGGCTTGACTACTGCTAGATCTGTCATACAACGGCCTATGCAGGCCCCCTAATACTAATTTCATTTTTTAGTGTTTCATAAGTGATCTTGCAGGAACAAGAATCTTTGATATCATTGGACAAGAGGCAGAAAAAGGCTAAATCAACCACCGATCTAGATAAGTGCTCTATCACTCTTATTGGTTGAGAATCTGGTTTCATTGTTGATTTCTAGGCATCTAAAAGTGAAGAGCATCTAGCTTGCATCTAGGGATAATTTTTGTGTATTTACTCCTACATATTTCTGCTTTAAAGGTTTTCTGAAATAGAACCCTAGGTTAGTGAGCATTCAAAAGAAAGAATCATTCTAGGATAGCTCTTGTATGCCTGCATTCTATTTTCAATTGCATTATTCTATTTTCTGCATTGTCCTTTATCTTTTCTAGCTTAGATCTAGAAAGGCCAAATTTAGGTGATTGTCTGAAACTGAATACATCAAACAATCCTGAATATCCCGAGGACTTGGAGCGAGTCCTTAAACCATTCCTGGTGAACCCTTCCCCCTAGCACCGAGTGTAGAGTACAACATACCCCCATGGTTCACCCCACGAAAGGGTTCCCTCCTTGCGGATCCAGCCCTTTTGTTTGGGAATTGTACACGGTAGGGCAAATTTTCCCCTACACACAACAAAAACCACCAACCCCTTTCTTTGATAAAAATTATATACAACTTCTTCAATGCATTTTTCATAAATGCACCAAAGATGAGGTACAAATATATAGGGAAATTTGAACCATCTCAAATTCTCTCTCCCTCCTAAACATGTTTTCCCACTGATTTTGAAATTTGAAACCTTACCCTGCACATGCCAACTAAGCTTGACATGTTTTCCCTGATTTCCATGATTACATGTCCTAGCATCTAGGATGCATATTCACAAAATCTAAAAAATTGCTTCCCATCGAAATGATTGTTTGGATTCCATCCAAAAAATGGCCAATGGTCTAATTTCAATGAATATGAATCCTAGTGGCTAGGATTCATATTCATCGATTTTGGCAAAATGCCAAATTTACCTGATTCGATTTGCTTTAGACTCCTAGATCTCTCATACCTCAACCTTATTTGGTATCCTGCAAAGATATTAAAGCATAGATTCAACATTTTAATCAAATTGGATGCTAAGTAGAGAGGAGGAGATATTGAGAACAATATTATATTTTTGATCCAAAGAGAGAGATCTAATAGTTTGTGTTGTAGGTTTGATAAATTGCAATGGGATTTTTGAATGCTATAGATGCTCATTGAATGGAAAAACTTACTTCACGTTATATCTATCACTATACACCACCCTTAGCATTCCTGCTTATCCGATCCATCATCAAAAGCACTGTAAATTCATTAGATTATCTCTTAGATCATTTCAAATTACTATAGCTTGCATTATTTTATTTTATTTCTTGGATCTCGTGATTTTGCATCCTATATGGCAGCGAATACGCGAGGGGTGTATTCATGCCTAGGTCACAAATTCATAGATTCATAGGTCTAGAGGTAAATTTATACATTTTGATGCATAAATGATAGACTCATATTCATCATAAATTATTTCCACACATAATACATCTTAGTTGTTCCTATATTGCATCTATATATTCAATTGATATTTGATTTCATCTATGATTATTTAAGACACTTTTTGAAACAAGGTTGTTTAAAAGACCTAGGGATATTATTGCTGCACCATCAAGAAATCCAATTCATAGTGGCTTAAGCAAATCTCTAAACTTTGATGTCCAAATTTTAAGTTTTGTATGCAGAAATCCCTTGCAATATTTTGAATGTGAGAATTTGCGAGTTGGCTGATAGGATGCGTATTCACTATAGGATGTATAATCACTTTTTATGCTACGTATCCGCTCTATCAGATGTGTATTCACCTATAACAAACATCCAAAGAAAGTAAGTGCCATAAAACTCGGTGTCTATTATGTTTTTAGAGTTTTTCACCTGCTTAAATTCTATTTTCTGCATAGAATCATCTGAATAGAGAAGACTAAGGCACAAGGAAAATATTAAATTAAAAAGTTAAAAAAGATAATTGCACTAGTTTGTGATATCTTTTACTATTTGAAAAGGGAAAAGAACAAAATCATATAGTCATCCTTATTTATTGGTGTTGTGGCTGATCCACAACACACCCCAAAATTGGGGACCCACCTTTTTTGCATGCTTTCAAAGAAGATCTCAGTGACCCAGATGCTAAAAACCAAGAAAAAGGCAAAATTGCACAAAAATGAAAAAGTGTCATGATATCGCGACATGTCGCTCCGTCGCGGCCGAAAATGAAAAAGTGTCACAATATCGCGACATGTCGCTCCATCGCTACCAAAAAAAAAAAGTTGTCACGATATCGCGACATGTTGCTCCGTCGCTGCCGAAAAAGAAAAGTTGTCGCGATATCGCGACATGTTGCTCCGTCGCGGCCTGAAATGAAAAAACGTCGTGATATCGCGACATGTCAAGCTTTCGTGGCCCAGGCAAGCAGGAAGAGGCATTGATCAAAAATTGTCACGATTTCGTGATGTGTTGTGAAATCGGGGTCCAGAGAGGAGAGAGAAAGACAGAATGGAAAATTGTCGCAAAATCGTGACATGTCACAAAATCACGGTCAAACCAGTCAAATAGGGCAAGGCACTAAAAACATCGCGATTTCATGACAGGTCATGTTTTCGCGGCTCCAAGCAGCAAAAGCGTACCAAGTGAAAAACATCGTGATTTTGCGACAGGTTACAGCCGAGGCGTACGGAGACGAAAAATGTCGCGATTTAGCGACAAGAAGCAGCCTCACAGCTCGAAATAGAAAAACGTCGTGATTTCATGACAGGTTGCATTGGCAAGGCTACTGGCAGGAAAATGTCATGATATCGTGACATGTCACGTTTTCGTGATGAAAGTAAAGGAGCAAAGTTGCATGCATAAAAACATCGCGATATCGTGACATGCTATTTTTTGTCATGATTTACATGGGGCCATTACAGAACATGTAGAGAAAGCGCGAAACACATGGCATATAGGTGTCAGGGTTACATAAGCGTTACATGTCAACAAAAAATATCGAATGTTTCGGCATCGAACATCAATTCAAAAGCAACAAAAAGGCGAGAATACAAAACGATGCATTCTAGGAGGTGAAACGAAGCACCACAAGGCAAAACAGAGAGCCGCATCAGAAAGTATAAAATTAGAAGCACAAACTAATACAGGGATGGGAAATTTTTGCTAGCGGAGTTGCAGAGCCAAAGGCAACAAGCCATTTTGGGCCTGCTATTAGAGCAATTTCCTTCACTGGTTCTGTTCTTATCAAGACTGGGACATTCTGTAATTGATACATTTATTTCAATACAGAATCACAGAGAGTTGCATCTCATTGGCAAGAAAGGAGGAGTTATTTTTGCATGCAAAGATTGAATGTTTATCTTTCCCTTTTTAGATTTTTAGGTTTATAGGTGAAGTTTAATGCGAGTTCTCTCGGTTGCTTCATGCGAATGCCTAAATCTAAAAACTATAGTTAATACCCCAAAAACCAACACCTAGCTTATTTGGATTGTGTGAGTTTGTAGGTTCAATAGGTTAGGTTGTGTGCAGTAACCTCATTATCTTCAGTTTTTCCAAGTTGAGATCATAGCACTCTGAGCGTAGCTTAGTTCATTCTTTTTGTTTTCTTTTCTTTTCCTTTCAATTCTTTATTTTACGCATTTAATTACCTTCATTTAAATAAGAAAATGTGAAAGATCTACCAAAGCTCGAAATCAAAATAGATTTTTCATAAAGATTAATTCACCTGGAGTCCATTGTAATTTCAGAATAGAATAAACCAGAGTGCCCCTTGTTAACATTCACTTGCAGCATTAAGGTATTCCTAGCATTTAAATTGAACAACATCATTGGTCTAAAAAGGATAACGTAAAAGGAACCTTGGAGAAATTATCTGTGTAATTTCTTTGCAAGCAGAGGATTTGGGACTCGGATCCTACCGGAGAGTATGTTTTCACAACTAGGTGAAAACACCACTCAATAGATTGGCGCTAGAAGGAGGGCTGGATGGGTTTATTTTAGTGAGATTTAAATTTTTTGTATATTTCATGCCCTGCTAATTGTTATCTTTAGTCTTCTAACACCACTCTACAGATTGGTGCTAGAAGGAGGGCATGAAAAGGTTTATTTTATCATGATTTTAGATGCTACAGGTTTATAATTGTTTAAGAGCTTTACATTGCTAAATATTTCAAGTCCATTTGATTAGCATCTTCGACCTCCTCTAACACCACTCAACAGATTAGCGTTAAAGGGAGGGCCTGAACTGGTTTATTTCATGGTGATTTAAGTGCTACAGGGATTTAAATTTTGAATATTTCATGCCCTGTTAATTGTTATCTTTACTCCTCTAACACTCGGCATATTGTTAAAAGGACGGCCTGAATTGGTTTACTTTATTCTATTTTAAGCAATCCAGGTATGCTGTATATTTTTCTGATTGTTCATATAGAAACAATGTGATTTGATTTAATTTTGAAAATTTTGGTTTTGACTAACAAAGTGTTGTTTCATGCAATTACTTTTCATTTGATTTTAATGAATACATCTCTTAGTTGATGCTAACTTGATTTTTTTTTTTTATATACATTGCAGGTTGAATATTCAACAGATTTGGTTCTAAAGTTATATTCTGAGTTCACTAATGGCAACATTTGAGGAGCAAATTGTATCCCTAAGAGCTGAAATAGTGTCTCTAAGAGAAATAATGGTATCTACAATGGAGGATCATTATAAGGGTTTGTCTATACATGTGATACCCTATCATATTCCTAAAATGTTATTGGATTTTTTACGGTGTTTTAATCAAGAGGTGTCACTAGGATACTTGCAAAAACTACATGTCTACAAGAATACATTATGTCAATTCCAGGTTTTTTACGAGGAAGTGGCTTGTAAGTTATTTGCATACATTTTGGATGATAAACCATTCTTTTGGTACAGCCAACTACCCATGGAGGTTAGGACTTCTTGGATACAACTAGAAGCAGCCTATCTTTACCATTTTGGTAATCAGGTTGACTTAGAAATCCTGAAAAATCAGTTTTCCTCCATATGTAAGGAGCCTAATGAATCCTTGAGTCAATTTAATGGAAGGTTTCACGAGTTGCACTCCCAGATGTGGGAAAAATTTAACACATTAGAAGAGGAAGCCATGGAAGTATACCTAGGAGCCATACACCCCACACTTGCTTCACTCATTGAGGAAAAACTGAGTGGTTTGTCTTTAGAGAAAATCCATGAGATATTGGAAGAGATAGAACGACAAGGTATTGAATAAGAAAAGGCACAACATGTTCATATGATAGATTTTTCTTTTGATGCCAACCTACACCAACCATCAAACATAGCACCCTCCACTCCAATGATACCTAAGGTGAATGATCAAGGGGATGAATTTGAATATCCAAATCTTACAACCACCTTAGATGTAGTCCACGAGGAGGTGCAAATTGCTAAGCCAACATCCGCTAGTGAGGATTATGCAGAAATGATCTCATTCATAGAGATACATGATTATCTAGATGAAGGGGTTCTAAATTCAACAATGTTTGATATATGTGATAAGACGGAACCTACCATAGAATTGAATGAAGTGGTTGAAAGTGAAATTGGGAGAAAACCAATAAATGAATTTGAAGACATGATAGAGTTTCACCACTTGTTATTGGAAGATACTATTGATGAGATGTGTAAAATTAAGGATCAAGAAATTCTTCACCCTCCAAATTGTGATAAAATTGAATCATGGGTTACTAATTTGGATGATGATAGCCTTATAAATTTGAATTCAAGAAATAACCCACTTTTGGAAATAATTGAACCATCTAAGGAAGGTGAAGATGAATTTGATGAGAAACACATTGATGAATTGGAAGATGTTGAAGAAATAGTTGAACGTCTCCACTTGATTTTGGAAGATGATTATTATGATGCTTGGAAGAAGTGGGAAGACTTCACTCATTCCAAAACTACTAATGAAACTTGTGTGCCAATTGATATACAGGACAACATAATCGCCTACTCAAAGGAAGATATTACAACTCCTGTACAATTTGAGGATGTTTTGGAAGAGGGTTTCAAATCTCATCAAATTTTGGAAGATTATAATAATCCTATTGCCAAGGACAAAGAAGAAAAATAATTTATGAATGAATCAAAAGATCATGCCACAAACATCATGGAATTTCATTCCATGGATCTGGATGACGATTTTTACAATGGTTGGGGGAGATATGATAATGCATTCTTTTCTCACATCCCTATAGATGAAACTCATATTTCACTTGATATGCAGGATGTTGAACCTTCTACATCATACGAAGATCTCATATTCACAAGATTTGAAAAGGTGACAAAAATCGATCATGTTGAATATAAATTCATTGAAGGTGCAGATGCAAGTTTGCATGATGATTTGGAGGATTCAAATGAAGAGATACCATGGATAGTGAACAAAGAATTGGAACCAAATGACAAAGAGATTGATCAATTGAAAGCAACTCAAATGAAGGATCATCAAGATGAGTCATGGGACATACACTTTGACCAAGAATGGTTGAGGATTGAAAAGGATGACCATATTTTGAATTTAAATAATGTTTATGGTGAAATGTCATTAAAGGTAAATGAAAAAGAAGGTATAATTTTTAATCACACCTTTAATAACATTGTTTTAATGAATGGAAAAGAAGTTGATGCACTTGAATTGTTAAATCAAATTCATCAAAAATTGCTAATCGAATCTAGGGTAAAAACTGTTAATGATCCTAATTTAGTAAATATCCTAGATGCTTGCAAACTGTTACACAAATTTGATTGGCCTACAAATTTGGAAAATGATTTGGCTTTGAAATTTGTAGAAATAGGCTCCTACTTACAAAATTGCATATTTGAAAAAGATAGCCTAATTCTAAATCAAGGAGGGAATTATGAAATTTACATTTTAAAGAATAGACATGATAAAATTGAATACCAACCATTGTATAATCAATGTGATTTGAATCTCACCTATAATGTTGGTAATAGAACTAAATCAAATTGGTATGGTGAGCATGGCAAGTTGAAATTTGTTGCATTGCTTGGTTTGATCTTATTATTGTTGGATTCCTACAAAATTTGGCATGTCTATTGTGTCATATGTTTTTTGATATGTTCTAATCATGTTTGGGATCCAGGAAAGTAATGGTCCAAGCTTGGCATCATCTTGTACAATAATGTATATAATTTTTGGTTTTTTGGGGTTTTCAAGTTGTTTTTGGGATTGTTTTTGGGTTTTGGTTTTGGTTTGTGTTTTTCAAGTTTCATTTTTTTTTTTGGATTTTTAGTTTAATCATGATTTAAATCGTGTGTTTGATTTCATTTGACATGTTTAGTTTGTTTTTATATATATATATATATATATAAAGCGAATTTTTTTGAGATGCTAACTTATGTTCTAGATCAGGGAAATATGAAACATTGGAATTGTGTTGTAGAAGCTCCACAAGTAACACAAACATTTAAATAGTATCGTTTGAAACTTGTGATGCATGAAGTAGTTAGTTTTATATGGCAATATTTCATCTGCAATTCAAAAGACAATGCATTCATATTACATCTCACTTTGCACATACATGCCATCTTAGTTGCATATGCATTTCAAATACAAATCATTAAAGTGTGTCAAATCCTCTTAAGGTTATGCTATCACATAAATAAGAAGAAAATCCTAAGGTTGGGAACTGAGTCTTGAGATATCTAGAACCAAGCACATTTTATACACATTAAAAAGGATCTTGAGCAAAATGATCAAAACTTTGCTTGGAAGAAAATGTTGAGCGAAAGAAGTATTTCATGTCTATCCTATTATGCAACATGATCCTTAAAACAGTGGTTTTGACCACTTCCATAAAGCTTAAATCCTAAAATCAGAGTAGTAAGGATAGGGCTAAATCCTCATCAAACTTAGGTTGAGGATCCAACTCCCTAAAGCTTTGATTTAACCTACATGGAGTAGTAAGGATAGGGCATAATTCTCATCTCGCATAGGTTGAGAATCTGATTCCCCAAAGCTCCTATGTCTCATTTCATGATAAATCTTGGATTGGAAGGATCGTACTACTTGTCCTCTGCAAAGGATGGGTAGTCATCCCCAAGGTCCAAGCAATAAAATTAATATTCTCCATTTTCATCCAAAGCTTGGATTGGAAGGATCGTACTACTTGTCCTCTGCAAAGGATGGGTGGTCATCCCCAAGGTCCAAAGAAATGAAGGTAAGTCTTGGATTATGGGGTTAAGTATGCCCATGCATGGTAGCATGTCTTGTCCAAAAAACAAGACCACTGATTGTCCAAAGGGTTAGACTAGCATGACCATTTCTTCCATAATTGGTTAAATTATTTTTCTCAAAGTGAGGTAATGAATTCCAAATCAGAATAGTAGGGATAGGGTTAAACTCCCATCTCGGTTAGGTTGGGAGTCTGATTCCCCAAAGTTCTAATTTCACGTTTACTTGCACATGGGTTCAAGATAGTAGGGACTCATAACCAACTTTGGGATATAATAAAGCAGTTCATTAGCGGATCCTAAGAGGTTTTGGTAATTTTGAATGTTTGTGCATGATACTAGAAAGTTTAGGCCTTTACAAGAGCAAAATCTCTAATCATAGTTATCAAGTTACACAAATCATTCACAATCTCACATATGCATTCATATAAAACTGACAGTGGAATGTTGATCAATTTCAAATGATGGGGAATGAAATACATTGCACACACAGAGCTAATACTTGATTTTGATGATTCATGTATTTCTAATCTTTGGGCATTTTTTTATGTGCTAACGCATGTTTTCGAGTTTGTATACTTCCAGGTAGGGTTCTCACCAAAATGCTCAGGAGCATTTGACAGCAAAGTTGCCATTTGTTGTGGCTGATCCACAACACACCCCAAAATTGGGGACCCACATTTTTTGCATGCTTTCAAAGAAGATCTCAGTGACCCAGATGCTAAAAACCAAGAAAAAGGCAAAATTGCACAAAAATGAAAAAGTGTCGCGATATTGCAACATGTTGCTCCGTCGCGACCAAAAATGAAAAAGTGTCACAATATCGTGACATGTCACTCCGTCGCTGCCAAAAAATAAAAGTTGTTGCGATATCGCGACATGTCGCTCCGTCGCTGCCGAAAAAGAAAATTTGTGGCGATATCACATGTTGCTCCGTCGCGGCCTGAAATGAAAAAATGTCGCGATATCGCGACATGTCAAGCTTTCGCGGCCCAGGCAAGTAGGAAGAGGCATTGATCGAAAATTGTCGTGATTTCGTGACGTGTTGTGAAATCGCGGTCCAAAGAGGAGAGAGAAAGACAAAATGGAAAATTGTCACGAAATCGCAACATGTCACAAAATCACAGTCAAACCAGTCAAACAAGGCAAGGCACTAAAAACGTCATGATTTCATGATAGGTCACGTTTTCGTGGCTCCAAGCAGCAAAAGTGTACCAAGTGAAAAACGTCGCGATTTCAAGACAGGTTGCAGTCGAGGCGTACGGAGACAAAAAATGTCACGATTTCATGACAAGAAGCAGCCTCACAGCTCAAAACAAAAAAATGTCGTGATTTCACGACAAGTTGCATTTGCAAGGTTGCTGGCAGGAAAATGTCGTGATATCGCGACATGTCGTGTTTTCGCGATGAAAGTAAAGGAGCAAAGTTGCATGCATAAAAATGTCGCGATATCGTGACATGCTATTTTTTGTCATGATTTACATGGGGCCATTACAAAACATGCAGAGGAAGCACAAAACACGTGGCATACAAGTGTCAGGGTTACAGAAGTGTTACATGTCAATAGAAAATATCGAACGTTTCGACATCGAACATCAATTCAAAAGCAATGAAAAGGCGAGAATATGAAACGATGCATTCTGGGAGGTGAAACAAAGCACCGCAAGGCAAAACAGAGAACCGCATTAGAAAGTATAAAATCAAAAGCACAAATTGATACAGGGGTGGGAAATTGCTGCTAGCGAAGTTGCAGAGCCAAAGGCGACAAACCATTCTGTGTCTGCTATTGGAGCAATTTCCTTCACTAGTTCTGGTCTTATCAAGACTGGGACATTCTGTCATTGTAATTGATACATTTATTTCAATACAGAATCATAGAGAGTTGCATCTCATTGGCAAGAAAGGAGGAGTTATTTTTGCATGCAAATATTGAATGTTTATCTTTCCATTTTCAAATTTTTAGGGTTATAGGTGAAGTTTAATGCGAGTTCTCTTGGTTGCTTCATGCGAATGCCTAAATCTGAAAACTATAGTTAATACCCCAGAAACCAACACCTAGCTTATTTGTATTGTGTGAGTTTGCAGGTTCAATAGGTTAGGTTGTGTGCAGAAACCTCATTATCTTCGGTTTTGCCAAGTTGAGATCGTAGCACTCTGAGCGTAGCTTAGTTCATTCTTTTTGTTTTATTTTATTTTCCTTTTAGTTCTTTATTTTACGCATTTAATTACCTTCATTTAAATAAGAAAATGTGAAAGATCTACCAAAGCTCAAAATCAAAATAGATTTGTCATAAAGATTAATTCACCTAGAGTCCATTGTAATTTTAGAATAGAATAAACCAAAGTGCCCCTTGTTAACATTCACTTGCAACACTAAGGTATTCCTAGCATTTAAATTGAACAACATCATTGGTCTAAAAAGGATAACATAAAATGAACCTTGGAGAAATTATCTATGTAATTTCTTTGCAAGCAGAGGATTTGGGACTCGGATCCTACCGGAGAGTATGTTTTCACAACTGGGTGAAAACACCACTCAACAATTGGCATTAGTTTCATCACCTACAAAGAAAAGAGAAGGAAAATGCAGAAACATAAAAGTGAGTTGCATAACTTTATATTAATTTTACTATTTGGAAAGACAAAAAAAAGGAGATATACATAATTATTCATATTTGTTTGCATTAGTCTTATTTCCCAAAAAAACAAAGAAAAAGAAAACAAAAAAATTATACATATGCATATGTTAATTTAGAATTTGTCTTTTACTTTCAACATCCATAAGAATCATTGCATTATAGTTAATTTTAAAATACTTCTTAGTTAAATTGTATACTATTGCTTTCATGAAAATTTGAAGTGCATACAGATAGGCATAGTTGCATTTTAGCCAAACTTTAGGCATATGCTTAAAATAACTCATTATAATATCCCTCACTTAGGTGTGGAAACCACCACTAAAGTGTTTCCTAGTGAACCCCACCATTAATTCATCGACAAACACCAAAGAGAGCATAACTCAAGTGCTTCTCGTCTGAGGTGTAGGCACTTTATTTTCCCTCTCCCTTTCAAGAAAAGATCCGTCAAAATGAAGGAAAGGGGTGAAATTTTTTTGGATCCACAATAATACAAGTGGAATTCATTTTAATCACAAATAACCACTTAAAAAAGCATTTTATCATTTTTATGAGTAATGAAATAAATTTAATTCATATTATAATGAAAATAAAATATTTTAGCAACCTCAAAAAGTTGAAAGTTCCAATCCATACTTTGTCCCATAATCCAACCAATAACAAACAACTCAAATAATCCATTCAACCATGAAGTCCATATGATATCATCTTCTTCTACTTCAACATATAAAACTTCTACTTGCTTCATAAAATCATAGTCTACTTTACCAAATCTAGACTATTAGTTTCCTCCAATGCATTGATCTATAAATGGAATCCCTAAAACATTTTGTAATCATTTGGAACATTATTTTGAATTTGCTCATTTCAGATTTTTCTTATCAACTTCAACTAAACTTACTATCCTCTAACCATGGCAAAGATAATTTAACTTCATGATCCTCTATTAAAACCCATCTATTGTCTAGTCTATCCGCACATTTGATACCTTACCTTAATGTATGTGTAAACCTAATATCTTCAAAATCTATAGCAAGGTATTGTATTTCTAGAATCATATCTTGTATGTTCCATGGAGCCTTTTATCTTCTCAAAATTGTATTTATTATTATTAATGAAGCACCTTCCATCATACTCTATTCTATTTCATTTGTTTGTATATTTTTAATCCTTCCAAAACCACCCAAGCTTCAACTTCATTATTTTTCTTAAATCCACTACTAAAAATGTGACAAAGTCTCACCCCTATTATTTTTTATTATTCCTCTTCCATCTATTTGTCCTATATTTCCTTTAGAAGCTCCATCAAAATTCAATTTGACTAACTCTACTTCTAGTGATTTCCACTTTATATTTTTTGCTTTCCTTTTATTTCTCCTATACCCATCATCATAATTTCAATTGAGAACTTGAATCCATCTATCAATGCTCTCTACTTTAATATTAGGTATTGGGTGAGTTGTTAAGATGGGTTTAGACTCCTCTATGGCTAAACAAATCTTCCTTTTCATTACCTCTAAAAAAATTTCCTTTCCTTTATATATTATTTTGTTCCTTTCTAGCCATACAATTCAAAGTCTTGTATTTTTTTATGTATCCTATATTGTTTGTAATATCTCACTTTCAAAAGTGTTATTCCATTGCTTTAACCATTCTTCAATTCTACCATTCATCAAAATACATTTACAAAACATATTAGTTATCCATTTCCATAGTTCCTATACTATTGAGCAAAATCCTAAGAGATGATCAATAGTCTCCTCCTTTTTACATAGAACACATTGTGAGGGGGCATGAAAAACCATTTTCATTAGTTTATCCTAGAATAAAATTTTCCTCTGCCTTACTAGCTATATAAACATTTTAACTTTTGGAAAGCTTTGGCTATCCCAAATATATCTTCATTTTATTTTGGTATTCCTATTTTTTGTGTGCTTTATAATATATCTACTTCTTATTGTGTATTCTCTTGAGCTATGCAACTCCAAAATTAGCTTATCCTTGACTCCCTTTAGAATAATCATTGTTGTTGTCTTTTAGTTCAACTGCCTCCTAGAAACAATGTATGGTATACTTGTAATAAAATATTTCTTTCCATTTGTATGTTCATTCTCGATCCTTGTACATAATTTTTGAAACCCTATCACCATATTTATCTTGAAGTAATCTCATCCATGATTTCAAAATTGGATATATATTGAGTGGTCTTTTATCACACCAAGTATCCATCCAAATAGATTTTTTTCTCCAATTTCCATCACTCATCATAGACCTTTAATCATTGGATCATTTAATTTTTTTAAACCATTTCATAGCGCAAAACCATCTGGTAGTGAGAATGTAGTAAATATTAAACTTGTGTCATTAGGCTCAATGTACTTCCTTAGAAGGATTCTTTCCCATTGTCTTTGAATATCTTTGTACAATCTTCAAATTATTTTTTCCCTTAGAGCTAAGTTTGCATCCATAAGAACTATTAAATCAAGACCTCTCCTAGTTTTATCATCACACACCTTGCTCCATTTCACCAAAGGAAATTTCCTTTTATCATACAATAAAAATGATTACATAATATAAACTAAATGTTTTTCTACCAATTTAAGCATAATATACAAGGACATATAATATGTTGGAATGACTTGTAATACCAATTTAATTAGCTACACTCTTCTTTCTAATGATAACCATCTACCTTTCCTTATTGGTAGTTTATTCTAAGCTTTAATTATAACTAGATTTTATAATTCTATCCTCATTCTTCCCTTAAATAAGAGCATCCCTAGATATGTTGCTAGTAAATTTACCTCCTCCATTTTAAGTAACCTTCATATCCCTACTTTGATTCAAGTTGGAGTTTTGAGGAAATTAATTTTAGATTTTGTCTTATAACTTTTTGCCCAAACACTCTTTCGTATTCCTTTAATAAGTTATTCAAAGCTTTGGCCTCATTTTTTCCTACCTTCACAAAAAGGGTTGTATCATCTACATATTATAGATATAATAATGAATAGATATAATGATAAAGGATATTTGTGTCTAAGACCGCTCTTGGCTTTAAATGATTCTATTACTAGCACATTGACCAACATTGAATATGCTACTATAGAGACACAAGATTTAATTAACCTAACCCATTTCTTCCCAAATCTAAAATTTTCTAATACTATAAAAATAAAATCCTATTTAACCCTATTATAGGATTTATTTAGATCAAGTTTTAATATAATTGCTCTCTTTTTTAGAAGTTGTTGAATGTGTTACTTCATGAGCTACTATGATCATGTCCAAAATATGTCTCCCTTTCACAAACCCTCCTTGCTCTTCTAAAACAATTTTTTCCAATAGTGGTCTTAATTGATTTACCATCACTTTGGAGATTATCTTATATGACACATTACATAGGCTTATGGGCCTGAATGAATCAAACAATTATGTATCCTTCAAGTAAATTATATACATTTATTTTGCTATACAACCTACATTTCCCTTGTAACCACTTGATTCGAGTTGAGTGTTACCTTATAATTCAAGAATGTATATAGTCCACCTCATATTTTCCTAGAGATAATTACAATATTTTTTATTACAGAGGAGTTATAGTGGAAACCAAGGTGAACCTTCAAAATTGTGACATAATAATTCAAATGTATCTTTTATTGTAGAGCTAGAAATATACATAGAAGTTTAATGTTTTGGTTCAATAAAATGTGTATAGAACTTGGTATGGTGTATTTATTTTCCTTTTAATAAATCCATTAGACTATTCATATATTATATACTTGTATTTTATAGATATGAACCCTATAAATGATCCTTTGGTTACAACCTACATTTCCCTTGTAATTCCCTAATTTGAGTCCAATGTTACCTTAAAATATAGACTACCTCACTAAATAATGGATAATTACTATACTAATTGTTGGGCACCAAATTGACATCAAGTTTAAATTGAAACTGTGACTCTTTATATTCTAATTTTCTGTCCAGGCATGCACTCGATAGTCATAGCTCGACACTCAACATTGGATGGACCAAAGGCAACTTCAATCCAACCTCCAAAGTAGGTTGGTTCCTTGTCAACTTAAAATGGTGTTGACACAATTAAAGCTCAAATAGGATTTTAAGAAAAGGGTTAGAAAATATTTAGGGTTAGATATATTATGAAAAATAGTGACCGTATAGGCTAACAACATAGGTAACTATAGCAAAAAGATCCCACAAACTATTTCCAGTGTCCCATCACTCAATATTAACAACACCCAAACCCATGAAATCTTCATATATTAAAGCATAAAAAAAGATATATTTCCAAAATCAATTCCAACATCTAATATTGATAATCCAAATTAGCATAATAGACCAATAGTTATATTTAACATAAATAAACTTCCTAAAAATACAGATCTAACCATGAACATATTTCAATTACTCTCACAACTAGTAATCCAGTAAGCTGGAATGAACTAACTGCTAAAGTATTAACAAAAATACAAATCAAATCTTCGAACCTCTTACACAAAGATAATGAAGATGATATATTTTGATTCAAAATCAGAGCAATGCTCCTTCCATTAGCTCATAGGAATATTTATAGTAGGGCAAGCAAACGAACTAGAGTCAACCCTTAAAAATGAGGGTTCGACCTCTATTTATAGTTTTTAAAATGAAAGAATATTAAGGAGACATTACAAAGATTAAAAATTTACAGCTCAACAGAGAGTTTTGCTAGCATTATCTTACTGGCTGATGAAGTCCAGGAAATTCACTATGAGTAATCCGCCATTGCAACTTGGCTCCCTGTAACTTGTTGGTTCATTGATGGTAGTTGGCATTTAGGCTGTTGGAGACCACATCTAATTCGTTGATCATTCTTGAAAGCTCAATCCATCATAGATCTGCAATTGCTTTTGGTTCTTATTCTTGAAAACCCTCCAACGCTTTGTCTTCCTGCACTCCAACTAACTATTCTCTAGTTTGAAAAGAATTCACTTTTAAATACTTCAACAATTTCAAAAAGTTCTAGGTCATTGATCTCCATTATGTATGGATATGATTAAACGTCCAAAAAGACTCTACAAATTGATAGGGAAAGACCAAAGCACCATTCCACACTTTTAAATTACTAACGTCATATTTTGTGGCCTTAATTATGCAAAATCAAATTCTGACATAAAATGCACTAAGGAGTTAGCAGGATGCATTTTGCTGCTAATCTGCTACTTAGCCTTCTTTCTCGGTTCATGCAAATTACACTCCGCAAAACAAAGTATGTTGAAATCATCTTTTCCTTAGTCGAAATGCGAAATCACTAATTCACACCAAAGCTAGTGCAAATAAGACTTTATCACCATTTCACTCTAAAAGTAGTGTTTTCGACCTTCATGTCTTCATTCCACACTGAAGCTAGTGCAAAATAGCTTTTATCACCATTTCACACTCTTTGTAGTGTAAAATTACTTTTGTCACCATTCCACACCGAATTACTTAGCAGAATTGAGACTTCGACACTTAGTTGTTGGAGCAATGAACAACCATTACCATTTCGCACTTCTTTTCGCGTTGACATCATCATCGCCCAAAAATTTTGTGGAATCGGGACTCACCTGTAATCCGCTTCCAATTACACTGTAAACTAAGCAGAATGAAATTTAGCTTGTTTAAGGTGAAAAACACTAAGTGTTGAGCAGATTTTGGAACTCTCATTGCGGATCCACTCCAAAATACACTAGGTGATGTGCGGAATGGAATTTTCTCATGCCTTAGAATAATTTTCAATGCTTTCTAAGGATGTGGCCATTTTGGGCCTACACTAACCAAGATAAACCTTCAACTTATAATAGAATAAATCAAATTTATCTTTGATTGTGAAGATAGAAGTTTAACTTTTTGGTTCAATTAAATTTGTATATAAACTTGATATGGTGTACTTTTTTTTTCTTTTAATAAAGTCAATTTCAATAGAAGGGAAATTATGTTATTAACATTTTTAATAAGTATAACAAATAACTATTAACATATACTAAAATGATTAAAATTATATATAGTAAATAAATTTTAAAAAATATATATTTAAGTTTTAATAAATATAAAAATTTAATATGTGAGTGGTGGATATTTACCTTTGGGAGAAGATATCAATATAAAAATATATTGCCTAATTTAGACTAAGTTCCTATCATATTTTAAATGAAATAAGAATTCAAAAAATATTACTCAATAAGAACACATTTGTTTACGTCGCAAGCAAGATAAAATAGAGGATGAGAGACATGATGTTTCATTTTCTTGCATACTAATGCCTAATACAAGGGAACTTGTTGCAATATGATAACTTGAACTAATTATACAAGTTATTAAGTTTACCATCCATAAGAGTGGTGGATATATTAAGAAGGTTTTTGAATATCACAAAATAAACACAAACAAGATATTTTTAAATTAATATAATGATCATATCGAAATTAGTTACAATTAAAATCCTCAAAAAGGGAAACTATTTATATAGTTTTTTATTTGATGTCTAATAAATCATATTAGGTCTCCTACCCACAATATAAAATAATGTTTCATTTAATTTAATTAATACTCTCATTATATATGATAACTAATGATTAGAACACCTTAAACAAAAAGTATTCTTAATAAAACTTTATTATTTGAAAAAATCAAAATTTGAATCTTTATGTTCAATGTAGTATGGATCTTGTTGAGTGAAAAGTATTTGTAGGATATGATTATAAGACCTTGTTAAATCACATGTTGCTTTATGATGGGATTTCTAATTACAATCTAAGGATTTGAATGCAATGTCTTAGATTAAATGCTCAACCTTGAAAAATGAAAATCCAAATTACTCTCATGTTCATGAGTATTGTTTTATATTGGAAATTTTAAATATAGAGAGATATAATTGAAAAATAATACCATCTATAAAACATATGATCCAACTAAAAGCTTAAATATTTTAAAACAAACAACAAAATCAAGACAAAATATTCTTCAAATGGAAAACAAGTCCAAATAAAATGAGTATTATACATATCTAAGAGTCAAAATATTTTAATAACAAAGTATTACTTAGAGCCAATAGAAGAAAAGGTAGTCGGTATTTAGTTGGAACATTGTCTTTCATACCTACAACCCAAAGAAAATTTATTTTTTCACTAATCATAAACTTGGAAAAGGAGGTGTTGCCCTTATCTTGCCTCTTTTTTTCCAATGTGTAGTTGACTTTGGACATGATCTAGCTAACAAATGTGTTTGATTCCCCTTTCCACATGACAAAAAATATTTGGGCAATGCTTGATTTACATCCTAAGTGAAGTGAGTAGGCCCATTTTATTATGGGATTGAATGGCTAACTCTCTCCCATAGTCATATTGGATTCTTATCGGTAACTTTAACAAGGTTAAGTTTTTCAAGACCAAAATTGGCATGGTATATGTCCTCCTTATAATGAGGAGTTTGGTAGTGGGTTTTCTTGCAAGATCATATTTAGAGTGTTTGACCCCCTATTTAACCAAAATCCAACTAATCCATCTAAATGGTATACCTAGAATAATAGTCAAACTGGTTAGAAGGACAAGCTTGTAGATTGGACAAGGTATATTTGAAGGAAAAATCCTAAGCAACTTAAAGTTGGTATATAAGAGGAATGTATATGACCTTATGTTGGCATGAAAGCTTCTCAATGGGACTAGGAGATAAGAAAAAATGTTTTGTTGGTCAAGATATATTTTGATAAATTATATGATAAGTTATGCTAGGATTTCATCCTAAAGGCTTTCAATTGTTTGATATTTGGTAAGAGGTTTTGCCACTATATTTCATTGCTTTTCACTAACGTTTTGACATGAAATCAAGTCAATAGTATATTATCAAATAATTTTTATGTGGTAATAACATATGTGCTAGGCTATTTATTTAAGAGAGATTACACTAATGCCCTACTCACAAGCATCAAGCTTCCAAATGATCATTTTGTTATCAATTCCTAGTTTGTAGATAATTCTATACTCTTTTTTAGAATTTTAAGGAATATCTAAGCACAACTAAGGAAGTATTACAAATATATTATGATGTATATAGATACTAGATTGATGATAAGAAAATAGAAATATTTTTTAATCATCTAATCCATATCAAAGAATTATTTTTGTGGTTTGTAAGATGATATTGCATGGGCATATTGGTAGGTACCTAGGCATTCCTTTTAGTATCAATATATCTTGAAGAAAATGTGAGATTGGGTTCTAGTTAGGTTTAAAAAAAAATCTCAAGATGGATGGCTAAATTTCTTTCTTTGGCTAATAAAGTGTAGTTTGCAAAGTCCTTTTAGCTTCTCATGTGTACTATTATTCAACTTGATTGGGTTCAAATAATGCATATCATAGGATTACATAGACCATTCATTGATACCTTTGGTCCAAGTGGGATGTCAATTATAGAATGATGACTATATCTTGGAAATAATGTATAGTTCTCAAAGCAAAAAGGAAATTTGTAATTTTGGACCCATTAATAGAAAGCAAGTCCTTGGTAGAAAAGTTCTTTGGGCCCTTGGTGGAATGAAAACTTGGAAGGAATTAGTTCATTATAGAATTAAGTAGACTACTCACATGAGTAAATAAAAGAATATTGCTTGGGAAGACAAAGTCTTAAACACTAAGCATTTTCAAATTAGAAACTTAATATCCTTAAACTAGTCAACATGGGGGTAAGTTGTGCCCTTGCTAAGATTGAAACACAACTCTCTAAGAGCATGCCTTAGTATAGTTAGATCTTTTATTTGGTAACATAGAGTGATAACAAACTACTTGCCCTTCAATTTGACCTTAAAGCCTTGAATTTTTAAAAAAGGGTGACTCTACTATTTTAGATCTGTGGCATTATTTTGCTTATAACTATTATCCTAGAAAATTGAGAAAAAAGTGTTCAGTCTCCTAGCCCATTTGAAATATGTATTTGAAGAAAATGCGATATTATTCCAAATGAAGTAATTATCAAATTAAGAACATCTAAGGATGACATTTAGAGCATTGGTGGTGACTAATAGTGCATTTATCAAAAACTACAAATCTCACATTCTCTATCCTTGTCTTCTCTCTCCCTTTCCCCTTGCACCAAGACTTAATGCTAAGTGGCAAGTGTCCTTTTTTGAATGAGAATAGACTCACCTTATAGGTCATCTATGGAAAACTAGAATTGAAGTAAAGTGTCAAGTTATCGTCTAATGATTCTTATACTTCAAGTTGCCAACTTTGTCTATTCTTGCTCCTATTTTAGGTTATGTGGTTGATTGTTATTTTCGTTCTAAAACAATTTACTAATTTTTTTGGTATTGTAGATTTGCTCAAAATTCTTGGACCCTCATTCGTTCAATTTTCCCCAATCTTTATATTTCTTGGAAAATTGCTTTGTTAGAGTTCTTTAGTCTTGCCTTTGAAAGCCCTTTGTGGGAGTTTTGTAGATTGATCACCATAAAACATGTTAGGAAGCAATAGTGTCTAGGTATGCTTATAACTATGATACCTCCTTAGACTATTTTTCATAGAATTTATGTTTTGAATTGATTTTATGTATCCAATATTCATGCAAATACCCATGAAGTGGTTATTAGTATGGACACAATGGTGAATAAGTTGGAGTACATTGAGAGTTAGGTGTATGGCCATATACATGATTATGATTAGTTGAATTTTATCCACCACTATATTCAACATTGAAGATGAAGTGAATCAAGAGGCGATGAACTCTATACTTCTATCGCAAACATATAGTCGTCCATAAATTATATGGATCATAAGGTATCCATGATAATAGATCTCAACATTAATGATAAACAATTTGCTCATAACCTTTTAAGAAGATGAACATCTTAATTTATAAATTTTTTAAAACAAGTATTAACTATAATTAAACTAATTTTATTACAATGTATAAATATATGATTATAAAAATATTACTTAAAACTTTATTTTTATTTATTAAAAATCAATCAAAATTTAACAAATATATATTTAAAATTTAATTAAACAATCAAATGATGATATTTGACTTTAAAAACAACTAATTAAAATATCATCATGGCTATTGAAGTCTAATGAACCCTTACTATAGTCGCTTAAATGATAATAAAGCAATAATAATTAATACATGTGATGAATGGTTGTGTTTGTGAAGTCAACTCTTTTACAATGGGCCATTCGTTATGGCAGTTTTCACACGTCAAGCATTTCTCCTTTAAAGTTTTCACACGTTAAGCATTTCTCCTTTAAAGGTTTCTAGTAGAGTTGATTGTTTTCTAGTAAGCTTTAGAAACATTTTATTTCTATGTTTGATGATTAATGAGTTTTACCCATTTTTAAACGTGATGACTGCAGCCCCTCTCTTTCTTCTTATTTTAAAGGTTCACCATGATTTCGTTTCCTCTTTCAAAGCAAGTAATCAAATGATTGAAAAGCATGGCATAAATTTTAGGCTACATTTAAAATTCAGGAACATTGTGTATTGTGTATCATAAAGGATATAACTACTTTAGATTGTGGATGCAGCAAATTGTATTATAAGTACACAAGTACGAGTCTAAGAATGATATGGTAAGTATCATTGGTGACTGTACATTGAGGATGGCTACAACTGAATCTAAATTTTCCAATTCAATATTATAAAATTTCTTTGATTTTGTCTAGGTATAAGATCTAATGTTTGCATCAAACAGCTTTGTACTGCCCTTCGTTTTACATTCAGAATTCGAGTGAAGTCATAAGTTAAATTAAAAAGATATTGTTTATATATTTATTCGACTATTATGGTGTATATGTTTAGCAGGATGCAAGATTTAGCAACTTTAAATTTCTATTTATAATTCCAAAGGTTTCGCCGTTAATTTATTTATATATTATATGCTTATATTCTATTGATATTAACTCTATAACTGATCCTTTGGATAAAAAGTAAGTGATATATATATTTTTCTTTTTGCTTGGGAAAAATGGATTGTACTTGGGTTTAGCAACTTTAAATTTTTATTTATAATTTCAAAGTTTTTATTGTTAATTTATTTATATTATATGTTTATGTTCTATTGATATTAAGTCTGTCCTAGAACCATGATCACATGGACCCCACCCCCCCTAGGGTGGATTAAGTTAAATTTTGATGGGGCATCTAGGGGCAACCCAGGTGAAGCTGGGGCTGGTGGCTTACTTAGAGACCACAAGGGTGAGGTGCTTGTAGCTTTTGCAGAACATCTTGGAGCTCAAACTAACAATGTGGCTGAAGCAAGGGCAGTTTGGAGGAGCCTCAAGGTGGCAGAGAATTATCCAGGGAAACTGTTGGTGGAAGGTGATTCTCTTATTATTATAAATCTTCTAAAGAACACTAAGAGAGCTCCTTGGAGATTTGATGACTACATCCATGAAGCAAGGGCTCTAATTCATGACCGACTTGAGGCCATAATTTTGCATACCTTCCGGGAAGCAAACATGGCAGGTGATAAGTCGGCAAATGAAGGCATTGTAGCAGCAAATTTGATCACGTGGACTGAAAATCTTCCTCATGCAGTCTCAATGGTGATAGATAATGAAAAACTTTAGATTGGAAGGCTCAAAGTGGATCAATGACAGAAAATGGGGGCATTTTTAAAAAAAAAAAAAATTGAACCTTATAATGGATTTTGTCATATTTGTTTTTTTTGTTCAAGTGACTAGTGTTTTTTGCAGCTGGTGGGGCACTGATATAGGTTTTTTATCTACAAATTCATGCATGGGAAAAATCTGCTTTGGCCTCAAGTATTTCCCAAGGTGTGTTTGGATTCGATGTCGCAAAAAGGCCCTAGCAAGAAATAACAAAGTGTTGGAGATCCCTGACAATGAGGCACCAGACCCCACCATAATAGTCTTGGAGAAGATGACAATTTCATCGACCTCCAACAGTATCAACCAGTTGAAGAGTCTGTCTGGCCTCATCAGTGCAGCTGTTGATTTGTGTGATTCCTTAAATCTTCTGTTTTATAGCCAGCAGTTCCAGGGGCACAAGGAGTCAAAGGCAAAATCTAAATATGATGGCAAGAACGATGATAAGAAGTTAGATGAGGACTACAAGGAAGACTGCTTGGCCTCTTGGCTGTCCATTCTATGGGATGTTTTTTTTTTTTGACCATATTCTATTATTTTTATATGGGCACAAGCTACTCTGCATGGTGCTTGCATGATTAGTTTTTGTCTTTGTTAGTTCTTTTTTGCGTCTTTCTTTTTTGATGGCCATAATATTAGGCTTCCATAGTTTAGTTTGGTTGTATTCTAATGGAAGAGTAGGTCTTGGTCATTTTTGTTGTCAGTTTAAACTTTTAGGGCTTGGCCTTTGTCCAGTTGGTCAGTGGACCCTATTTTGTAAAATGGTTTTGGGTCAACCAGTTAAAACCCGGTGTTAATTATAATATTCTCTTACTTACCAAAAAAAAAAAAACTTTACAAATGACCCTTTGGTTAAAAAGTAAGTGAAATATATATATATATATATATATATATATATATATATATATATATTTTTTTTTTTTTTTTTTTTTTTCTTTTGCTTGAGAAAAAGGGATTGTACTTGGGTACCTCACCCTTGACAAATCATAACTTTCTTTAGTTTGAAAGTTTACAAATAAATTCAACTTTCATTTTAATTGAGTTTCTATAGTTAGATACCTACATATTTTTTTATAAAAAGTTTGAAATCTTGATTTTCATTTTATAGATTTTAATCAATTTATTTTTGTAAATACAAATATTCTTGAATTTAGCATCCATTTTATTAACATTTTCTTTTGTCGTTACAATACCAAAACTCAACCTCTACTTTCTATGCACTATATCTTATTGACATTTTCTTTTGTCGTCACAATACCAAAACTCAACCTCTACTTTCTATGTACTACATCTTATTGACATTTTATTTTGTCGTCACAATACCAAAACTCAACCTCTACTTTCTATGCATTTTATTTTGTCGTCACAATACCAAAACTCGACCTCTACTTTCTATGCACTACATCTTAGTAGAGTAATATTTCCAAAACTTTGCTATCATAGTCCTCTTTACTATTGTTGGTTTCCTTCGTGAAGCATAAGTACAACCACAAAAAGTTCAAAGTTCATAATCAAATCTTATCAAGGAATATATGCATATTAACTAATCTATGAATCATAATATGATACAAGTGGAACTCATTTTAATCCCAAATAACCAATTTAAAAAATATTTTATCATTTTAATGAATTATGAAATGAATCTCATTCATATTACAATGGCATTCAAATTGTTTAATAGCCTCAAAAAATTAGAAGTTTCAATATGTACTTTGTCCCATTATCCAACCAACAACCAACTCAAATAATCCATTCAACCATGAAGTCGATATGATATCATCTTTTGCTTCAGCATACAAAACTTCTACTTGCTTCATAAAATCATAGTCCATTTTACCAAATCTGAACTATTAGTTTTCTCCAATGGCTTGATCTATAAATGGATACCCTAAAATATTTTGTAATCCTATAAAACATTATTTTGAATTTGCTTCTTTCAATTTTTTCTTGTTAGCTTTAGCTAAACTTACTACTTCCTCTAACCATGGAAAAGAGAATTTAACTTCACAATCCAACCTCTATTTTCTAGCCTATTTGCATATTTGTTCTCTTCCCTTAATGTATGTGTAAACCTAATTTCTTCAAATTCTGTAGCAAGGTCTTGTACTTCCACAATGGTCTCTTGTATGTTTCATCGAGCCTTTGCTTTCCTCAAAATTAGATTTATTACTATTAGTGAATTACATTCAATCCATACTTTGTTCTGTTTCATTTGTTTGAATATTTTTAATCCTTCCAAAACCACCCAAGCTTCAGCTTCATTATTTGTCTTAAATCCACTACTAAAAATGTGACAAAGTCTCACCCTTATTATTTTTTATTATTCCTCCTATTGGTCCCAAAATTCCTTTAGAAGCTCCATCAAAATTTGATAAACTCTACTTTTGGTGGTTTCCACTTTATATTTATTTTCTTCCTTTTGTTTCTCTTATATCCATTGTCATAATTCCAATTAAGGACTTGACTCCATCTATCAAGGGTCTTTACTTCAATATTAGGGATTGGATGAGTTGATAAAGCTAGTTTATACTCCTCTATGGCTAAAAAAATATTCCTTTTCATTATCTCTAAACTACTTTTCTTTCCTTTAAATATTATTTTGTTCTTTTCCAACCATATAATTCAAAGTATTGTATCTTTCGATGTATCCATACTTGTTTGTAATGTCTCACTTTTAAAAGTGTTTTTCATTGATTTAACAATTCTTCAATTCTACCATTCATCACCATGGATTTACCAAACATATTAAGAATCCATTACTATAGTTCCCAAAATTTTGAGCAATGCCCCAAGAGATGGTCTATACTTTCCTCCCCCTTTTTACATAAAATATTTTGTGAAGAGACATGCAAATCCCTTTTCATTAGGTTATCCAAAGATAAAATTTTCTTGTGATCTACCATCCATACAAATATTTTGACTTTTGCAATGCTTTAGCTATCCCAAATATCTTTCCATTTTGACTTTTGGAATGCTTTATCTATCCCAAATATCATTGTTGGTGCTTTACATTATACCTACTTCTTTTTGTGTTTTCTCTTAAGTTATTCAAATCCTACATCATCCTATCCTTGGCTCCACTTAGAATAATCATTGTTATTATCTTTCTACTCAACTACCTCCTAGAAACAATGTCTAATATACTTGTAAGAAAATCTTATTTCCATTTGTATCTTTCTGCTTTGTCTTTGTACATAATGTTTAAAACCCTATCACCATATTTATCTTGAAGTAATCTCATTCATGGTTTCAAAATTGGATCTATATTGAGTAGTCTTTTATCACACTAATGTAGATAAATATGAAGCTAAAATTTACATTGAAAGGCAGGGCTTAAATAGACCCCAAATTACAACCATAAGTCCTTGAAATGAGCAACCAGATCCAAGGATTGAGCAACTAATTCCTAAATTGGGAAGATAGGCTTTATCCACAATGTTAATTTGAGGGATAGTCCATTATCCTTCCAACTTCCAATATCCCTCTAGAAGATATTGGTAAAAACTAGATGTAGACAAAATTTAACATGAGCTCATAACACTTACATTATTACACTTTTAAGAAATTGATTATTAACTAAAAATAAGACTAAGTCCTAATTTCACAAAAATAGGCCTAACCTAAGTTTCCATGAAAATTATTCCTCATCATCCCTCCCAACAATAGAAGCATTGGATTCCAATACTTTTAACGAAAATGGGAAGTCACAAAACATCTAATGAGCAAAAATCCAGTGAGCCTGATGTGGAAACTGGTTGTGATGAACTACAAGGTATGGAAAAGTAGAGCCCTATTGATTTTGATGAGTCTTTGTATCAAAGAGTGTATTGATATCAAGCAAAAATTGTACATAGGGTACCACAGTGATAGGATGACAGATTGCTAAAGGTGATTTTAATGTTGAATCATAGTATGGCTTGAGGAGATTTATATTGACATTGTCATGAATGCTAAGATGTGCCAGAAGATCAAGGTATATGTATTATCAAAAATATGTTGGAGAATGGTATAAGGTCCATAGCATATTGGTTTCATCTTGCTATGCGCTTTTTTCTAAAAAACATCGGTTATCTAATGAAAGCCAAACTTTATCACCAACTTGAAAATGATGAGGAGTGTGATGTTTATCCATGTCTAGTTTTTGCTTTTGTTGAGTCTTCTATAGAATCTAAACCACCTTGGATTGAAGGCTCTACAAATGTTGAATGAATTATTTTCTTATCTTGCTCTTTATGAACATGTTTGGTAGTTGAAGAATGCAAGTATAAAGGCAACTCATATGGATCCAAAGGCTGAAATCCAAGACATACTTCAAATAGAGAGTGTCTTATGGAACTTTGAACTGCTCTATTGTAGGCATGCTCAATATGAGTGAGGCTCAAATCCCACTTAGCTAGAGTGGAGTGGTGATAGATCCTCAAACTCTACATAAGAGTATGGTTAACTACTTATGTTTATCCATCTCACTATGGATAATAGGCAATGGAAAAGTTAAGTGTTACTCCCAAAGTCTTCCACAAATATCACCAAAATTACCCCATAAATTGTGAGTAATTATATGAAACAATGTTGGTGGAAAGATCAAAAGAGTGTCATACAGTGTCAAATAAGAGATGTGCTAAGTTTGGTGCTAAAATTATATTATTACAATGAATGAAATTAGCCATCTTACTAAATCTGTCCACAACTACAAAGACACAATCATGCTTTCTTGTTGTCATCAAAAAATTGCTCAACAAATCCATGGAAATGCTTTCCCGAGGAAGGAATGGGCAATGGAATGTTGAGGCCCAATTTCTTATTTGTTGATTTTGAATGACTACAAGCTACACATTACCTCAAAAAAAAAGGATATATCATTGCATGTGAGACTAAAAGAAGAATCTTTGAAGATGATGAAGAGTCTTTTACTTTCCAAAGTGTTCCCCGTAGAGTGTGGAATGAGCCTCTTTCAAAAGAGAGCATCGATGATCTTGGGGTACACAAAGTTTATCCATATTATAGAGTAATACATCCTTTATGTAGAAATCTTGAAAATGACTTAGATTAAAAGAGGAGGGATGCAAGAGTTATTGGTAAACCTTACCAAAATTAAGATCCAAAGGATACTATGTTGCCACATTTGAAAACAAATGTGGGATGTGGTCACAACTATCAAAGCTTGAGCTATTGGAGGTCAGCTTAAACAATCTGCCATTGTATAATTTTGCCATTTTTTGTATTTGATGACTAAGTAAATTTTTGCAAGTAATATGCCCACTTCATGTGATGCACTTCCTCAATCTTATTTTGAGATTGAAGAAACTTAAGGGACATGTGGTTAGTGTGCACAATTGTTTCATTTCCCAAAATATAATTACTTTAATACTTGATATCTTGTACCAAGGCTAATCTTTATCATATGTAGAATAGTTCTACTTTGTAGCTAAAAATATCTTGGAATGATAGGCCACTAGATGGTCATTCTATTTGAGTACAACTCTAAGAGTAAAATACGATGCATCTATCTCTATCTCAAATGGTTGTGCAAGATCTAGAAGGACTAGAAAAGGTGTTGTACATAGTTTGTGTTTCAATTTCTCAAAGGCATGTGCTTGATCATTTTTCCATTAAAATTCAGCTTTAGCTATTGTTAAATTATGCAATGGAGTGGCAATAGTGGAATATCATTCTATGAACTTGCGATAAAAATTTGCAAGTCCCAAAAAACTCCTTAACTCTTTGATGGAAATAGGAGTTGGCCAATTGATTAGGACTTAAATTTTTATGGGATCCACTTGTAAACCTTTCTCATTTAGTACAAAGCCAAAGTAATAAATGGAAAATTACCCAAAAGAAAACTTAGGAAATTTGATAAATAATTGGTTCTTTTGAAGAGTTTGGAGAATATTTTCCAAGTGCTCTAAAGGACTTATCCAAGTAGGAAATATACAAGGATGTTATCTAAATAGATGATTACGTATTTATCCAAACTATCTCTAGATACTTCATTCATCAACCACATGAATGTTTCGGGAGCATTAGTAAGACAAAAAGGTATGATAAGCCACTCAAAGAGTCTTAACTTGGTCTTAAATTCTATTTTCCATGTATCTTTAGCCTAAATTCTAACTTGATGGTATCCACTTTTAAGATCAATCTTGGAAAAGAACTTATCTCCTTGAAGTTGATCCAAGAGATCATCTATTTTTGGGAGTGGATATCTATTCTTGATTATTATTTTGTTAAGTGCCCTGAAATTAATGCATAGCCTCCAAGTACCATCCTTCTTCAACACAAGTAAAATTAGAGATGCACAAGGAGAAGTACTTGGTTTTATGAAGCCTTTAGAAAAAAAATCTTGAATTTTCTTTTTAATTTCTTCCATTTGCACAATAGATTGCCTATACATTGGAGCATTTGGAAGAGGAGTTGTGGGCACAATTTCTATGATATGATTGATGTGTTATTTGGGAGGGAGCCTTGTAGGATCTTTAAACACATTGGATTTTGATTTCAAAAATGAACCAAATGAAGAGTACCTTTTATTTTTAATAATAAGTGCTTTGTGTTCCTTCATTTGTTGGCCTTATGAAGATGAGTGCCAATTCCTTTGCTTGATTTACAACTTTGTGTACTTGTCTACAACTCAACATCAAATTCTTTGTTTGTTGTGTACATTTGATTAGATATTCATTTTTATCTTTGTACAAAGTGTACGTGTTTTTGCAACCATCATGAATAGAACTTCTATCATATTTATAGGGCCTTCTAAGAAACAATCCACAGTAATCCATTGGAGTCGCATCACACACAACCTTGTCCACAAATTGTGGACAAAAAGAAAATTCGAGCATAGAAGTGTGTGATGTTATATGTGGTCTCATTATCCTTCCATACTAAAGAATAAGGATGAGGATGAGGACTCATAGGTAACTTCAACTTGTCGATAATAAAACTCACATTAAATTTTTCTATGAGCCACTATCAATTATATAATCAAAAAAATAATTAGAAGCTAGGTGAGTTGTTGTGACAGACAAATTTTTACAATCACCTTGAGAAGTATTCATGAGGGTCATATTTTTCAATCAACTCATTAACTCCTTATATGGTTATTTTCCCCCATATTCTCAATGGGACCTTCTTGTGGATCCTCATTAGGAGGCTTTACAACTAGGGATTTCTTCTTCAAATTTTCCTTATAATATTGTTGCCTAAGATGTCCTTTCTTCTTACAAAAAATAAATTCCAATGGAGGTTTAGAAGAAGAAGAACGATTCTATATGAAGAATAAGAAGAGAAAGTATAAGAAGAGGTAGTAGAAGAAGAAGTGGAAGAAGGCTTGTTTGCCTTTTGTTGTTGTTGATTTGTCACCGTAATAGTTCCTCCAAATGACAAAGAGTGAGACCCTCATGAATTTTCTTGCGACTTCTCCTTCACAAGTTGGGCTTTATTAAATGTTGCATCCAATATTGGGATGGATTTATACTTCAACTCCTTGAAAAGTGGTTTTTGCAATTCACTTCTAAATTTGTTGAAGATTTTTACCACTAATTCCTAAACTCCATTGAAAATCCAAAATTTGTTAAAAAGAAAAACATAATCTTGGACACTCATATTGTTTCCTTGTTTGAGACAAAGCCATCTAATTTTTAAGGTCATTAGAATAATTTTAAGGATAGAAGGTTTCCTTCAAGGCTTTCACTAACTCATCCCAAGTGTCAATTGGATTTTGATTTCTTTGGTAGTCGGTTATGAGGACTTTGGCTATGCCAGAGAGCTTTAGCTTAGAAAAGGATACTTGTTCATCCTTTGAAATTTTTCTATACTTGAACCATGTGTCCATATCAATAATCCAACTGTTAAGGACCTTGGGATCACATGATCCATTAAAATTGGGGATCTCACATTTGGACTTGATTTCACTAGTAGTGACTTTATCAATCAAAATACTAACTACTATGGCAATTGTGACCATTTTTTTGGCTAAATCAGAAGCCATTTTATTACATGTGTAAGCCAAAAATATAGTTACAAAGGGATGTAATTAATGCCTAAGGGGATTACAAATGGAGTGTTTTTGTCTAATTAATTGCAAAAATTTACAATTTTACAATGCTTTTAATAGAAAAAAATAGAGTTAGCACAAAAATAAATTGCACCTTTTTGGAAAAAAATATTTGAAAAAATATCCCTATTTACAAAAATTTAAAGTGAAATGCTTAGAACAAATTAATGTTCAATTTTTTTTTTACAAAAATAATGCACTTTTCGGCACTGGTCAACTGGAAGAAGGTGTTGATCAATTGGTCAATGCGAACGACTCATCAAACAAGTAGTGAAGTGTGAGGTCAAAGTGCCATGGTGTGGGGAATGGAAACAAAGGCTAGTTCTTCGTCGATCAAAGGTAGCTGGTGCATGCACAATTAGCATGCATTGACTATGTTAGAAAGGGCTTTTTTTCCATTTTAAAGGCTATAAAGCCTTTCCCATGAGAGATGTGGGATAAAAATTGGTTGTAATCCAAAAAAAAACAAAAAACTTAGTTAATATGCTAGTTTTTATGCGCTAAACCATTGAAGTTATGTATGAAAACTTGCCACATGGTCGCTTGAGATTCATGACCAATGGAAGGATTTTATTGGGTAGTCTACATGCATTATCTACCAATTAGTTCTCAGGTTCTAGAATCTCCTCAAACCAATAGAATCAACTTCAACATGCATGCATGAAAATGTGTGCTCAAGTTCATATTCTACAACCTCAACCTTCATGCTACAAATTTTCATGCTTTGGGACTTCCAGCCATGGGTAGGTTTAGGTTCTATAATGTTGTAGGGTTTAGGAGCACATTGACATGTGTCAGTATTGGTTCTAAAGCTGTGAGGTAGACTAAATACCTATCAATCTATTGTCTCATGTAGATAGACCAAGCTAGTGATTTCCTATCATCGATGGCTATTAGCTATGATCTTATTGAGGTTCCTGTATGCATCAGTGATGTAGGTGGGCTACATGGGCATTAAGGTTATTGTCACCTCAGTGTTGTTGCTACAACTATAGGTGGGCATGGGCCTAAAATTTTGGGTCCACGTGCACCCTTTTTTTATAAATAAAAGAAAATAAAACCTCCTTTTTTTAATAAAAATTATACTAGAAAAAGGCAACTATTTTTGTTAGCAAATATAGAAAACAAGTAAAAACAACAAATTGATTAGCAGAGAAAATTAGCAAAAGAAATTGATAAAAAATTACACATAAACAATCAAGATACATATGAAAATAAGCAAGTTGGGGGTAAATATATTCTACAAAGTGAAACACAAGGGTCTCTAGATATAGGTTTATCATCAACAAACATGAAAAATCACCTTCTCCACAAGCATCAGGTACTTACAGTTTGTTTTTTTAAATGATACTTCCAAGTTTTTTAATATTTGTTTTGTAAGAATTTTCAACCCTTTAAAACCATAATTTTTATTGAAATGTAGATCCAAGGAAGGCAAGGGATATCCAAAATTATCTAGTGATTCAAGTGTAATAATAATTCAATTAATAAAGTGTATGCTATCCCTTTTTATCGTATTTGATGTAACTATCTAACATGCACTATCAATTGTATGCATATATGGGAAGTGACTAACATGCACGAACTAAGTGTGTGGGTATTTTTTTAGCAATCATTTAGTAAAACAAAAACAAATTTTCCATATTGTAGATGTAGACACCTAAAATGCATCATCACAAGGAAAATCCCAAAGATATCTCCTTCTAACACTAACAACCCATCTTGGGTAGCCTCAAGGCTAATTTGGTATCTTTTACCAGTAAAAGGTATGTTTCCCCATAGGAAGCATTTATCGTATCGGCCCAATATGGTCTTAAATTTGTGACCATATTGATCCAATATGGTCTCAAATTTGGGACCATCTCGACTCAAGATGATCATGCATGCACAAAAAAAAAAAATCAAGTTGTATGCCTATTAGCATGGTGATTGATTTTTTGCCAGTACCAAATGACTTGTAGGAAGCAAATATTCCCTTTCCACGTATATTCTATTACAAATTGGCAATTAGGAAGCCCTTGATTGCCACTTGTCCATTTTGGCTGCATGCCAAGGGGGTTATACATTTAGGTTCTCCCCCTCTGCAAATCTGATCCAAAATTCGAAGCCAGAGTAATGAAGTGCTACCCAAACCTCACCACTCATTGTTTCTTGCATCCATGTTGTTGGATTACCACATGGTTTTTGAATCTACTTTCTTCATATTCACTTTATTGATATCACAACTCTATATTACTTGGGATGCTCACTCACTTGTAGAATCACCTCACAATTCATCAACAAAATCATATTATGTCATTTCAACACCACCTGGACCTGCTTTCATAGAAGTGCAGGTCTACGACAGTGACTGTCTCACCCCAATATGGTTCATAGATAGAGACTATCTCAATATAAGACAATCATAATAAAAACCATATCGACCCGAGATGATCATGATCAGGTGACCAATTTTTAATTTTTTTATTGCATGATAGTTTAGATATTGCATTTTTATTGCATCTTAGATTAAACATTTCATATTTCATGCACTTCATTTCATATTTTAACTTTCTTAGATATGGTTCCTACTTTAGTGGACCCCTCAGATGCTATTGATTCATTGCTATTTCCTTTGTGTGTAGGTGACATTATTCAAGGAGATAAAAATATTTTGGACCTAACTCTCATGTAGCGGTCACAAGAAAACCCGCTCTCAAAAACATTGTGCTAGCACATAAACCTTAAATATTGCACCTAGAGATATTTTGAGTGATCTATTGTAATCTATTGTATCACTAATAATATCCCTCAAGGGGATGCTCTTGTAACACCTTAAAAAATAGATTAATAAAAAACCATTTTATTGTTATTCATCGTGTTTCAATTTATATGCTTTTGTATGGTGTAAATTTCATGCTTTCAAATGACGATCATGGTGGGACACCTTGTGGATCTCCTTTTTTCATCATTTATTATTTTGGTAAATAAAAATGACTAATATTTGCTACTTTCTTTAATTATTTGTAGGTACACAATCATAGTCATCTCAAACGGCCCCTCTCTGCTATCTTAACCATCTTAGATGGCCCCTGTTTAGTAACCATATCAAGGTGAGACAGTCTCCAGCCAGAGATAAACTAGTTGTAGTTCTACAAGGATCAACATCAAATGAAAGGAATCCAAGTTCCATTTTCACACTTTAGAATAATTTATTTCATGGTTGATAGAGAAAACTAATAAAACAATAAAAATGCATCATCTAGTTGCAAGCATGTTATGTCTTTTTATTTTTAAAACTATCAAATAATGACCATATCGTGTCGATATGGTCTTGAGTTTGTGATCGTATCAGGTCGATATGGTCCTTGTTTTGCAGTCATATCTGTCGAGAAGGTCTCTGTGTTATTTGTTTTTGCATTTGTTGCCTAATAAAAAAATGAATCCTTATGTAGCAAAAATAGATGTATTTTGCTTTATATTATGCATTATTTAGAATCATTTGTGTGCTCTTTGTTTTCTTTTTTATCAATAAAAGGAATCACACACACACACACACATATTATTTAAATATTTGTAAGGTTGGACTTCATCACTAACCTTTAATCAAGACTAGTGACATTGGAATTCATCTCCTTTCACTATCTCATCCCTTAAACACCATAGTAGCCCCCATGAGTTGTTTCTTAGACTTCATCATTGAGAGGCCCCCTAATTTTGGGTGCATCCCAAAGTAGTTTGGGTTTACATGCCCCTTAACTATAGGGATTAATAATTTAAGGGAATCCATCTATCATTTATATCCAAGAATGCTCGAGTGTAAAGTGAAATCTTGGCTAGGCAAGTAGTAGGATTTAGATAGTGTGACCTCCCCTTGGGAGGGTACTTACTATTCCTATAGCATTACCTATTTTTGATCCATCGTCATAGGAAGCCATTTTTACTATTTTTACCAAATTCCTCTATAGAGGTTGTGTGCAAATCATCCTTCTTTAGCTTCCATTTCATCTACCTTAGTTTTTTTTAGGAGTAGAGTTCCAAACCAAAAATACAAAAAAAAAAAATCTAAATCTAAATGTAAAAAAAATGGAGATTTCTTTCTTGATTGTTTTATATTGTTATTGCTTGCATCATTTATAAAGTTCTTGAAAGTATTGTTGTGGTTATTTATGCATCACTTACCTAGTAGATAGTCGTAATAAGTAGCGAAGCTCAACCATGAGCTCACACTATTGATCCATCACCAAGAGCTATGGATCATTTTTAATCGATCTACAGGATCTTGTCATCCCTAAGTGGTAACGTTTCCACCCTAACTTGAAGATCATCCATCACTTCATAGACCCTGATACATCAGGTATCCCCATTCATAATACACCCATAAGTTCAAAGAATTATTAGGATATTGACTATCCATATATCGCCATCTTACACACCTTCTACAAGAACACATTCATGCACTGCATCACATAGAATGTCATTACCTTGCATTAACATTCTATCTTTACCTTCATATCCATTTATTCAAGAATAGGTTTACACACTACACCAAAATACGGTTAATAAAGCTACCATAGTCGAGTACCTCGAGTTGAATCATGAATATGAGCATGTAGAAATATACACTGGATAGAATCATAATAAACCATCCACATCTGCTCATGTTTTAAGGGGTTTTGATCAAATTCATCCCTCTACTTCCTTTTATAAATGATCCACTCAAGTTTTTTGTGCTTCTACACCACCTACCTATGCAAAATCTATCAGTCACCTCTAACATCAAGATAATGGGATTGTGCATTGTCCTGGAAAACAAATTTTTAACCACTCTAGGGTTCGTGCACAACATCATCAAAGGCCACCTCATCAACAAAAAAATCATCCACCTCATTATCTTCAAAATTTAAGATGAGCAACCAACATGACTTTACCAGAATCTTACCAATTGCTAAATGATCACATCAGTCTCCTCGAAAGGTAAGTCTTATGGTAATTCAACCATCAATTCATTCATCCATCTATTCCCTCACCCCCATATCCATACCATTTGGAGATGCCTAAATTTGACAACTTCTAAGGCAAATATGATTTATGATGGAGTTATCAATACACTCCTCTAAATATACAACAAATCTTGAATTGACTCATGAATATTGATCTACAACTGAGACATCATCAACCTCATCAAACTCATCCACCTTGTCCACCTTATCCAAATCACTAGTCTTGTACCTAGACCCCTCTATTCGAACCCTTGTCAATAATATTTCATAGGTTGCAGGAGGTAAAAAAAAAAAATTACCTAATAGAAACTCCACCAATCCCAACAAAATTAACCTAATAGACACTCCACCAATCCCAAAAAAATTAAACCTAGGTCATATAGGGAAGATCACTTTTACGTTTATCATCAGCAAGTAGGCCACGACATCAATAGTTGCTACACATTTAAAAATGTGGTCCAATATCTTATCGATAAGAGGGCATTTTCCATAGATGGTCTGGTCACTCCATCCAATCATAATCTTGATTGCCATCAGAACCATAGTGGGGACACTCAAGGTATCACACCTTCCCTGTCAACCACACCATAGACATAAAAAAAGTTAGGGATGCTCAAGGTATCATACCTTCCCCATAAAAAAATAAAACAAAACAAAACAAAAACAAGAAAAATCACAAAAACACAAAAACACATCTTCTCATTTCATCATACATCACATATCATTGCACATTACCACTGCATTGCATATCATCATTTATTGCACCATGCATTTCAATGTCTTCATTTTTGCATCTCATAATATCTAGTGATATTTGTTGTCTAGTTGCATTAGGCATATCTCTCATTACACTAAAATTAGTCTATTTTGGTTCTTGCACGACAATAATAGCACCATGTTTGAATGATTATCATTGGTCTTGATCAAGCTTTTTCTCTTGTCATTGCTTAAACCTTTTCTTGTGATATTTTTATTATTAATGAATCTGCGTAAGATAGGATAGATACCATTTGACCATTAGCAATGGTGTTCATACAACCACTGACTATTTTATACACACCTCTTAATTTTTAAAAGTTCATAATAAAAACACTCATTTTCACTTCTCATAATTTACACCCCTTTCTTTATGGTTTTTTAATTATTAAGTGGTATGCATAGGATAATATAGATACCATATGACCATTAGCAATGGTTTTTATACGTCCACTGACTATTTTATGCACATATCTTAATTTTTGAAAGGTCACATGAAAAGCACACCCTCACATTGTTCATTCTCATACACATCTCCCTTTCTTGGTATTTGTATTTTTCCCAAGTAGTTGTCATAGGGTGTCTAATGAAGTCTTTCAATCATTCAGCTATCCCTAGTTTCCTTTCAAATTTTATGGAAATCCATTTTGATTTCTGGTGCTAGGGTCTTGATTTGATTTTACCTTGCTTATCTCAAAATCCCAACACATCTTCACACTTTTAAAAACGATTTTTGAACAAGGAAAGACAAAAATACAAAGTAGTTCTTACCTAAAAAACAAAAAATTTCCCTTGCTCTTCTTATCATGTACATGGTCTAGAAAGATGAGAACTGACAAAAGGACAAGCTCTCCCCCCCTAAAAAAAAAATATCCTTGCTCATCTCCAAAACAAGCAAGTTCCTAAAAATAAAAATAATAAAATATCTTGCTCTTCTTTAAATCAAGAAAGCCCCTAAACAAAAAATCTTTTGCTCCTCTCCAAAATGAGCAAAATCCTCAATAAGCAATAAAAATCCCTTGCTCTTCTCTAAATCGAGCAAGTATCCCCCCCTCCAAAAAAAGGAGAGAAAGGAGCTTGAATCCTTGAAATTCTTAGTTTTTCAAAAACCATGGGGTAATATCCATCACCAACAATGGTATATAGACACCATCTTAGTAGTGGAGTAGCCTTACACATGGTGACACGTTTATCACATTAGCGACCTTTTAGATAGACCAATGTCAGCTTACGGATGAGCTAGATTTTGAGAGCTTGCATTACCAAGTAGTTGAGTCCAACCAAGTCCAAAGTTAGAATAATGTACTTCACTATGCACACACAAGAATATTGAATATCTTGGTATTCCTAGTATATTCTTATCTTTCAGGTTCTTGCATGGTCAGTATACAACTTTTGGTTGGTCAACTAGGGTGTTTGAGTCTCCTGAAAGTCTTGTTTCCTTGTGACCTCTCGCTATCCATCATCCATTACATTCACATGTTGTTAGTGCACATTTTTTTCATTTAGTATGTGTTTCAGTGTATGCCGTAGATGAAACTATTTCAATCTTGATTCGTGATATTTATACATATAGTGGTGCTTATACTTCGTTTCTTATTACATATTAGATTCATTCATTGTGTTTAATCATTTCAACATGCATTCATATTTTACATCATAAAAAATATCATATGTCATTAGTGCATCACATACATACCTAGTTCAATGCATACATAATAGCTCTATCATATCACAAACATTATCATATCTACAAGTATAAGCATACATCTAGGATCATCTACCATTACATTCATTCATCCATCATTACACATATTCATGCACAATAAAGACACAATAGGCATCAACAAAAATCATCAACCAACTGGGGGGTTCAAGGTCTCACACCTTCCCCACCAATCACATCAAGCAATCATCATCAACCAAATTGGGGGTGTTCAAGGTATCACACCTTCCCCAAAAGTCACTCTAAAAATAAATTAACTTGGGGTAATTAAGGTATTACATCTTCCCTCCCAACCAATAAAATCAACCAATCCAACAAAAATATTGCATTCAATCATCAAGTCATTAGTTTCTAGGTTCAAAAATATTGCATCCTTTTTGTAGACACCTAAAACATGTCATGTTTAGGATAACTACTTACATAGGCACATCCATAGGCCATGTGACTAAACCTTGGACTTTCCAAGTATCAAAAGTGGTTCTCACCACTCAGCTGGGGTAGTCTTAGCCCATCCAAGCTTGGCCACTGTAAACCAGAGCCACCAAAACTTAGTCGCTTAAGCTTAGAGTGACCAGACCTTAGCCGCTGCAGTCAACAGCGGCCAAACATTAGTTACTATAGATGACAGCGGTTAAGCGATAAAATCAAATTGTCGATAAATCGGCCCATTCACAGGTGGAAGTGGCAGTATGTATGCAATAAAGGTGAGCGAGGGTAACTTTGCATTTCCATTTCATGACCAGTTCACATGGGAGTCTTAAGTACAAATTTAGACTTCATTTAAACATAGAAAAACAAGATGTGCTTCTCATGCTAACACCTAGTACGCATGAGGGATTCAGTCCTAGGGTTTTGAACATAGACCTAGGGCTTCACACACTTTATAAGGAGTAAACCTAAAAGCACTAGGGGACCTTCTTTTATCAATAAGGTGACCTTATTTTATCAATTGGGAGGGAATTATTGAGAGACCTAGAGAGAGTTTTCAGAGATTTGGAGAGATTCTTCTCGTAGCGAAGCCTTATCATATTGGAGAGCATACTTGAGAAGGAACAAAGTGCTAGTCGATCAAGGGTCTGACATACACAGGATATTCAACACATCGAGAAAATCAACCACCATTTCAACATCAGATACAAGCTTTGATCCTTAGCCTTAGAGAAAAGAAGACAAGTTTCAATTTAGCGATCGTTGTCTTGGACAGTGGCCTGTAGGCCTAACTTAGGGTGTAGACACTAGTTTCTTTTATTCTACTTTATTCATATCTTCATATTATTAGCATAGATTTAATTGATTTCATAGCATTAGTTCATTGCATTTTCATTAAGCTTATTCATTTCTAATAGCCTCATCCGGGGAGGCAATCTTGAACATCTAAGTGTGTGTTGTTGTTTCATTGCTTGCAGGGCTCCAGGTTCATCAGGAAAATCCACAACATAAGAGAGCAAGAGGATACCTCTATCAATCATACCTAGAGAAGGAGGCATCTGTAATACCTCATACATTTATGTGTGCATCACCAAGAATCCTGATAAAGTGTGCCCCCTATGCGAGGGGATATTTTTTACACCTGTTGCCCTCTTTGTGTGTAAAATCATGTATCAAACGAAGGGTATCCCTTAGAGGGATTCATATGTAACCATATATTGGAAATATCAATACAAATATAATTCATTCATGTATTCCTTCACACTTTGGTTATATCTACTTTATGCCTTTCATTTGTTGCATATTTAACATTAAAGGATTCAAATTAAATCGCAAGTAGAGTAGTTAGTGCGGACGACGCACCACTTCCCCGGGGTTGCTACACTTTTGTCAAATGTTGCACCCTTTACCTTACATCCACATAAATCATTAAGTCATCAACTAATACATTCAAAACTTTTGCATCCTTTTGTCAAAGGTTGCACCCTTTGCCTTGCATTTACATTCAATCAAGTCAGTTGCTAGGTTCAAAAATGTTGCATTCTTTTGTCAAAGGTTGTGCCCTTTGCCTTGCATTCACATCAATCAACAAGTCAATTGCTAGGTTTAAAAGGTTGCACCCTTTGAATGACCTTCTTATACACAACATAGTTGATTTTTTTACTTTATCGCTTTTTCTTGTTTGCATTTATCCACTACATTCACTAGCCTAGATGCTCAAGTTAGCCTTGTATTTAGTGATCTACTCTCACCACCTAGTGGTTGCAATGACTAGTTATCCATGCACTTCGGTAGGATGGGTATATTACCATAAGGATACTTGTTTGGATATATTTAATATCCACTTAAATCAAAAAGGGCTCCAAAGGTACCCAAAACCCCTTTGGTCATTTTCAATTCAAAGGCTCCAAAGGTACCCAACCCCTTTGGTCGTTTTCAATTCAAAGGCTCCAAAGGTACCCAACCCCTTTGGTCATTTTAATTCAAAAGGATCCAAATGAAAAAAACCCTTTTGGTCACATTCAATTCAAAAGCTCCAAAGGAACCAACCTCTTTTGGTCAAACAATTCTCAAGTGAACCTTGTATCTAGTGATCTACTCTAGCCACCTAGAAATTATAGTGACTAGTTATCCATGCAATTTAGTAGGATGGATAGATTACCATAAGGACATTTGTTTAGATCATCACTCATATAATTTAGTCAATGCAACTCAAAATGCTCCAAAGGATGCATCCCTTTGGTCAAATCTAACTCAAAATGCTCTAAAGAAGTCATCCCTTTGGTCAAATTTTACTAAAACTGCTCTAAAGGATGCATCCCTTTGGTCAATCAATTCAAACTGTTGTAAATACACCTAAACCCTTTGGTCAAATCAGTTCAAAAGGCTCCAAACACACCTCCCCCTTTGGTCAATCCAATTCAAAAAGCTCTAGAGGCACCAAACCCCCTTGGTCAATGTTTAGAATAGATTTTTATTTCCTGCAATAGCTTAGGATTTGCTTTTCGATCATAGAATAACTAGCCTAGTTTCTTGAGTGAACCTTGTATCTAGTGATCTACTTTAGCTACCTAGCGGTTGTAGAAATTGGTTATCCATGCAATATAGTAGGGTTTGATAGATTACCATAAGGCCACTTGTAAAAATATTAAATTCACCAAACTAGTTTTCATGTTAACCATTCCATATTTTTTAATTACTTCATTGCTCTCATCATTTCATCTTCTCCTCCATCGACTCATCGCTTGATGGGGTAGTCAATACCCATAAAATTCTCATCTTAATTTAAGTCAATACTCTAACACTCAATATTGGAAATTGTGGTCATCCAAGAATCATTACCAAAGACTATCGTAAGTCATTTTTGCTGGCATAAATAATAAGCAAAAATTTAAACAAAAAAAATAATGGATAGCCAAAAATACCTGTTTGGTATACCTAAAGTTGTCATCTATAGATTCCCAGCTTGTAACTTGAGCTAGTCCACCCACAATCGAAAGGTGTACCAAAATTAAGTTCTTAAATTTATCAAAAGTAATGATTCAATGATGCACATCTTCTTCAATGATAAGGGCATCCCACACTGAGTTTTGTTTTTGACCATATTACACCACTCCCCTTCAAGCTCATTTTTATCATCCATCATCAACTCAATAATTTTAGATCATCTATTTTGCTCTACATTATGCTTAGGTACAAAGCGTTCCAAAAAGGGGTATCTACAGACATCTAAAATACATCATCATAAGGAAACTCCCAAAGAGACCTCCTTATAACACTAACAACCCATATTGGGCAACCTTAGGGCTAATTTCGTGTCTTTCACTAGCAAAAGGTACTTTTTCCCCATAGGAAGCATGACCATCTGAACCTGGGATGATCTCAAATTCATGATCGTCTTAACTCAAGACAGTCTCAAAGTCAAGACTGTCTCAACCCAAGATGATTGTGTGCACGCAAAAAAAAAAAAAAATTAGGTAGCAAACTGTATGTCAACACAACGATTATTTTTATATATGCCAAGAGACTTGTAGAAAACAAATATTCCCTTGCCACCTATAGTTTGCTACAAATTGGTAATCAGGTAGACCTTGATTGCCACTTTTCCCTTTTGGTTGCATGCCAAGGGGGCTATAAATTGATGTGTTCCCCCCTCTACAAATTAGATCCAAAATTTGAATCCAAAGAAATGAAGTGCTACCCAAACCTCGCCATGCTTTCCTATTGCTTGCATCCATGTTTTTGGATTACCACATGGGTTTTTGAAGCTACTTTTTTAATATTTGTTAGATCTATATCACAACTCTAGATTGCTTGGGACTCTCACTCACCTATAGAATCACCTCATAATTCATCGATAAAACCATATTATGTCATCCCAACACAACCTAGACCTATTTTCATAGAAGTGCAGGTCTATGATAGAGACTATATCTCCCCAATATGGTTCATAGATAGAGATCATCTCGACCTGAGATAATTGTAGTCAAAACTATCTCAACCAATATGGTCATGGTTAGGTGACTGGTTTTTAATTTTTTTATTACATGCTACTTTAGATATTACATTTTTATTGGCATCTTAGAATAAACATTTCACATTTGGTGTACTTCATTTATCAATATCAAAGCTTTTCTTCCTGAATAATCCCCAGGGGCCTAGTATAGTTCTTAACAATGCACCTTTTCAATGGTAACAATAATCTCACCATATTACTCGACTAATCTCTTAAAAATACACTTAATAATTTCATTGCAACCTTTCAAGCATAATATGGAATGAACCCATGCATATTTCACTACAAACACAGTTGTAGGATCAAGTATTCTTTTTATTTTTCAAAGTAGAAGATAGGTAGTTGATAGATAACTATGAAATCTAATCAACCCCTAATGTGCAAATTAACCTTAAAATTAACCCTTTCTTTTTGCACTTTTGAAGACTGTAATTCTGCTTTTCCTTCTTGTAACTTTAATCTAAATAAGGTGATCCAATAACTATAATAAGTAATATAATTAATGAGAAAGCTAGCACCAATAGTTGCATAGCTTTTTAAAAGCTTCTATAACTCTTTTACCACTTCCATAGAGGATGTGGATCTTGGTGTCTAAGATCACAAAGTTTTTGCTTCGAGTAGGATCTTGTAGATTTTTGTAGACTGTCTTGAACAAGTCCTTCTTCACCGAAATATGGTCTCAAACTTTCTTTTATGAGCCTAATATTTGGTGTCTTTTCCTCCTCTTGTGTTCTCCTCCTTCTGCTATAAAATTGGAGAAGCCTTTATCTTTTAAGCAGTGCCTTCTTGTTGTGAGAATCAATCTTCAAATATCCTTGATTTTTTGAACATATTTTGTCTTCAAGTCTTCTTGTTGAATTCTGACTTCAAGCAGGATCTTCTTCTCAAAATGTCTTAAGGTCTTTCACTGGATTCTTCTGGGATTTAACACTCCTTGTCAAATTATTCTTCTCAAATTTTGTACTCCTTGTTAAATTCTCCCTCTTTTGGGCTTGTTGTTGAATGGCGATAATTGTCCCAAGTCCTTCACTATCAAGAGCTTCTCCTTGGTAGTGTATTTATTCTTCAGTAAGGCTCTCCTAGCCTTTTACTGGCTCGATGAGACCTTCCCAAGGTCTTTTATCTCACAACTTCTACTGATATTCCCTTGATACCTCTTCAACATTCTGCTCCTGGAAATGTTGGTAGTGTGATTTGTTCTTGGATATCTGATTCTACTGCTTTTGGATTCGAGCAGGACTCTCCTAGTATTTTTTTCTTCTTCCAAGTATAGAAGTCCTTCAATGAGATCTTCTCCTAATATATTTTTCTTTAGGTTTTGAATTGATTATGAAGAAGATAATCTTCCTAAATTTCTTCTAGGAAGTTTCCCAACTCACCAAATCTTCTTTCCTTGCAACAAAAATATTAAAACTAAAATATTAATCTGCTTCTAAATCAGATATTCCTTTCGAATTCTTCTTCAAGATCAAGGTTGTTATGGCCTTTCTTTTAGTATCAAGGCTTTTATTCCTGAATAATCCCCAGGGGCAGAAAATCCTCATTGCCAGAATCCTAGGATGCATGATCGAATCCCTCCCTACCACCTACCTTGGGCTCCCCCTCTTCTACAGTGGCAGGGCCAAGGACAACATGTGGAATATGGTGGTGGAGCAAATTCACAAGAATCTAGCCTCTTGGAAAGGCAAGTTTATGTCCCAGGCAGGCAAGGCTACCCTCACCAAAGCTTACCTCCAAGGGATCCTGACCTGCTTCATGTCAGTATTTAGCCTCCCAATGTCTGTCCACCACAAGATCAAACATATTCAGAGGAACTTTCTGTGGTCTGGAATGAAGATAAATCTAGGATCTCTTTGGTGGTGTGGGAGAAGGTGTGTAAAATCAAATACCAAGGTGGGCTTGGGCTAAGGAGAACTAGTCTGATGAACCTAGCCCTCATGGCCAAACATGCTTGGAGGATCCTGACCAACGAGCCTGTGGAGTGGGTCAAAATTGTCAAGAAGAAATACCTTGCCAACTGCTCATTCTTAGATGTGGAGGCCCCCTCCGGCAATTCCACTTTCTAGAAAGAATTCCTCCAAGCCAAGAAACTGCTCAACAAGGGAGTTTGATGGATTTTAGGAGATGGGCAGACAATCAACTTTTGGAAGGACAGATTAGTCGAAGAAGATCCTCTATCTCAGAAGGCTAAACTTTCCCTCAAATCCTTGATGGACCCAAACTCCCAGTAGAAGGCAAAAGACTACATTGTGAGGAAGGATGGCAACCCTTAGTGGAACATATCAACCCTCACCGATCATGAAGCTGAAGTCTCCTCTCTAGATAAGATCCTCCAGGGCATTACCATCTCGACTGGCAGAAGACCCGACAAGATTATCTGGACAGACACTAACACTGGCGTATTCTCGGTTAGGACAACCTAAAATATCCTTTTCAAGGATGCTGAGGGGGATTTCTCATGGCAGATAGTTTGGCAGAAAGGAGTGATCCCAAAGGTAAATTTATTTGCTTAGATTGTTTTTCAAAATAAATCTCTAACCATGGACAACCTCTACAAAAGAGGGTTTGCCTTCCCTAGTAGGTGTTATTTGTGCATGACAGATTGTGAATATGCATATCATCTTTTCCTTCACTTCCCGTTCACCACAACGGTGTTTGACATGATCCTATCCTCCTTTTAGGTCCCCTGGAGCCCTCCTAGGACAATCAAGGAAGCCTTTGCTCAATGGCCAAACCCGTTCAAAAATCCTAAGCTTAGGTTCCTTTTCAATGCGTCCTTCCATCACATCCTTTGGAAGATTTGGCTAGAGAGGAATGGAAGAGTCTTTGGTAATACTCCAAAAGACCCCCCTTCCACAGCCTTCAGAGCTCTTGCCTTTGTAGTAGAAAATTTAAAATTCACTCCTTGTCGCCTCCCCAGGATTCAATCAAAGGAAACTGTGTTCAAAAGGTTGAACCTCAAGGAGGATCCAGACCACCCTAACATATTTTCACCCAGGCTCAAGGTCAAATGGAGAAACCCATTGAATGGTTGGCTTAAGTTTAACTTTTATGGCACTTCTCGTGGCAACCCGGGGCCAACAGCTGCAGGAGGGGTGGTCAGAGATCACAGGGGGAAGATTGTCCTCACCTTCTGCAAGAACCTGGGTATCCAATATAATCATAGTGTGAAGGCCAAGGGTGTCCTCAGAGGGCTTCATCTCCTCTCAGAGGATCCTCGCCCTTTGGTCATCGAAGGTGACTCTCTGAATATCATAAGGTATCTGTCGAATGGCAAATATCCTTCATGGAAAGTTTTCAATATTGTCTCTAAGGCAAGGATCTTCCTATCTAGATGGATCGATATCCAAATCAATCACATCTACCGAGAGGGTAACAAGCTGGCAGATTACATGGCTAATAAAGGTCTTTTGACCTCTATGTTGGTAGTATGGAGGTCATCCTTTCCAAATGAGGTGGAGAAGATGGCCAAATAAAAGTTTCCTCATGAAGACACATAAGCATAAAGGGAATGCGCTCGGAGGTGGTGCATCCTCTTGGCCACCAATTGTCTAATCAAGATGCTGACCAGGATCAAGGAGCATAATGTTAAGGATGACTAGGAGGATCCAGAGTAGCGGAGAATCTAAGGCTGCCTTCCTTATGGGATTTTCTTATTTTTCTTGTGGTTTTCTATTGCTTCCGTTCTAGTTTGCTTTAGATTGGTTTTTGTCTACCGATCCTCTCATGGAGAGGCCCCTTTGTAATACCTATGGACAATTTTGAATCAGGTTTAGTTATATTTGCAAGTCTGTTTGATCCTAGCCCTTGAGGCCTATAAGGACAGAATGGGCTCAGCCTTGTTTTTGTACATAAGGTTTTGGGATCCTCTATAAAGCCCATTGTTAATACAATAAATCTACCAAAAAAAATCACCATTGGATGGTGATCCACATAGAACTATACTAACCTCTAAGCTACTATGTCCCCGATCTCTCTATATGTCTATATGTATCTGAATGAGGCCTTTCTTATATAGGTAAAATAGAAACCTTGGCCAACACTCTATCTAGATGTGCAAGGGACAACTTGCACATATACAACTTGCACATTGACACTCGTGCGTTTATTACATTGCATGAAGTAACTAGATAACTTTCCCCTAAAGTAATCTAATGTCCTAAGTATATATCTTGGAAAATACATTTACATGACCCAAATGATGTAATAGACTCTATTTCTAACACACACAATAGATTTTTGCATGCACTTCCTTACCATCATATATTTTTGTATGATTGCAGGTCTGGAAAAAGGTATGGTGTTTTTTTTACCAATTGCCATCACAATGCTATAAGGAACAGTCAATATTTTAACATGTTTACCATTAATGAAGAAATTTAATCTTCAACAAGTTATTTGTCATGTTTTACATGCAAGCTTGAAGTACTCATTTTATGTGTCTTTGGAATATAGATCATGTATAAAATATCTCAATATTCAACTCATATTATTTGGAATAGATCATGTATAAACGATCTGAACTCAACATATCAAGACAATAAATTTAAACTTGACAACATTTTTCTTCTCATTAGGAATTTAAAAAATTATGTACAATTTAAGTTTTTCTTATAAAAATCTAAGACATACCACTATACGAGTTATTTTTTATGTATTGTCTTTCAAACATTATGAATGGAAGTTTGAGTTGTATTTTGCATATGAAACCTAATACTAGATGAAAATATTATTTTGTATTGTTTTGCTTCTCCATGTTGTGATTTAGTGCTAGGCAATATTTAGGTAGAAACAGAAAAATCAATTCCCTGTTAGGGTTTCCATAGTGGAGGAGTGTAAACACTTCGAGAGTCTTCGAGAGTTGACCAAAAAACCACTCTCTAGAACTATATTTTTGTAGTCTTTCACCATTGTAGATATGTGAATGGGATATGAAGTCACAAATGATATCTATCACCTTCAAATCAATTCTTGTAATGACTCGTAGTAGAAAATAGATCACATCTCATCATGCCAAGCCATATTTTATTTGCATTACTTCACGGTCATCTACTTTAGACATTGATAATGAGTTATGATGAAATTTTGAACCGTGCTACATCTTGTTACCCCCATATTGGCTGTTATATTTTAAAATATCATAGCTACCCTTGTCTCCATCTCTATATGCTTCTTCCATATTTATATTATTCTTGCTTCCATCTTCATGTAGGTCCATATCTTCATCCCTTCCACTCTCATTGACATCCTCTTTATTGACTTCCTACGATATCAATGCCTCCCCTTATTTATTAACTTCATGAGATATCAATGTCTGCCCTTCTCATTAATCTTGACAACATTTATGTCTTCTCATTAGGAATTTAAAAAACTATGTACAGTTTAAGTTTTTCTTATAAAAATCTAAGACATACACCACTAAACCAGTTATTTTTTTATGTATTATCTATCAAACATTATGAATGAGAGTTTGAATTGTATTTTACATATGAAACCTAATACTGGATGAAAACATTATTTTGTATTTTGTGTTGCTTCTCTAGGTTGTGATTTAGCTTTACTATTGTAAAGTTTTCTAGTATGCAGACATCATAGATTTTTGCATGCACTTCCTCACCATCATATATTTCTATATGATTGTAGGTCTGGCAAAAGGTATGGTGTCTTTTTGACTATTTGCCATCACAATATTATAAGGAAGAGTCAATATTTTAACATGTTCACCTTTATTTATTTTTTAAAGTGAGGCCCTAAGAGGGCGTTTTTAAACAACCCTCTTTTATTTTTTAATGTAAAGCCCTAAGAGGGCTATTTAAAACCACCCTCTTAGATCTAAGAGGGTTGTTTATAACCACCCTCTTAGACCTAATAGGGTGGTTCATAACCGCCCTCCTAGAGGAGGCCCTAAGAGGGAGGTTATGAAACACCCTCTTTTATTTATTTTTAATGTAAGGCCTAAAGAGGACGGTTAAAAACCACCCTCTTAGGGGAGGCCCTGAGAGAGTAGTTATGAACTGCCCTCTTAGGATCTAAGAGAGTAGTTTTAAAAAACCCTCTTAGACCTTAAGAAGGCAGTTTAAAATCACCCTATTAGGATCTAAGATGACGGTTTAAAACTACCCTATTAGGATCTAAGATGACGGTTTCAAACCATCAAACCCTAAGAGAGCGGTTTTTTAAGGCGCTTTTATACCACCATCGTATGATGTGGATTTTTTACGATGCCCTTATAGATGGTGGTTGAATAACCATCATTAAAGGTATTTAAGGGCGATTAAAAACCACCCTTAATGTAGAGTATGAGGTCCTAATTCTCAAAATTTAGAACGTAGTTGCTATGCACATTAAACAAATTCGAATCAGTGGTGACTTCCAACTTGTTGTTAATAAAGTTAAAGGGATTTACCAATGTAAATGCATAGTCTTAAAGTCTTACAAGAAAATAGTCGACAAGTTGCTTATTAACTTTGAATGGTACATCATTTCTGAGATCAACCAATCATTTCATAGGCACTATGGCCTCCCTTGGATCTCTTATTCCATAAAATTCCTTCGATAGTGTAATTCAATTAACCATTTTCTGTGATTTGCACCATGCAATAGAAATAATCAAAGATGATATATTATCAATAAACACTTTTGAGTACAATGTGACCATTTTGGGGGTATTTTACAAATGTTATAGCTCAAGAGCGAGGGGATGACTCCTTTTTACATCAAGGAATTTTTGTGCAATCTTCATTTTCATGCCACAATCAAGTTATGGGTGGGTTTTCTTGAGCTTGTTGGACCATCCTAGTGCTTTATTAGTTGCTTAGTACCTACACACATGCTCACAAGATAGATTTAGCAACATCTGATGGGCCTTTCTTAGATGATGCCCTAGTCAAAGTGTATAAAAAAAGCTTTACCAAAACTCATGCAAATTATTATAAAACCTTAACAAAAGATCATAAGACTTCAAAAGACAATATTTTATACCTTGATTACCTGCTTGTTATCTGGAATGCTCTTTCTGCTTTTCTTTGAGTAACTGCTAATGAAAATTGGTTTTGAGTGGTCATAGGTGGTGGTTGAGACTATATAACCACCAATGATAGTTAAGATGGTGCGATAGATAGGACTAAGTACTTCATTTTGGAGATTCTAAAGAGTTTTGGTGTTCTTTGGTACAACTATGGTGACAAAATGTTGGTTGGCCTACCTATAATTGCAAGTCAAATCTTACTTGACTCCTTCAAGTGGACTTCATGGTTGTAATGGCTAGATTCTTCAAGGTGGATGGCAAAAACAACTGAGATCTCCAAGGACATCAAGGTAATCTAGTGCAATTTTGGCAGCATAATAGTAGCTTCACATGCATTGTTTCAAATGAGGGAAACGAAAGGGGTTTTATAGAAATTTGATGGGGGGAATGAGAGGTGACAAGGAAATGACATAGTAATGAGGTGGAGGTGATTTGGATCCAAGTAGAGAGTAGAAAATCCAAGGAAAATCTAGGGAGGATACATGGAGGAATGTGCACCCTCTCCATTCAATAGCCTTGGGTGGGGTGATTTCTCACCCACCCAAGTGCCATTAATTAGCCTAGGGGGTGATGAGATGTGCATGGGGACAAGTGTACCTTGGGGGATGCCCATGGAATTTAAAATTGCCAAAAAGGTGACATGGAGGTTGAGAAGGACCAAACCATTAAATATGCCAATTTAATTCCTTTTGACTTGGGGTTTTTCATTATATTTTTAAATCATCCAAATTTGGAGGGAAAGTGGATGGGGAGACAAGGTGGATTAAATGAGGGGATTTAGGTGGGGATTTTGGGTAGGCCTAGGGATTTGATTAGGATTTTTAAATTAGAGTGCATATCTCCTAGGGATTTGGATGAGGGCTTAATATGGGGTTAGGGGCTAATGAGAGGCTTGATTAGGGGAATTAGATGAATACAAAAGATTATGAGAAATTTGAGGGGAGAGGGAGGAATAAATGAGAGAGATTAGGTGGAAATTAGGATATTAGAGAGGCTAAGAGAGAATTAGAAGAATTAAACGGAGTAGGAGGAAAATTAGAGGAAGATTAGGGAGAATTAGAGGAATTTAAGAAATTAGAAGGAAAAGGGGAAATTAGAAGAAAGTAGAAGACTTAGGGAGACCTTAGAAGAATTAAAAGAAATAAACAAAATTTAGATAGAAATAGAGAGTCTTAGAGGAAATTTAGAAGAATTTAGAGAAATTAGAAGTTAGAAGGAAATTGAATTGACTAGAGGGGAAGGAAGATAAATTAGAAGAATCTAAGAGGAATTAGGACTTGAGAGAAAATTAGAGGAAATTTCTAGAAATTAGGGGATTTGATGAAATTAGGAAATTAGAAGGAAAACAAGAGGATTTGGAGAAATTTCGATGAATTAGAAAGGAAATTAGAAATTTGGAGGAATTTGAGTGAATTTGGAGAATCGGTGATAGTTTTGTAGCAATTTTAGGATTTTGGTGAATTTGTAGAACTTTGAAGGGTGTTTTGATGGTTTTAATGGATTGGTTTTGCAAATGACTAAAATTTGGTGTCTACAATATCCTGAGAATTTCATGGAGTTGGTCACTCTTCCCAAAGTATTTTTCCTCATAAATATTAATAAGGGGGAATATTCTTTGCGCATATTGGAAGGGGGTCCATGGTTCTATAGACGAAGGAGTCTATTTCTCAAGAAATGGAGAATGGATTTTGACCTCGATTTACAGAAGATTAACATGACCCCTATTTGGATTAGACTCTTTGGCCTCCCTTTCCAATTCTGGCATGAGGATATCCTGAGAGGAATTGCTAAAATATTGGGAGAGCTAGTTTCAATTGATGTTACCACAAGGTATAAATCTAGAATGGTCTATGCTAGGATGTGCATAAGTGTGGACCTAACAACTAATCTCCCAGACTCAGTCAAACTTATTTCATATTTTGGGACAAAAAATTAGCCTGTGGAATATAAAAATATACCCTTTATCTATTTTTTTTGCAAGAGAATGGGGTATGCGACCATCTGTTACCCTAATAAGGTGGCACAACCCATTAATGCGACCCAACCCAATAAGGTGAGTCATCCTAAGAATCAATCCTGGATAGAATAGAAAATGCTAGGCTCATAGACCCTTGGGAAAGGAAAATGACTGGTCTCAGACAACTTTGACCATTCTTCTGTAGAGATACCCCATGCTAAAAGAGTCCCACTGGTAGAGGAACTAGAAGCATTGGTAGATCATGTTATTCAAGTATGTAATTTGGTACCCTCCTTTGTTTCTCTTTCTTCTAATCCTTTAGTGTGTAATCCATTTGAAATTCTAGCCTTAGACCAATATTTTTCTATTGGAGAGATTGATTTCTCTAACTTGGTTAACCTGAATTCACAAGCCTTGATGATGGAAGCCTCCTTGCCTAGGTAGACTAGTTATGATAGACCCTCTAAACCTTTTGGTGGGAGATTCCCCTTCTAAGCAGATTAAAAGTCCAGTCTCCAAAATTCTTCTAGGATCCCCTTCCAAGGGGAAAAACTATAGTGTCAAGGGAAATGGGTCCCCTAGACCTATCACAAGTAATCAAAAGAAAGGGATTGTGGATGTGGGCTCTGAAAGGAAAGTGGGAAAACCTTCAAACAAAGAACTTAGGAAATAGGCCACTGAGTCAGATATTGTGAATGGAAGTCAAGAGACTTTGAAGCTAGAGATCAAGAGTCATCTAGTTGACCATGAAAGAACAGAGAGCAGAGTAGCAAACCAAGTTGGGGTCAAAAATGATTCTAAAGGGTCTAAGTGGTAGACTCTATTTGAAATATGGCTAGAGCCAGGATGCAAGTGTCCAAGATGCAAGAAGAAGGCTTCGGAAGAAGGCTGCCAAAAGACTCAAATTGAAGGTAACAAGCGCTACCCTCCCAACAAAGAGAGCAAGGCCTCAAGCCAAACTAATGATCCCTCCTTGGATTGTGAACTTCTTTCTTCCATGAAGAAAAACTTAAGATGAGGCAAAAAAACTTAAGGTGAGCTTCGTGCTTCAATTTTTGTTGGAGGAATTCGAAAGAATTTTGGGTCTAAAGAAGGCAATGAGTTCTCAGATTCTCTTCGCTTACCTCTATCTCTGCTTCCTTTATTCTCTTTTGTTGTATTTTGTCTATTGTGTCTTGCTTGTGGCTCATCCTCTTCATCGTCTAAAAGTTAAAAATAAAATGGATAGCTTTGTCATCCCTATTTTAGATATGTTTAGAGCACCTAGGCTCATTAAGAAATTCATGTTGAATATGGGCAGTCCTTCTGAGAAGCTCTTGAGAAGGCATGCAAAGTTTCCTTTGATCTTCTTGGCTCCCTTACCAAATAGATTAATTTGGCTACCTGCCCTATTGAGGAAGTTTCTTGGATGGTGATTCTTTATGGTCATTCTTGAAATTTTTGAGGATTAGGTGTCCTCTGCTTCTTTTTGGGCTTGAGGATTGTTGGGTCTCTTATGTTGTTTTTGTGCTTCTTTGTAGTGTCCTTTCTCAAGACTAGTTCAAATTTGTTTTGTTGGGATGTAAGCTGGTCTTGTTCAGTTTGATCTGTTTGTTCGTATTATTTGTTTGTTAAAAGGTTTATAACCCTTTTAAAACTTTTTTTCTATCTTATAATTTTTTTTCCTTTGAAAAAATAATTAGTAGGGGAACGCTTTAGAAAAAGATTAATAAATTTGAGTCTTATCCGACCAAATGGGTATATGAATCCCTAAAACCCTTAAAGTCACTTAAAAATGATATAACTTTCAGATTTTTTTATTTTTTATTTTATTTTAAAATTCATTTTCATTGTGCCAGTTGTTATGAGAAATAACTTAAGGCCCATTTTCCACGTGGAAATCTACCCTTCAATGCCAAGCATTTCTCCCTTTAAATCCCTAAAGTCATTTAGAATAATAACAAACGAATAATAATAGATATATAAGGGATATTGTTGAATTTTTTTGGGTTTTTATTAAAGAGATTTAAGTTATAAAAAGATTGAGATTTTTTATAAAAATTTGTATAAATTTAAATTTTTAGTTTGACAAGGATAATGCAGTGGTTTAAAGGACCAAGGTTTAAATTTAAATTTTTTATTAGGGTTTTGGTATTTAGAGGACCAAGGTTTAAACCACTCATTAGGGCTTTGACCTCTCTTTGCGGAAGACCAAGGTTCAAACCATGATAGCAGATAAGAATTTAATATTTAGGAGGGTGAGGTTCTGTAGCTAAGATTTATAATAATAACACATATAATAATAATCTAATCGGGAGCCCCCAACCCCTCCTCAGAGATCTCCTTACTTGAAGTAAAAGTTTAGCTTAAATATAATAGGATATGATGATAATTTTTACATAGTTGAAAAAGACTGGTATAAAAAAATATTGATACATGTAATAACCAGATTTTTCCAGATTTTTTTATTTTTTATTTTGTTAATTCATTTATATTGTGCCAGTTGTTATGGCTAAAAATTAAGGCCCGTTTCCCACGTGCATATCTATAATTCCATTTCTCCTTTAACGTTTTCTAGTAATAAGCTTGGGAACATGCTACTGTTCGTACTCATTTAAAATATGATCCATAGAGCCGATTGGTTTTCTCTTTAGATTATATTTTTCTATTTCTTTATAGAGAATCATACGGGACAGGACATCTTGAAACGAATCCTAGTCCATCGGCCACTGTTATTCAACGCATGTAATTAAATCCAATACCCTTCATCACTATAAATAATTATATAATTTTTCTATTTCACAGTTTTTGTTTTTGAGTTTTACCAATATTTAAAGGCTATCTCTGTGTTTTTTCAAATACTCATACTGACTTGATTCCCTATTAATTTTTTTTTACTACCGTCGAATCAACTAGTGAACAAGTTGGTTAGATGGAAAAGAATGGCATAAGTTTTAGGCAATATTTAAAACTCAAGAACATTGTGTATTGTGTATCATAGAGGATTTAACTATTTAATGGAGGGGACTGTTTTTTAAGATTTTGTGATGTAGCAGATGCCACCCACATTCACAACAGCAAATTGTATTATAATACGTAGACAAGGACTAGTCTAAGAGCGATATGGTAGGTATGAGGAATTTTGTTTACATTGACCATGGCCAAAACCGAATTTAATTCTTCCTATTCAATATTATAAAGTTTCTTAGATTTTGAGTGTAGGTATAAGATATAATGTACAGTCTGTCATCAAATTCAATGACTAGCATCAAATGGGTTTGTACTCTTTTTTTTAATGAGGTTATAAGAGATTTTGTAGTAAATATTTTTTATTCAATATAAATATATGATTAAATAAATATATTGAATATTTATATTTTATAAAATCTTATAAATAATTTTTTTAATGGATAAGTGATAAACATTTATTTTTGTAATTGTATGATTTGAATTAAGTGTTACCTTATAATTTAAGAATGTCCTTGGTCCATCTCACATCTTCCTAAAGAGTGGATATTTATTATAATTTTTTTAATAAGGAGTTATAGTGGCAACCAAGCTGAACCTTCAAACTTGTAATAAAATAAATCAAATGTATTTTTGATTGTGAAGTTGGTATATTTATTTCTAAACACAAACAGTCAAGACAAAATACTTTTTAAATAGAAAATAGGCCCAAGTAAAAGGAATATCATTGATATCTAAGAATCAAAACATTGTAATAACAAAGCATTACTTAGAGAGTTATCATTACTTAGAGAGTTATCAAGTTCGAGTTCGAGTTCATACGTTTCAAATGCGAAAAAAAATTAGACATGTTTAAAAATTCGTAATAAAATTCGATATATAATAACTATATATATTTTTATATAATTTGTTTTTATATATAAAATTTAAAAATCAAATATTATATATATATATATATATATATATATATATATATATATATATATATAAACAGTTTTATATGAATTTATGTAAATATAATAATTTTTTAACCGAGAAGATTCTTAAAGATTAAATCAATAATTTTTTTTGAAATATAAATTATAAGTTTTCTATCAATTATAATAAAAAATCATCATAAATAAATTGTTAAAATATCTTATGTTATTCAGTAGAAAAGTTTAATTTTAGGTTTCATTAGAAGATAGATTAAAGAGCAATGTTTTTTTCTTTTATTTTAGGGTTTTTTATTTTAGGATTAAGGAGCAATGTTTTATTTATTTATTTTAGGGTTAAGGAGCAAAGTTTTTTTTTTTTAAAGAGCAATGTTTTTTCTTTTATTTTTTTTTGGTAAGTGTTTGTATTTATAACGGGTTTTAACAAGGATCCCAAAACCTGATTACATAAGCAATGGACCTAGGGCATCAATCCCTTGAAACTAGACACCAAAATAGAAATCCCACCCAGTGGTAACAAGTAAGCATGAAACAATCCCCCTTAGCAGGAAACAAACAAATAAGAAAGAAAGTAGTTTTGGAGATCCCGCCAACGGGGGAGTAGCCAAAAACCACCATCGAGAAGATCCCGCCCGACGAGAAGCAAAAAAAAACCGTTACAATAAAATCCCGCCTCGCGGAAGCAACCAAAACCACCATAAACAGTCCCGCCTAGCGGGAAGCAACAGGGAAATCCCGCCATCCGGGAAACCAAGCAGAAAGAAAGGATCCCGCCTCGCGGGAAAACCGATGGATTTGGCAGATCCCGCCCTGTGGAGAAACCATCCCGCCCACCGGAAAACATTCCGTTCAGCGAGAGCCATCCTGCAGAAGCCGACAACCAAGACAAAGAGGATCCACCCATCGGGAAGTGACCAGAGAGTTGAACCACAAGGAACCCGCCCGGAAAACGGAAGAGGATCCCAGCAGCAGGGACCAAGAATCCCGTCCAAGCACAGAGTCCGCCGAGAATTCACAAGAAAAAGGGGGAAGTTGTCCAAACCCTAAACCGTCACCTCCACCGCACCGAGAAACGCAGGGGACCAGATCCACGCGAAAAACCTGCAAAAAACCCCAGGGGGAAGCCTGAGGGAAAAAGGGAAGGGATCCCCAACCAAACAGGGATCCCTGGGAAGCACCAGTCCGAAAAAAAACCAAGGAAACCCTAGCCGGCCGGGAGGGGCGCAGATAGTGGAGAAGGATCTCCCCCAGGAGATCATCTGCAAACAACCACTCCCCGGGAGGGATGACCTAGGTTGAGCCAGGGACTGGGCAGGAACCAGGAGCCATGGGAGGGGGAGCAGGGGAGAGCCCTCCCCTCTCTACTTTCTTCCCTCTCCATCTTAATCTTTATCTTAATTATGATCATTTTTTTTTTTTTAGTGTTAAAGAACAATGTTTTTTCTTTTATTTAAGGGTTAAAGAGCAATGTTTTTTCTTTCTTTTATTTTGAAGAACTTGCAATCTGAGACTAGAAGAATTTTAAATAGCAGGTGCAAAAATAATGAAGCCTCTAAATGGGATATTTGTTTGTCACGTGTAGAGCTATCCATTCTCTCAAATGATGATAAAGAAATAAAGAAAACAACATTCCAATAGATTGAAAATGATTGCTTTAGATATTATCTATAGAAAATTTCAAGATTCCAATTAAACATTGCATGAGGGAGATTGTAGAGGGTTTGTTCATAGCTGTTGTGTTTAAAGTGCTTCCTTTGTATTTTTTTTAAGCTAAAAATTGATTTAGGGTTGCTTGTTTTTCACCCAATTTTTTTTTTGGCCGAATTTAAGGTTTGTTTGCCGAATTTATTTGGCAGGGTTTTAAATTCGACGATTTTCGAATTTTATATAAAAAATTTGACGAATTTGATAACTAAGCTTAGAGCTAGTAGAATTAAAGGTAGCTATTTAGTTGGAATATTGTCTTTCATATCTACAACCCGAAGGTAAATTCTTCTTCACTAATTATAAACTATTTGAAGGAGGTGTTGCTCTTATTTTACCTCCCTTTTTCTTGTGTATGGTTGACTCTGGACATGATCCAGGTAACAAATGTGTTTGGTTCACCTTTCTACATGACACAAAATCTTTAGGTAATTCTTGATTTATATCACAAATGAAGTGAATAGGCCCATTGCATTATGTGATTGGATGGCTAACTCTCTTTCATAGACATATTGGATTATTATTGATAACTTTAATATGGTTAAAATTTTCAAGGTCAAAATTGGCATGGTAGATGTCCTCTTTGTAATAACGAGTTTCTTAGTTCGTTATTTTGTGAGATCACATTGGAATATTTTGACCCCCTATTTAACTAAAGATTGACTAATCTCTCAAAATGGTATACCTAGAATTAAAGTCAAGTTGTTTAGGAGCATTAGACTAGTAGATTGGGCAAGGTATATTTAAGCAAATACTCAATACAAAAGATCCTCCTCTATCATTTGATCTCTATCATCCCTTATGTAGTATTTTTAAATTGTTGGTTGTGGAGCCTGATTCTCTCTTTAATTAGGAGGTCTTGTTTTCAGTCGCACTTGAACCCACTCCATGAAGAGGGGGTGTAAGTGGGGCTTTCCCCTCCTACTAATGTCGATAAGGGAATCCAGGGGGGACGACAAACATTAGATGTATTTTTTCCTTTGTAAATCTGGACCATTCATTATTAGATCACATATCAGACGATAGAATTTTATATTGGCATTTTTGCCCTAAAATGTAACTCTATTTGTAAGAGGATTTCGAATGGCGACAATAGAGGATAATAGACAATGTGATAGAGAAGAGGAGGTTACAGTGAATATGTTGTAGGTTGTATCCCATTTTTTTGTTCGATGGAATAAACAAAGGTTGGGTTATTTTCATCGTGAATGAAGCCCATATTGGGTGAACCACATATATATGTGTCTCTCTTGTATTGTGTTTTTTATTTTGCATTATATTTTCATGTTTTATTTATTGCTCGTGTTAATATTCCTAATAATTGGTATCAAAGCGAGGTTCACTTGAAAGGAGGGTTTCTTGGTTCGAGTGGGAGCAATGGTAGAAGAAGGCAAGTTTAGGGTTGAAAACTTTAATGACCAAAATTACCAACTATGAAAGATGCAAATGGAGAACTATCTATATCATAAGGATCTCTACCTACCATTAAGCGGAATAGAAAAGAAGCTAATGACTATGTCAAATGAAGAATGGGAAGTTCTTGACAAAAAAGCATTAGGAACAATACGACTGTGCTTGGAAGCATCGGTGACCTTCAACATTTCAAATGAAAAGACAACAAAGGATATAATGAAGGAATTGGCTAAACTATATGAAAAAACCTTAGCCTCTAACAAGGTATTTCATATGAAGCATTTATTTAATATACAGATGTCAGAAGGTGGGTTTATTACTGATCATTTAAATGAGTTTAACACAGTCATAAATAAATTACGTTATGTAGGAGTAAACTTTGATGATGAGGTTAGGGATATTTTGATCTTGTACTCATTGCCAAAAAGTTGGAATGGCTTGTTCATGGTTGTGAGTAATTCTATATTTGGTTACTTTAAAGTTTTATGATGTTATTGGTGTTATCCTTAGAGAGGAAATGCTACAGAAAAGCACAGGTGACATATCAGGTAATGCTTGGATAGTGGAGAACAAGGAGAGACAAAGGGAGAGAGGAAAAAGCCCAAGGAATTATGGAAATTCAAAGAAAGGCAGATCCAAATCTAGATGGAAGTAGTTGGAATGTTGATATTGTGGGAAGAAAGGGCGCTTGAAGAAAGGGAGAAGAAAAATATGATAATAATCACGAAGCAAATATAGTAGGTGATTTGTTGCAAGATGCTTTAATCCTTTCATTAGATAATATAACTGAGTGTTGGGTGCTCGACTCAAGGGCTTCATATCATGCCACACCCCATAAGAAATATTTTCTAGACTATGTTCAAGGTGATTTTGAACAAGTTTATTTGGGTGATGATCTACCATGTAAAATTGTTGGAATGGGTAAGATACAAATAAAATTACTAAATGGAAACCAATCGTTTTTGAAAGAGGCAAGACATATTCCTGATTTGAGAAGTGTAGCACCCTAAAATTGGCACAGTAAAAAATTAAATAATTACAATTACTCTAGTAATAATTCAAATTCAAATTTTAACCCCAAAATCGCTCCTAAACCGTCGTTTAACCCGTTTCCTCTTTTCCTGTGCCATTTTTAGAGTTTGTTTTGATCGTTTGACGATATCGTCGTCGATCAGACGATATCGCCTCAGATCGAACGATTTCGTCTGGGATAGGATGTCCAGACGATCTTGTCCCAAAACTAATTTTTCATAATTAGCCTCTGTTCCAACGATGTCTCTAATCCAGGTAGAAGCGTGTCTGTGCCGTTAGAGACCCTCCCCGTTGGAGATCTCCAAAATTGGGATGATCTCCAACCTCCTAACCTCCCTCCTAAGCCTATTTAAACTTAGGACTCCCCCTTGGCATCCCCTTAGCTGAAATTTCCTGTAACACAAGTTCTACGTGCATTAGACCGTCTTAAATTATTATTTGCCTCCATATTTGTCCAAATTTATTTGCAAGAACCTTAGTATTTTTTAGCCGGAGCAAGCTCAGTTCGTCGTGGAAAATCCTGTTCAATTCGAGACGATTTTGCACCAATTCGAGACGATCTCGACTATAGTCTACATTGGGGGCAATCAGTGCCCAGAGTTTGCATTTCCTCATTATTTTTTGATGCATTATTCTATATTTAGTTAATCTTATGATTATTCTTTATTATTTTGCATCTTGGAGTTCACCCATGTAGTTTAATTGCATAATAAGGTCATGATTAGCTATTAAAGTGTTGCAACTTACTTGCATGTCTATTCAGGACTATCTGTTAACATCCTTATTGTCATTTTACATCATTATCCTCTATTAGCATTGCTACATTTTTTGTATTTTGTGTCTATTTCTCTGTTTGCAGGGCTCTAACGAATTCGTCTGACGAATTCGTCAGATCTCAGACGATCCTGCAGGTCGAAGACGATCCCATCAAATTCCAGACGATCATGTCTACTTCAAGAATCAAAACCTCCATCAGACATCCAAATCAGGTATGGCTCTTTAATTTAGCTTTTTCTCTCTATTTCTGCTCAAATCTATTTGTTGTATTTCATTTAGTCTGCATTCTCATAATAGAACAACTTAGATTCATTTGGCCAAACCTAGGACTTGAATGTTTAAAGATAAAACTGAACACATTAAACACATTCCCAACCTAGGCATGGAAACTGCCATTCAAATGTTTCCTGGTGAACCCACCATCCTTCAAAAAATCACCATAATACACCTTCCCCGAGAAGCAGGACCTTCGCAAGGCCTCTCAGTCCGAGGTACCATGCCATCCTTTTCCCATCCTCCTTTCGGGCATGGATCCTATAGCCTGAAGGTAAGGATGCAAAAAATTTGGAGCGATACATTTTGGTGAACCCGACATGAATGCATTTAAAACCTTTTGAAAAAAAAAAACAAAAACATAGATGCATTTAAAATCATTAGAAAATACTAAGTTGCATATCATGTCTAGATGGTAGTTCCTAAGAAAATATTAGCAGTTACTATAAATGTTGAAAACCAATTAGAAGCCATAGAAATCAATTCTATGCTTAGTGTGCCTGAAACAGATAGAAATCAACTTTTGTGGGACGAACTTGATAGAAGACTAGGTGTCATTTCATCTAGGTCAACAAAACTTAAACAAATCAAAAGGCTTGTCCTAGATAGAATCCTGGATCCTCATCAACTCATTTTTTATCATGAACTTCGGAGAGCCTCGCCATAGGTGGTTAGCTTATAGGAGAGCTCTTGTGTCTTCAGAATTGTTCCCATTCGAGGAATACCTCGAGAACGCAGCCACTATACACCAGTTCCTAGGTCATGTAGAATACCAAGAGGTCGTTCTTACAGATAGGAAAATATGGAATAGAGTTCCTCGAGCTATGTTATATCGAGAGTATTGCCATGAGCTTTACTTCTATCAACCAGAATCTGAGACAGATAATATCACTATAGCCCTTTTCATTAAATTCTTGAAAGAAAATTTTCAATTTGAAGAAGAACACTTCATGACTCCCGAAGAACTTGAGCCCATTAATGATATTTATAAATTGTTTATAGAAAACTAGATCATTACTTTCATTATTATTATTTCTTGTGTTTTGTGTGATGTTTGTTATCTTTATAATATTGTTATTAAAACCAAAAAAAAAAAACTAAAAAACATAACAAAAACCAAAACATTTCATTTTAAATATTGTAGTAGGTATATAATTAATATATACCTCTTAAGCTTGTTGCATATATATATATATATATATATATATATATATATATATATTTGCTGAAATTTAAAATTAAGCACAATGCCTAAACTTAGGAATGGTAAACAAACTGAAGGAGAAGAAGAAGATTGGTTAGGAGACAAAACAAGAAACCCAAATGTCCTTCTTGAGGATCCAATCCCGGAAGAAGAAACTCTAGACCAACAAGACGATGAGCTTGCTATAGATGAACAAGAAGAAAATGTTAAAGAGGATGGATCCTCATCCCCTAGAATAACTCCAGATGGAACTATTGCTTTTGATAACTTAGATAATTTTTGGAAATTTTTCAATAATAACATTGGTGCTCTTAATATGGCAGTTCGTATTGATAAAGGACAAAATAGTGACACTCAAGCAGCCATGGAACATATGTTTGACATACACACTAATCCCTTGTCCTTTGTTGATCAAGAAAGTAATAAAGCTAGACCATCCAATAGAGATATGGTCACTATGATTCAGAACATGCCAAAACCACAAGTTACCCAACCTCCTAAAGAACCTGTTATTGAGCCTAAAATCATTCCCACACAAAAGAAAACTTCCTTCACTGCTTTACTTCGCCAAACTAATCATCAATATGCTTCAAATAAACAAAAACCTGAAATGAAGCCAAACACCAATTTTCAACAATCTGGAATACAACATAATATAACTTCAAAACTTCTTCATAACACCCTTCCTACTAACATATTACACAATAGCAATATAGCATCTAATATTCATGTCCCTCCATCATATGCTCACAAATCCCATATTAATGCCCTACCAAACCAATATGGTGGGCAAACCAGTAATATGGAAGCCATGGTGAAGCAGTTAGCTTCCCGCATGGACCAGATAGATCCCTACCGTCCCTCGTACAATTATCGAGAGATGTGTAGCCAACCTTTGGATCCCATAGTTGTAGCACAACCGTACCCTAAGCATTTTACCATGCCCGTCCTGCCTATATATAAAGGAACTGAAGATCCCATAGAGCATCTTCACATTTTTAGGATAACATGTCATGATATATCACATGATGGCTTGCTATTACTAAAAATGTTCCCAAAAAGTTTAGGTGGAATGGCATTAGAGTGGTACTATCAACTACCCGCTCATTCTTTGAGAAATTTTGAAGAAACAGCTGAATTGTTTGTCCATCAATTTAGTGCCTACATCGAGAGGCATGTAACCATTAAAGATTTGTACAACTTAAAACAAGACAAAGATGAATGTTTTGCTGATTTCTTAGCTAGATGGAGGCAGCTTGATAGGAAAACTGCATTTTGTGCTACCTTATAGGGAAATGTTGGATATTTTTATTAATAATTTGCAAGAACAAATATCTTATGAGTTATCAATTGCTACCTTAACTACCTTCGATCAGGCTATAGATTTAGCTCGAAGAGTAGAAGATGCCCTCATTAGGAGAGGCCAACTTAGGAAGAAAGATGATGAGAAAACATCCGAAAATCAATATAAAAACAAACAAGTCGTAGGTGACGAAGTCACTGACAATAGAAATGTTGCTAATATCAATGCAACGAAGACAACAAAAAAATTTATATTGGACCCTCCTGATAAACCTCCTCAAGAATTTACTAGATTGAATCAACCATTATCAACTATTTTACCTCAATTACTCGAAAGAGGTTTGATTCAATTACCAGCTATTCGGGAACCTGATCCAACCATACCCGGATACAGAGCTGACTTACACTGTGATTTCCATAGAGGACCTGGACACTCTACCAATGCTTGTAAAAGGTTAAAGCATAAAATACAAGATCTGATTGATAATAATAAAATGGAGGTGCAAGCCTTCCAACCTAAACAAAATGCTCCCAATAATGCTCAAAAGAACATTCCCCAAAATCAAAATCAAAATGCTAATCAATCATTAGACATATTTCAACATCCTTTACCAAGACATGGTAAAGAGGTGGCCAACCAAATTGAGCATCATAATGTTCCTCCTCCTACCCTATATGTAGGAACTATTAGCGGACATTTACCTAATCATGATTTACAAAAATTTGACACAACTTTATCCATGGTCACAACCAAGCCCCTACATAATACTCAAACTCTAGATCCTAGTGATATAGAATCAGATACTGAAAGTGACATGGAAATCACTTCAAACCAATTGAATAGTTCTAAAAATGAATAAGATCCTATTCAACCTATTACATATGCTATGATTCCAGAAGAACCATTTCCTAGAAGAGTTACTACTCGACCCTCTTCCAATCAATTCCTCCCTAATGAACAAGCCATAAACACTCAATCAAGACCATTTTAGCGTCTTCAATATAACATTATAGGTACCATCGGAGTCGTTACTAGACAATAAGCTCAAAATTCTCAACAAGAACCAAACCAGAATGATGGATCAACTCCATTTGTTTTGAAAAATCCCAATAAAGGGAATCATGCTTCCAATGTTCAACCTAAACCCCCTTACAATATTAATGAGCAATTATCCAATACTATAGCTAGAATTTCTCTCTTGGATTTATTAAGATCTTCTCCTACCCATAGAGATGAATTAATGCTTACATTAAGCCAAATGATGGTACCACAAAACATTCAACTTGAAGCCATGGCCAATACTATCATCACTAGAGAAGTCGATTGTATTGACTTTCGGGATAAAGATATACCACAACATAGTTTACATAAGGATAATCCCTTATATATTACTGCTCTAATTGGAGATGTAGCTGTTAAAAGAGTCCTGATTGATAACGATTCATCTCTAAACATTTGCACTTTTGACTTCTACCAACGGTTTGGCTTTAGAAGTGATGAAATGAAGAAAACTGACATGATTATCAAAAATTTCAATGATGAGACACAAGAAACATGTGGAGTTATTACCATCCCATTGCAAGTTGGTCCTAGAACCTTAGATACGACCGTGTATATTGTACATTGCCCCGCATCATACAATATACTCTTGGGTCGTTCTTGGATCAATGCAATGCGGGCTGTCCCATCAACTTTACACCAATCTGTTAAATTCGAATTTAAAAATCAGTTGGTCACTATCCATGGTGATCCTAGACCCTTTGATATGTGTGCTTTGGCGTAACCTCGTTGGAGTTCAATTTTGCCCTGCTTTGTCATCCACACATCCTAGTTCTTATTTTTCCTCTAAAACTGTGAAACACACACCCATAACTTCATCTATTTCTCCTCCATTAATTTCACCCTCATATATAGATCAACAATCTTCTAAACAAATTACTCTAGAACCTCAAAAGGATCTTCAATCCATAACCAATCCTTCATGTTCCATCCCTATAATTTCAAAACCTATAGACCCATTCATTAAAACCTCCACATTATCAAAATCTATCATACCTTCCACATCTAAAGATATAGGGAATGATCCTTCTACATCTTATGCTCTTTTTGATGAACTTTTACCAGATTTATCCACAATATTAATATTAGAAAAAACAAATGCTTCTATGCAAAATTCTATTATCTTAAAAAACTTGCCGCCATCTCCTCGCACTTTGGGCCTCCCACAACCTATGGGAAGTACTTACCAAGTCGAGAGTTAAGCCTTCATTTATAAAGGATATGACTGGGGAAGAATACCCCGAAATATTAAAACTCATCATGATGGATATGCTCGATGTTATTTTACTAATGAGTATATTAAAGCTAAACCTATAATGCTTAAAATGGGATATAAAGGGAAAGGCTTGGGACCTTTCCAAAATGGTATGAAAGAACCTTTCGAGGTAGAACCGTGGCCTGCCCGCTATGGTGTGGGCCTATTTCCTATTAAGGGTCAACAATTTCCTTTTGAATATGATGATAAACTCATATGTTATCAAGATTATTTGGATAGGCGTGATGATTTGCCTCTAAAAAATTAGCCATTTACATGTAACATGCTATCCATAGCTTACCCTGAAATGATCGCTAAATCCGATGACGAGTTGGAAGGAGATATTTTCCATGATGTCTTCGTTGAAGAGATGTTACACAATGGGTTTTATTTTGATGGTTCTATACCTACTATAGCCCAGCTTGAGGACACTAATCCTCAAGATGAATTATCCAAGCTAACCTTAAAAGAATTACAAGAATTGGGCGTTTCATCCGCCCCACCTAATTTTGAAAGAGATCTACACATGGAAGTAGAAAACGTCATTAAAGTTAACATTGGAACTGAGGATAATCCCCACATAATCAATATTGGATCAGAATTAAGTCAAGAAAAACAAGAGCAATACATTGCATTCCTTAAAGAATATGAAGATGTCTTCGCTTGGACATATGAAGATATGCCAGTGTCCTGGACCCTTCCGTAGTCATGCATCATCTAGTAGTCCATCCGGATGCTAAACCTGTTAAACAGAAACTTAGAAAAATGCATCCCGAAGTGGCCTTACTAGTCAAAGGGGAGTTAGAAAAACTCCTGAATGTTGTTTTTATACAAGCTATTGATTATGCTGAATGGATTTCAAATGTAGTTCCACTCACCAAGAAAGAAGCTACCAAAGTTAGGGTTTGCATAGATTTTAGAGATATTAATGTTGCATGCCCTAAAGATGATTTTCCTCTTCCAAACATGGATCAAATCATTGATTTTACTGTCGGGAGTGGGATGATGTCCCTAATGGATGGATTCTTCGGTTATAATCAGATCAGGATAGCTCCTAAATATCAGGCTAAAACAACCTTTATTACCCCTTGGGGTACCTTTTGTTGGAAAGTGATGCCATTCGGCTTAAAGAACATAGGTGCAACCTATCAACGAGCTATGACTTATATTTTTCATGATATGATGCATGATATCCTACATGATTATGTAGATGATATTATAGCTTGCTCTATTAATGAAGATAACCATTTAGATGATTTGAGAAAAGTTTTTAATCGGTTAAGAGAATATCTTATTCGATTAAATCCAACCAAATGCATATTCATATTTATGTATGGTAAACTATTAGGGGTTATAGTTTCTTTACATGGCATCGAAATTGACCCTCTCAAGATTGTGGCTATCACTGATATGCCCGCACCTACCAATATATCTAAATTACGAAGTTTACAAGGTAAACTTCAAGCTATCCGTCGCTTCATCGATAAGTTGGCGGACAAAACCGATCCCTTTCTTAAGCTCTTTAAGAAGGATGTCCCTTTTAATTGGGACGACTGAATGTAAAGAAGCTTTTGAACTTCTTAAAAAATACCTCCTTAACCCACCTGTGCTTTCTCCATCTAGACCTGATCACCCATTTCTCCTGTATATTTCAGCTTCAAATTCTGCCTTAGGAGCTATGTTAGCTCAGCTTGATGATGAGAAGAGAGAACATGCTAATTATTATATTAGCCGAACCTTCATCAGTTATGAAAACCGCTACACAAAATTAGAAAAACTGTCTACCAGTCGTGTTTGCTACGTAAAAATTATGCCATTATATGCTTAGTCAGAAAACCTATGTCATTGCTAAATATGATCCCTTGAGGTATCTCATGAGTCAACCTTATTTATCGGGTCGTACAACCAAGTGGGTTCTTGCTCTAAGCAAGTTTGACCTCATGTTCATAGGACAAAAGTCTGTTAAGGGTCAAATCATAGTAGATCAATTAGCTACTGCACCCTTAGAGTCTACCCATCCCCTCATCATTGAGTTTCCTGATGAATGCCTTCAATTAGAGGCGAACCATATTGAACAATGGTCCTTATACTTTGATGGAGCCCGATGCATGAGTGGGGTTGGTGCGGGTATTATTTTAATATCCCCACAAAAACATCTTATTCCTCTGTCCTTCAAATTTACATTTGCTTGCACCAATAATACTACTGAATATGAAGCTCTAATATTTGGATTACGAGCTGCCTTGGCGCTAAAAATTAAACATCTGTTAGTTTTTGGTGATTCTCAACTTGTCATAAATCAAATTAATGAAGTTTATCAGACCAGAGATGATAAATTGCACCCATATAAAGCATATGTTTTGCAATTTTTGTCTTTATTTGATCAAGTTACCTTGGAAGCTATTCCTCGAACTAGCAACCGTGTGGCTGATGCTATGGCTGCAGCTGCATCTCTTCTGCCCTTGGAGTTAGATGATGAATTTGCCACCATCATTATTCATCGACTCCAGGAACTTGCTTCAAATAAGTCATGCTTAGAACCTTTGGATGTGTTTCTAATCAATGAAACTACTCCTGAACCTTGGTATATAGATATGTTTGATTTCCTCCAAAATGGGACTTTCCCTGCCAATTCTAGTAGAAACCAACATCGGTTATTACGTAGATGAGCAAGTTGATTTGTAATAATTGGCAATACTTTATATAGGAGATCTTTTGAAGGTATCCTATTAAGATGTTTGAATTTAGAAGAATCCAAATAAGCCTTGAGTGAAGCCCACGATGGATCTTATGGAGGACACTTCAGTGGTAGTGTCATTGCTAAAAAGCTCCTTAGGATAGGATACTTTTGGCCTACCATGGAGAATGATGCACATGATTATGTGCGCCATTGCGAAAAGTTCCAGAAACATGCCGACCTTGTCCATGCCCCTGCATAAGAACTGCTGGCTATTTCATCTCCTTGGCCCTTTTTAAAATGGGGCTTAGACATTATTGGCAAAATTAATCCTGTGTCATCTGATGGACACAAATTCATCATAACCGCTACCGAGTATTTCATGAAGTGGGTTGAAGCTATGCCTTTAGCTTCCTGCACTAGCACACAAGTTTCTAAATTTATTTTTAATCAAATCATTTGTAGGTTTGGAATTCCTGCAAACCTCATCTCAGACAATGGAACTTGTTTCAAAAATAAATATGTTAAGAAATTATGCCAAAAATATAAGATTCAACATCGCTGGTCCACTCCCTATTATCCTTAGGGTAATGGCCAAGCAGAAGCATCTAACAAAACCTTAATCAAAATTATCAAAATATTGGTCAACAAATCTGGCCGCGACTGGCACATTCAATTATATCCAGCCTTGTGGGCCTATCGAATTAGTGTTCGAACCCCCACTGGAACTTCACCTTTTGTTTTGGTTTATGGTGCTAAAACTATTTTTTCCTTTGAATTAGAAGTTCCTTCTTTGGCTCTACTACTTCAAGATACCGAAGTAGGAGATGAATATCGAGCTGGCAGACTCAGTCAGCTGGAACTCCTAGATGAAAAATGCATCAATGCTTTGGAGCATCTCCGTGCCTACCAAAACAAGCTTAAAAGATCATATGCTAAAAAAGTTTGTCATCGATCCTTTGAGATCGGCGACCTTGTTTTAAAAGAAAATAAAAAAAATACTAATGCAACTAAAGACCTTAAAGGTAAATTTGAGCCCAACTGGCTTGGACCATATATTATCATTGCTAAATTTGAATCAGGAGCATACAAATTAGCTACCTTAGATGGTAAATATTTAAAGAACCTATGAATATTATGCATCTTAGGCGATATTACGCATAAAATTTAGTCATTTCATCATTTGTACATATTTTGCATGTTGTCTTATTTTAAAAATATATCAAACTGTTTACACAAAAACAAAAACAAACAAAAATAATAAAAATAAAAACAATAATATTCTTGACTCTTTCGAAACCAAAACAAAATAAAGAAGAAAGAGAGAGTCAACATTCTCAAACTTCCAAAAAAAGTATTTGTATATATTTCTTCTTACAAATGTTGCAGTTATATATTTCAAATTATTTTGGATAAATTAGCATTTATTTGGAATCCCTCACTTTCACAAACACAAAATAAATATCTTGATTTTTATCTGGCATGATTACTAATCTCTCTTATATCAAAGTCCACAAAATTCAATTAAATAAAGTTTGAGCACAGAGAATTGATCTTGTTATTTACTTAAACCAAGCACATCCTTTCACAATAAAATGATTATATTTATAATGTCCATGCTATGCTACATAGTAGAAGTGGTTTTGTTGAGAAGCAACACACCCCCACTGAAAAATGAATTTCCATCCTTTGAAAACTTTGAGCTTTCATTTTTGCAGTAGGGACCCTCTTGATGATTTTCAGGTTTTAATTCCAAATTTTTACTTGCCTCTTTCTTCTTCAAGTTTTGCCTGTGTCAAAGTATCCAAGTATTCTTGCATTCTGGCTTTGTTATCTCAGACTTCACTTTTTACATGCTAGAATCATTCATGGATAAAGAAAATCTTACACCGGTATGAAAAAAATGCAGAAAACAGATAGATAAATTCATTGAAAATCAAAACTTTCCTTTTTTGGCAAAGTCACGAAATCGCGACACTTCCATTTATGGAAATGTCGCGAAATCGCGACAGGTTTCAAGAAAATCGGCTAAGTCAGAAAAACGTAGCGAAATCGCGACACTTTCCATTTTTGGAAATGTCACGATATCGCGACACTTCCATTTTTGGAAATGTCGCGAAATCGCTACCGATTAGGAGAGAGAAAGCAAGATCGTACGGAACGTCGCGAAATTTCACGACATGTCACGAAATCGCGACATGTCGCATTTTGCAAGAGGGAGAAAGTTGCTAAGGCATGAAAGGGTCGCGATTTCGCGACATGTCACGAAATCATGACATGTCCACATTTCAGGAAGGAGAGAAAAGGCAGCAGAATGTCGCGAAATCGCGACTGTCACAAAATCCGTGACGTTTTCGGAGGAAGGGGCGTACGGACGTCACGATTTCGCGACATGTCACGAAATCGTGACAGGTCCAAGTCAAAGCAGAAGCGAGCAAGAGAAATCAAATGAAAATCGACTAAGGCATGAAAGTGTCACGAAATCGAAAAAAAGAAAAAAGAAGATCAGCACAAAAAGGAGAGAGGCGAAAGGAAGGCAAGGTATTTCGCTATGACATGTCACTGAAATCGTGACATGTCGCGTTTTGCGACAAAGAAAAGTTGCAAGGGGGATGTCGCGATTTCGTGACATGTCACGAAATCGTGACATGTCGCATTTTCACGACCTGGCAGAAAAAGGGCCGAAAATGGAAGACAGTTGGAAATGGACACGTGTCACGATTTTGTGACACGTGTCAAAACACTGCAAGCCACGTATCAGATAAATAAGGCCGACATGCAAGTAAACATTAGGGTTTTAATCTGATTTAATAATTAAAGTTTTGATTTAATATTTTTAAAATACTAATCCATCTTTTGTTCTTTCATGCAGGAAGCCATCTGGCACTTACATGATAACGGAGAAATGGCCATAAAGATAAAGTTAAGTGCAAATTAATCAAAGACAACCATATTGAAAGGAAAGATGCCGAAAATTGCTGTTTCATCCAAATTTTATAGATCTGGCCGCAAAGAGACTTTACGGTGACTAAGCAGCTGCCCATTTAATGGAGTATGTCGAGAATTGGCCGAAAAATGAAAATATCTACACACAGTTACCGGAATTTGCCGATGAATGCATTTAATGAAAATTTATGGCAGAATTAATAGCTTGCGAGATATTTTCAACTCAGGGATGGCTCTACGGAGATGAAATGTCAGAGAAGTGGTGACTCATCCAGATTACCCGAGGGAATTAATGAGGGCATTTACTCACAGTTGCGGGTGAATGCAAGTGGCATTCGAATTCTATCTTCTCCATTTATGGCAAGTGACTGCACTGAGTTGCAGAATGGTTAAGTTTTATCAAGACTTTGTTTTAAATGGCTTTATATTGTAAAACCCGGGTCCTAGGGTTTAAGATGATAAGATTTACGGTTTGAGAAGAAGATATTTCTGAAAAGATCAGGGTCTGTCCTGAGTCTATAAATACTTCTTCTCAATGTAATCGCAAGGAGGTGGAGACTTAGAAATAAAAGGCTATTGAAGCAATTTCTTGCAAATTTTGTTAAATACTTTGTTTCTGGACTTGGAGTTGATGTGCTTTTGTTTTCTGTGATAGCATGGCCAGGAGCCTAATCTTTTGCAGATTGTGATAAGTTCATCTTCTTTTGTTATCCGTTTCTTTAAAGTTTATTAAATATATGTTGTGAATCTGTGTTATCAAGATTAAATATGTTGTTAGGCTTCATTTGTTCTATTGTATGCTAGGGAAAATTACAGATTTAAGGTTCAAGTTTGTTCTAATTGCTCTGTCCTCACTGTGCGAGCTAGGCTGCCGGTGAAAGATATCAATTTTAACCGACTTCCCTTCGGTTTATAATTTTCTGTTAGATCTGTTCCATCTCTGCCTTATGCTCTTAGTAGAAAGTGATCTTAGAAAGCTGGACACTTTCTTCTTTGATTTGTTCTGTTGTGAAGCTGATAGTATAAATAAAATTGGTAGTTTTGTTTTACAGTTAAGTTTGATAAACTTCTCTTTCTGCCTTACCCTACCCTCTTTGTTTTACCGTGAAATGATCCATTTTTATTTTCTTTTAAATTTGTCTTTTATTTAAATCTGCTGACCCATAAGAGCTAGATCAAAGAATTAATTTTAAATCTGATTGTCAACAAGTGACAACTTTTGAACATTATTGAACAAGTTCATTGAGCCCGTTGTAAGGTGACAGACAGTCCATATTGAAAACTATTCCAGAAGCGAAAAAGAGTGAATTGACATTCGACCCGACTAGTAACTCACACCTTGGATAACCAGCTAGATCCTAAAGTGAGTGGGATTTATCCCGTATAAGTGTTATCAGAGTTTTATGCTCATTCTTCACAAGGTGTGTATAAAAGTCGGACCAACATTTAAAAATGGCGCTAGAAGGAGGGCCTAGTGAACTCCGGTCAGTATTGTAAGTTGTCAGTACAATATTTTAAGATTGCCAGAGAAGACCTCAAGTTCAGTACTCTGTTAAGGATTGTAAGTTTGTAAGTGCTTGTGAAAAGCTGGATTCTACATACAGGGTAACAAGGTCCCACCCCAGAGCTGGAGAGCTCCTTGTCCCTGAATTAGAAACTCCGAGAAGAAGTAGCCTCAGAAGGGCCAAGTCTCTGTCTGAAATAGTTTTATCACCACTGATAGTTACTCCAACCACAACTCAGAATATCACTGTCAACCAAGTAGTAATGGCAAATTGGTTGGGTTCCACTGCTTTGAATATTTCGGGTATAGCCCATGACCTGCCCAGAAATCTGGAAAGATATCTCCCCAGATATAAACATGATGGGACAAGAACTGCAGAAGAACATTTGGTTGCATTCAAGAATGCTTTGAAATTATTAAATGTACAGCATGAGGATGTTGCCTGCAGATTATTCCCGTTCACTCTCCAGGAGGGAGCTTATGATTGGTTTCTAAACCTCACTAATGATTCTGTCACCAGTTGGAATGACTTAGAAAAAGTTTTTGTGTCACAGTTCGGTGAAGTGATAGATCCTAGTATATTGTACCAGCAGTTTTTGGCATCAAAAGAGAATTAAGTGAATCTATCAGATCTTATAATGTTAGATTCCAGAAAGCTTATGGTAGACTTATTGGGTATTATGTACCGAATGCAGACCTGGCATTAGAGATCTTTAGAAACTCTCTGGATCCAATGACCTCTGTCTTCTTGAAGAGAGATCCCACTATTACTAATTTGATAGAAGCTTATAAAGAAGCTTTGATTATGGAAAGACAGTTGGGACCCCAACCTTTAAATGCTCAGCAAGTTCCTCTGGTTGCACAAGCTGCCCCTATGTTCAATCCCATTCCACATCAGATGATGCTGCCAGTTTGTCAGACTCTACCATCAGCAAATCCATTGGTTGTAGCACCTGTTGAGAATGTACAGAACCCAGGCAAAGAGGCTGACAATGCAAGAGTTGAAGAAGTCTCAAAGATAGTTCAGAAGCTGGCCAATGATTTCTTGAGTTTTAAAAGGCAAGTTTCTACTGGGGACAACTCCAACAGGTATTCATATCAACCGAACAGATTCAACCGGCCCCCGTATGAACCTAATAAAGATTACAAGGGTAAAGCTCATGATGTGAATATTTGCGATTTAGCTCTGCCTAACTGGTGCAGAATACATGCCACTTCTCAGCATGGGGAGTTGGATTGTCTAGAATTTTGTAATGCATTTGAAGCTTTGTCTGGGGATTTGATCTCCCCTAAAAATCAAAGAACTGCTGATGGCCCAAGTTCATCCGGCCACAGTGCAGCTATGGTCCTGGATTCTTTCACTTTCCCGGATGAATCTGAGAATGTAGTTGAAATGCCTATGGATGAGGTGCAGGCTTTCCAGCAGTACAGAAGAGATAACTACAACCTGAGGAACAGGAATCCGGAGCCTAATACTACATCAACCCCTCCGGACAACTCTCACAATGTTCCTCCCGACCCCTCTCCAAGCAATAATCCATCTCCACCAAAGGGAGGGAATTTGAGAGGACCAGATGCTTTTGTCCCTCCACTTAATAAAGGATATAACATAGTGGAGGATATGAAAAATATTAAGGCCAACATTACTCTACATGAGTTGGCACAGATTTCAGAGCAGAGAGACAACCTGATAAAAACATACTCTGGCCCTACTACTAAACCTGTGGACAAAGGAAAGAAAATAGCAAATGCCAATCTAGCCATGTACAAAGAAAAAACTGAAGTTCCCCCCTTTTTATTGACTGTTCGTATTTTTGGGAAGAACTTACACAATTGTTTGGTAGATTCGGGTGCATCTGCTAATGTTATGCCTTTGGCCATTTGTCACGAGTTGGGTCTGACCCCAATGAAGTCTGAAAGGAGAGTTGTCCAATTAGACAAATCAGAGGTTAAAGTTGTTGGAGAGCTTCAAAATATTCATATCCAATTAGCATCTGAGCCAAGGGCTCAACATAAAATTGAAATTCAGGTTGTGGATATCCCTGTGGGGTACGGGATGCTTTTGAGTAGGGATTGGTCGAGATCTCTGAACGGATACTTGGCAACAGATTTTTCACACATGTGGTTGCCGTGGAAAGGAGTGGCAAATCAATTACGGGTTGAAAGAGAACCCAGGTACAAGCATACAATTACTGAGTACAATGCAGAGAATGAAACTGTAAATATTGCGGAGGTAGATATTGGAGTCTACAATTTAACAACGGGGAAAAATAACAAGTTTAATAAAGCCCATCCTGTTCATAGTAATGAAGTCTGGACACTTCATGTGGATGGGGCTAGATCTAAACAGGGTTCTGGAACAGGGGCAGTCCTTAAAGGGCCTGAAAGTCAGACATATTTTATGTCTTACCGCCTACAGTTCCCTTGTACAAATAATTTAGCAGAGTATGAAGCTCTGGTATTAGGTTTGAAATTTGCTTTGGACAAAGGAGCAAGAAATATTCAAGTTTTTACTGATTCAGAATTGGTGGCAAATCAAGTCAAGGGTAAATTCCAGTGTAAAGCATCTTATTTAAAAGGATACAAACATCGGGCTTGGGATCTTGTAGAAGACTTTGATGCTTTTAATCTGACACACATACCCAGAGAGCAGAATTCACATGCAGATGTCTTGGCTTCTTCAGTCGCAAGTTTAAAGCCATTGGAAGAATTTAAATGGAACAAGTTTTCAATTGAGTTAGTCCCTTGTCCTTCAGTTCCAAACAATATAGATAGTTTTTAGGTTTTCTCTGATGATCAACAGATTGTGAACTTTTTGCAGAGTACTAACACATTTGAAAATGCTATAATCGATGAGGGTCAAAGGGATACCCTGTTGGAATGGTTAGATGATGATAGGGGAATAATGAGGTTGAAGGACAACAGAATTCCAAAAGGGATGGTGGAGCTGGAGCGGCTCTTTGATGTTGACAAAATCAAGCAAAAGGTGAATTCTGAGGATTATGTGGGTGCCACAGACAGTGAGACTGAAAACCTGAACATAGGGACTGAAGAAGATCCCAGGCACATCAAGTTGGCTAAGAACTGTGATCCAGAAATAAAAAGAAGTATGATTGATTTTCTTCACAGGTCCAAGGATGTTATGGCCTGGTCATACAAAGACTTAAAGGTATTTGATCCTAAAGTTTACACTCATATTATACCTTTAAAAGAATTCTGCAAACCTTTTCGACAAAAACAGAGGCATGTCAATGCTCTGTTAGAGCCCCTCATCCAGAAAGAGGTAGAAAAACTCTTGAGTGCCGCCATTATTTTTCCCATCAGGCATTCTACTTGGGTGGCCAATCTGGTGCCAGTCAGAAAGAAAAATGGAGAGATCCGCCTGTGTGTGGATTTTAGAAATTTAAACAAGGCATCTGAGAAAGATAATTATCCTCTGCCTTCTATGGATGAGGTGTTGCAGATTGTCAATGGTTCGGAGATGATGTCTTTCCTGGATGGTTTCTCAGGATATAATCAGATATTGGTTGAGAAGGAAGACAGAATGAAAACTGCTTTCACAACTAAGTGGGGAACTTTTGCTTACAAGAGGATGCCATTTGGATTAATAAATGCCGGAGCTACATTTCAATGAGCAATGGATCATGCTTTCAAGGGCCTTATGGGTAAATGCATTGTTGTTTACATGGATGATTTAACAGTCTTCTCTAAATCTCGGTTTGACCATGTAAAACACTTGGAGTCTGTGTTTAACAAATGCAGGGAGTTTGGCATTTCTTTGAATCCGAAGAAGTGCATTTTTGGTGTAACAGAAGGAAAGCTCCTTGGGCACTTGGTCACAAAAGATGGCATTTCCATGGATCCGGGCGAGTTGAAGCCATATCCGGCATACCATTTCCCAACTCCAAGAAAGAGTTGAGGTCCTTCTTTGGAAAAATTAACTTTGTCAGGAAGTTCATCTCCGGTTTTGCAGAGATAGTCAAGCCAATGAATGACATGCTAAAGCAAACTGCTCAGATTGTCTGGACCACCGAAGCTAAAATAGCCTTCCAAGAAATCAAGACAACCATCAAACAAGCACCAGTTCTAGTAAGCCCAGACTTCAGTGCAGATTTTTATCTGTACACCTTTTCTTCTGAACATACACTTGCTGCAGTTCTGACCCAACGGAGAGGAAACCGGAGAACATCCAATTGCTTTCAAGAGTACCAATTTAAAAGGGGCTGAGCTGAAATATTCTCGTTTAGACAAACAAGCTTATGCCTTGGTGAGAGCGGTTAAGCAATTCAGGCACTATATACTAAGAAGCAGAATTCATGCTATAGTTCCAGACCCAGCTGTTAAATACCTTCTAAGTCAGAATGAGTTGGGTGAACTGAGGGGTAATTGGGTTACAAGGCTGCAAGAGTATGACTTAGAGATTCGGCCTGCTAAATTGATCAGAGGACTTGGTTTGTCCCGACACATTGCCGAAGTACCTGTACGGGAAGAAGTTAATCAGTTAAATTCTGAATTTGATGACTGGTATGGAGATATCATTCATCTGCTGCAATTTGGAGTTTGCCCGTCTCACTTGAACAGAACCCAAAGGAGAGCATTAAAACTGAAAGCTGCTCATTATCTCCTCAAAGCAGGTAATTTGTACAGAGAGAATTATGCTGGCATTTTCTTGAGATGCATTTCTCGGAGTGAAGTCAATGAAGTCATGTCCAGTTTTCATGAAAAGTTAGGGGCAGGGCATTCATCAGGATCTGCTATTGCGCATAAAATATTGAGAGCAGGCTATTACTTGGCCTACACTATTTAAAGATGCACATCAGCATGTAAGAACCTGCCATCAGTGCCAAACTTTTGCAGCCAAAGAGGCCAACCGGGCTCTACCATTGCAACCTGTTGTAATAAATAAACCTTTCATGCAATGGGGACTTGATTTTGTGGGAGTGATTAATCCAAATTCTTGAGCAGGGCATAAGTATGTTCTAACAGCTACTGATTACTGCACAAGATGGGTCGAAGCAGCGACCACCACAAGAAGTACAACTCATGAAGTGATTGAATTTCTAGAGTCAAATGTCATAACTAGGTTTGGGGTTCCTCTGAATTTGGTGTGTGATAATGGACCAGCCTTCCAATCATTGGAGTTTGCAGAATGGGCATACCAGATGGGGATAGTTATCAGATTCTCATCCAACTATTATCCCCAAGGCAATGGACTGGTCGAGTCCACAAACAAGAATTTAATGAATGCCATTAAGAAATCTGCAGCAGACAAACCCGAGCGAGTGGCATACATTATTGAAATATGCACTTTGGGCTGACCGGATAAAATATAAAGTGGCTCTTAAAACTTCCCCTTTTGCTTTGCTGTATGGTACCCGACCAATTGTTCCCATCTCTCCGAAGTTACCTACTTACCAATTTGTCTTAGACTATTTTGAGGATCAAGCAGATGCAGAAGCCCGTGTTTTAGATCTAACTAACTTGCAGGATGAAAGACTCCAAGCCCTGGAACACTTCGATCGGCACCAAGAAACCGTCAAGCGCTGGTTTGACAAGAGGGCCAAAGTGAAAGCTTTCAGACTGGTAGACTTGGTGCTTCTATGGGACAAGGCCCATGAGAAGAAGGGTAAGCATACAAAGTTGCAGCCACTATGGATAGGCCCGTACCAGATTGTTGAGATTCTAGGTAACAATGCATTTCGTTTACAAGACCTTGATGGTAATTTTTTGGACCTCCTTGTTAATGGTCAATACTTAAAACATTATTTCTCAGTTGTTTCGTCCAATGTATCATTTGAATGAGTCACAAAGAAGTTGTAACATGTGTATACATTGTAAATAACTCTGCAGTTTTATTTTGTTTTAGCTTAATTTTAATTGCCTGTATAGTTTTAGTTTTTGCTTTAGTTTACTTTTAATGTCTGTAGTTTTTTTTATTTTATTTTAATTTTTTTTTTAATCTTATTTTTTTTTTATTTTTCTAATTGTATTTTATTTCCTTTGTAATATACACTTTTTTTCTACATTTATGTATTTTATTTCCTTTTATTTTTATTTTAGTTCTATTTTATTTCCTTTTAAATACCTTTATTTTTTTTTTTTCTTGAAACTTCTTCTTTTATTTTAAAGTCTGTGCAATTTTATTTTATTTTGTTTTAAAGGCTTGTGTTTATCCTTGGAAGTCTGTACAAAGTTCTTCTAGCTTTTAAAATTCTATTCTTTAACCTTTGCCTGAGCATCAATAAAAAGTCAGCCTTCTAAAAATTGTTTCATTCTGAGTCCAGATCCAGTGTTCATTATCATAATTGTGAGATAGTCTATTTGAACTGAATAGTGGAACTATTTTTTTAGTCAGAACAACAGTGGAAGGATGATTGGATTTTGTGTCTTGCTTGCCACAGTTGTTTTAATTATAAAGAAACTGCTATGCTGTTTGGTTGGAGAAACTCCCGAGGAATCCAAGAAAAGTTGGTTATAAGAGGGGACTATGATTCATGTAATTATTTGAGTATCCATAGAGGCTATCAGTGCCTAGGTTGAAGCAGTTCCAGATTGATGAAATATTAAAAGAAAATTGTTATTCTTTCTAAGGCTTTTCAGATGTTGATGTATTTCAAAAGAAAGAGATGAAAGTTGAATTGGCACTCTATTATTTCCAATATATATATATAAAAAAAAAAAAAAGATATAAAAAAAAAAAAAAGAGTTATATAATGAAAGAGGCAGCCAAGATTTCAAAAGATGTTTTTCTTCTACCAAGTTGTAGATTCTACCTTACAGTTGTAAATTTGGGTCGTGTAAATCTAAAGGGTAACTCTGTCGAGGTTGTAAAAGGCTAAACTAGTAAACAGAGCTCTACTCGGTTTCCCCTTTTTACAATCTAGAAAAGCTGATCAATCCAGAGTTCAACATTCGATCCAGTCATTCTTGAAGAAAGTTTTATACGCTTGTAATTGCACATCAGAAATCTTCCTTAAGTAATTCAGCCTAGTATGTCCTTGGGAAATTTTAACAACTATCAGTTAGTAGTCAATTTATTTTGAAGAATATCTGTGGCAAGGCTAGATACATGGTCTATGTTGTTTTGAAACTAGAGTCCTGGGTTCTAAAATAATGCTACTATTTTACCCGCAGATATCGCCATTTGTTGAGAAGCAACACACCCCCACTGAAAAATGAATTTCCATCCTTTGAAAACTTTGAGCTTTCATTTTTGCAGTAGGGACCCTCTTGATGATTTTCGGTTTTAATTCCAAATTTTTACTTGCCTCTTTCTTCTTCAAGTTTTGCCTGTGTCAAAGTATCCAAGTATTCTTGCATTCTGGCTTTGTTATCTCAGACTTCACTTTTTACATGCTAGAATCATTCATGGATAAAGAAAATCTTACACCGGTATGAAAAAAATGTAGAAAACAGATAGATAAATTCATTGAAAATCAAAACTTTCCATTTTTGGCAAAGTCGCGAAATCGTGACACTTCCATTTATGGAAATGTCGCGAAATCGTGACAGGTTTCAAGAAAATCGGCTAAGTCGAAAACGTAGCGAAATCGTGACACTTTCCATTTTTGGAAATGTCGCGATATCGCGACACTTCCATTTTTGGAAATGTCACGAAATCGCTACCGGTTAGGAGAGAGAAAGCCAGATCGTACGGAACGTCGCGAAATCACGACATGTCGACATTCGCAAGAGGGAGAAAGGAAGGAAAAGGTCACGATTTCACGACATGTCGAAATCGCGACATGTCACATTTTCGAGAGGAAAAGGGCTAAGGCATGAAAGGTCGCGATTTCGTGACATGTCCAAATGCGAGAAAAGGAGAAGTCGCAAATCCACGTAAATCGACTTGAGGAGGGGCGTACGGACCGTCGCGATTTCGTGACATGTCGCGAAATCGCGACAGGTCCAAGTCAGAAGCGAGAAAGAGAAATTAAATGAAAATCGACTAAGGCATGAAAGTGTCACGAAATCAGACGAAGAGGAAAATCACGACAGGAAAGGCGAAGGAGAAGTGTCGCAAAATCATGACAAGGAAGGCAAGGAGCATGTCACGAAATCGCGGGAGAAAGAAGGAGGGCAATCGCGAAATCATGCAAGACAAGGAGAAGAAGGTGTCGAAGGAAGGAGAAGGAAGGGCGCGAAAGGAGTCGCGATCGACAGTCCGGAAAAGGCGAGAAGTCACGAAATTTCGCGACATGTCACGTTTTGCGGCAAAAGAAAAGTGAAGAGAGGGAAGTCGCGATTTCGTGACATGTCAAGAAATCGTGACATGTCGCATTTTTGCGACTGAGAAAAAAGGGCCAAAAATGGAAGACAACTGGAAATGGACACGTGTCACGATTTTGTGACACGTGTCAAAACACTGTAAGCCACGTATCAGATAAATAAGGCCGACATGCAAGTAAACATTAGGGTTTTTAATCTGATTTAATAATTAAAGTTTTGATTTAATATTTTTAAAATACTAATCCATATTTTGTTCTTTCATGCAGGAAGCCATCTGGCACTTACATGATAACGGAGAAATGGCCATAAAGACAAAGTCAAGTGCAAATTAATCAAAGACAGCCATATTGAAAGGAAAGATGCCGAAAATTGCTGTTTCATCCAAATTTTATAGATCTGGCCGCAAAGAGACTTTACGGTGACTAAGCAGCTGCCCATTTAATGGAGTATGTCGAGAATTGGCCGAAAAATGAAAATATCTACACTCAGTTACCGGAATTTGCCGATGAATGCATTTAATGAAAATTTATGGCAGAATTAATAGCTTGCAGATATTTTCAACTCAGGGATGGCTCTGCGGAGATGAAATGTCAGAGAAGTGGTGACTCATCCAGATTACCCGAGGGAATTAATGAGGGCATTTACTCACAGTTGCGGGTGAATGCAAGTGGCATTCGAATTCTATCTTCTCCATTTATGGCAAGTGACTGCATTGAGTTGCAGAATGGTTAAGTTTTATCCGGACTTTGTTTTAAATGGCTTTATATTGTAAAACCCGGGTCCTAGGGTTTAAGATGATAAGATTTACGGTTGGAGAAGAAGATATTTCTGAAAAGATCAGGGTCTGTCCTGAGTCTATAAATACTTCTTCTCAATGTAATCGCAAGGGGCGAAAACTTAGAAATAAAAGGCTATTGAAGCAATTTCTTGCAAATTTTGTTAAATACTTTATTTCTGGACTTGGAGTTGATGTGCTTTTGTTTTCTGTGATAGCATGGCCAGGAGCCTAATATTTTGCAGATTGTGATAAGTTCATCTTCTTTTGTTATCCGTTTCTTTAAAGTTTATTAAATATATGCTGTGAATCTATGTTATCAAGATTAAATATGTTGTTAGGCTTCATTTGTTCTATTGTATGCTAGGGAAAATTATAGATTTAAGGTTCAGGTCTGTTCTAATTGCTCTGTCCTCACTGTGCGAGCTAGGTCGCCAGATGAAAGATATCAATTTTAACCGACTTCCCTTCGGTTTATAATTTTTTGTTAGATCTGTTCCATCTCTGCCTTATGCTCTTAGTAGAAAGTGATCTTAGAAAGTTGGACACTTTCTTCTTTGATTTGTTCTGTTGTGAAGCTGATAGTATAAATAAAATTGGTAGTTTTGTTTTACAGTTAAGTTTGATAAACTTCTCTTTCTGCCTTACCCTACCCTCTTTGTTTTACCATGAAATGATCCATTTTTATTTTCTTTTAAATTTGTCTTTTATTTAAATCTGTTGACCCATAAGAGCTAGATCAAAGAATTAATTTTAAATCTGATTGTCAACAAGTGACAACTTCTGAACATTACTGAACAAGTTCATTGAGCCCGTTGTAAGGTAACAGACAGTCCATATTGAAAACTATTCCAGAAGCGGAAAAGAGTGAATTGACATTCGACCCGACTCTGTAACTCACACCTTGGATAACCAGCTAGATCCTAAAGTGAGTGGGATTTATCCCGTATAAGTGTTATCAGAGTTTTATGCTCATTCTTCACAAGGGTGTGTATGAAAGTCGGACCAACAGGTTTCTTTAGCAAAAAGTTTCCCCTGCTATCCTATCATGCACATGGTCTAGAATCTTTGAGAATTGGCAAAAGAACAAGCTCACCCCTACCCAGAATAAAAATCCCTTGCTCTACAGCTAATCCGAGCAAGTATCCCTAGCATAGGAAGAAAAGCAAAGTTCAATAAAAAGAGAAAAAGAAAAATGTTATTTTATATCATTATAGCAATGTTTCAAGCATTATCTCAAAAATCAAGCAAAAATACAAAAGAAAAACAAAAGAAAAGCAAAAGAAAGCAAAATAAAGCAAAAGCAAAAGCAATAAAATCCCTCTCCCTACCCATTGAAAAGAAAAGAAGGGTTGATGAGCTTGAATCCCTGGAATTCTCAATTATTCGAAAACTATGAGGTAAGCCCCATAACAGGTGGTTTGTGCCCAACCTACTTGGCCTTGGGTAACTCCTAGCGTGGCGATATGTCTGTCACATTAGCGACCTTCTTTTGTACAGACCTATGTCTACTTATGGATTAGCTAGCTCTTGATAATCCGAGTTACATAGTAGTCTGGTATGGTTATATGCATCTAAATCATGGTTAACGAACACTTATTTGGTTAATTCAAATCACTTATATCATAGTATCTTGCTCAAACTGGTAAATGAACAATGCAATTGCACACACATTTTGTATTTGAGAGATTTTGTGTATCATTATGATAAATAAAGATTGGTAATAAACTCACATATGCACATGGGATTCCTTATAAATCTAACTTTTGTCTTTAAGATACTTTGAAATATTTTTGCAAATTGTTTGGAATAAATTCATTTTCTTCTTTAAAGTACAGTTGTTTAGTATAAAGACAACTACATGCATTATCAAAAATCAAAATTTCTTTCAAACCATACAATAAAAACATATATATATATATATATATTGTCAACTTTTGCGACGATGGTATAGTTTTAGAACTTAAATAGGAGTCTTATGCCTAGCGCAAGTCCTCCTCTTCATATTTTCTATTTATTTTCAACAATTAAAAATCAACCATACAATAAAACTATTATATCAACTTTTTCTTTGGATTTCACGATGATGGTATAAGTCTATACCTACATATTCTATGCCTAGCGCAAACCATTGTACCAATTTTTATTCCCTACTTATTTAAAATCATAAAAACATATGACTTAAATCATTCTGTTATACAATTATGTTTTTAAAAAGCATGCACATTATCACTATTTCATGTCATTATGTCAATATGTAAATTTGCAATGATGGTATAATTCCTAGGGAATTATCCAAAAATTTTATCACACTTAGGAATTTATGCCTAGCAAAAATCATTTTAAAATATTTCATGCATAATATTTTCATGAAAAGTCTGAAAACAAAATCATCATCATCATCATTTGCATCATCACACCAAAGTCTTAAGACAGTCTCTTAAGCACTCTTTTACTTTTGAAAAATATTTCTATACTGGGATTAGCTTGACAACCGAGTGAGCGACGACTCCATGAAATGGTCTATAACAGTGACAATGTCCTTTGAAATTATTGTTAAAGGTCCCTTTTTTATCGAATTATCATCACAAAAATCAATTTGTTACATCAGATTATTTCATTTAAATTTTTAAAGCATGACATTTAAACCATAATATTTTCCAACGACATAATTACATGAATCATCAAATCAATCACACCAAAACATTAAAAGCATCATACAAACGCATAAGACAAGTCATATGATCAAAAAATATCTCATCTATATATATATCAAATATATGTACATCATATCAAAAATAGATTGGTATGCCACAATCTACATCTTGGCATAGTCAATCCTCTCAATCAAATATACAATCTCTATGTAGTGCAGTAGCCTCACCTCGAGAACCCCTCGAGCTCTCAGCCTCATATCCTCCCTTGCACTGAGGTGGAGGAGGTGGCCCCATCGCAGTTCGTGTGGTGCCATGAGTCCTGGATGTCGATCGTGATGATGTCCTAGATGACCCCATCATGACAGGCTCTGCAATATGAGCTGGTAATGGCACCCTCTCGCTCTGCCGGCACCGCCTGGTAATATAGAGCCTGATAGAATGTAACCTGGGAAATAGTGCATGCTAAATCCTGAGTGCTCGCTCCTCCACCTTGAGCTCTAAGTCATGTAGCCTCATCTTGCAATGTCTGCACCTGAGCCTGCAGGTGAGCAACCTCAGCTCGAAGAGTCACTGTCTCGCTGCTCTCCCTAGTGTCAACACCCTTGCCATTATCGGGTGATGGTGGCCTCTCTATCTATGGAGAAGGGGGTCTTTCCTCCCTCCTCTCCTACTGTCATGGCCTCTACTGAGCCTGTGGTCTCCTCTGCTCTCTCCCGTCATGACCCTGTGCTGCCTCAATGGCCGCCTGGCACCGCCTCCCCATCCGATGCACAACTGTGTGAATCAAACCTTGAGCCCTCGTCATCCGAGGAGGGCGAATGCCTGTGTACCAGGCATCATAGCCATCGACTACCCCTATGTAGTCCCCATCCATTGGCTGAATGGGGGCATCATCTACGTCCTGAATCCAAAATCGTTGCATATCTGGAGCCCTGCTAACTGTAGTGTTATCCCAGACAGTCTAGGAAAACTCGTAGTCTCTGAGAGATGGGATCCCCTGCTGTAGATCAAACTGCCTCAAAACTTGGTTGTACCGATAGAGCTCCACCTCTCCCCTCTCCATCCTTAGCTAGCAGACTCGCCTGATGCGAGCCAACTCCTGTCCATCCTCGGCCCACCCTGGATGATCTCTCTAAGGCCTCTAGGTGATCTAGTCGGAGACAAGGTCGTCTAGTAGTCTCCGGGATGCTGGTAGATCTATCCGCCGTTGTGCCCCTCTCTAGAGCCACCAGTAGAAAACTTGAGGCCTCTCCTCATCAATCCTTGTTAGTGGGAGCCCTACCGGCCTCCGCACCGTGATGTGCTCCTAGCACCAAAAATAATTAAAAACATTTTAAAATTTTGCTTTTTTGCATTTTTACCTCAAACGTTCAATTTGGGTAAAAACACGGAGGGGGCACCATAGTAAGCTATCATATGATTCGACCTAGAATCGTCATCTAAAAATGATAATAATTTTTGCTTTTTCGTAGATCGAGAAGAACTCATCTTTAACACATTTTTCTCAAAAAATTTGCTAAAGAGGGGGGAAAATGTGGCACCCTAAAATTGGCACAGTAAAAACCTAAATAATTACAATTACTCTAGTAATAATTCAAATTCAAATTTTAACCCCAAAACTGCTCCTAAACCGTCGTTTAACCCGTTTCCTCCTTTCCTGCACCATTTTTAGAGTTTGTTTTGACTGTTTGATGATATCATCGCCGATCAGACGATATCGCCTCAGATCGGACGATTTCGTCTGGGATAGGACGTCCAGACGATCTTGTCCCAAAACTAATTTTTCATAATTAGCCTCTGTTCCAACGACGTCTCTAATCCGGGTAGAAGCGTGTCTATGCCGTTAGAGACCCTCCCCGTTGGAGATCTCCCAAATTGGGATGATCTCCAACCTCCTAACCTCCCTCCTAAGACTATTTAAACTTAGGACTCCCCCTTGGCATCCCCCTGGTTGAAATTTCCTATAACACAAGTTCTACGTGCATTAGACCATCTTAAATTATTATTTGCCTCCATATTTGTCCAAATTTATTTGCAGAAACCTTAGTATTTTTCAGCTGGAGCAAGCTCAATTCGTCGTGGATGATCCTGTTCAATTCGAGACGATTTTGTACCAATTCGAGACAATCTCGACTGTAGTCTGCATTGGGGGCAATCAGTGCCCAAAGTTTGCATTTCCTCATTATTTTCTGATGCATTATTTTGTATTTAGTTAATATTATAATTATTCTTTATTATTTTGCATCTTGGAGTTCACCCATGTAGTTTAATTGCATAATAAGGTCATGATTAGCTATTAAAGTGTTGCAACTTACTTGCATTTCTATTCAAGATTATCTGTTAACATCCTTATTGTCATTTTACATCATTATCCTCTATTAGCATTGCTACATTTTTTGTATTTTGTGTCTATTTCTTTGTTTGCAGGTCTCTGACGAATTCGTTTGACGAATTCGTTAGATCTCAGATGATCCTGCAGGTCGGAGACGATCCCGTCAAATTTCAGACGATCCTGTCTACTTCAAGAATTAGAACCTCCATTAGACATCTAGATCAGGTATGGCTCTTTAATTTAGCTTTTTCTCTCTGTTTCTGCTCAAATATATTTGTTGTATTTCATTTAGTCTGCATTCTCATAATAGAACAACTTAGATTCATTTGGCCAAACCCAGGACTCGAATGTTTAAAGATAAAACTAAACACATTAAACACATTCCCAACCTAGGCATGGAAACTGCCATTCAAACATTTTCTGGTGAACCCACCATCCATCAAAAAATCACCATAATACACCTCCCTCGAGAGGTGGGACCTTCGCAAGGCCTCTCAGTCCGAGGTACCGAGCCATCCTTTTCCCATCCTCCTTTCGGGCACGGATCCTATAGCCTGAAGGTAAGGATGCAAAAAATTTGGAGCGATACAAGAAGAAATCTAATTTCAATAGGGCATGAAGGCTATACAATTACATTCTCATAAAAATCATGGAAGGTTACTAAAGGATTACTAATATTAGTAAAAATAAAGAAGGTAGGTACATTGCATGTATGTACTCGTAATACTGATATTTCTATTGCTCTAGCTTCTACAAGAGTGGATAGAGCTTTGTGACATCATAGGCTTGGGCACATGAGTGAGAAGGGGATGCATATTCTCCACTCAAGGAATTTATTGCTAGGTTTGAAGCAGGTTGATTTGGACTTTTGTGAATAATGTGTTTATTAAAAATAGAAAAGAGTTAGATTTCTTAGAGCTGAAAAAGAAAAGAAGAGTGAAAAGTTAGAGATTGTGGATACAGATGTATGGGGACCAACTTAGGTATCATCTCTTGGTGGCTCTCATTATTATGTTACTTTTATTGATGATGCAACTAGAAAAACTTGGTTTTATTGTATTTGAAGAAAATTTGATGTCTTTGATATTTTTAAGAAATGGAAAGCTTTGGTTGAGAATGAGATAGAAAATAAGTTGAAGTGTATCAAATTAGATAATGAGAGTAAATATTGTAACAAGGAGTTTGATAGCTACTATTTATACCATAGAATTCGCAGAGTGAAGACATTTCCAAGAACACCACAAAAAAATGGTGTGTTAGAAAGAATAAATAGGACAATCATGGAATGTGCTAGGTGTATAAGATTACATATAGGATTGCCCTTACAGTTTTGGGTAGATGCTATGGATACTATTATTTACTTAATAAACAGAGGACCTTCAAGTTCCCTGGAAGATGGTATTGCAGAAGAGGTGTGGACATGTAAACTTGTTAACTACTCATTTTTTAATATTTTCGGATGTGAAGCATTTGTTCATATTGATTAAAAAAATAGAACAAAACTTGAGGTAAAGTCCAAGAAGTGTACTTTCATTGGATATGGACTTAATAATTTTGGTTATCACTTTTGGGATTATGAAAATGATAAAATCATTAGGAGTAGAGATGTGGTTTTCAATGAGAAGGTTATGTATAAATATCAGTTGTAGAGAAAGAAACAAGAAGAGGTAAATACAAAATACACAATGCTTGATGAAATCATAGAAAATAAAACTCCAAAGGTGCTAGAAAATCAAAATATTTGACAATAGTAGCAACAAGCACCTTAAAATCCTACAAGTGTTGTTAGAAGATCTACGTTACTCTTCTTAATTGTATTATGTATTTTTGACTAATTTTGGTGAACCAAAAACATATGAAGAAGCATGCACGTAGAAACCAAAAAGAAGTACGAGCAAAGCATGAAAGAGGATATGGACTCTTTGGTACATAACCATACTTGGTATTTGGTTCAGTTGCCTGTAAGAAAAAAAGCATTGCAGAATAAATGGGTTTACAGGGTGAAGGAAGAAGACAAAGGTAAAAAGAGGTATAAGGCTAGACTTGTTGTAAAGGGGTTTGCATAGAAAAATGTATATAATTTTGATAAAATATTTTCTCCTATTGTTAAAATGACTTCAATTAGAACTATTTTAAGCCTAGTGGTTGTAGAATATTTGCATCTTGAACAATTAGATGTAAAAATAGCTTTTCTCCATGAGGATTTGGAGGAAGATATTTATATGTAGCAACCATAGGGGTATGAGGTCAAAGGGAAGGAGGAATTAGTATGTAGGTTTAAAAAGAGCTTGTATAGCCTAAAACAAGCTCTAAGGAAAAATCATAAATTAACATTATCTTAGGATGAGTACATTGAGAAGGTGTTGGAAAGATTTAAAATGCAAGATGCAAAACCTATTAGTACACCTTTGGGAAATCATTTCAAATTGACTAAAGAGATGTCTACCAAGATACAAGAGGAGATAGACTACATTTCCAAGGTTCCTTATTCATCAGTAGTTGACAATTTGGTGTATGCAATGGTGTGCACAAGGCCATATATAGCACATGCAGTGGGAGTTGTGAGTAGGTTTATGAAAAACCCAGGAAAATGGCATTGGGAGGTAGTGAAGTGGATTCTAAGGTATTTAAGAGGCACTATCACTCAGGAATTATATTTTGGAGGTTCTAACACCATTCTAAAAGGATATTTTGATTTAGACATGGCAGGTGATATAGATAGCAAAATGAGTACCAAAGGGTATGTCTTTACTATAGGTGAAATTGTAGTAATTTGGATTTCAAAATTACAAAAGGTTGTTGCACTTTCAACAATGGAAGCAGAGTATGTTGCTACTACAGAGGCTAGTAAAGATATGATTTGGTTATAGAGGTTGATGAAGGAATTGGAAAAGAAGCAAGAGAATAACAAATTATATAGTGATAGAGTATCATTCATCTTCCAAAGAACTCAACCTTCCATTCCAGGACTAAACATATATATGTCAAGTACCATTTTATACAGTTAATTTTAGAAGATGGACAGTTGAAATTGGAAAAGATACACACTAGCCAGAATATTGTAGACATGTTAACAAAGGTAGTAAGTGAGGAGAAATTAAGTTCTTAATTAATTTTAGTTGATCTTCAAATATGACAATAAAGGTGAGAAACTTTCCAATTCTAAAGTTAAAGCATAGAACAACAGGTGCAGTAGCGGTGGAGTTACTATGATCAGTCTCCAAATGGGAGATTGTTGGTTGTGGAGCCTAATTCTCTCTCTAATTTGGAGGTCTTGTTTTCAATCGTACTTGGACCCACTCTGCAAAGAGGGGTGTAGGGGGGCTTTTCCCCCTACTAATATAGTCAGGGGGTCTAGGGGGATGACGAAATTTAGATGTATTTATCCCTTTGTAAATCTAGAACATTCTTTATTAGATCACAAATCGGACAGTAGGATTTTATGCTGGTATTTTTTTCCTAAAATGTAACTATATTTGTAAGATTTCCAATGGCGATGGTAGAGGGTAATAAACAATGTGATAGAGAAGAGGAGGTTACAATGAATGTGCTATAGGTTGTATTCCATTTTTTTGTTGGATGGAATAAATAAAGGCTTGGTTATTTTCTCTGTGGATATAGCCTATATTGGGTGAACCACGTATATATGTGCCTCTCTTGTATTGTGTTTTTTCTTCTGCATTATATTTTCATGTTTTATTTATTTCTTGTGTTATTATCCCTAGCATAAATCACCTCCAAATTACATTTAGCATGTAGTATACTATCCCCTACACACTAATTTACCCTTTGAATTGAATGTGTCCCATCTAGAATCAAAATAAGTGTAAAATTGATATAAAAAATTTGGGAATATTACCCAAAACCCTTTAGTCAAATTGGATAGATCATGTTGTGGGAGTCCGCCATTAACAAAATTGTTATAAAATTAAGAAACTATGGGCATTCAATAACATACCAACAAAGAACACTACAATCAAAACAACAAAAGAATATCATCAACCTTAGAAAAATATATACTCAATCCCTGAACTCTAATTGTTATATTTCCTTAATCCAATTTGAGAATGACTTTAGAAAATTTAAAGTCTACAAGTTTAATGGGTCAAAACCTATGCTAAATTGAACTAGATGGAGAACAATAATGAAGGTATCAAGTATTTTTTAATTGTCTCAGATATAAGAACCATGTTGAAAATATCTCTAGGTTGCACCTAGACAATTGATCAATATTTTCATAAACTCACCATATTGTGAAAGCATTCTCTAAACATTATGCCAACCTATGTATTTAAGAAGATAGAGATGACTAATTAGAACTAGTTATGTTCAAGAATGCATTCCAAAACTGATTCCTCTCTATTTTGCCAAGTCATTAGAAATATATATATTAAGGAAATCAAGCAATCCCTATGGGAGATGAAAATGAATAAATCACTAGACATAAAAAATCTTCCAATTTTACCAATAAAGTGACTAGTTTTAAGAAATTATTTTAACAAGATGTATAAGTATGTTTTAGAGAATGGCTCCCTTGGCACCTCGATCAATTAAGTATTGATTAAGTTGATGCATGACAATTATAATGAGGAAAGCATTTCTATATGGAGACCAATTAAGTTGTCTAATGTCTCTACAAGTCATCATGAAAGTTTTAGGCATGTGACTCAAACTAGTTGTCTAAGAAATGGTTAATGGGGAACAAACTGGGTTTATAAGTGGAAGGTATATGACCTCACTTTGACATGGAAAACTTCTCAATGGGAGCAAGAGACATGAAAAAATGCTTTTTTGGTCAAGATAGACTTTGATAAATTATATGATACAATATGCTAGTATTTTATCCTTAAGGTATCTAATTGGATAAGATTTAGTAAGGATTTTGCCACCCTATTTCATTGATTTTCATTACTTTGACATGAATTCAACTCAATAGTATATTATCTAACATTGATCTACATAGATCTATTTGACAAAATTCCCCCATAATGCCCTTGATATATGTGATCATAGCATATGTTCTATGGTATTTATTTAAGAGAGCTTAGGCTAATGGCTTGCTCATAGGCATCAAGCTTCCAAATGAACATTTTGTTATCAATTTTCACTTTGTAGAAAATTTTATGCTCTTTTTGTAGAATTTTAAGCAAGACCTAAGCTCAATTAAGGAAGTACCACAACTATATTATGATGTATTTAGATCTCAGATTAATGAATAGAAAAATACAAATATTTTTTATTCATCTAATCCATGTTAAGGAATTGTTCCTATAGCCAAGAAGATGATATTACATGAGCATATTGTTAGGTATATGGGGATTCCTTTTGTTATCTCAAGAAATATATGATATTGGGTTCTAGTTAGGATTAAAAAAAAATTCTCAAGATAGACGATTAAATTCCTTTCTTTCGCTAGGAAAATATAGCTTGCAATGTCCTATTAGCTTCTCATGTGTACTATTCTTCAAATTTTCAAAGAGTTAATATCATAGACTTACATAGACCATTCATTTATCCATGTGGTCCAAGTGGGATGGCAGTCACAAAATAATGGCTATATATTGGATATAATGTATAGTTCTCAAGGCAAAAGCAGGGTGTTTGTAATTTTGGACCTATTAACACAAAGCAAGTCCTTGGTAGAAAAGTTGATTAGGCCCTTGGTGGATTGAAAACTTGGAAGGAATTAGTTCATCATAGAATTTAGTAGAATACTTACAAGAGTAAATAAAATAATATTTATTGGGAAGACAAAGTCTTAAACACTAAGCATTTCAAATTAGGGGCTTAATACCCCAATATAAAATTGGTCAACATGGGGGAAGTTGTGCTCTTGCTAAGATGGAAATGTGACTCTCTAGAAGTAGGCCTTAGGATAGTTAGATATTGTGTTTAGTGGAACAAAGTGATATTAATTGATAACAAGCCACTTGCCCTTCAACTTATCTTTAAAGCCTTGATTTTTTTTTAAAAAGGTGTCACTACTATTTTGGATTTATGGGATCATTTTGCCTATAAACTATTATCCTAGAAAATTGCAAAAAAGGTCTTTGGTATCCTAACCCATTTGAAATATGTATTTGAAAAAATGTGGTATTATTCCCAATGAAGTAGTTGTCAAATTAGGAACATCTATGGATGAAATTTTAAGGATTGATGGAGGCTAAATAGGACCTTTATTAAAAACTGCAAATCCCATATTCTCTATCATAGTCTTTTCTCTCCTTTTCCTCTTGCACCAAGACTTAATGCTAAGTATCAAGTGTCATTTTATGAATGAGAATATATTCATAGATCGTATATGGAAACCTAGAGTTGAAGTAAAGTATCAAATTCTCATTTTATGACTCTTACACTTCAAGTTGCTAACCTCGTCTACTCTTGCTCCTATTATAGGTTGTGTGGTTGATTGTTGTTTATGTTCTACTTCTAAAAAAATTTGCCAGTTATTTTGGTATTGTAGATTTGCTCAAAAGTATTTAGATTTCTTTAGAAAATTGCTTTAGTTTAATTTTCTCTAGTCTCTAGATTTCTTGGAAAATTGCTTTGTTAGGTTTCTTTAGTCTTGTCTTTGAAAGCCCTTTTTGAGAACTTTGTAGATTGATTACCATCAGACATATTTGGAAGCAAAGACATTTGTGCATGCTTACAAGTTTGACACCTCCTTAGAGGATTTTTCATGTTGAATGATTTTATGTGTTCAATATTCATGCAAATATCCATTGAGTGACTATTAGTATGGAAACAATGGTGAATAAGTTAGAGTACATTTATAATTATGTCTATCACCATGTGCATGATTAATATTATCTGAGTTTATAATTGATCTAGCTATCAACCACTATTTTCAGCATCTAAGATGAAGTTAATTAAAAAACAATGAGCTATATACTTTTATCGTATACATATAATCATCCACATTCATCCATAAATTGTATTGATCATAAAGTATTCATGATAATAGATCTCAACGATAATAGTAAACAATTTCATTATAAACCTTTAGGAAAATAAACATCTTAATTCATAATGTTTTTCAAAACATGTAATAACTATAATTAAACTAATTTTATTATAACAGATAATTATAATAATATTACTCAAAAACATATTTTTATTTTATTTATTATTATTATTTTTTGACGAGGAACCTTTTATATACAACATATCCGCAACATGTGAGGGGAGAGATTTGAACCTGGGCCTCTCGATAATTGGAGAGTTTTAACTACCCACTTGCTCTCCAATTATATTATTACTAAATAATTAAAATTTAACAAATTTATATTGATTATAATATTTTTTTAATTTTAATTAAACAATCAAAACATATAATAACTATATTTAAACTAATTTTATTATAATAGATAACTATAATAATATTACTTTTATTTTTTATATTATTACTAAATAATTAAAATTTAACAAATTTATATTTATTATATATATTTAATTTTAATTAAACAATCAAATGATGATATTTGGAGAAAACTGTAATGGCGCTGTGGGGGTATGTGGATGGTGCACATGGCCTGCATGCATCACCGTGAGGTGTGCATGCTGGTGCATGTGTATTTTTTGTTCTCTTTTGTTGTGTGGGTGTTTGCAGAGGTGCGTGGGGGTTTCTAAAGTTTGGGGGTGGGTTATTTCTGTAGTTTGGGGCCATAATTTTTATTTTTATTTGTTCTACTACTTTGTGGTGGTCTACGAAGGGGTTTTGGTGGAGAGTATTTCTTCACTTTTGAGCTTAAAGACATGGCTTCGTTCGGAGGGGCCATTGGTGTGAATGGACGATCGTTTCAAGAGGCTCTCATGGGGCCTGGTGAGTCCTCATCTGGGGATGGTTTCGAGGTTGATGGGAGTTCTTCCCCATCTAGTTTTTTAAAGCTAAGAAGGTGAATGGCTTTTTGGAGAAGGCTATGGAGAGACCGGTTCTGGTTCTTCAACCAAATTTAATTGAATAGGATATTGAGTACATTTCAAAGCATGCTCTAATTTGTAAATTTCTTGGTATTCAGGTTTCAATTATGGCGTTGGAGTCTTGGGCGCGCAATGTTTGGAATCCTATGGGAGACATGGATATTATGATGGGGGTCAATAATTATTTTTTGGTTGTATTTTCATGCTTGGCAGATTGTTGCAAAGTCTTTAAAGGTGATCCATATTTCTATAATCAAGTCAGACTTTTCATCAAACCGTGGCATGCATGTTTTAATTTGACAAAGGAGATCCCATCTCGAGTTCCAGTATGGGTGCAACTTCCATGGTTACCTATGGAAATCTGGAGGAGTGATATTCTTCATTCAATTGCATTGTTTCTAGGAAATCCGGTTGGGGCTTTGCAAGTCACGCAAGATAAAAAGGTAATTTCTTGTGCCCGTATATGTGTTGAACTTGATTTGAATAAACCTTTACTTGATTCTTTGGAAATTTGTTTTGGATCTTACTCATGGGTCCAACAAATTTATTATGAAACTCTATCTTTTAGATGTTGTTTGTGTCATGAATATGGGCATTTACAGAAAAAGTGTCCTAAGGTAGTGAGTAAAATGACTCCTAAGCCTCAATCTTCAAGGCCCAAAGATGATAAAGGGAAGGCTCATGTTTAGGATAGTGGTAAATATTCTGAGGGTTTTATGCAGGTCAAACCTAGAAATAAAGTCCGAGGGCAGAAGAGAACTTTATATGATAGACAAATGGATGGGCTTCATAATAGGTTTGAAGCTCTTGAAGAATTAGAACAAGTTGGGTTTCCTACAGATCAGCTTATGGATGGGCATGTTTTGGAACATGAGAAAGAGGTTGGTGTTGTGGATCAGGTGGATGCTTTTTTGGATGCTGAGCAGGGCCCTCACCATGCTATGATTCCATATTCAGAGATTGAGAATGGTGCGGTGTAATCTTCAGTTCAACCTTTGACATTGACATCCTTAGGGGAGTTTGGTAATACTATCCCTCCTGGGGATAATATAGTAGTGCAATATGGGGCTATGTCAAAAGATCCTATTTTTGTGGATTTAGTCACATCAAGCTGTGGTAAGTGCTCTAAGGCAAGTCCTGGGTTGGGTATACAACAACAAAATTATAAAAAAGGGGTCCTTGAAAAGACTAATAAGGTGGGGAGGAAGAAAGAAGCAGAGAAACTTAAAATTCAGGGGGATTCCTTGGTTGAGTCAGGATTGGTTAGGCCTCTTGAATATCACTTTGCTACTCCTCATTAATGATTGTTCTATCCTAGAATGTGAGAGGTTTGAATAGCTCTCCTCGTCAACAAGCTATTCATGATTTGATTAAGTTGCATAATCCTGATGTTATTTTTTACAATAATCTAAATTATATGTGGATTGTATGGTTAATATTACTTCTAAATTATGGGTTCATGGTCAATATTAGTGCATTGGGTCTCATGGAATCTCTGGAGGTATTGCTACTTTTGGAATCCTTAGAAGCTTTCTCCTTTATGGTGGGTATCTGATCGTTGTTCTCTTTCTATGGTTGCCTCTTCCAAAGAGTCGGGTGAGGTGCTTTTATTAACTAATGTTTATGCCCCTACTGATCTTGTTGGGAAAATTGTGCTTTGGCATCATATTTGGGAGGTTCGGTTGATGGCTCCTTTGTATCCCTAGATTCTTGTTGGTGATTTTAATGCTATCACTAGTTTGGAGGAGAAAAGAGGAGGGGTGGGCACCCTTGGTTAGACTTATTTGATTTTTAGTAATAATATTTGTTGCATAACTTGATTGAAATTAAAATTGATCATGGCATATTTACTTGGAATAATAGGAGATGTGGATTTGAGGGTATTGCAGAGAGATTGGATGGGTTTTTGGTTTCTTCCTTTTGGATAAGCTCTAACTGGAATATTAGTTCTACTATTTTGGACTAGAAAGGCTCTAATCATTGGTCCAACAAGGTGATGGTCAGTTGTTGTGGTGTTTATAGAAAATCCTCCTTTAAAATGTGGCTCCGAGAGCCTTCTTTGCAAAACCTTATGCAAGTTTTGTGGAATTAGGGTAAGCCTCATCATGGTACTACTATGTATTCTCTTGTTAAGAGACTTCAGCATGTCAAATACCAGATAAAGAAGTGGAATCGACAAACTTTTGGTAATATTTTTCAGGATAAATTGGATTCTCAAGAGAAGTTAGATGTTATTACAAGACATATTAGATATTATGGTCTTACAGAGAGAAATATCCAAGAGGAATATGTTACCCTTAAGGAGTTAGTTGAGTGGGAACGTAGAGAAGAAATTTATTGGAAATAGAAGGTTCGAATTGATTAGTTGCAAGAAGGGGATAGGAATACGATGTTCTTATTCAATTATATGAAGTCTAGAAGACATAGTACTGTCATTTCATCTCTTACTTCATCTCAGGGGGTTCAGTTAATTGCAGACAAGGATATTTCAGGTGAGGCTGTTAGGTTTTTCTCTTCTCTGTATTATGAGGATTCTTCATCTGTAGATGTTGAAGAAAATAGTGTGTTGAGTTGTATTCCTCCTACGATTACTGATGAAATTAATGATGCTCTCATGCATCCTATTTCCATTTATGAGCTTGAGGGTATTATTTTCCAGATGAAGAAAGGAAAAGCTCCAAGACCTGATGGTTTTTCGATGGAATTCTTTCAATAATTTTGGGCAATTGTTAAACTGGATCTCTTTAATGTTGTGCAAGAGTATTTAAACTTTCATCAAATTTTGCGTGCTCTAAATTCTACTTTCCTGTTGCTTATTACTAAGAGATAATGAACCACTTCTCTTGATCATTTCAGACCTATTTCTCTCTGCAATGTGGTGTATAAAATTATAACAAAGTTGATTGTTGAGCATCTTAAGCCTTGACTTAACAAGGTTATTTCTGATGAACAGAGAGGTTTTGTGGTGGGCAGACAAATCCTGGAAGGGGTGGCTATTGCTACTAAGACCATTCACTCTATGGACATTTCTAAGGAAAAATCTATGTTTATGAAATTGGATATGTCTAAGGCTTGTGATAGGGTTAAATGGTCTTTTTTAAGCAAGATATTTCTAGCTTTTGGTTTCCATTCCAACTGGGTAAGTTGGGTTATGAGCTGCATTACTTCACATTCCTATTCAGTTCTTGTTAATGGTCAACCATCTTCTTTGTTTCAAGCCTCAAGAGGTCTTCGACAAGGCGACCCTTTGTCCCCTTATTTGTTTATCATTATGGCTGAAGGTTTGGGTAGACTTCTGAAATCACATGTCAATCAGGGTTTGATTCATGGTTGGAGGTGGGGTATGAGTTTGCCTACTTATTCTCATATTCAATTTGTGGATGATATGGATTTGATGGGGCTTGCTTCTATTCGGGAAGCTACCAAATTTAGAAGGGCTCTGGATATATATTTGGTAGGATAGAAGATTAATGAGGGAAAATATTCCATTTTCTTCTTTAACACTAATCCACTTATACAGGCTCGTACTACACAAATTCTAAGATTTCATATTGGTGCTCTTCCCTTGAAGTATCTAGGTATTCCTCTTTTTGTGGGTCCTTTTCCTCGTAAGATATGGAAATCCATTTTGGACAAATTCCATGCTCATGTTTCTCATTGGACTATTATATGGCTCTCCTCTGTTGGTAGAGTTTTACTCATTAAGTCAGTGGTTCAGGCCCTTTGCATCTAGAGGTGCATGATTCAATCCTGCTAGATTTATTCATGAGTTGGAATATTTGTATAGAAGATTTTTATGGGCTAATAATTTGGAGTCTTAGAAGTGTAGCTTGGTTAAGTGGGAAACTATTTGTAGACAAAATCAAGAAGGGGGTTTGGGTATTCATTTGTCTTCTCTTGTATATTTATCAAGACCAAGCTTGGGAAAATATTATTTCCAATAAATATTTGAATGCGGTTGAGGGCTCTGAGATTCCCAGATACATTTTTTCTGGTAGGGGCTCTTTCATCTGGAACACTCTTAAGAAGGGGGTAAATCTTGTTAAGAAAGGTTTATTATGGATATGTCATAAGGGTTCCAAGGTTCTCTTTTGATAGGATGCTGGGGATGGATTCCCTATGATTTTATTCATGTATCCTCATATTCAAAATATAAGTAAGGTGTTTTTGGATGTTGGTTGTAATCGGGTTATGAACCATAAATTTGTTGATAGAGTTGGGCAAGTTGAGGTTGTTTGTAGGAAGGATCCTATAGATTGGCCAACAAGGGGTACTTTTCAAGAAAAAGAGGAGTTAGCTCATATTTTTGCTGGTAGGGCCTGCTCTTATTTATAGTATGATGATGTTTTGGCTTGGGGATTGGATCCTAGAGGGGTCTATTTAGTGGCTTTAGGATACAGGGAGTTGGATTGGCAATATTTTGGGGATGACGAGGTGCCCTAGTGGAAGCAGGTGTGGTCAAATTTCTCTTGGCCTAAATGTAATTTTTATCTATAGTTAACTATTCACAATAGATACCTTACCTAGGATAATTTGCAAAAGAGAGCTTTTCAGGGACCTTATTTCTATTTTTTATGTGCGAACAATGAAGATTCTTTAGGCCATCTTATTTTTCAATGTTCTTTTGCATGGGATATTTGGCATCTTTGGTGGGGGGTGTGGAAGCAACCTTGTGTCCATGTTTCTTCTCTTTTGGAGTTTTGGTGGAGTTTAGGGAGACCTCTTGCTAAGGCTTTCTTTCTCCAGGTTGCTTGGACTATTGGCCCTTCTTGCATTCTGTGGCAGATTTGGTTGGAAAGAAATCAAAGAATTTTTCATGATAAGAAGCTTATTGTTCCTTAGATTTGGCAGTGAATCATTGGTATGATCTAGGAAACTGTCTCTTCTAAATGCCAGATTAGTATTCCTTTGGTGCAGTTAGAGATTTTGATGATGTAGATTTTGGGATTTGTGGAGAATGGTCCTCATCCTTCTATTTCATCTGGAAAAAGAGATGTTAGACAAAAAATGTAGAGAGATGGTAGATGGCATCCTCCTCGTCCAGGGGTGTTCAAGATCAATACAGATGGGTCTTCTCGGGGTACTCTTGGGTATGCTGGTATCGGAGGATTTGGAAGAGATAGTGTTGGGAATGCTTGTTTCATTTTTTCATGCTAGAAGGGGATACACTCTAATAATTATATGGAGGCTCTTACTATATGTTGTGCTTTGGAACAAGGGTTGGCTATGGGTTGGTGGAGGATAATCTATGAGTCTGATTCATAGATTATTATCAATTTGTTAAAGACTCACCATCTTTGTAATTTTCACTGGAGGTTGACTTTGGTTGTTCGACAAATTCTTCAAATCTATTGTAATTTGGAGTTTATCTCTTTTGTTCACATTCCTAGGGAATGGAATAGGGTTACGGATTGTTTGGCCAAATGTGCTTCCTAGATTTAGGGGAACTGGTCTATTAAGGGTTGGGATCACCTTCCTTTCGATTGTTCTCAACATCTTCATAATTTACTTGTTGAGGATATGTTTGGTTGAGGTTTTTGTTGGCTGTTTTTTGGTGGTTGTTTGTTCTCTGCTGTAAGGTTTATTTTATCTAATAAATTTTTATCCCTCTTTTTTTAAAAAAATGATGATATTTGACGTAAAAAACAACTTATTCAAATATCATCATAGCTATGGTCCATAGTCACTCAAAACAATGATAAACCAATAAGGATTGATACATGTGATGAATGGTTGTGTCATGAAGTCTAGAGAGACCATTCAAATACAACTTCCATACATATAAACTCTTTTAGAATGGGCCATTTTTTATGGCAATTTTCCACATGGAAATATATGCTTTGCATTTCTGGATTAGTGCAACATCAAGCATTTCTCCTTTAAAGTTTTCTCTTCATATTCATTTATAAAGTGCTTCATAATCTTTAGAGTTCGTTCTTTAGATTTTATTTCTATGTTTGATGATTAAAGAATTTTTATCGATTTTTAAACGTGATGACCGTAGTCTCTCTCTTTCTTCTTATTCTAAAAACTCATAATAGTCTCTCTTTCTTCTTATTCAAAAAAATCATAATGATTTGGTTGTAAGAAAAAGTTTTTTGCATGGTTTTTATTATTATATTTTTTTAAGTTTTCTAAGAAGAAATAGAATTCACAAGTTTTTGAACTCTCTTTTTTATTTTAAAAATTCATAATGATTTGGTTGTAATAGTTATTTATATGGTTTTATTATTTATTTTAAATTTTTTTAGGAAATAAATAGAAGTAATGAGTTTTTGAACTTGTTCATCACTGTTTTTTTTTGTTTTTTACTAAATTTTTTGAAAATATTTTTTTATTGATAGTAAAAGGGATTTTTAAAAGGGTCTCGAAACCTATTGCAAGTAGGGTTTTAAAATTTCAAAAGGCTCTCAACCTTGGATATAACAAAAGCACCTAGAAGGGTTGGGGTAGATTCCATGAACAAGTCCAAAAGACCACGCCAAATTAACTTAGAGAAAAAAATCTATGACAAAATGAAACAAAATCCTAGTAAAGGTCATAAAAATTGAAAATAGACACCTAGAAACAAATGCCAACAAAGGAGAAAAGAGTGCCCATTAATACATTTAAATACAATATTTAAATTTCAAATTTGAAAATCCTTGAAACACTTTCAACCAACAAAAATTTAAAATTCCAATCAGGCCTCTGAAAGGCTTCAACATTGGAAACCCTATGACATAGACCAAGTTGCATATGTGATATCACCCCAGGATGCCCAAAAAACCATCTAGGCTTGACAAAATTGAACCAGAAATATTGAAATCACTTTGTGGAAGGTTTTTTTAATTGGAGGCCTACCAAATTATTTTTTGATCTCAACAAAAAATATTTTTTTGAACCATACTCCTGAACATAATTATCCTAGGTCTCTTCAATTGGAACATCCTCCTTAGATCATGTAGAAAAAATGATAAAACTTGTCAAAAACAAAAAAAAAACAATTTTTAATTGTTGGGGGAGGAAGGATGTTGAGAGGATGCGGAGCTCAAGGGCGAGGAAGGGCATTGGTATTTGTTGAAAGAGGATCACGAGGAGATGATGGTGCAGGCAATGATTTTTTCCTTTATTGGGAGGGCGACGTGATTTTGCTTCAACTTCAGCGTGAAGGGAAGTCTAAGGAGATGGGCAGTGTGCTTCGAAGGTTATCGCATGACCATTTCTATGAATACTTCACATGGATGGAGAAAAATAACATGGTGGTTACGGGGTTTGAAAACCCTCTTTTTTCAAAAAGTTCCTTTGACAAGAAGAATGCAAATGTAGTTGCAGATAAAGTTAATGCTTCGAAGCAGAAGATTTTACCTGTTATTAAGGAAAATGGAGAGTTGAATATAAAATTGCCACCATTACAATGGGAAGACTCCATAATAAATGAGGGTTTGTAGGAAGTGCAAACTATGATTGCCATAACTGACACAACTCCTAGAGCCGAGAAAACTTCGCTAGGGAAGAATTGCCTTTAGACATCCCCAACAAAACCCTCGATTAATAATGGATCGATTGAGGTTCTGCATGGAGCTGTTGAGTCTAAAAAAATTGTGGCTACCTTAAAGAAGGAAACGAGAGGCGATTTATTGATGAAGGGTATGGATTCTGAAGTTTATAACTTGGGTGGGGATAATATTTCATTTTTTGGAGACCCGAACGAAAACCTAGCTTTAAAACTAGATCACATAGATTCAATTTTGGCTGATGCAAAGAATGAGTTCACATTTTGTGCTATGGATTTTGAAGAATACATGAACACAAGAAGGGAATTGGAAGTTAAAGGAATTATTTTTGTGTAAGGTTCCATCGGAGGCAGACTTCCAGAATTGGATCCAGTTGAAATGAGAGTCCAAGGGGTTGCATGTCAAATTGTTTTAGGGCTTGGGAGGGAGATATGTGTCAGTTTTGTTTGAACGAACAGATACCATGAGACATGTACTACAATTTGGGAGTTGGAACATTGCTGGATCCATGAACTTTGTGCAAACCTAGCATCCAAATTTTGATCCCAAGGATGGTTCTCAGGCTCATTACCCCCTGTGGATCGAATTTGTCGCCATGAAGTCAAAACTTAGGTGCATGTTAAGTTCTATGGTGTAATGCTTTGGGAAAGTTTTGTTGGATCCGACAGGGAATAAATATTTCAAATTTAGTCCATGGGTGTGTGTGGAGGTGGATTTGAGTAGGAAACTCCCTCAACATCTTAAGATTATCACACCCGAGGGTTTGGCACAACAAGAGGTAAGGTATCTAAATCTCCCTAATGCTTTTTTCAGTTGTCAATCTTTAGATCATATGGTAAGGGATTGCCATTTTAAAAAAGTTAAAAAAGCTAAGGAGATCAGAAAAGACAATAAGAAAGACAAGGAAGAGACAGTTTTAGAGCAAGAGGGTAAAGAGGAAATGGAGGTTGATGAAGGATCTCAAGCACGAGATCAACCTTCCAATTCTTCCATTATGTAACTGAAATGGAAGGTGGTTCAAAAGAGAAGGGATGGTCGTGACTCCCCTTCTAATCCTAGTAAAACCCAAAGAGGTTCAATTTTAGGGGATGATGTAAATCCCACTTAGACAAATTGCTCATCAATGAATGATATTGAATATGAAGGTAAGAAGGTTGTTGTTGTTGATTAGGGAGGCTCTTCGCAGGTTTCTCCTTTGCGGGGAAGGAATGGAGGTATTGGTATTTATGGGAATCAGTTTCGGGTCCTTGGTTCCTTAAGTTCTTAATGAATTTCAACATTACATCTTGGAATGTGAGAGGGATGACTATCTCCACTCGTAAAAGGATGGTTAATAGTTTTTTGAAGTCTATTTTTGTTGATGTTGTATGTCTTCAAGAAATTAAAGTTGATGGTTTTAAGTTGCACAGTTGCTTGAATAGTTCTTGGAAGGGAACTTCATGGATATCATCTCACCATCATGGGTTTGGAGGAGTTGTTCTTGCGATTAGATAGTGGCTTGCTTCACTTCTTCTTAATAGGGGTGAAGATCCGAAAGGTCGTATTGTTTAGGCTACTTTTATAGCTGGGCAAGTGATTGGTGTGTGTTCTATTTATGGGCCTAATATTGCTTGCGATAGGGTCCACTTGTGGTATTGGATGCAATATAATATTCCAGAGGCATGTTGGTTCCTTGGTGGGGATTTCAACATGGTGGAATGAGATAGAGATAGAGAAGGTAGTTTGGGTAGTTGTCTTGCTAGAGCTGAAAAAATGTCTTGGGCCAAAATGAAAGTGGCTCTACATGTTTTTGATGTTAATTTCAAACAAAAATATTATGACTCTGGTGGGTGGTTTACTTGGTCTAACAGGAGGGCTGGCATGGATAGGGTGTTTGCGAAGATTGATAGGTTCTACACTGATCCTTTTCACTTGTGAAGGTAGAGGTAAGAAATATGTGGATGTGGATCTTGGAGTCATGGGTTCTGATTATGCACCCATCCATACTTGTGTGCACATTGGGGCCATGCTTGTAGAGAAAAGGAATTTTCCATATAAACTGAATGTCTCGCACCTAGATTCCATTGACTGTAGGGAGTTGATCAAGTGTGTTTGGAATTTGGAGTCGAGACCTTCTAGGCAAGGATGGATTGCTTTATGGGATACTGCTATTTGAAGGGTGGTCAAGTTTTTAAGAGGATGGGAAAGATTGTTGGCTAAAGGGTGGTGAAGGAAAATGAAGTCTCTTTAGAAGAATTTGGAAGTTGATAGAAATAAGCTTGAGATTTATCCATTCAACTCTTCTATTTAGGAGAAGGTTGCTCTCCAGGAAGGAGAAATCAAAAAATTAGAAGATTACATTGGCAAGGGGGCTCAGATTTGGAGCAGGCTTCACTGGCTGAAAGAAGGGGATACACCTACGCAATTTTTCCTTAATTAAATTCATAGGAAAAATGCTATAGAAAAGATTCTAAATTTTCAAAAGGAGGATTCCACTCATACTTAGGATGAGATTGAAATAAGGAACTTGTTTGAAAATCATTTTAAGCAGATTTTTGCTGTCTATGAGAACTCTCTACCGGTCCAGTAGGCTAGAGATCTGTTCAAAGAATGTGTGCCCTAAAATATTGTCAGTTTTGAAAATGAAAATATGGCAGCTGATTTTTCTAAGGAATATCTCTTTTATGCTTTATCAAGGATGAAGAATGGTAAGTCTCCCGGGAATGATGGTCTCCCAACTAAATTTTATAAGTATATGTGGAACTGTATTGGAGATGATTATGTAATAATGGTTCAGGAAGTGTTTGATGGAGCTGGCTTTTCTCCTTGGATGCATCAAGGGGTGATCAAGTGAATTACTAAAGGGAGTAATAAAGACAAAATTTGGGGTTGGAGGCCGATTACCCTTTTAAATGTCTCTTAAAAAATAGTGGCTAAAGCTTTAGCCCTTCAGTTGTGAGACATTGCTGCTAGAATTGTTCGAGAGGAATAGACTAGGTTTGTTAAAGGTAAATATATTCTAGATATGGTGCTTTTAGTTTGGGAAGCTATGGAATGGGCAGAGGAGTCGAATCAACAAGATTTGTTCTTAAAAACTTACTTTGATAAAGTTTATGATAGAATGGATTGGACCTTTATTTTTAATATGTTGCAATGGCTTGGATTTAATAGGATAACAGTTCATAAAATACAAATGCTTTTATCTTCAAATTTGGCTAGAGTGGTGGTTAATGGTAAAATACCAGAAGACATTCAGTTCAAATCTATCAGACAGGGCTACCCATTAGCTCCTCTTTCTTTTTTCTTTCCATCGATGCTTTGGGTTATATGTTGGAACAAAGGAGGCTGGCCAATAAAATTAGAGGAATTTCTATTCCTGATGGTCATATTATGAAAAACCACTTTGCAAATGATTTGTTCTTTACTGTTCAGATAGACAAGGACTCGATTGTTGGCCTACATGATTGTCTCAGTTAGTTTTGTCTTGCTTATGGTGCTATGGTTAGTGAGACTAAATATGACTACTGGTTGGTAGGAGCTGAGTCCTTTCCTGAAGGAATTCATATAGGTTGGTGAAAATTTGGGGATTGAGATATTGTTAGATATTTGGGCATCCCATTTGGTAGAAGGGTTTCCCTTAAATCTATGTGGGATTGGTGTATGATAAAATTTGAGAAAAAAATTTAAATTTGGAAAAGTAAGATGATCTCCTTTGTAGGGAAACTTACTGTGGTAAGTAAGATTCTTGAGACATGCCACATGTACTATTCCTCCTGTTGGCTTTCAAATGCTACTCAATATAGAAGACTAGAGACCTGTATCAAGATTTTTTTATCGACAAATATGGATGGTTCCAAGCGAGTTCCCCTAATTGCATGAAAGTATTGTACTGTTCTTAATCAGGAGGGTGGTCTTGGGTTGCTCAACATTCAGGTTCAAGGTAAGGTTATTTCTTCTAAGTGGGTCATTAGGTGTTTGGAGGGTGATTTTTACTGGCAAAGGTTGTTGTGTCATCGGATTAAGAACTGTGTGAATATTGATATTCTCACAATGAAACTGAGAGGGGGGGGTGAATCAATGTAGCTATTTAAAATTCAATTCTACCACTCTTAAAACTGAAGCAAAGAGAACTTAAAAAAAATAAAGCAATTATCACAAGAGAGCACACCACAACACACAATGTAACGAGGTTCACCAATTTGGCTACTCCTCAAGAATGACTGCTTGGACTACGGTCCAAATCCAATCTTTGCAAAACACCAATTTTATAATCTATTTACCAGCACCCACTGGAAGGAGCACCAACCCCTGATTTATCTGCACCAACAAAAAGGAGCACCAACCCCTATCCAAGCACCAACTTGGATCATAGTTTTGAAAGCTATATTAATGACATACAAATGCCTTCACTTTTTCAAGACCCTGACTGGTCTCCAATTTATCAAAACTCAGTAAACCCTTACTGCTCTGCTTGTCTCTCTCTTACAACACTCTTCTAACCCTCTTTCGATAGCACTTTCACACATTCTGCAACAAATTTAATTCTTTGCGTGACTCCCATTTTATAACTGACCTTTTGCTCTATAACTCCAGTTATAATGCCTTCTTTCATTCCTCATATGCCACTTGTCAATTGTAACTATTCTTTTAATATTCTCTTCTGCCACTTGACAACTGTAACTCCTTCTTTATGTAACTCCTTTTGTATATATAGAGTAGGTATTTTTTTAAACACATTACATACAACGTATACCTCTACCATGACTGTTCGTCTTCTCGATCATGAATGTTTGTATCCTTTTCTATGCATGCATGCATTTTATGATTCTATTTATGTGACTGTTCGATCTCTCCTCCTTCGACAGTTCTTAAAATAGCTTGCATGATTTCTATCTGAATTGCACCTGTAACTATCACACTGACTCCAGTTAACTGTCCGTAATCATGCTATTGCGACCTGTCATGAAATCATGACACTTCTATCTCTTTGTGCTCTTCTCACCTTTTACTCACAAAAACATGACATGTCGCGATATCGCGACATTTTCTACCTCCTTACACTTCCCTGCCTTTCGCCTGCAAAAACGAAACATGTCACAAAATCGTGACACTTTCGCTGCCTTATGCCTTTCCTGTCTTTGGCTCGCAAAAATGAAACATGTCACAAAATCATGACACTTTCGTTGCCTTGTGCCTTTTCTGTCTTTGGCCCACAAAAATGAAACATGTCATGAAATTACGACACTTTCGCTACCTTGTGCCTTTTCTGTCTTTGGCTCGCAAAAACAGAACATGTCACGAAATCATGACACTTTTGCCTTTGAGATCTTCCTCCTTGAATTTGTCATGAAATCATGACGCTTCTGCTTCCATGCTCCTTCGTTTTGCTTTCGTCGTGAAATCGCGACACTTCATCCTTCTCCTTTTTCATTTCGCTTTAGACCGTGAAAATGAAGCATGTCGCGAAATCACGACACCTTTTTCTATCGGACTCTCTCTTCTGCATTATGTCATGAAATCGTGACACTTTTCCTTCTTAGCACTTTTCTTCTCATCGAATCACGAAAACCCGACATGTCACGAAATCATGACACTTTTTCTCCTTAGCACTTTTCTTCTCATCGGATCACGAAAACCTGACATGTCACGAAATCGTGACACTTTTTCTCCTTAGCGCTTTCTCTCAAACATGTCATGAAATCGTGACACATTTCTTTGCTTGCACCTTCTCTCCAAACATGTCATGAAATCGTGACATTTTTCTTTGCCTGCGCCTTCTCTCCAAACATGTCACGAAATCACGACAGTTTTCTTTGCCTGCGCCTTCTCTCCAAACATGTCATGAAATCATGACAGTTTTCTTTGCCTGCGCCTTCTCTCCAAACATGTCATGAAATCATGACATTTTTCTTTGCCTATGCCTTCTCTCCAAACATGTCATGAAATCACGACAATTTTCCTTTCATGCGCTTCTTCTTCAAACATGTGAAATCGCGACAGTTTTCTTACTTGCCTTCTTTGCTTCCAACATGTCGCGAAATCATGACAGTTTATCTTGTGCTTTCTATTTCATCCAACATGTCGAAATCATGACAATTTTGCCAACATTTTCTCTCTCCTCCGATATGTCACGAAATCGCGACAACTTTTCCAGATTTTTCTCTCTCCTCCGATATGTCACGAAATCATGACATAAAACATGTCGCGATATCGCGACAGTTTTCTTACTTGTCTTTTTCTTTGATTCTGTGAATCTGGGCCACTTCTGTCTTCCTAGAAATTTACTGTACATGCTCTCACTGACCTCTAAAATCTTGTCCACTGCATCAACTGATCTATCTGTCTGTGTTGAAAATAATGACAATACTATTTCTACACCTTGCTCAACAATCTCCCCCTTTGGAATTGTTGGCAACACTCATGCAATCTCTTGTAATTCTTCTCCCCCTTTAACAATAATACCAAAGGGCTGCTACAGACTCCCCTTGAGTCTGTGCACAACATTCTCAGACACACATTGTTATAGTTAGCAAAAATCATGAATATGAGCAAAACTATAAACATAGGCATAAACGCTCCCCCTGAGAATGTGGTCCCAATTGATAGTCAGTTCTTGGGAAACATGACCACTCCCAACTTACTCTTAAGGTACTCAAAAACTTCCTTGGGTAATGGTTTTGTGAATATATCTACTACTTGCTCTGTAGTTGGAACAAAATCCAATTTGACCTCACCTTATGCAACTTTATCCTTCAAGAAGTGATACCATATTGCAATATGCTTGGTTTGAGAATGCATAACCGGATTCTTTGAGATGTTAATAGCACTGGTGTTATCACATTTAATAGAAATTGGCTCTTTGAAGTGAATACCAAGATATTTTAGGGTTTGTATCATCCATAATATCTGTGTACAATATGTTGTTGCTGCAATGTATTCTGCCTCTGTTGTGGATAGAGAGACTGATTCTTGTTTCTTGCTATGCCATGCTACCAGCTTGTCTCCAAGATAAAATGCTCCTCCACTGGTACTTTTTTTGTCATCAATACATCCTGTTCAATCTGCATCAGAATATGCAATAAGAGTGAAGTCCTTACCTTTTGGGTACCACAACCCATACTCCATAGTACCCTTGAGGTACCTAAAAATCCTCTTCACAAATGTCACATGAGTCTCTTTGGGACTAGCCTAAAATCTTGCTACCATGCATACTGCCTATAAGATATCTGGTCTGGTAGCTGTCAAATACAATAGGCTTCCAATCATAGACCTGTACATGGTTTGATCTACATCTAGATATTTGTCATCCTTGTTGAACTTGCAACCTATTGTCATGGGAGTGCTAACAGGTTTACTATCCTCCATTGTGAACTTTTTCAACATTTCTTTCACATATTTAACTTGAGAGATAAAAATTCCCTTTTCACTTTGATTGACTTGCAGTCCGAGGAAATAAGAAAGTTCACCAATCATAGACATCTCAAATTCTTTCTTCATTTTATTTGCTATGTCTCTATAGGACTCATCATTTTTGCTGCCAAAAATGATATCATTTACATAAACAACAAGGACAATAAGATGGCCATTCTCTGTTTTGACATATAGATTGCTGTCCACCAAACATTTCTTGAACCCCTGTTGAATCAGATAGTTATCCAGCCTTACATATCATGCTCTGGGTGCTTATTTCAAACCATATAAAGCTATCCTCAACTTGCAAACAAATTTGGGATTATCACCGAGTTGGAAACCATCTGGCTGCTCAATGTAAACCTCTTCTTCTAGTTTTCCATTCAAAAATGCTGATTTTATGTCCATTTGATATACTTTAAATTTTTTATGAATTGCTAAAGCTAGAAACATTCTGATTGCCTCTAGTATGGCTACTGGTGCAAATGTTTCCTCAAAATCAATACCTTCAACCTGTGCATAGCCTTTACAAACCAGTCTTGCTTTATTCCTTACAACCTGTCAACCTTCGTTCAATTTATTTAAAAAAATCCATTTAGTACCGATTATATTTTTATTTGTCAACCTTGGTACTAACTCCCAGGTTTTGTTTTTCTCAATCTGATCTAGTTCTTCATTAATAGCCTTCATCCAACTTTCATCTGTGCTTGCTTTAGCAACATTTTTGGGCTCAATGCTGGATAATAGAGAGTAGTTCCGTACTACTGCTCTTCTTGTTTGAATACCAACTATTGGGTCCCCAATAATCTATTCTCTGGGATGATTTTTTTGCCAGCTGCCTATTTTGAATTTCTTGTTTTCTTCTTCTTCTGAGTCAATTCTTAAATCATCTGGGTCAATTTTCTGATTTTCTTCTATTTCCTTTTCTTCATCTCCTTCAAAGACTTCTTCATAAATAGGGTAGTTTTCTTGATAAGTAATTTCTCGTTCTCTATCTTCATCAACTTTAACATCAGCACTCTCCACAATTTTCTTTAGCCTCTTGTTGTAACATGTGTAGGCTTTGCTTTTTGTTGAGTAACCAAGAAAAATACCTTCGTCAGCTCTATCTTCAAACTTACCGAGATTATCTTTAGTTTGTTTGATGTAGCACTTGCTGTCAAACACTTTGAAATATCTTGTTGTTGCCTTTCTGCCGAACCATAGCTCATAAGGTGTTTTGCTTTCATGCGTCCTTAGCATGCACCTATTTTGGATGTAAACCGTAGTATGGACTACCTATTTCCAAAATCTGTCAGCTATTTTGTTCTCAGCCAACATTGTACGTGCCATTTCTTGCACTATCCTGTTTTTCCTTTCTACAACACCATTCTGTTGAGGTGTCCTTGCTGCTGAAAACTGTCTTCTCATCCCATATTTTTTATAGTACTCTACAAAATCTTTTGAGATAAACTCTCCTTCTCTGTCTGATCTTAGGCATTTAATTCTTTTTCTAGTTTGATTCTCAACCTATTTTTTAAAAATCTTGAACATCACAAAGACATCTGATTTAAGCTTTAAAAATAGTACCCATGTCATCTTAGAGTAGTCATCTATGAACAACATAAAGTATTTGTCACCGTTTATGCTTTGTGTTCTCATGGGTCCACACAAATCAGTATGTATTAGTTCTAAAGACTTACTGGTGAAGTATTCCTTTGATTTAAATGTGGCTCTAGTTTGCTTCCCTTTTTGGCATGAAGCACAGATGCCATTTATTGGTTTTCCAATGGTGGGTATATCTCTTACTGCTCTTTTTGAACTTATTTTTACCAGATTGTCAAAGCTAATATGACCGAGCCTCTTGTGCCATAACCAATTTTTATCTTCTTGTCCAATCAAGCACGCTCCTTCTAAAGTTTCTGAGAGAGTATATATATTTCTAGAAGTCCTCGATCCAGTAGCTATTAACTTCCATTGTGTGCTTTTCTTACTTCATAACCCTGCTTCTTAAATATGACTTCATGACCTCTGTCACAGATTTGACTTACGCTCAGTAAGTTGTGCTTCAAACCAATCACAAACATAACTTCTTTGGAATTTATCTTTCCATCACTTATCTTGACTGATCCTTTGCCAACTATCTTGGCTCCATCATTATTTCCAAACTTTACAGAGCCCCCTTCATATTTCTATAGTTTTTCAAATTTTTGTTTATCACCTGTCATGTGGCTGGAGCATCCACTATCCAATATCCATGGTGTAGGTTTGTTCTGTGCTTTGAATGTTTTTTGAACAATCAAGGATTCCTTTTCTTCCTTGGGTCGCATTGCATTTAAAATAATAACAAGAAAAGGAATTATTGAACCTAAGAATTGGTCTTTGCCATTTTTTAGTAGGAGCCACAAAGTTTCTTCTCATTTTATGTGTGACTTTTATGAATCCCTCATTTTCAGCACTCTTCTTGTGCCTGGCACTGTTGCTTTCTTTTGCCTGATTCATTTTTCCTTGATCAACCTTGATATTGTATTCTTTCTTTACTTGTTCTATAGTTATGGACTTTGATGCACTTGACGATTCTCCTTCGACAAAGCCCGAGCCAAATTTGATGCCTGTAGTCCTCTAACTATTTATAATATTTTCAAGCTTCGCAGAACTACCTTCAAGTTTGTGATAGCAACTCAATTTTTGATTCTTTTATTCTAGCTGCATTCTTAAGACAACAATCTCTTCTTCTAGTTTGCTGCACTCATCTATTTTCATGGTTAACTGCACTTCGATTTCTTCAGACATTTTCTTAAATTCTTCTGTCTGTACTTTCAAAGTGTTTATTATGTCATTCGCATCCTCAAGCTTTCTTGAGACCTTTTTATTTTTTTTCCTTTCTGTACTCAACTCTTTAAGTGTAGCAACCAACTCTCCTTCTAGATATACTTCAGCCTCATCCTTAATGTTTGTGTCACCTTCCTATTTTTCTTTTGTTTTGTCTTATTCAAATGCCATGAACAAAGCTTCACCCGAGCTATCTTTAGAAGAGCTAACATTCTTGGATATGAAACTTTTCTTTTTGAAGTTGCTTTTTCTAAAATTTGGTTTCTTCTTCTAGTCACTTATTTCTTGGTGTGACCCTTCATCACTTTTGGTTTTCTCATTCATTGGACACTTAGTTGCAAAGTGACTGACCCCTCCATAATTGAAGCACTTAAACGGTAACTTTCCTCTATATTTTCCTTTTCCTTTTGTAAGTTTCTGAACAAAGTTAGCTTTTGTTTCATCTAATGTCTTTTCATCCCCAGATTCTTGTTTAGCTTTTATATTTTTGTGTGCTTTAAAAGCAGCTTCTCTGTCTATGGGTTTAGTTTGTCCTATTATCATTTTGTATGTAGGTAAAGAACCATGCATCTTGTCCATGCTAAATTTTTTTAGATCTTTAGCCTCTTCTATTGTAGAAACTTTAGAATTAAATCTTTTGTGAAGAGTTCTAAGTACATTTTTCATGACAACCGCATCTTCGATTTCTTCGCCAAGTCCTTTGATTGCATTAATGATTCCATTGAATCTCAACATATAGGCCTCTATGTTCTCATCATCATTCATTTGTAATGCTTCGAACTGAGCTCGATGCATTTGTAGCTTGGCTTCCTTGATCTTGTTGTCTCCTTCATGGATGCTCTTCAGTTTGTCCCACATGTCTTTTGTCGATTTACAACTCATGATCCTTATTAGTTCATTGTCTACTAGCCCACACATTATGGCATTCTTTGCTTTGGAGTTATTCTCAAACTTTTTCTTCTCAACAATATCTGTTGGAGTAAGCGGTACTTGTGTATCCACTTTCTACCGACTCCCAAATTTTGTATCCTAATGCACTCAGATATGTCTACATCCCGAGTCTCCAGAATGAGTAATTAGTTCCATTGAACAAAGGAGCTTTGTTTGATGAGAATCCTTCACCACCTGCCATTGTGTTCCTTCCAAGATCACCTTAGCTAATTAAGCTTATTCAAGAACCTAGCTCTGATACCAATTGATATTCTCATAATGACACTAAGAGGGGGGGTGAATCAGTGTACCTATTTAAAATTCAATTCTACCACTCTTAAAACTAAAGCAAAGATAACTTAAAAATAGATAAAGCAATTATCACAAGAGAGCACACCACAACACACACTGTAACGAGGTTCACCAATTTGGCTACTCCTTAAGAATGACTTCTTGGACTACGGTCCAAATCTAATCTTTGCAAAACACCAATTTTATAATCTGTTTACCAGCACCCACTAGAAGGAGCACCAACCCCTGATTTATTTACACCAACAGAAAGGAGCACCAATCCCTATCGAAGCACCAACTTGGATCACAGTTTTGAAAGCTATATTAATGACATACAAATGCCTTTACTTTTTTAAGACCCTGACTAGTCTCCAATTTATCAAAACTCAGTAAACCCTTACTGCTCTGCTTGTCTCTCTCTTACAGCACTCTTCTAACCCTCTTTTGGTAGCACTTTCACACATTATGTAGCAACTTTAATTCTCTGCGTGACTCCCCTTTTATAACTGACCTTTCGCTCTATAACTCCAGTTATAATGCCTTCTTTCATTCCTCATACGCCACTTGTCAATTGTAACTGTTATTTTAATATTCTCTTTTGTCACTTGAAAACTATAACTCCTTCTTTATGTAACTCCTTTTGTATATATAGAGTGGGTATTTAGTTACATGCAACGTATACCTCTACCATGACTGTTCGTCTTCTCGATCAAGACTGTTCGTATCCTTTTCTATGCATGCATACATTTTTTGATTCTATTTATGCGATAGTTCGATCTCTCCTTCTTCGACAGTTCTTAAAGTAGCTTTCATGATTTCTATTTGTAATTGCACCTGTAACTATCACACTGACTCCAATTAACTGTTCGTAATCGTGTTGTTGTGACCTGTCACGAAATCGTGACACTTCTATATTTTTGTGCTCTTCTCGCCTTTTACTCATGAAAACATGACATGTCGCGATATCATGACATTTTTTGCCTCCTTGCACTTCCCTGCCTTTCACCCACAAAAATGAAACATGTCACAAAATCGTGACACTTTTGTTGCCTTATGCCTTTTCTGTCTTTGGCCCATGAAAACGGAACATGTCGCAAAATTGTGACACTTTCACTGCCTTGTGCCTTTTCTGTCTTTGGCCCGTGAAAATGGAACATGTCGTGAAATCATGACACTTTCGCTGCCTTGTGCCTTTTTTGTCTTTGGCCTACGAAAACAGAACATGTTGCGAAATCGTGACACTTTTGCTTTTGAGCTCTTCCTCCTTGAATTTGTCATGAAATCGTGACGCTTCTGCTTCCATGCTCCTTCATTTTGCTTTTGTCCCAAAATCGTGACACTTCATCCTTCTCCTTTTTCTCTTCGCTTTAGACCATGAAAATGAAGCATGTCTCAAAATCATTACACCTTTTTCTATCAGACTCTCTCTCCTGCATTATGTCGTGAAATCACGAAACTTTTCCTTCTTAGCACTTTTCTTCTCATCGGATCATGAAAACCCGACATGTCATGAAATCATGACAGTTTTTCTCCTTAGCACTTTTCTTCTCATCGGATCGTGAAAACCCAACATGTCACGAAATCGTGACACTTTTTCTCCTTAGCGATTTCTCTCAAACATGTCATGAAATCGTGACACATTTCTTTGCTTACGCCTTCTCTCCAAACATGTCACGAAATCGCAATAGTTTTCTTTGTCTGTGCCTTCTTTCCAAACATGTCACGAAATCGTGATAGTTTTCTTTGCCTATGCCTTCTCTCCAAACATGTTGCAAAATCACGACAGTTTTCTTTGCCTATGCCTTCTCTCCAAACATGTCATGAAATCATGACAGTTTTCTTTGCCTGCGCCTTCTCTCCAAACATGTCACAAAATCGTGACAGTTTTCCTTGCATGCGCTTCTTCTTCAAACATGTCACAAAATCACGACAATTTTCTTACTTGTCTTCTTTGCTTCCAACATGTCGTGAAATCATGAAAGTTTATCTTGCACTTTCTCTTTCGTCCAACATGTCACGAAATCACGACAGTTTTTCCAACATATTCTCTCTCCTCCGCTATGTCACGAAATCGTGATAGCTTTTCCAACTTTTTCTCTCTCCTCCGATATGTCGTGAAATTGCAACAAAAAACATGTCGCGATATCGCGACAATTTTCTTACTTGTCTTTTTCTTTGATTCTATGAATCTGGGCCACTTCTGTCTTCCTAGAAATTTACTGTACATGCTCTCACTGACCTCTGAACTCTTGTCCACTACATCAACTGATCTATCTGTTTGTGTTGACAACAATGACAATACTGTTTCTGCACCTTGCTCAACAAATATTGACGAAGTCAAGGGAAATTTTAGTTTTGAAGATATTGTTGGTCACCATGGGAAATTTAAAATTAGAGGCTGCATCCTAATTAAAATAATATGGGAGGCTTGGAAATATGTAGTAGACTTGGTTAAATGGGACTTTTTGGATGATAGATGGGGTTGGACTCTTTACTCCAAAGCAATTTGCCTTTGGAATGAAAATGGGACGTATGCAGCTGATATGCCTACCTTAAAGTGCAAGAGACTTGGTAAGAAGGGAATTTTCAAGTGGGCGGATATTTGGGATGGAAACACTGGTAATTGGACTCTATGGCAACAATTGGTTGTTAAATTTAAATTGAAGCCTTCCGATAGGTATGCAGTGCAACAAATGCAAAGTCTTCTTCTAACAAAGCAAATGTACAAGCTTTCCAATGGTCTTGTAGGTTCTATCTGGAAGGATTGGAGGTGGAAATATGGAAAACCAATGTGATGTTTTAAAACCTTTAATTTTTATTAGTTGATGGTTCCTAGAATCTCGTTTGGTGACATTCTGAACATCAAATGGGGTTTGAGTTGTTCTTGCAAAAAATTGAAGAAGCATCTCCTTGGGGTGTGGATGTTCCAGGTTTATATGCAGTTGAAGGTGTTTTCCTGGTTAGTTATTATGTAGGGTCTTCATAGTAAGGCTCGTCTAGCCAAATGGATGCTTGCGTCGGATGCTTGTTACAGTTGTGGAAAAAGTGAAACAATTAAGCATATTTTTTGGGAATGTCTAAGAACGAGAAAAGTATGGAGAAAGGTAGTCTAGTTGTATGACAATGTTGTTCAGGGGTAGCTAAGGTGGAAGGCAGTGTTGTTTAGAGATTCCATTTACTATGTGAGCCACAGAAGGATATTTTGGTACATTATCAGACACTCTCTCTTGTTCAATATTTGGAAAAATAGATGTAGTCTGATTTTTAAAAATGAGGAGGTATTGGTTGTTGTTACTATTAACAAAGCTACTGAACTTGTTTTTAGTCAACTTAAGGTGTTTAGGTCTAAAATTATTCAATATTGTATTAGAATTGATAAAAATGTTAGATCTGATTGTTTGTTGCTCATTCGCAAACTGCTGTAATATTGCTATGATGATGTATTATTTGATTATTATTTAATATGAAGTATTTTTTCAATAGAAAAAAAAAACCTAACTAAAATATATAATATTAAACCATCTCCAATTAATAATCATAATATTCAAATGCCATAAATTTTAAGCTATATTTAAAATTCAAAAACATTGTGTATTGTGTATCATAAAGATATAACTACTAATTAATGGAGGAGAGGAAACTCTTTAAAATATTTTGTGATATAGCAAATACCACCCACATACACAACAAAAAATTGTATTATAATATGTACACAAGTACTAGTCTAAGAGCGATATGGTCAGGTATTTGTTAATGAACATTCACTGTATGAATCATTGAGGATGGCTACAACTGAACTTAAATTTTCTAATTTAGTATTATAAAATTTCTTTGATTTTCTTTAGGTATAAGATCTAATGTGCAGTCTGGCATAAAACTCAATGACTAACATAGAACATGTTTGTACTGCCCTTCATTTTCTATTCAAAATTGATTTTATTTTTAAATATTAAAGATAAAAATAGTTTTTTTTCAAGTTTATGAAATTATAAGGATGTTATATATTTAATATGTAGTTATGGAGGATGGTTAAGTTTAATAAATAATTAATTATAATATATTAAAATGATTTAAAACTGTATATAATAAATATAAAATATTATATGTATGAGTGGTGGATGTTCATTTTTAAAAGAAGATATTAATATAAAAAAATATTGTCTAGTTTAGATTAAGTTATCATCATATTTTAAATGAAAAGACAAATAATATTAATCAAGAAGAATATATTTGTTTACTCTACAAGCAAGGTAAAATAAAGGATGAGAAAAGGTAAAATATAGGATGAGAAACATGTGATGTTTCATTTTCTAATGTCTTAGACAAAAACACCTGTTACAACATGATAACTTGAGCTACTTATACAAGTTATTAAGCTTACCATCCATAAGAGTGGTGGATATATTAAGGAGTCTTTTGAACATCACAAAATAAACATAAAAAATATATTTTTAAATTAATATAATAACCATATCAAATTAGTTACAATTAAAATCCTTAAAAAATAAAAAATATTTATTTGCTTGTTGTGGTGTAGTGGTAAATACCCTAGGTGTTGGTAGAGGCCGACCTAGGTTCCATTGTCCTTGTCTCCATCCTGCATATATATGGTATAGTTAGGAATGTCCTATGTGCTGGTAGAGGCCAACAAGGCTCCATTCCTCCTATGCCAACCTTTTGAATCCAGGTGTTGTAGGTGAGTTGGAGAGGAGAGGGCAATCCTCCAAGGGAGGTCCCAGGTTCAAATCTCCACCCTACCAAAAAGCTGAATTGGGTATCCAACATCCAATTGATAATGTTGGTGCGGGTAGGGTCGGGTGCGACCCCGGGTGACTTTGATGGTGTAGAACCCCTTGTTCATGGTCTCTTAGGCCAAGGCGGCTTCGCATGGGATTTATATATATATATATATATATATATAATTTTATTTTATTTGTTGCATGATAGATCTTATTAGGTATCCTACACACAAAATAAAAAAATATTTCATTAAATTAAATTGTTGCTTTCATTGTAATTGATAAATAATGATTATAACTTCTTAAACAAAAGTATTCTCAATAAAACTTGATTATTTGAAAATTTGAAAATTTAAATATTTTTGTTCAATATAATAAGGATCTTGTTGAATGAAGAAAATTTGTAGATATGATCCTCAGACCTTGTTAAATCACATGTTACTTTATGATAGGAGTTCTCTTTACAATATAAGAATTTGAATGAAATATCTTAGATTAAATAGTAGTGCTTCTTATTCAATCTTGACTAATGAATATCCAAATTACTTTCATGTTCATGAGTATTGTTTTATATCGAAAAGTTAAATATAAAGAGATATAATTGAATATAATCCCATCCATAGAATATGTAATAAAAAAAAGCTTAAATATTTTAAACACAAACAACAAAATCACGATAAAATACTCTTCAAATAAAAAATAATTCAAAACAAAAGGAGTATCATATACATTTTTTTTTTAATTTAGCAAAAAAACCCTTGCAGGGCTGCCTTGGTATGAGAAAACCATGACCAAAGGGTTCTACACTGTTAAAATCACCTAGAAGTCACACCCGACCCTAATCGCACTAGCATTATCAACTGGATTTTGGGTACTCGATGTGTGTTTGGTAGGGTGGATATTCGAACCAGGGACCTCCCTTGGAGGATTACCCTACCCTTTCCAACTCACCTACAACACGCGGGTAAGTATCATACAAATTAAAGAGTCAAGACATTGTAATAAAAAAGCATTACTTAGACCAATAGAAGTAAAGCTAGTTGGTATCTAGTTGGAACACTATCATTCATACCTACAACCCAAGGTAAAGTCTTCTTCACTAATTATAAACTTGGGAAAGGAGGTGTTACCCTTATTTTACCTCCTTTTTCTTTGGGTGTGGTTGGCTCTAGATATGATCCAATTAACATATGTGTTTGATTCACCTTTCTACATGACAAAATATTTGGGCAATACTTCATTTACATCCCAAATGAAGAGAGTAGGTCCATTGCATTATGGGATTGATGGCTAAATCTCTTTCACAAAAAAATTGGATTCTTATTGGTAATTTTAACATGGTTAAATTGTTTAAGATCAAAATTGGTATGGTAGAAGCCCTCTTTGTAATGAGGAGTTTGGTAGTTGGTTATTTTTCAAGTTAAAATTAGGAGTATTTGACCCCTTATTTAACCAAAACTGACTAATCTCTCTACATGGTATACTTAGAATAATAATCAAGCTAGTTAGGAGCATCAGGCTAGGAAATTGAACAAGGTATATATGAGAAAATACTCAATATAAAATATCTTTCCCTATCATTTAGCCTCTACCATATCTTATGCATTACTGTCAAATCACCTCCCAGTTGCATTTAGCCTATAGTATAATCCCCTCTTCACACTAAATTGCCCTTTAAATTGAACATGTCCCACCTAGAATTAGAATTAGCATTAATTTGATATAAAATTTTTGGGAATCCTACCCAAAACCCTTTGGAAAAATAGGTTAGATAATGTGGCGGGAGATCACCATTAACTAGTTTTTACAATATTGAGGAACTATGTGCATTAAACAAAATGCCAACAAAGAGTACTACAGTCAAAACTGCAAAAGAATATCATCAACCTTAGACAAATATATACTCAATCTCTTGGTTATGATTGCTATATTTTCTTAATGTAAGTTGAAAATACCTTAAGAAAATTTAAAGTCTACAAGGTTAATGGGCCAAAATATAGGTTAGATTGAATTGGATGGAGAATGGTGATGAAGGCATAAAGTGTTTTTATAGTTATCTTAGACATAAGCACCATGTTGAAAAGATATTTAAATTACACTTAGACAATAGATCAATATTATCAGAAACTCACCCTATTGTGAAATCATTCTCTAAATATAATGCCATCCTATGCATTTAAGAATATAGAGATGATGAATTCCAACTAGGTATGTTCAAGAATGCATTCTAAAACTCATTCCTCTTTATTTTTCCAGGTCATTAGAAAAAATATCTTTGTTCAAGAGCTTAACCAATCCTTGTGGGAAATGAAGAGGGATAAGGTATTGGGCATAGATATTCTTCCAATTTTACCATAAAATGTGACTAGTTTTAAGCAATGATTTTAACAAGATATATAAGGTTGTTATAGATAATGGCTCTCTTGGCACCTCAATAAATCAAGGATTGATTAACTTGATACCTTAAAATTTTGACAAAGAAAGCATCTTTGGGTGGAGACCAATTACATTTCTTAGTATCTCATACAAGTCATTGTGAAAGCCTTAGGCATGTGACTTAGACTAGTTGTCTAATAAATGGTTAATTGGGAACAAACTAGATTTATAAGAGGAAGGTATTTGACCTCATGTTGGCATGACAAGCTTCTCAATGGGAGCAAGAGATTGGGAAAAATATTTTGTTGGTCAAGATAGATTTTGATAAATTATATGATAGGATATGCTATAATTTCATCCTTAAGGTATTCAACTAGTTGAGATTTGGTAAGAGGTTTTGCCACCATATTTCATTATTTTTCCCTAATGTTGTGATATGAATTTAAGTCGATAGTATATTTTCTTAACAACTATAATCTACATAGGTCTATTTGACAAGGTTTCCCCATAGTACCCTTCATATAGGTGGTCATAGTAGTTGTGCTAGGGTATTTATTTGAGAGAGCTTAGACTAATGGCCTAATCATAGGCATCAAGCCTCTAAATGAATATTTTGTTATGAATTCCCACTTTGTAGATAATTATATGCTCTTTTTGTAGAATTGTAAGAAATATCTAAACTCAACTAAGTAATACAACTATATTATGATGTATTTAGATCTTATATTAATGATAGAAAAATAGAAATCTCTTTTTATTCATGTGACCCATGTTAAGGAATTGTTCCTACAACCTGGACGATGATATTGCATAGGAAGATTTTTAGGTACCTAGGATTTCCTTTTCGTATCAATATATCCTCAAGAAATATATGTGATTGGTTTATAATTAGGTTTCAAAATAAATTATCAAGATAGACAGCTAAATTCCTCTCTTTGGTTAATGAAATGTAGATTGCAAAGTCCTATTAGCTTCTCATGTGTACCTTCAACTTGGTTGGGTTCAAAGAATACATATCATAGGCTTACACAAGTCATTCATTAATACCTTTGGTCCAAGTGGGATGGCAATCATAGAATGATGATTATATGTTGGAAAAATGTATAGTTTTCAAGATAAAAGGGGAGTTTGTAATTATGGACCCATTAACACAAAGCAAGTCCTTGAAAACTTGGAAGGATTTAGTTCATCATAGAATTAAGTAGATTACTTAAAAAAGTAAATAAGGGAGTGTTGTTTGGGAAGATAATGTATTAAAGCATTAAGCATTTTCAAATTAGGGGTTTAATACCCCCATAGAAAACTAGTCAAAATGGAGGGGAAGTTGTGCCCTTGCTAAGATTGAAACATGACTCTCTAGGAATATGCCTTAGTATAGTTAGATCTTGTGTTTGGTGGCACATATTGATCTTAGCTGATGAAAACTACTTGCCCTTCAAATTGACTTTAAAGCCCTAATTTTTTTTAAAAGGGCATCATTATTTTAGATCTATGAGATCATTTTACCTATAAATTGTTATCCTAGAGAATTGAAAAAAGCTCTTTAGTCTCCTAGCCCATTTAAAATATGTGTTTGAAAAATATGATCTTATTCCCTATGAAGTAACTCTCAAATTAAGAACATTTATGGATGAAATACAAAGCATTGGCGGTGGCTAAATAGTGTATTATTTAAAAACTACAAATCTCTCATTACCCATTCTTGTCTACTTTCTCCCTTTCCCCTTGCACCAAGATTTGATGCTAATTGGCAAATGTCCTTTTCTGAATGGGAATAGACTCACCTTATAGCCCATATATGGAAAACTAGAGTTGAAGTAATGTATCAAGTTCTTATCTAATGAATCGTACGTTTCAAGTTGCCAACCTCATTTTATCTTGCTCTTATTATAGGTTATGTGGTTGATTATTGTTTTTGTTCTACTCCTAAAACAATTTGCCACTTATATTTGTATTGTAGATTTGCTCAAAAGTTTTGGTCCCTCACTACAATTTTCCCTAGTCTTTAGATTTCTTGGAAAATTGCATTGTTAGATTTTATTAGTCTTGTCTTTGAAAGCTCTTTGTGGGAGCCTTGTAGATTGATCACCATAAAACATATTTCAAAGCAAATGTGTCTTGGCATGCTTACAAGTTTAACACCTCCTTCGAGGATTTTCATTGAATTTATGTTTTGATTCGATTATGTGTATAATATTAATGCAAATATCTATGAAGTAGCTATTAGTATGGACATAGTGGTGAATAAGTTAGAGTACATTCATAATTAGATCCACCATCATATGCATGATTAGGATTATCTAAATTTTAGTTTGGCCTAGCTATCAATCACTACTTCCAACATATAAGATGAAGTGAATCAAGAGGCGATGAACACTACACTTCTATCGCAAATATATAGTCATCCATAGATTGTGTGGATCATATGATGTCCATGATAATAGATCTCAATAGTAATTGTAGACAATTTGCTCATAGAATATTGCACCAAAAGCTCGAGCTAATAGTGAAGGCATGTATTATTGAGGTTAGAGGTTTGACAGATGGGATTGAGGGTCCCATGCCAACAATTTACCCTCATAAGCCAAGAGTTTTGATAAATGGACCATAGTCAACCACAAGATGAGTAACTAATGGTGAAGACACATGCTACAAAGGTCAAAAGTTCAAAGTTCATATTTAACATTGAAATAAAATAATGATTAAAATATCATTATGAGTGTGGAAGACTAATGAATCGTTACAACCTCTAGTCACTTAAAATGATAAAAAACCAATGATAATCGATACATGTGATGAATGGTTGTGTTGTGAAGTCTAGAGAGACCATTCAAATACAAAATTCCATACATATAAGCTCTTTTACAATGAGCCATTCGTTATGGCAATTTTCCACGTGGAAGTCTATGCTTGCAACGTCATGCATTTCTCCTTTACGGTTTTCTAGTGAGCTTTACAGTTTATTTCTATGTTTCATGATTAGTGAATTTTACTTAGTTTTAAACGTCATGACTGCAGTCTCCCTCTTTCTTCTTATGTTAAATATTTGTAATTATTTGGTTTCCTTTTACTTAGTTTTAAACGTCATGACTGTAGTCTCCCTCTTTCTTCTTATATTAAATATTCGTAATTATTTGGTTTCTTGCCTTCAAAGCAACTTGTAATCAAATGATTAAAAACATAAAACATAAATTAAAGATCACTGTATTGTGTATCATAAAGGATATAACTATGCAATGGAGAGGGTTGTCTTTAGATTGTACCAACCACATCCACAACAACAAATTGTATTAAATATGTACGCAAGTACTAGTCTAAGAGCGATGTGGTTGGTGTAAGGAATGTAAGGAATTTTTTTGACAAACATTCCCTATATGTATCATTTGTGACTGTACTTTGAGGATGCCTACAACTGAATTTAAAATTTCCAATTCAATACTATCAAATTTCTTTGATTTTGTCTAGGAATAAGATCTAATGTACAGTCTGGCATCAAATTCAATGACTAGCAGGTTTGTACTGCCCTTCAGAATTGTATTTTTTTTTAATACAAAAGTAGTTTATGATATTAGTGATATTATAGATTATATGAGACAAATTTTACCATGGATGTTGTTTATTTAGTAGATAGTTATCCAATCATACTAAAGTTACATAACATGGTGTACATGTTCTATAGCATGCAAGATTTAAATTTGAACTTTAAACTTCTATTCATAGTTTGAAAGCCTCTACTATAAACTATTTATATATTATATGCTTGTCTTCTATAGATATGAACCCTATAAATGATCTCTTGGTTGAAAAGCAAGTGGTACTTGTTTTTTTCTTGAGAAAAAAGGAATGTACTTGGGTACCTCACCCTTGATAATTGTTTGAGTATATTACATTATTTGGTACATGTCAATGTACCTCCATGGTACCTTCATGGTACATTTGTAAATAATAGATTAGTTTGAGTCATAGTTTAGAGTGTGAGTTATATTTTCTCTTATGTAAGTGTGAATGTGCAGAAAATGCACAAGTGTCATGTAAAGTTGTAATGTGCAAGAAATACACAAGTGTTATGTGAGTTAGTGTGCAAGCATAAGTTGAGTCTATGTGCACAAGTGTCTTATATGTAAGAGTGCAAATATGTAATGTAAAGATGTGCACAAGTGTCTTAGATTAGAGTGTGCAAGTTATGGAAGTGTAAGAGTCATGTATAGGTGTGCATACATTATAGAGTCAAGTGTTCATCAAGTATGAAAGTGTCAAGTAGATAAACCAAGAGTCATGAGACTTGGCATATAGAAATAAATAGTCAAATATCCAAAGAGTCACACTACTATGGCTATATTATGGAGGTAATACTCCATAACTGAGATATACTCCAAATATTGACATATACAATCACACACGATCATGATCATTACTATCATATACTTTTGTAAGAGAAAGAGTAATAAAAAGTGCATATATTTTGAACAATTAATACTGTAAGTTGTTCTTCATGCACAATATATGAATTATTAAGGCTATTTACATTCATATTTCTGCTTATTATTGAATGTTATTTTTTTATTATAAGCCTTATTTTACATATTAATTTGCTCATAAATTTTTACTCTTATCATTATCTTGACCTTATTATATTGTGGTAATATTATATTCGTTCCTGTGATATTTAACCTATGATATTTGTGGTAGTATTAAGGATTAAAAAAGCATCAATGTTATCTAAGCTACCACCATACTTTGTCCAAATTGACAAGAGTTTATTTTAGCCACTATTACAAAATTAATTTTATTTAGTTTGATAAAGTTGATTAGGAGTTTGTCCACTTTGAAGATAGTGAAACTCAAAATCTATATTTGAAGGTCATATTGAGTAGAAAAGGCTAGGGTCTTTCCACATTTGAAGTATTACGAGTGAAGATTAGGACTCAACTATATTGATTGAAATTCGAATAAACTTTGAGATAGTTGATCATTTAGGGCCATAGCCAACCCTTTACATTGATAGAGGATTCAGGGATATAGATATCCCTTAACATTGATTCTAGTAGAAATATTGAGATTCAAGATTATAGATATCCCTTGACATTGATTATTTCCAGCTCGAAAGAAAGTTGAATATTCAGGGACATTCAACGTCACCTTGACATTGATTATTGCCAACTCAGAAGAAAGTTGAATATTTAGGGACATTCAACATCACCTTGACATTGATAGAAGATCCAAGGACATCCAAAAATCTCTTTGAAATTGATAGATAACTCAAGGATATTCAAAGTCACCTTGATAGAGAATTTAGGGATATCCAAAGTCATATTGACAAAGAATTTGGGGACATACAAAGTCCCCTTGACAATATAGAGGAAATATTTTAGAAGAGAGTTGTAGCAGAGAAAACAACAGAAGTGTGAGAAGCTTCCTACAATAGATAGAGATGATTTTTAGCTTCTAAGTGCATAGAAAAGAAAGCATATTGAAGAGAAGAAAGATAGTAGTGCATTGAGAAGCATTCAAATATTTCTAAGAGATAAAGAAAACAATACAGAAAAAAAAATATTGATCTTGAAGAAGGATAAAGAAGAATCTAGCTTACCTTATATAGCTTCAAGCATTGGATTAGAATCTCTAGTAGATAAGAACTACAATATATTAAGAATATTAAAGTTATAAATATATTTACCTTGATACATTACACCAAAAATGGCCTTTAAGGGTGGTTATTTAGCCACCGTTTATGATGGAATTGTAAAAAGTTTGTAGTATACGAGGGTGGTTAAAAAGCACCTCAAAAAACCACCCTCTTAGGGTCTATTAGGATGGTTAAAAACCACCTCAAAATCTGCCTTAGTTTATCACTATGAAGGCGGTTTAAAACTATCCTCTTAGGTTCTATTAGGGTGGTTTATAACCATCCTCTTTGGCCCTAAGAGGGTGATTTAAAACCACCCTCATAGGGTCTAAGAGGATGGTTTTAAACCACACTCTTAAGGCTTAGGCCCTAAGAGAGTGGTTTAAACCACCCTCTTAGGTTCTATGAGTCCATTTTAAATAGGAATCAAGAAGATATAAATCCATTGGCATTCTTTTAGAAAATTCAAGGGACGGGATTGAAGCCCAACCAGTTCACATTTTCTATGATTATTCCAACTTGTTATGACTTGTGTTTTGGTGTGGCAATCCACAAAAAAGTGATATGAAGTAGTTTTTAGTCTAATGTCCTAGTTGCAAATGCCCTCATAGATATGTATATGAAGTGTGGAAGCATTAAGTTTACATGTGAATTGTTTGAAAAAATGCTCGAACCAGATTTGATTTCCTAGACAAGCATCATCACCAGATGTGCCCACAATGGGTTGGTAGAGGATACGCTCGATCTTTTCAAGAAAATTCAAAAAAGTGGGGTAAAGTTAGATGGAAAAACCTTTTCAAGCATTTTGCTATCGTGTGAAAAATTGGAAGCTCTAGAACAAGGTATGGAAATAAGGAGAAGTGGATTTTAGTGTGATATGTTCATTGTGAATACCCTTATTGATATGTATGCAAAATGTGGGAGCCTAAAGAAGGCAAGGGAATTTTTTGAGGAATTGCATCCACAAGATGTTGTGTCATGGATGACAATGATTTCAGGATATGCCATGCATGGCCATGGAAAGGAGACCATAAAACTATTTGAAGAAATGAGATGTGGCATCAAACAAATTGGTGTCACTCTAATTTGTTTTTTATCTGCATGCTGCCATGTAGGTCTAGTGGAGGAGGGCTAGCATTATTATATTTCTATGAGGTAAATTTACCTAATTATGCCTACAATGAATCACTATAGTTTTTTGGTTGATCTTCTTGGTTGTGCTAGACACCTTGATGAGGCACATGACTTAAAATACCCACTAAAATTGATACTTCAGTGTGGAACTATTTACTTAGTGGATGCAGATTACATGAGAATATAGAGTTGGGAGAATATGCAGCAAGGCAAATTCTTGAATTGGAACCTCAAAGTGTTGCTCTGTATGTTCTCTCCAAAATGTATGTAACAACTGGAAGATGGAATGACATTGAAAATTTGAGGAACATGATGAAGCATAAAAAAGAAACAAATACAATTGGATGTAGTTGGATTGAGGTTAATAGAAAAGTACACCCATTTCTCATGGGAGACATGTGAATAAAAAAAGGAACAAAAACCAAAAAAAAAAAATGTGCAAACTACAAATTTATCTTGGGAGAAATCCATATTTGTTTTCCAACTTGTGCCTATGTCTATCTTGCACTAGATATACTGGGATATACACATATTCTGTGATAGACAGAATAGGAAAACTTCGTTAGATTTACCCAATATAATTGGAATTGATTTATTCCTTTAGGAACCAGCTGCTTTAAAATTAAAAGCATGTCATATCATGGGTTCGAGGCATGATGCACTAGTAGGAGATTTATGGTGAATGATGTGAGGAGGATATAAATAAACAATGTCCTTACCCTAATAAATAGACTTGGCTATAAAATTTGTCCTACCACATCAATTTTGTATTGTTGATAGATTGCCACTATGTAACTAAGTTTATCTGAATGATTTTAGAGGTTGTGAAGGATACCAAACATGACTATCATAGTGTCACATCCATAATGGTGTTGATTATATAGGGATTGATAGTGATCCTAAGGAAGCACACTTGCAGGGATGACCTTGTCTTATAATATGCTTAGGAACTTAGGCATAATGCAAACTCTAAATCAAAACAAAAAGTGAAAACATGTAGTATTAATTTTCCTTCAGTATGAAAATGAGAATGATTCTTGTCAATTTTAATTAAACTCAAAATTACTTTATAGAATTAAGTTTTAGTCTATTAATAGTTGTAATATTACCTCACCATATGCTAGATCCAACCCCTTGGGCCCTTATATCAATTTGGAAATAGGTACTCAAAGCAAAAGATACAAAATCAACACACCATACATAGAGGCAGGAGAATGAACTACCTTAGCAGAGTTTGAATGTTATGTTTCTATATAATTTAAAACCAGGTAAGCAAGCATCAAATAGTTATTCTATCCAATTTAATTAATTAATCCTTATGATATCCTTAATAACATCTCATAATTATTTAGTCAAGTGACTAAATATTATATGGTGCTTATTACCAGCAATGTCTAAAATAGACTGCAAAAAAAAAGTAACAAGCCTCAACGACCTGGAAGAGGGGTGAGCAGCCCTGGACAAGATAGCCAAAAAGGTAGAGAGTGAACCCTCTAGAATATCTGAACAAGCAATGACACCTCCTTCAAATATTATAGATAGAACTAGCAATGAAGTGCTTCTCACTCTCTCAAAGGAAGCAAAGATGAGAAATATTGTCCTCTTGTGGGCTATGACCATTAGTCTCCACCCAAAGCTTATGAGAACAAACCCTCAAATCATCTAATGGGGATCTTTGAAGCCCTTTGACTAGTGATACTGAAAGGAGTCTACTTGCACGATGATGCATGATTTGTAAGAAGTGCTTGGAATAAAAGGCCATTTTAGTATCAAAAGGCTTAAAGGGAGAGGTCCAGGTAGCCTAAATGTATTGCCATGTTGTGGGAGCAAGGAGACAATCTTTTGGTTTTAAAAAAACTAGCATAGTATATGAGTCCACATGACCAAACAAATTTTATTTTTTAGGATAAATTTTAGAAATTCTATCCAGAAACTTAAAATATACTTTAAGCAACACTGCTATCGCTATATGCAATTGGAAATACCTTGATCCAAAGCAAAGGAATTTGAAAATCACCAAACCTCCTTCAAATAAATTATGTTCATAACACTAATAACTCAATGAGAAATTTTGACATTTTATACAATCACAATGATCCGAATGTTTGAAATTCAAGAAGAAGATGAAAGTAATGATTAAGAATGTATATCATCAAAAGGCATGGGCTCAAGTGGAAGAAGATGAAAGTATTGATTAAGAATCTATATCATCAAATATCATGAACTCAAGTGGTTAAAGACATGGACTTCTAAGGTGGAGACCAAGGTCCAAATATTACCAAACAATATATGCATAATTTGCAAATACCACTATGTGGTTTGTTAGAATACCACTTCAATCCCATTTAACCAATTAATAAAATAGTTAATAATGTATATGAAAAATGAGATATAATGATTTACAAGGAAAAAAGTTTTCCTCAAGTTTTAAAAATATTTATTCAAAAAATTAGTTAATATATTAAAATGCCAAAAGGACCATACAACTTCTCCATGCAAACTTGAGTGGCATAGCAAACCTCCAAACATTTGTAATATAACTTTGATATGAACTTCCATCAAGAACAATTGGTAGAAATTTGTGATTAATGCTTTTGCCATGCATGGTGCATTATAGAAGTACTGCTAGAACCAATTTTCCTCATATTATTCAATGTCTTACAATAATAGAATCTAGAGGGGGATGAATTATACATGCTATGTTAATTATAGTTACAGTCCATGGAAAATTGTAAAGCTATCCATTTGGGTCCTTGACTAGCCAAGCATGAAGCAGAGGACCCTATTGTGGGAAGGCACCTTCCTTACCCTCTTGGGTTTCAAACTCATGATAAAGTTCAAAATAAAACCTAATATTTTCGAGTGTTAGGAAGGAATAATTTCTCCATTAGTTCATACAACATGCTGTGTGTTCTCATATTTAGAGAAAACTGAACCATTTGAATAAAATTATTAGCACATAATAAACAATGAATTCATTTAATTTCTACTATTGTGCACTATATTAGCCTTTTGCTAGTTCTAAACACAAAAACTTGTATCATTCAGAACACAATGTTTCAGAATATAAATGCTATCCACCTTATCAGTTATGCACTGGCCCTTGAACACAAAATTTAGACCATCTAGTATACAGATTTCATAAACACCAAAAAAATAACAAACCATTTGGAAGATGATGATGTACTTATATTTAGCTTTAGAGACTATCATAAGAATTGAAAGGGCCATCTTGCTAATTACTAATCATCATTCTATTTGATTAACAAACACATATTTTACCATTTCTTTCTGATTAGCTAATGTTTTTGGTGATTGATTATCGAGTAGGGATAAATGTCCTGATTTGCTTTGAAAAGTTGACAGTAGATGCAAAGTGCTTAGTTTGTAGAAGAGCACTTCCCACACTCTGGGACTCAGCCCAGAACTTTATAGAGTTAAGCTATATTTTACCAAACACTAATCCTTCTTAGAGAGTAAGTACAATAAATCATCGCTTAAGTGTTGGATGTTGCATGTAATATGAAAACTAGTGAGAAGAGAAGCACTATATCTTGAAACCAGTGTTGAAATACTGGTAGCCCCCTCCATAGGACTCCATCCTAAGAAAACCAAAACATTAACAAGTTTCACTAGCCAAAAATTCTTATCTAGTAAAACCTTCTCAGATTCTCAGATTTTGCTTCTCAAATTCTCCTTAAAACCTTCATAAATTTTTAAGAAACTCATCCATGTCATTCCTATCTAATTACGTTATTTTTTTTTTACTTAAGGAGAAACTTGAACATTAGTAATCAAATTACATATGTTTTAAATCATAAAATGCAACTTTTGGAACTATACAGGTCCCAATTTAATCACTAGGCCCCAAGCTGGCACCTAAACTTGAGAACTAAATTGTTGCACCTCCTGTGGTAAATAGCTCAACATCATTGCTCTTAGAACTCGACACTCAATATCAACATAAAAAAAAAAGGTTGGAAATATGAAGCACCAAGTCAAGGTATACAACATCAACTTTTAGTTGCCAACTTGAACTATAACTATGGCACTAGTTGTAAATTTTTGCTTTTCTAAGCTCAAATGTGTTTGTGTCAAGACAAGGATAAATTAGGTTTAAGTTAGATTTTGAGGTAGATCACAAAGGGAGATGGCACAAGATGTAAAAATATATAAGAAAGTAAATTTATGAGATTGCAAAAATATGCTACAAATAGAAATGATGGAAATGAATACAATGTTTCTATGGAGACAATCGACACTCCATGCAAGAAGCTAAAAGATTGCATTGTACTCCATCACTAATGGAGTTACACAGTAATTATAATACTACCTACTATATCATAAATCTCTTACAATGAGACCCTTTTATAATGGAAGATAGATTTCTTGGCTAACACTCTACCTAGCTATACAAGGGACACCTTGCACATTGACACTTGTGCATTTATTACATTGCATAAAGTAACTAGATAACTTCCCCCTAAAGTAATCTAATATTCTAAGTATGTACCTAGAAGGGTACATTTACAGGATCCAAATGATGTAATAGACTCTAACTCTAACACCCCCTCTGTATTACATTATTTGGGTATTGAAAAATCTAATCTTCAATATGGATCTTCTTCTTCATATTGAACTTTGTACTCTTCCTTTAAATTCTTTGTAACCTGTTCAAGAAAATGGTTAGTGTCTCTGTAATCTGCCACATTTGTTGATAGAGCTTTCTCCTTATAATTTTTTGTGTGTTCCTCTAGTTCTTCAATTTATTATATCCTCTAAAATAGGTGTCCTTTCTGATTCCCCTTTCGATACTCCAATTGAGGATAGTTGGTTGGTCACTGAAATTGCTGCATATTTGACAATACCATGTTCTCCATAATTTTGCTGATGAGGCAATATTTTCTTGTGAATTATAATTTGATGTCAATGTAGTGTTAGTCATCTCATATTTCACAATGTATTCCACCTCATAATACTAAAGGATATTTACAAAGTCATCAAAAGAAGTATTTTTACTTAGGATTTATAAAGATGTGACCAAATGCTTATATTTTTCTAGAAGTGCTCTCATGGTTACTTGAGTAATAAGTTCATCTTTAGGCTCTTGTCTAAGCATTAACAATTTCCCATTAATATTTGCTACCTTCCTTAGAAATAGTTCTATGCTTTCCCCATTGTTCATTTTTAAGGAATGTAGTTGAGTTTGTAGATGAAGAATGGTGGCTTTATTATGTCCTTCAAATATTTTCTCTAAGCTTGTCCAAGATTCAATAGATGTTTTTGCTAAATTTATATAAGGTTGTATTTCATCAGTGATTGCAAATGTTATGATCATTAGGGATTTTGAATCATTTTTCTCAAATTGTAGAATCTCAATATAATTTGTGGTAGGCTTCTTTGTTTTCCCTTGGACAATATCCAAAAGTTTTTCATATAACAATATTGCTTTTAATTTATTCTTCCAAGAGAAATAATTTGGGCCCTTGAGTAGTTGGTATTTGGTTAGGAAGAATTTATTGGATGCCATTGAATTCCTTTTAAAAACTCTTAGATTTTGTGGACTTCCTTATATCTCCCTAATGATGAGAGTTCACAAACCTAATAAGATTTTAGGTTTTGTAGAAAGCTTACATTTATCCAATGAATTTAGAACTTGATAATTTTTTATGGATGCTACTATTACCAAGTATTGTAGAATTCCTTATGACTCCCTAGGATGGTTTGGACAGGATATATGATCAGTATAGTGCTTTTTGTAAACCGTAGTTCAATTTTGGGTTGATTTTGTGAAATTATGTAAACACCAAAATCAACTTTTTTTTATCTCCTTATTACTCCTAGTGAACTAAGAACTATTTCAATTTTTTGAAGAGGTCTTGATGTTTGATTTATTTTACCTCCTTTAATTTTTTTTGAGAGAACACTATTATAAAAATTCTAACCTTTGAAAATCTTTAATAAACCTCTTTAAATGCCCATTTTTGATTGACTTTTAATGTTTTCTAATTTTCAATTTCTAATTTGATGTTGTATTCCTTATAACTACCAAATTTGGAAAAAATAGAAAACAATATTTGCAATTCCTTATTCTTCCTTGGTTACTTTTTGTAAATATTAACAATTCTGAAGTATGCTTACATAATAAATCACTAATGCTGAATATTGCAGTAGTATATATAAAATACCCTTATAACTCCAAAGATATTAGGTTTAAAGCAAGCTAATAATAAAATCAACCTTTACCTTAATAATCCTTCAGTTTTATGCGATGGTAGATTTGTAGCTTTGTGTTGTGTAGCACTCATGGGTTGTCAAAGCCCTCTTTGAATGATGATGGTTTTCTCCTTGGTTGGCACTCCTCTACGAAAAATGATGCTGGAAAATACCTTGAAATACGCTTTGCAAGGCTCATCCAAATGTAAGCTATGGTTCACTAGTTTTATGATAGCATCTTAAATATTTCTCTTACACCATTGAATGGTGTATGGCTTGAATTGGCCTTTTTATATGAGTAAGCTTCAATGCTTGACTTCATTTGACTTCGATCTGTCTCCATTTCCATGATAGACACCTTAAATAGGATGAACTTCCTTATATCACTTGAAGAATTACCAGGTAGGTGTCTTCAACGTACCTTTGGTAATGATGAGGTTGGTGGTAACCTCCAAATATTCTTAACTCCCTCCAAAACATATATAACTCCCTTTTAGGTGAGAACTTGGGTCTTCATGAGTGTGGGGATTCTTATAGATTTCATCCCAAGTGTCACTCAAGACTTGTGCATGTAACACTTCAAATATGAGCTTGCAACCCTAATTATTCCTTTATCTTTGCATCCTACGTGAGCTTGTTATGTTTCTTGAGATGCAATATTCCTTTTACATGTTGGCTTGGTGAGGATAACATATGGCTATCGTTGGGTTGCTCTATAGTTATATGGTACACTTTTGAGCTCATTTTTTTGTGGATGTTTGCTTCAATTGATGCTTTAGGTATAGCTCCTTTCTCTTCACCTATTTGCAGGTTTTGTAGGTTATTCTAATACCATTATATTTCCTTATTTAGTGCTTGAATGATAGTGTTGTCTATAATAGCCAATAGGTGGCCCTTTTTCTATACTTTTATGTAGATAATTTGTATTGAATGATACCCTTATTTATATGTAAACACGGTAGATAATACCTTCTTTCAATGGTTCCACTATTGTAGGTGATTTTTTTCTTATAGGATTGGATTTGATGGAGGAAATGGTGGTTTTAAACACCTTAATTCTTGGACGTGTGAGATCTTTGGTGGTTCCTTCCTCTTTTCTAGGAATCTACTGGATATAACGATCTTACTGCCCCCATGTAAATAGTAATACTTTTGTCCTTTCAAATAAACAAAAGAGGTACCTTTTTACATAGTAATTATACTACAACCTACTGTCTCATCAATCTCTTACAATGAGGTCATTTTATAATGGAAGATAGATTCCTTGACCAACACTCTACCTAGTTGTACAAGGGACACCTTGCACATTGACACTTACTACATTGCATAAAGTAACTAGATAACTTCCTCCTAAAGTAATCTAATGTTCTAAGTATGTACCCAGAAAGGTACATTTACATGATCCAAATAATGTAATAGACTCTAACTCTAACAATTTATCCTATGCAGAACTACATATGATAAGTAAGGCTATTAAAGGTCCTAGTTGGAAATATATCTTCTGGAAAAATAATTGATGAAGATAATTACCACAATTTTTAGGCCTTCACATGCTACTATTATGATGGATTCAGGCCAGTTCTTCCACATGCTGATAAAAAAAAGGAATGAGGTGAGTTAGTTCTTCATATTTTGGGATATCGAACATGGAGCTAATAACAATACCATGTAATACTAGCAATCTACACTCAATATGGTAATTGCAAAACTAAGCATATATGATGTAAATTATACATCAAAGGTATGAAGAACACAAGCTTATACTGAGAGGGGGGGTGAAAAGTATAAGACCTCTTTTTACTTTTTCCTTTATACTTCAATTCAATATTATGCAGTGTATAAATAGCGGTATCAATAGCCGTAATCAAAGCAATGCACAAAAAACCATCGACAATAGAGACACAACAATTTACGTGGTTCACCCAATGTGGGCTACTCCATGGATAAAATCTTTCACTAAATTTTATCAAATCAAATTATGGGAATACCTTTCCCGATTACAATGTTTATGGGCACCAACCCAAAGGAGACACAAATCCCCTAGCTCTGCTCTGACTGGTGAACCTATAGAAGACCTCTGCCTCTGCTGCCCTTAGCAAATGGAACTCTATCCATAGAAGACACCTGTCCTCCCTGCTCTGGTTGGAGACCTCTACCCTCAAATTTATCACCTCCAAATATGGTCCTCAAATTTGCACTAAACATAGTCTTTCGATTTAGCACAAATGTACTCATTCTCTTTCTCTGATCTACACCAAACATAGTTTGTCAGTTTGGCACAAATGTCCTAGAATCTACACCAATCTCTGTCCTCAATTGGTCCTCAAATCTGGTTCACAAAAGTGGTTCACAAGCTTTCACTAAATCTTGCTTGATCTTCACCCAAGTCTTCACCAAGACTTATCTCAGATCTGCTTTGCAAGTTCTTACTAGAACCTGCCCAAACTGCTTCACAAGCTCAAGAAAAACTTGCTCAAATCTGTGCAACAATCCCTCTTAATGACTTGTCCAAAACCATCAAAGCCTGCGCACAATCACCGAATGTCACAAAAACGATGCACCCCATAGCTTTGCATTTCTTTGCTCTTTATGCGTAAACTCAGCAGCATCATCTTCACGCATTCTGATTCCTTGCGATCTCTCTCACTTAGATGATTCGACAAAAAGCACTCTGTACACTACTATTGAATTTTGCACTCTACTCTCAGCGATCAGACTTCTCTCTCGCACTCTATCTACGAATGTCACACTTTGAATGCACACCCAAATCGATACTTTAACTCTTCAAACAACCCTCCTTTTATATTAATACTTTCAAGATCAAAACCTTGATCTTAGTCGGCTGCACAACCCTAAACTACATCGACTGCAACACCTTTGCCTCTGAACACTTTCTTTTGGATTTTGTCATGAAATCATGACACTTCTGCATCTACTGACATCATATTCACTTCTGTCATGAAATCATGACATTTCTCGCTTTCTCAACCTCTTCTTGGCTTGCACCCACGAAAGCATAACATGTCACAAAATTGTGACACTTTCGCTGCCTTATGCTTTTCTCTGCCTTACGCCCGCGAAACTAGAACATGTCACGAAATCGTGATGCTTTCGCCTTCAAGATATTCCTTATTGAAATCATTATGAAATCATGACGCTTCTTCTATTGAAGACTTGATTACTGTCTCTGTCACGAAATCATGACGCTTTTAGCTTTCGTATGTCTTCTTTGCAACCTGTCATGAAATCATGATAGTTCTCATTTTAGACTCTTCCCTTTGTTGCATGTCACAAAATCATGACAGTTCTCACTTCGAGTTCTACAACATGTCATAAAATCGTGACAATTCTCACTTTGACTTCTGTAGCATGTTGCGAAATCGCGATGCTTTATCTTGCTACTTTCTCTCTCTTCAAACTTGTCGTGAAATTGTGACAATTCACACTACGGACTCTTTCTTCTGCATTATGTCATGAAATCATGACACTTTTTCTTTTGGACTCCTCCTACAACATGTCGCAAAATCATGACACTTTTTCTTTCGGATTCCCCCTCCTGCAACTTGTCGTGAAATCACAACACTTTTTTGTCTGTACAATATTCCTTGCAATATGTCGCGAAATCATGACATTTCTGATTTCGTACATTCTCTCTTCTCTTTGAGTCGTGAAACTACGACATGTCACGATATTGCGACACTTTTCTAAAAATATTTCTCTCTCCTGGCTAAGTTGCAAAAATACGACATGTCACAATATCATGACACTTTTTCAAAAAGCTTTCTCTCTCCTGTTTAAGTTGCGAAACTGTGACATGTTGCGATATCATGACATTTTTCAAACTTACTTTCTTTCAAACCTTTCATGCCGAAACCTTCATCAAAAAAAATTCTTTTACATCAAATCAAATTCCTTTAAAATCTTCTTGACATCAATGACAACTTATACACTTGAGCAAAGGCAATATACCCAAGGTACCCAAAATTGCCAACAATCTCCCCCTTTGTCATTGATGGCAAACCTTTACTGAAAAAACGTCTTAGGAGACAAAATTGAAACCAACTGAGCTAATAACTGAGAAACTACCTTTGAGGTTTTGCTCCCCCTGACTTGAAGCTTTCCTCTTCACTTGAAGCTCTCTCCCTTACTCATATTTCTCCCCCTTTGTCATCAATGGCAAAGGGTTACCTTTGGGGCTCGAGACTAAGAATGAGCCTCTTAGCTTAGTCCCTCCCCCACTTCCTGATGAGGTGATTAATTCTAGGGTGGGAGTAAAACTCCCATTAGGCACTAATCATCATCAGCGTATATCACTTCCTTTTTGGGCCTTCTCTTGAACTCTTTACCCGTATTCCTATTCTTGTCACTGTTCTTGTTCTTGTTATCATTCCTATTCTTATCCATGCCTTGATCCTTGGACCTGTTCATACCACTATTTATATTCCTGTACCTTGGAAGTTTAGCTCTACATTGTCTAGCTGTGTGACCTTCATTGTTACACTTATAACAAGTAACACTGTTATTTCTTTTAGGCATACTTGTTCTTTGAATCTGCCTATTTTGACTAAACCTATTCTAGCTGAACCTGTTTTGATCAAACATGTTCCTATAATTAACATTGCAATAGACTGCCTTGTGCCCAAAATGTTGACAAGAGTAGCAATAACCTTGAAAGAAACTAGCGCTTATGAAATTGTCATTTACCTTCTTCACTTGAGCCATGCAATGTGCAGCCATGTGACAAAACCTGTGACACACAAAACATCTATCATGAAATTTTCCTTTATTCGACCTCCTGGGTCTTGAAAACTTCTTCTTCTCATTCTAAATTTCATTTTCTATTTCTGTGCATCTATCATCCAAGGACTCATAATTTGAAATACTTTCCTCATCAGAACTCTCTTCCTTTTGGAGTCTCTTACTAGACTCTCCAGCTTGTTCCTTGACAAACCAAGGCCTGTTTTATCCGTTGTCTTTCTTTGACCTTTGATGAGTGACTTAACCTTTTTGGAGCTGTCTTGAAACTTGTAAAGCTTATCCTTGTACTCTCTAGTTTCCTCTTTCAAAGAAGCCATTTTCTATTCTAACTCACTATACTCAAGAACCTTAGACTCTAACTCATCCTTGAGTTCTTGTGTCTTAGCCATAGAGAGGTGAAGACTTTCTATAAGATCATCTCTTTCCATACAACATTCATCTAACTTATCCTTGAGTCTAGCATTCTTCTTTCTTTCCTTTTTCAAAACACTAAGAGAGTTAGTAAGTTCACTTTCAAGACCCTTTATTTGTTTGCTTTTTGAATCATCGAAGCCTTTTTCATATTTCTTATCACTAGAGGTGCTACCTTTTTCAAAAACCATACACACATCTTCCTTATAGTTTTTTGAAGCATCCTCATACATACTAGAAACCAAATAATTTTTTGTGCAATCATCCTCAAGGTGACCAAAATTTCCACATCTAAGACATTTCATGATAATGAATCTATGTTTCGGTTCTTCCTTTTTTTTTGATATGAACAACATCTCATTTTCATAATCACTTGAAGAAATTTCACTATCACTACTAGAACACTTACTTGTTTTGTCCAGGTAGAAACTCTTCTTGTGCTTGTGAGAATACCTCTTTCCTTGATTGTTGTGCTCATATTTTTTCTTCCTATGATGCTTGTGCTTTTCAGAATCCTTGCTTTTAGAATCATGTTTATCTTCATCACTTTCATTCTTGAGAACAATACAGTCGGTAGCATAATGACCAAACTTTCCACAATTAAAACATCTTATATTTTTCATGCTTTTGTGCTTTCTAGAGAACTTGCCTTTCTTGATGTAATATGCCTCTTCATCACTAGAAGACTCATCACCCTCTTGAAGCTGTTTACCCTTGGATTTATTGGTAGCCTTGAAAGCTGCCTCTTTCTTGACATCAACCTTCACTTGAGTTCTCAACTTAAATGCTGCAAGTATACTATGGAGCTCATCCTTTTTCAACTTATCCAAATATTTAGATTCCTCAATAGCAGAAATATTTTCACTAAATCTATTAGGAAGAGATCTTAAAATCTTATCACAAACATCATTTCCAGTAAGCTCAAAACCTAAGTCTTTCATGGAGTTAACAACCTCATCCATACAAAGCATGTAGTCACTAATATTTTCATCATCATTCATCTTGAGTTTTTCAAACATACCTTTGAAGTGTCTCAACTTGGCCTTTCTGAAATTTGTATCATCCGTATGAACCACCTGCAACTGTTTCCACATTTCACTCGTTGTCTTGCAGTGAATCACTTTGGTGAGATCAGCTTTCTGTAAGCCTTTCGAGATTGCATTCATTGCTTTTGAATTGCTGTGATGTAGGAGCATTTCTTCTTTAGTGTTTAGACCATGTACAAGAATAGTGTACTCATCTTCAATTACTTCCCATACCTCATTACCAAGTGCCATTAGATGAACCTTCATCCTTGCACTCCAAAGACCAAAATCTGACCCATCAAGAATAGGTGCTGCATTGCCGCTAGAATAATCCATTGTGTTCTTAACTAGCTTTTCCTTCAAGCTATTTAAACTTTTTGAAGGCACCCGCTCTTATACCAATTGAAGAACACAGGATTATACTGAGAGGGGGGGATGAATAGTATAAGACCTCTTTTTACTTTTTCCTTTATAATTTAATTCAATATTATGCAGTGTATAGATAGCAGTATCAATAGCCGTAATCAAAGCAATGCACAAAACACCATCCACAATAGAGACACAACAATTTACGTGGTTCACCCAATGTGGGCTACTCCACGGATAAAATATTTCACTAAATTTTATCAAATCAAATTTTGGGAATACCTTTCCCGATTACAATGTTTATGGGCACCAACCCAAAGGAGACACAAATCCCCTAGCTCTACTCTGACTGGTGATCCTCTAGAAGACCTCTACCTTCGCTGACCTTAGCAAATGGAACTCTATCCATAGAAGACACCTGTCCTCCCTGCTCTGGTTGGAGACCTCTGCCCTCAACTTTATCACCTCCAAATATGGTCCTCGAATTTGCACTAAACATAGTCCTTTGGTTTAGCACAAATGTCCTCATTCTCTTTCTATGATCTACACCAAACACAGTCCTTCGGTCTGGCACAAATGTCCTTGAATCTGCACCAATCTTTGTCCTCAATTGGTCCTCAAATCTGGTTCACAAAAGTGGTTCACAAGCTTTCACTAAAGCTTGCTTGATCTTCAAACAAGTCTTCACCAAGACTTATCTCAGATCTACTTTGCAAGTTCTTACTAGAACCTGCCCAACCTGCTTCACAAGCTCAAGAAAAACTTGCTCAAATCTGTGCAACAATCCCTCTTAATGACTTGTCCAAAACCATCAAAGCCTGTGCATAATCATCGAATGTCGCAAAAACGATGCACCCCACAGCTTTGTGCTTTTTTTCTCTTTATGTGCAAACTCAGCAGCATCATCTTCATGCACTCTGATTCCTTGCGATCTCTCTCACTTAGACAATTCGACAAAAAGCACTCTATACACTACTATTGAATTTTGCTCTCTGCTCTCAGCGATCGAACTTCTCCCCCGCACTCTATCTGCGAATGTCGCACTTCAAACACACACCCAAATCGATACTTTAACTCTTCAAACAACCCTCCTTTTATACTAATACTTTCAAGATCAAAACCTTGATCTTAATCGGATGCACAACCCTAAACTACGTTGACTGTAAACCCTAATCTTCATTAGCCCAAATTTAACTTTGTTGACTTCACTGCCTTTGTGGTTCTGTAGCTTTTCTCGTGAAACTACAACATGTCGCGATATCACGACACCTTTGCCTCTGAACACTTTCTTTTGGATTTTGTCATGAAATCATGACACTTATACCTCTACTAATGTCATATTCACTTCTGTCATGAAATCATGACATTTCTCTCTTTCTCAACCTCTTCTTGGCTTGCACCCGTGAAAGCGGAACATGTCACGAAATCGTGACACTTTCGTTGCCTTATGCTTTTCTTTGCCTTATGCCCACAAAACTAGAACATGTCATGAAATCATCATGCTTTCGCCTTTGAGCTCTTCCTTCTTGAAATCATCACAAAATCATGACACTTCTTCTATTGAAGACTTTCTTACTGTCTCTGTCACGAAATCATGATGCTTTCAGCTTTCGTATGTCTTCTTTGCAACCTGTCGCGAAATCGTGACAATTTTCATTTTAGACTCTTCCCTTTGCTGCATGTCACGAAATCATGATAGTTCTCACTTAGTGTTCTGCAAAATGTCACGAAATCGTGATAGTTCTCACTTTGACTTCTATAGCATGTTGTGAAATCGTGATACTTTATCTTGCTACTTTCTCTCTTTGAACTTGTCATGAAATCACGACACTTTATCTTGCTACACTACGAACTCTTTCTTCTACATTATGTCATGAAATCATGACACTTTTTCTTTTGGACTCCTTCTCCTGCAACATGTCACGAAATCACGACACTTTTTCTTTCGGACTCCCCCTCCTGCAACTTGTCGCGAAATCGCGACACTTTTTCATCCATACAATCTTCCTTGCAATATGTCACGAAATCGTGACATTTCTGATTCCGTACATTGTCTCTCCTCTTTGAGTCATGAAATTGTGACATGTCGCGATATCACGACACTTTTCTAAAAAGCTTTCTCTCTTCTGCCTATGTCGTGAAAATGCGACATGTCATGATATCGCGACACTTTTTTAAAAAGCTTTCTCTCTCCTGTTTAAGTCGTGAAACTACGACATGTTGTGATATCGTGACATTTTTCAAACTTACTTTCTTTCGAACCTTTCATGCTGAAACCTTCATCAAAACAAATTCTTTTACATCAAATCAAATTCCTTTAAAAGCTTCTTGACATCAATGAAAACTTATACACTTGAGCAAAGGCAATATACCCAAGGTACCCAAAATTGCCAACAAGGTAAGAGTTATAAGAAAGTCCTTGAGCATGAATTTTAATGGAACATCTCAAACCATGCATAATAGGGACAAGTATAGTTGACTAGGGACTTCAATATATTGAATTAAAATCACAAACAACTTGAAAAAATTTATAAGGAACCTAAAAAATTTTCTATGATGGAATTTTGGAGAACTCAATTACAAAATCTGGCACCTCCACCATTGAAAGTGGATTGTCCTTTTGAAAAGTTATTCATCAATAGGAGTCCCATTTCTCAATTAACACCCATAATCTTCCTTGAAAAGGGCATAAAGTAGAATGAATTTTTGTAAATGATACAACTCCATAAAAAACCCATATTTTGTGCATCATTTAATTTTTTGCCATGCACTATTTAATTTTTTCCCATACATCATTTATTTTTTAAAGTGATACCTCACCCTAAGAGGGCAGTTTAAAACCACCCTCTTAGGTCACCATAAGAGGAAGGTTTAAAACTGCCCTCTTAGGGTGACCCTAAGATGGTGGTTTTAAACTACCCTCTTAGGATATACTAGGGTAGTTTTTAACTATCATAAAAAATTGTTTTATTTTAGCCACCCTTAAAATTCTTTCTTGGTGTAGTGACATAGGCTCAAAGAAGCCATTACAGAAAGAAAATAAGAAAGATATTCAAGTCATATAGACCTTGACATTGGTCCAAAAGGATATTATAGTAATAAAGTACAAAATAAGGAAAAAGATTCAAGTCACATAGACCTTGACATTAGAAAAAAATGCCTTTATACATAAAATAATAGAAGCCCTTTATAGTGCAAAAAAGAGGCTTGAATATAAAAGAAATTGAGTTTCTTAGAGAATAAGAAAAGCGGCCATAATAAAGGATAGAGGAAATCAAGTGGTCATTATAAAATAGAATCGAAGCTCATACAGTAAAAAGGAAAGAGAGATATATTTAGTACAAAGAAAAGGCCTGAGACACATAAAAAAGCTAGTATAGAAGGAAAATAGTCTCATATAGAGTTCAGAAAAGGCTTGAGACATATATAGCGAACAAAAATATAAAAGAGGCCTGCATATAAAGATAAGTCAGAGGTAGAAGATTCAATTTTTTTAAGGTATATGATAAAAGAAAGAGGCAACTCATGTTAAAAGATCAAGGTATCCCATGATAACAAAAGCACACGAAGAAATATTGAAATTTAGGGACATAGATATCCCTTGATAATGATTATTGCCAAATAAAAAGAAAGTAAAATATTTAGGGATATTCATCGCCACCTTGATATTGATAGAAGATCCAAGGACATCAAATGTCACCTTAACATTGATAGAGAATTCAAGGACATTCAAATTCACTTTGATAGAAAATTTAGGGTTAACCAAAGTCACCTTGATAGAGGATTCAGGGACATCCAAAGTCACCTTGAAAATATACAGGAAATATTTCAGAAGAGAGTTGTAGCAGAGAAAGTAGCAAAAGTGTGAGAAGCTTCCTATAATAGATAGAGAATAGTTTTAGCTTCTAAGTGTAGAGAAAATAAAGCATATTGAAGAGAAGAAATATATCAACAAATTGAGAAGTATTCAAATATTCCTAAAAGATAAAGAAAGCAATACAGAAAGAAAGAAGATTGATCTTGAATAAGGATAAAGAAGCATCTAGATTACTTTATATAGCTTCAAGCATTGGATTAGAATCTATAGTAGATAGTAGCTGCAAGATATTAAGAAGATTCAGGTCATAAAGATATTGATATTGACATAGGATCAAAGAAGCCATTACAAAAATAAGATAATAAAGATATTCAAGTCATCTAGACTTTAACATTGGTCCAAAAGGATATTATAGGAAGAAAGTACAAAAGAAGAAAAAATATTCAGGTCATATAGACCTTGACATTGGAAAAATAAGCCCTTATACAGAAAATAATAGAAGCCTTTTATAGTGCAAAAAAGAGGCTTGAATATAGAAGAAATTGAGTTTCTTGAAGAATAAGAAAAGAGGCCATAAGAAAGGATAGAGAAAAGCAAGTAGTCATTATAAAAGGAATCGAGGCTCATACAATAAAAAGAAAATAGAGATACATTTAGTATAAAGAAAAGGCCTGAGACACATAACAAAGCCAACATAGAAGGAAAATAGTTTCATATAGAGTAAAGAAAATGCTGGAGACATATATAGTGAACAAAAAGATAAAAGAGGCATGCATATGAAGATAAGTCAGAGGTAAAGATTCAAAAAGTTTTTTAAGGTATATTTTAAAAGGAAAAGGTGAGTCATGTTAAAATATCAATATAACCCATGATAACAGAAGCACGTGACTCATGTAGAAGGAATACATGAAGAGTTATTGTTAAGTATCAAACAACACTTTGAGCCATTTGACTTGCAATGTAATAGAGATATGAAAGGTTATAACCAACATAATATTAGAAGTAGAAAGAGGTATAAAGGAGATCTAGCAAAGAAAATGATTGACTAAAGAATTAATAGAGTATAATAAATTACCACAAGAGTTGAAAGTGCAATGTTGAAGCAGTGAAATAGTGTAGTTCATGTAGTATTTAGAGTTACGTTAGGAGCTACAACAAGCATTGAGTTGAAAGCCAAGCAGTCCAAGCACCAAGTAGTGAAATATTGGAACACAATGTTGGAAGTTGAGTAGTCCAAGTAGAACATTGTTGGAAGATAAATAAATGCTAATATTGGAAAGTTGCCAAGAATTAGATAAGGTAAAGTGAAAGCAATACCTAAGCGTTACAACAAAAATCATTAAGTATAAGAACCAAACTAAAAAATATAACACTTTCATATTTATTTGGAATCCAAAGGTAGATGATAATACCAATAGGAAGGAAGGATTTATGTTCACCTACCTCAAAAACTTGCTTGAGAAAGACACATCATAGCAAGTGAAACAATTGTTCTTCTCATACATGCGTACATGTGGAAGAAGACAAAAAACACCTGAGAAGCTTGTAAGAAGGACATACTAAGTTTGGAGAAAACATGAAGGTCACACAAAAAAAAGCAGAAAAATCAAGACGTGCATGCAGCAATAGAGGTTCGTTGTATTATTAGGGTTTTAAATTAATTTGGAATTTAAAATATATAGTAGGAGAAATAAGGTTTATTTAAGCATTTATATTTGGAGTGATAAGGTTAATAGATTAAATTTATTTAAATTTGGATTTAATAGTTTGTAATATTAGGTGTAATAAGGAATTGTTTGAAAGTTTATTAATAAGTTTGGAGTGATAAGGTATATCACTAGTTTATTTATTTTTCAAAGTTTTAAAATTTGAAGTTTTGAAGAATATTTAATTTGATTTTGATTTTGAAATTTGAAAATAAAAAATATACTGTCTTTTTGAATTTTTGCAAATTTATTTTTTTGGGAGATAAAATATTTTCAACACCAAAACTTAGGAAAAATATAAATTTACAAAATTCATTTTTAGTTTCTAAAACTAGGTATACATAAGGATTACTACTTCTTAGAAATTAAATTAGAAACTTAGGAGTTATAAGGTTGTCTACTTCAAAGGAGTCAAAATTACAAATTTTAAGAATATGGAGTCCATAATTAGAAAAGAAATATTAGAGGTGATAAAGTTTGGGATTAATAATTTGATTGAAAAATCTAAAGGAAAGATAGATCTAGTTTCAAAATTAATATATAGTGAAGCCATAGATGAAAATTTTGAAATATTTGAATACTATCTACATGCAAGACTTATTGAAGCAATTGATGATGGAAATGATAATATTATGATACCTCTAGATATAGGTAGCATAATGTATATGACATTGCTTTCACTTAAGCTATATAAAGATGAGAATTTGAAACAACAAGAGTTGATTGAATCTCTTAAGAAGAAAGTGAAAGTAGATGAATCATTCTTAGAAATGATATTTCATTCTTCATGTAGTATTGACATTCCAAGTTCATCTAATTCAAGAATTTATTATGATGCTCTAAGTGAATGTTCAGAAGTTACTATATAGGAAAAGAAAGAATCATATGATTCTAAGGACAAAGGCAAAGGAAATATTATTATGCAAGAATCTGATGACAATGAGAGAGTTCAAGGAGCTTGTGATATTGAAGGTACAAAGATTGAAAAACATAAAGCTTAATACAAAGAAGTTGATAATTAACTCAAAGTATAAGTAAAGCAAGAAGATGAACTTGATGAAGCTCAAACAGAAGATCACATGCATTGCAAGGTTACTAGAAGATTGAATACAAATACAAAGACCATGATTGAAGATGAAAGTCTTCAATAACCAAATAATGTAATACAGGGGGATGTTGGAGTCTATTACATTATTTGGTATATGCTAATGTAATCCCATGGTAACTTCATGGTACATTTGTAAATAATAAATTAGGATTGAGTCATAGTTTAGAGTGTGAGTTATATTTCCCCTATATGTAAGTGTGAATATGTAGGAAATGCACAAGTGTCATGTAAAGTTGTAATGTGCAATAAATGCACAAGTGTCATGTGAGTTAGTATGCAAATGTAAGTTGAGTCTATGTGCACAAGTGTCTTATATGTAAGAAGTGAAAATATGTAATGTAAAGATGTGCACAAGTGTCTTATATGTAAGAGTGCAAATATGTAATGTAAATATGTCCACAAGTATTTTATATTAGAGTGTGTAAGTTATGATAGTGTAAGAGTCATGTATATATGTGCATACATTATAGATTCAAGTGTTCATAAAGTATGCAAGTGTCAATTAGACAAGCCAAGAGTCATGAGACTTGACATATGGAAAGTAATAGTCAAGTATCCAAAGAGTCACACTACTATGGCTATATTATGGAGGTAATACTCCATTATTGAGATATACTCTAAATATTGACATATACTGACATATACAATCACACACAGTCACAATAATTACTATCATATACTTTTGTAAGAGAAAGAGGAGAAATAAAGATTGCATACATTTTGAGCAATTAATATTGTAAGTTGTTCTTCATACATAGTACATGAATGATTAAGGCTATTTACATTCATATTGTTTCTTATTAATGAATGTTATTTGATTTATTATAAGCCTTATTTTACATATTATTTTTCTCATATTATTCTACTCTTATCATTATCTTGACTTTATTATATTGTGGTTATATTATATTATCCTATGATATTTAACCTATGATATTTGTGGTAGTATTAAGGCTTAAAAAACCATCAAAAATCACAACTCTTTTCTTTAGAGCTTTAAATTTTACAAACATATTAAATTCTTATCTCAATTAAGTTTCTATAGTTAGATACTTACATATTTTTCATGATTCAATTTTCTTTGTAAATATATAATTCTACAATTTAGAATCTGTCTTCTTGACATTTTTCTTCAACAACCTTCACAATACCAAAAATCCACCTCTATTGTCTATGAATTAAATCTTAGTAGAGTAATATTTCCAAAACTTTGCATTATCATAGTTTGCTTTACATTGTTAGTTTCCTTCCTAAAGCATAAGTGCAACCACAAGAACTATACTAAATATTTTAGTAGTCTCAAAAAATTGAAAGTTCATGATTAAATATTATCAAGAAATATATTCATAATAACTAAACTATGGGTCATTATATAATACAAGTGGAATTCATTTACATCACAAATAACCACTTAAAAAAATATTTTATCATTAAAATGAGCTATGAAATGAATATGATTCATATTATAATGACATTCAAATAGTTTAGCAGCCTCAAAAAGTTAAAAGTTCTAATCCATAATTTGTCCCATAATCCTACCAAAAACAAAAAACTCATATAATCCATTCAACTATGAAGTCCATATGATATCATCTTTATCTACTTCAGAACATAAAACTTCTACTTGCTTCATAAAATCATAGTTTGCTTTACCAAATTTGTATTGTTAGTTTCCTCTAATGCATTGATCTATAAATGGATCCCTTGAAATTTTTTGTAATCCTTTAGAACATTATTTTGAATTTGCTCCTTTTAGATTTTTCTTATCAACTTCAACCAAAATTACTACTTTCTCTAACCATGGAAAAGAGAATTTAACTTCATGATCCTCTATTAAAACCCATATATTGGCTAGTCTATCTACACATTTGATACTTTCCCTTAATGTATGTGTAAACCTAATTTCTTCAAAATATATAGCAAGGTCTTGTTTTTCCACAATGATATCTTGTATGTTCCATGGAGCCTTTGCTATTCTCAAAAGTATATTTATTATTATTAACGAATCAAATTCCATCATACTATGTTCCATTTCATTTGTTTATATATTTTTAATCCCTCCAAAACCATCCAAGCTTCAAATTCATTATTTGTCTTAAATCCACTACTGAAAATGTGATAAAGTCTCACCCCTATTATTTTTTATTATTCCTCCTCCTCTTAAATCCACTACTAAAAATGTGATAAATTCTTATTTCCTTTTGTATTTTGCTTATTGATACTTGTACATAATGTTTGAAACTCTATCACCATATTTATCTTGAAGTAACCTCATCCATGATTTCAAAATTGGATATAAGATTGAATGGTCTTTTATCACACCAAGTATCCGTCCAAATAGATTTTTTTCCAATTCCCATCATCCATCATAGACATTTAATCATTGGATCAATGGATTTTTAAAATTATTTTATAGTGAAAAACCATATGGTAGTGAGAATGTAAAAAATATTAAGCTTGGGTCATTGGGTTGTACTTCCTTAGAAGAATTATTTCCCATTGTCTTTGAATCCCTTTGTATAATATTCAAATTACTTTTTTCCTTAGAGCTAAGTTTGCATCCCTAAAAAAATCATAAATCAATATCTTCCCTAGTTTTATCATCACACACCTTGCTTCATTTCACCAAAGGAAATTTCATTTTATCATATAATCCTCACCATAAAAATGAATGCATAATATAGACTAAACTGTTTTCTATAGATTTAGGTATAATATACAAGGGCATAGAATATGTTGGAATGACTTGTAATACCAATTTAATTAGCTACACTCTTCTTGCTAATGATAACCATCTACCTTTCCATGTTGGTAGTTTATTCTAAACTTTACTTATAACTATATTCTATAATTCTATCCTCATTCTTCCCTTAAATAAGGGCATCCCTAGATATGTTGCTAGTAAATTTACCTCTTCCATTTGAAGAAATTTTCATATCCCTACTTTTATTCTATTTGGAGTGTTGAGGAAGTCAATTTTAGATTTTGTCCTATTAACTTTCTACCTAGATGATATTTCGTATTCCTTTAATAAGTTATTCAAAGCCCTAGCCTCGTTTTTTCCTACCTTCATAAAAATGGTTGTATCATCTACAAATTGTTGATGGTTGATGTTGTTGATGTTATTACTAGCCTTAAGTCTACTTATTAGCCCATATTTGTATGTCTTCTTCAAGTTTCTTCCCAATACCTTTGCCATAATAATGAATAGATATGGTGATAAAGGATCTCCCTATCTAATACCCCTCTTGGATTTAAATGATTATGTTACTAGCCCATTGACCAATATTGAATATGATACTATATAGAAACAAGCTTTAATTCACCTAATTAATTTCTTCCCAAATCCAAACTTTTCTAATACTATAAAAAGAAAATCCCATTTAACTCTATTATAGACTTTATTTATATCAATTTTTAAGATAATTACTCTCTTTTTTAGAAGCTGTTGAATGCATTACTTCATGAACTACTATGATCCTGTCTAGAATATGTCTCCCTTTCACAAATTCTCCTTGCTCTTCTAAAATAATTTTGTCTAATATTGGTCTTATTTGATTTGCCATCACTTTGGAGATTATCTTATATGACATATTGCATAGGCTTATGGGCCTGAATGAATCAAACAATTATGTATCCTTCAAGTAAATGATATACACTCATTTCCCTATACAACCTACATTTCCCTTGCAATTTTATGATTTGAGTTGAGTGTTACCTTGTAATTCAAGAATGTATATAGTCCACCTCATATTTTCCTAGAGATAATTACAATATTTTTTTTATTACACAGGAGTTACAGTGGCAACCAAGGTGAACCTTCAAACTTGTGATATGATAAATCAAATGTATATTTGTTTGTAAAGCTATAAATATACATAGAATTTTAACTTTTTGGTTCAATGAAATGTGCATAGAAAACTGGTATGGTATATTTATTTTCCTTTTAATAAATCCATTAGACTATTCATAAATTATATGCTTGTATTTTATATATATGAACCCTTTGGTTACAACCTACATTTCCCTCGTAATTGCCTAATTTGATTCCAATGTTATAAAATTTAGGAATGTTGTTATTCTACCTCACATTTTCCTAAAGAATGGATAATTACTATACTAACCAAGGTAAACCTTCAACCTATAATAGGATAAATAAAAATTATCTTTGACTGTGAAGATAGAAGTTTAATTTTTGGTTCAATAAAACGTGTATAGAAACTTGATATGGTGTACTTTTTTTATTTTATTTTAATAAAGCCATTTTTAGTAGAAGGAAAATTATGTTATTAATATTTTTATTAAGTTTAATAAATAACTATTATAATATATTAAAATGATTAAAATCATATATAGTAAATATTTTTTAAATTATATTTAAGTTTTAATAAATATAAAAATATAATATGTGAGTGGTGGATGTTAACATTTGGGAGAAGATATCAATATAAAAAGATATTGTCTAATTTAGACTAAGTTCTTATCATATTTTAAATGAAATAAGAAGAAAAAAAATATTACTCAATAAGAACACATTTGTTTACGCACAAGCAAGATACAATAGAGGATGAGAGATGTGATGTTTCATTTTCTTGCATACTACTGTCTAAGACAAGAGCACTTGTTGCAACATGATAACTTGAACTACTTATACAAGTTATTAAGTTTACCATTGAAGAACACAATCTTATACTGAGAGGGGGGGTGACCAGTATAAGACCACTTTTTACTTTTTCTTTCTCAATCAATATTATGCAATGTATCAATAGCAATATCAATAACAATAATAAAATCAATGCACAAATAACCACACACAATATAGACACCAATGGGTTCACCCAATGTGGGCTACTCCACAGAGAAAATATTTCACTAAAATTTTCTCAAAAAATATCTTGGGAAAACTTTCCCTATTATAATATTTATGGACCTTTTTCCAAAGGAGACACCAATCCCCTAATCAATTTCATAGATCTCTATCCATAGGAGACAACAATATCCTTAGTTAGTTTGTGGATATCTATCCATAGGATAACTTCTTTCTCCTATGCTCTGGTTGGTGATCTTCTAGAAGAACTACTACCTCCACTACATTGGCTAATGGATCTCTATCCACTGAAGACTCATGTACTCACTCAGAAGACCTATCCTCATTGCCCTGGCTAATGGATCTTTATCCATTAGAGACTATCATCCTCTATACTCTATCACATCGAAAGATTGCTCTCAGCTCTGTCTCAAATATGCACTAAACATAGTCCTTCAATATAGCACAAATTTGCTCAATATTTGTCTCTGATCTATACCAAACACAACCCTTTGATCTAGCACAAATATTCTCTCAACCTCTGTCCTCAAATCTGCACTAAACATAGTCCTTCGGTCTAGCACAAATATGTCCTCAAGACTTAACACAAAGCTTGAATCAATTAAAAATAAACTCTGCTAGATCTACCCCAAACCTTAACCCAAGGTTTGAAAAAATCAATCAATAAACTCTGATCACAAGTCTTCTCAAAGACTTACCTCAAATTTACCTTGTAAGCTTCCACAAAAGCTCACACTCATCTGTCCACAAGGCCTCTCTAGAGATTATCTCAAGTCTGCTCAACAAGTTCTCACTAGAACTTGTCCAATCTACTCAACAAGTCTTCATCAAGACTTACCTCAAATCTGCTCAAGTCCTCACTAGAACTTGTCCAATCTCATAGAAATATATAGAGAATTGTTAGATACTTAATATGCTCCATATTCACAACAATGCTCAATTACTTTTACTCTCTCTCTCTCTCTCTTTAATCAAATTAGAATATGGAACCCTTTTTATCATAGAACTTGAACTACCACTTCAACACTTCCACTTTACTAGGCTCAAACAACTCCACTCAATCACTTACTCAATAAATAATTCCTTGCTTACAAAATCTATTCCAAGTATATGAACACTCACTCACTTATTTCCAATAACGCTTATCAAAAAATATCACATAATAATGATACTCATGATATTTCACAAACCCTAGTCCAAGATAGTTATCAACTTCATGTAACAATGATACTCATGTTCTTTCACAAACCCTAGTTCAAGCATATGAAAGATTTACTCAATATTTCCAACAATGTTTATCAAACAAGGTTTTTATCATTAAATTTCACTCATAAAAACCTTTAACAAACAAAATTAACAATGCTTATCAAAAAACCCTTTTCACTCCAACTTAGCATTCACAACATCCAAAAAACACTCATAAGGAAGATGTGCCCATACCTTTTGTTTTATGAAGAAGTGCCCTTAAAAACTTGTCTTAATCACAACACCTTTCTTTGCCAATCACAAAGGTCAACTAGCATATATCTGTCCTTAATATTTTTCTCCAATAATATGCTCAAAGAATTCTAAAATAGTTCTTTTATTATTCTTAAGGACCATGCATTAACCCACACAAGTTTACTTAGCAAATTCCCTTCAAAATAATAACATCACCTTATACAACTTATTACTCCAATATCCTCAACTCAATATTCAACAATATTAAAAATCCTTTTACAAAATAATACACCTTATAACTCCAAAAATTAAATTAACAACCTCCAAAAATCAAACCCTCAAAAATAATATTGCCTACCCTTTTATCTCCCTCAAATACTCAATAACCAATTTAAAAAAAAAACTTTATAAACCTCCAAAAATATTTATTTTTCATCCAGGCTTAGCAAATCTGAAATACTTCATGCAACCTTGGCAAACATTAGCGCATACCTTTTTATCTCAAGCAAAAGGCCTCGACGGGTTTTGAACACGAGACCACTCCTAGTCGAGTGCCTTATCGAGGTGCTAGCATACCACGTAGGCTATGAGACTCCACACAAAGAGGAAGGCTCAAGTCTTCCCTTTGTCCTTTTTGATCGATGTGATGTAAAACAAAACATACTCTTCTCCCTTGCAAAACCAACTTAGCAGGTTTCGAACCCTGCTCTCCTCGCCTGCCAAAATTCTTAGCGCCACCCACTATCACCAATTGCGCTACCAGCGCATTTGGCACTCAAATCGGTGCTCCCTTTATCTTACCTCTTCTCACTACCCAATGTCGATTTTAACACATGCAAAATCCTCTAGACTTTTTCACTCGAACTCTTAGCTTTCATGTGTAATCAATCACATGGATAGGTTAAATAAAAATTTAACCCCCTTTTTATACACTTTGGCACATGTGATTCCAAAGTCGATGAGGATATCAAATTTTTAAATTCGATTTAAAATATATCCTTTAACTTTGGTTTTAATATTTAATTTATAATTATTTTAAATTCAGAAATGAATTTAAATATTATAAATTAAATAATTAAATATCCATTGGGTCTTTTTAAGTGAAATAAAATGTGAACCTCCTTGTGCTTTTGGGAGAACTTTTTTCCACCATTAAAATAACCTTATTATTTTCTTTCGACCACCATGGAACGAAGATATATTTTCAACCTTTTCTTTTTCCCAAATATTATAATATTGCTATCCTTCTTGCTTCTCTTTTTGCTGCTTTGGCCATATAATATTTGAATTAAATATTATATCCTTGCCTCTTATAAAATCAACCATGAACCATTTATTTAACATTCCTTTGACATCTGCTTAGTATTTCTTTCACATCAATGACAACAAATCCTACTCAACAAATCCTGCTCATATTTCCAAAAACCATCCATAGGAGTGGTGGATATATTAAGAAGGTTTTTGAATATCACAAAATAAACACAAACAAGATATTTTTAAATAAATATAACGACCATATCAAAATCAATTACAATTAAATTCCTCAAAAAGGAAAAATATTTATATAATTTTCTTCTATTTTTTGTCTAATAGATCTTATTAGATCTCCTACCCACAAAATAAAATAATGTTCTATTAAATTTAATTAATACTTTCATTATATTTGATAACTAATGATTAGAACACCTTAAACAAAAATTATTCTTAATAAAACTTTATTATTTTAAAATTTGAATCTTTATGTTCAATGTAATATGTATCTTGTTGAGTGAAAAGCATTTGTAGGATATGATTATAAGACATTTTTAAATCACATGTTGCTTTATGGCGGGAGTTCTCATTACAATATAAGGATTTGAACGATATCTTAGATTAAATGCTAGTGCTTCTTGTTCAACCTTGAAAAATAAAAATCCAAATTACTCCCATGTTCATGAGTATTGTTTTTATATTGGAAATATTATATATAAAGAGATATAATTAAAAAACAATACCATCTATAGAACATATGATCCAACTAAAAGCTGAAGGATTTTAAAAAATACAACAAAATCAAGACAAAATTTTCTTCAAATGAAAAATAAGTCCAAAAAAAATGAGTATTATACATATCTAAGAGTTAAAATATTCTAATAACAAAGAATTACTTAGAGACAATAGAAGTAAAGGTAGTCAGTATTTAGTTGGAACATTGTCTTTCAAATCTAAAATCCCAAGAAAATTTCTTTTTTTCACTAATCATAAACTTGGGAAAGGAGGTATTGCATTTATATTACCTCCTTTTTCCCAATGTGTAGTTGACTCTGGATATGATCTAGCTAAAAAATGTGTTTGATTCACCTTTCTACATGACACAAAATATTTGGGCAATGCTCAATTTACATCCCAGGTGAAGTGAGTAGGCCCATTGTGTTATGGGATTGAATGACTAACTCTCTCCCATAGTCAGATTGGATTCTTATCAGTAACTTTAACAAGGTTACGTTTTTCAAGACCAAAATTGGCATGGTAGATGTTCTCTTTGTAATGAGGTTTTTGGTAGTGGGTTATCTTGCAAGATCACATTTGGAGTGTTTGACTCTCTATTTAACCAAAACCCAACTAATTTCTCTAAATAGTATACCTAGAATAATAGTCAAGATGGTCAGAAGGACAAGCTTGTAGATTGGACAAGGTATATTTGAAGGAAAAATCCTAACCAACTTAAATTTGGTATATAAGAGGAAGGTATATGACCTTATGTTGGCATGGAAGCTTCTCAATGGGAGCAAGAGATAATACAAAATGTTTTATTGGTCAAAATAGATTTTGATAAATTATATGATAAGACATGCTAGGATTTCATCCTAAAGGTATTCAATTAGTTAATATTAGGTAAGAGGTTTTACCACTATATTTCATTGCTTTTCACTAACGCTTTGACATGAATTCAAGTCAATAGTATATTCTCTAATATTTTTTCTGTGGTCATGACATATGTGCTAGGCTATTTATTTAAGAGAGCTTAGGCTAATGCCTACTCACAAGCATCAAACTTCCAAATGAACATTTTGCTATAAATTCCTAGTTTGCAGACAATTCTATACTCTTTTTTAAAATTGTAAGGAAGACCTAAGCTCAACTAAGGAAGTATTACAAATATATTATGATGTATATAGATATTTGTATTGATGATAGATAAATAGGTTTTTTTTAATCATCTAACCTGTGTTAAGGAATTATTCCTATAGCATGTAAGATAATCTTGCATGGACATATTGTTAGGTACCTGGGTATTCCTTGTTGTATCAATATATCTTGAAGAAATATGCGATATTGGGTTCTAGTTAGGTTTAAAAAAATCCTCAAGATGAATGGCTAAATTTCTCTCTTTGGCTAATAAAGTGTAGTTTTCAAAGTCCTATTAGCTTCTCATGTGTACTATTATTCAACTTGGTTGGGTCCAAAGAATGCATATCATAGGATTACATAGACTATTTATTGATACCTTTGGTCCAAGTGGGATGTCAATTTTGGAATGATGGCTATATCTTGGAAATAATTCATAGTTCTCAAGGTAAAAGTGGAGTTTGTAATGTTGGACCCATTTACAGAAAGCATGTCCTTGGTAGCAAACTTCTTTGGGCCCTTGGTGGAATAAAAATTGGAAGAAATTAGTTCATCATAGAATTAAGTAGACTACTCACATGAGAAAATATAAGAATATTGTTTGGGAAGACAAAGTATTAAGCACTATGTATTTTCAAATTAGAGGTTTAATATCCTTATAGAAAACTAGTCAACATGGGGGGAAGTTGTGCCCTTGCTAAGATTGAAACACAACTCTCTAAGAGCAGGCCTTAGTATAGTTAGATCTTTTGTTTGGTAAGATAGAGTGATTTTTTTTTATAACAAACTACTTGCCCTTCAACTTGACCTTAAAGCCTTGAATTTTTGAAAAAGGGTGTCCCTATTGTTTTAGATCTATAGCATTATTTTTCTTATAAACTATTATCCTAGAGAATTATAAAAAAAATATTCAGTATCCTAGCCCATTTGAAATATGTATATGAAAAAATGTGCTCTTATTTTTCAATGAATTAATTATCAAATTAATAACATCTACATATGCCATTTAGAGCATTGGTGGTGACTAATAGTGCATTTATCAAAAACTACAAATCCCATATTATCTATCCTTGTCTTCTCTCTCCCTTTCCCCTTGCACCAAGACTTAATGCTAAGTGGCAAGTGTCTTTTTTTGAATGGGAATAGACTCATATTATAGGTCATATATGAAATACTAGAATTGAAATAAAGGGTCAAGTTCTCGTCTAATGATTCTTACACTTCAAGTTGCCAAACTCATCTATTCTTGCTCCTATTATATGTTATGTGGTTAATTATTGTTTTTGTTATACTTCTAAAACAATTTGCCAATTATTTTAGTATTGTATATTTTCTCAAAATTCTTGGGCCCTCATTCGTTCAATTTTCCCTAGTCTTTAGATTTATTGGAAAATTGCTTTGGTAGGGTTCTTTAGTCTTTCCTTTGAAATCCCTTTGTGGGAGTCTTGTAGATTTGTCACCATAAAACATATTTGGAAGCAAAGGTGTCTAGGCATGCTTATAACTTTAACACCTCCTTAGAGTATTTTTCATAGAAATTATGTTTTGAATTGATTATTTATATACAATATTCATGCAAATATCCATGAAGTGGTTATTAGTATGGACACAATGGTGAATAAATTGGAGTACATTGAGAATTAGGTTTGTGGCCATGTGCATGATTAGGATTAGATGAATTTTATCCACCACTATCTTCAACATTGAAGATGAAGTGAATCAAGAGGCGATGGAATCTATACTTCTATCGCAAACATATAGTCATCCATAAATTATGTGGATAATAAGATATCCATGATAATAAATCTCAACATTAATGATAAAAAAATTTCTCATAACCTTTTAAGAATATGAACATCTTAATTTATAATTTTTTAAAGCAAGTAATAGCTGAAGAACACAAGCTTATACTGAGAGGGGGGTGAACAGTATAAGACCACTTTTTACTTTTCTTTCCCAATCAATATTATGCAATGTAAAGATAGCAATATCAACAACAATAATCAAAGCAATGTACAAATCACCACACACAATAGAGACACCAATTTAACGTGGTTCACCCAATGTGGGCTACTCCACGGAGAAAATATTTCACTAAAATTTTCTCAATCAATCTCTTGGGAATCCTTTCCCTATTACAATGTTTATGGACCTCTGTCCAAAGGAGACACCAATCCCCTAATCAAGTTAGTGGATCTCTATCCACAGGAGAACTCCTTTCCCCTTAGCTCTGGCTGGTGATCTTCTAGAAGAACTGTTGCCCCCACTACTCTGGCTAATGGATCTCTATCCACTGAAGACACCTATCCTCACTGCCCTAGCTAATGGATCTCTATCCACTGGAGACTATCGTCCTCTATACTCTATCACCTTCAAAGCTCTATCTCAAATCTGCACTAAACATAGTCCTTCGATCTAGCACAAATCTACTCAATATCTATCTCTAGTCTAGCACAAACCTATCCTCAAATCTACACCAAAATCTATCCTCAAATCTATACTAAACATAGTCCTTCGATCTAGCACAAATATATCCTCAATATCTATCCTCTGATATGCACTAAACTCAGTCCTTCGGTCTAGCACAAATATATCCTCAATTTTCCTCTATGCACTAAACTCAGTCCTTAGGTCTAGCACAAATCTATCCTCAAGCCTTAGCATAAAGCTTGATCCAATCACAAATCAACACTACTAGATCTACCCCAAACCTTAACCCAAGGTTTGAACAAATCAATCAATCAACTCTACTCACAAGTCTACTCAAAGACTTATCTCAAATATACCTTGTAAGCTTCCACAAAATCTCACACTAATCTATCCACAAGTCCTCTCTAGAACTTGTCCAAATATGCTCAACAAGTCCTCACTAGAACTTGTCCAAATATGCTCAACAAGTCCACACTAGAACTTGTTCAATCTCATAGAAACATAAAGAGAATTGTTAGAGACTCAATATGCTTCACATCCATCACAATGCTCAATCACTTTCAATTACTCTTTTAGAAACATACAAAGAATTTTTAGAGACTCAATATGCTTCACACTCACAAACTCTCAATCACTTTCAATCTCTCTTTTATCACAGAAACATATAGAGAATTGTTAGAGACTCAATATGTTTCACACTCATCCATACTCAACCTCTTTCTCAAATCAATTTAGAATATAGAACAATTTGTTTTATAGAACTTGAACAATCACTTCACACATCCACTTGACTAGGCTCAACCAACTCTACTCAACCAATCACTCAATGAAGTAATCCTTGCTCACAAACCCTAGTCCAAGCATATGAACACTCACTCAAAATATTTCCAACAATGCTTATCAACCAATCTCACATAACAATGATACTCATGTTCTTTCCAAACCCTAGTTCAAGTTCTTCACTCAATCATTCACTTCAACAACAATGCTTATAAACCAAGGTGCATAGCATTCATTTCACAATGGCTCAACAACTCAATAAGGAAACCTAATCAAGTCCTTTTCACTCCAAAGTTATTTTCTAGAAAACCAACCAATCAACTCAACCAAGGAAGAATATGCCCATACCTTTTTCTTTGATGAAGAATGATCTTCAAAACCTATTTCAATTATCACCACTTTCTTTTTCCAAGTACAAAGGGTTAGATGACAAGAATTATCACCCTAACACTTTTCACAATTTACCTCAAACACAAAGATAAATTAAATCCCAAATACACCTTATTGCTCCATCTCAACAATAAATTTCAACATCATAAATTTCATCAAAATCCCCTTTAAAATATAACACAACTTCTACTTATAACTCCTTTCTCAATATTGCATTTAAATTGAATAATTCACTTTAACACTAAATGCAATAAATTAATTTTTACTTCCCTAAGGTAAAAACAACAATTACCCTAGCAACATTTACCATTTACCACTTAGGTAAATAAAAACATTACTCACACCTTATCTCTCCAACAACCTTAGCATAGGCAATTAATAAAAAATTAAATTATAAAAACCTTGTTCCACTCCGCAATTCATGGGATTCGATCCTGCACCCTATGCTACAGTAGCGCCTTGGTCGTGGCTTCCATGCCATGTGAGCCAAGCGCTCACCTTGCTCCACTAAAGTGCAATGTGCACTTTATCTTCTTCGTCTTCCTTAGAGCCCTTTGGCTCCTTCTCCAACACGTCTCCTGCTTCCACATAGTGCTTCGAAGGTGCTTCCCTTTTTGAATTCGCATGAGCCTTTTGCACCGAGTATTGCGGATATTAATCGAATTGCCCTTCCAATGTTTTTGGCTAAGGTATAAATACCTTTATGCCTTTGTTCCATGCACATCGATGGAGGTAATTTATTTGAGGTCGGCGCTTATGACTTTGCCTTTAAATATTTAATTTATAAATTATTTAAATTCTTTAGAATTTAAATATTATAAATTAATATTTAAATATTTTGACTTTAGGGTTTAAAGCCTCCTTGGGTTTTTATGAAAAACCTTTTATTTTTGCTCATCCATGGTTTAAATAAAAACCCTTCTACTTATGCTTCACATAATATTAAAAATAAATATTATGAAGCTCTTTTGCCATCAACCTTTTGCATTGCTCCTTTTGACCTTTTGGCATCAACGGTAGCTTATTCCTTGACATCAATGACAACTTCATGCCTTGACATCAATGACAACTCCATGGACTCAAAATGTCCAACAATCTCCCCCTTTGTCATTGATGGTAACCCAAATTATTTTTACCAAACACTTGACCTTTTTCTTGTTCTACTCCCCCTAGGACATTGCTCCCCTTGTCTCAATGCTCTCTCCTTAAACCAAATCTCTCCCCCTTACTCAAATCTCTCCCCCTTTGACATCAATGGCAAAGGGTCACCTTTGGGGCTCGGGGCTAAGAATGAGTCTCTTAGCTTAGCCCCTCCCCCACCTCCTCTTGAGGTGGTTAATTCTAGGGTGGGAGTATTTCTACTCCCAACAAGCATCGGTCTTTACCTTTATCCTCTTTCCTTCTCATCTGATCCTTCTGATTTCTTTGATTGTTCCTATTTTTATCCTTGTCCATGTCCATATTCCTGTTCTTATTCATGTCCATATTCTTGTTCCTGTTCATATCCATATTCTTCCTATTCCTATTCCTATCCATGTCCATATTCCTGTTCCATTTTCCATATTCTTTTCATTCCTATTCCTGTTCATGCTTGATTCTAGAATGTCTTCTCTACACCACTTTGTTGTATGTCCATCATTATTGCATTTATAACACTTAATGTTATTATTCCTTGGAGGTGTAAATATCTTAGGATTTCTCCTGGTGAAGCCATATCCTTTTCTGTCATGAACCCTGCAATTCATTGCCTTGTGACCAAACTGATTACATGAGTAGCAATACCCATGGAAAAGTTATCTGTTCCTGAAATTCCCATATTCCTATCTTTCATGTGTCCTACACTATGAAGCCATGTGCCCAAATCTATGACATGAGAAACATCATCCATTGAAACTTCCTTGTCTTGACCTCATTGGTCTCTTAGTCTCTCTTAACCTATTTTGATTGTTGTTCCATCTGTTTCTTCTTTGTGCATTGTTCCTTTCCTTGTTGAAATTTTTGTTGTCCAACTCATCCTCAGAAGTCTCACTTTCTCTTACACTATGTCCTTCTTCTGAAGTTTCTTCTTCTTCAGAACTTGAGGTTGACTCTTCTTCTTATTTCTTTTGAGTTTGTTCAAAGCCAAGACCTATCTTGTTTGTTGACCTTCTTTGTACCTTGATCATCTTATCCATAATCTTTGAACTCTTTCCAAACTTGTGTAGCTTATCCTTGGATTTTTCTAAATCTTCCCTTAGTAGAGCTACTTCTTGTTCTAACCTTTCACATTCTAAGACCTTTGCTTCTAACTTATCCTTGAACTTCTTTGTCTTAGCCATTGACTTATTTAGATCCTCTATAAGCTTTCCTCTCTCTTCATCACATTCTTGAAACTGAAATTCAAGTTTAGAGTTTTGCTTTCTTACCTTCTTTAATGTGTCAAGAGCATAAATAAGTTCTGCTTTAAGATCAAATCCTTCTTTTTCTGATTCTTCCTCTATTTGTTTACCTTTGGAAACATCTTCATTCTTTTTTGACTTGTCTTCTATAGGATCACCTTCTTCTTCTTCTAGTGCCATTAGAATATTTTCTTTTGGTCCTTCAAGTGTATCTTCATATTCATCATCACTAAAACTAAAACCATTCCTTGTACAACTATCTTCAAGATGTCCAAAATTACCACATCTAAAACACTTGAGAATTATTGGTGACCTTTTCTTGACTTCTTCTTTTTCTTCAATCAGAAATAGGACTTCATATTTATCATTATCTGAAAAACTATTATCACTATCACTTGAGTACTTACTTGCCTTGTCTGCATAGTAGCTCCTATTTTGTCTTTGAAAGAACTTCTTTCCTTGTTTGCCTTGTCCATCCTTGCTTTTCTTTTGGTACCTGTATCTTTCTGATTCCCTGTTCCTGTGATCCTATTTTTCTTCATCATTGTTATTTTTAGCTTCTTGAAAATCAGTTGCATAGTGACCATACTTTCCACAATTGAAACATCTAACTAATTTTGCATCTTTAAATCTTCTTGAATATTTATTCCTTCTACCATAATTTGCTTCTTCATCATTGGATGACTCATTGCTTGATTATGACTTCTTACCCTTTGTCTTCTTAATTGCTTTGAATGTTGCTTCCTTCTAGGGATTAGGTTCTTTTATTCTTAACTCAAAAGTTGTAAGAATACCAAGAAACATATCTCTTGTCAAAGAATCACCATCCTTTGATTCTTCTATAGCAGAAATATTTTCACTAAATATTTTTGGAAGAGATCTTAAGACCTTATCACAAACATCCGATTCTTCAACATTAAGTCCAAGTCCTTGCATAGCATTAACAACCTCATCAACTCAAAGTAGATAAGTACTAATGTTTTCCTCATCCTTCATTCTTAATTCTTCAAATTGTGCTTTGAGATTTCGTATCTTTGCCTTTTTGACACCTTTATCTCCTTCATATATACTTTGCAACTTATCCCAAATTCCTTTTGCATCTTTACAATGCATAAATTTTATGGACTCTATTCTATGCAAACCTCTCAAAATTGCATTCATAGCTTTTGAATTGTAATGTTGTAGAAGCTTACCTTCCTTATCTATAGGTGGATCAACTGGTGGTATGTATCCATTTTCAACTACTTCCCAAATTTCATTGCCAAGTGCCATCAGGTAAATCTTCATTCTCATACTCCAATATATATAATCACTTCCATAAAACACTGGTGTTGAATTATCTGATGATCCATTCTTAGAATCCATTGTGTTCTTGAAAGATTTTCCTTCAAGTTGTTAAACTCTTTCGAAGGAACCCGCTCTGATACCAATTGAAGAACACAAGCTTATACTGAGAGGGGGGTGAACAGTATAAGACCACTTTTTAACTTTTCTTTCCCAATCAATATTATGCAATGTAAAGATAGCAATATCAATAAAAGTAATCAAAGCAATGTACAAATCACCACACACAATAGAGACACCAATTTAACGTGGTTCACCCAATGTGGGCTACTCCACGGAGAAAATATTTCACTAAAATTTTCTCAATCAATCTCTTGGGAATCCTTTCCCTATTACAATGTTTATGGACCTCTATCCAAAGGAGACACCAATACCCTAATCAAGTTAGTGGATCTCTATCCATAGGAGAACTCCTTTCCCCTTAGCTCTAACTGGTGATCTTCTAGAAGAACTATTACCCCCACTACTCTGGCTAATGGATCTCTATCCACTAAAGACACCTATCCTCACTACCCTAGCTAATGGATCTCTATCCACTAGAGACTGTCATCCTCTATACTCTATCACCTTCAAATCTCTATCTCAAATCTACACTAAACATAGTCCTTCGATCTAGCATAAATCTTCTCAATATCTATCTCTGGTCTAGCACAAACCTATCCTCAAATATACACCAAACTCTATCCTTAAATCTATACTAAACATAGTCCTTTGATCTAGCACAAATATATCCTCAATATCTATCCTCTGATCTACACTAAACTCAATCCTTTGATCTAGCACAAATATATCCTCAATATCTATCCTTTGATATACACTAAACTCAGTCCTTTGATCTAGCACAAATATATCCTCAATATCTATCCTCAAGCCTTAGCATAAAGCTTGATCCAATCACAAATCAACACTGCTAGATCTGCCCCAAACCTTAACCCAAGGTTTGAACAAATCAATCAATCAACTCTGCTCACAAGTCTACTCAAAGACTTATCTCAAATCTACCTTGTAAGCTTCCACAAAATCTCACACTAATCTATCCACAAGTCCTCTCTAGAACTTGTCCAAATCTTCTCAACAAGTCCTCACTAGAACTTGTCCAAATCTGCTCAACAAGTCCACACTAGAACTTGTTCAATCTCATAGAAACATAAAGAGAATTGTTAGAGACTCAATATGCTTCACATCCATCACAATGCTCAATCACTTTCAATTACTCTTTTAGAAACATACAGAGAATTGTTAGAGACTCAATATGCTTCACACTCACAAACTCTCAATCACTTTCAATCTCTCTTTTATCACAGAAACATATAGAGAATTGTTAGAGACTCAATATGTTTCACACTCATCCATACTCAACCTCTTTCTCAAATCAATTCAGAATATAGAACAATTTATTTTATAGAACTTGAACAATCACTTCACACATCCACTTGACTAGGCTCAACCAACTCTACTCAACCAATCACTCAATGAAGTAATCCTTGCTCACAAACCCTAGTCCAAGCATATGAACACTCACTCAAAATATTTCCAACAATGCTTATCAACCAATCTCACATAACAATGATACTCATGTTCTTTCCAAACCCTAGTTCAAGTTCTTCACTCAATCATTCACTTCAACAACAATGCTTATAAACCAAGGTGCATAGCATTCATTTCACAATGGCTCAACAACTCAATAAGGAAACCTAATCAAGTCCTTTTCACTCCAAAGTTGTTTTCCAGAAAACCAACCAATCAACTCAACCAAGGAAGAATATGCCCATACCTTTTTCTTTGATGAAGAATGATCTTCAAAACCTATTTCAATTATCACCACTTTCTTTTGCCAAGTACAAAGGGTTAGATGACAAGAATTATCACCCTAACACTTTTCACAATTTACCTCAAACACAAAGATAAATTAAATCCCAAATACACCTTATTGCTCCATCTCAACAATAAATTTCAACATCATAAATTTCATCAAAATCCCCTTTAAAATATAACACAACTTCTACTTATAACTCCTTTCTCAATATTGCATTTAAATTGAATAATTCACTTTAACACTAAATGCAATAAATTAATTTTTACTTCCCTAAGGTAAAAACAACAATTACCCTAGCAACATTTACCATTTACCACTTAGGTAAATAAAAACATTACTCACACCTTATCTCTCCAACAACCTTAGCATAGGCAATTAATAAAAAATCAAATTATAAAAACCTTGTTCCACTCCATAATTCATGGGATTCGATCCTGCACCCTATGCTACAATAGCGCCTTGGTCGCATGGCTTCCATGCCATGTGAGCCAAGCGCTCACCTTGCTCCACTAAAGTGCAATGTGCACTTTATCTTCTTCACCTTCCTTAGAGCCCTTTGGCTCCTTCTCCAACATGTCTCCTGCTTCCATGTAGCGCTTCGAAGGTGCTTCCCTTTTTGAATTCGCATGAGCCTTTTGCACCGAGTATTGCGGATATCAATCGAATTGCCCTTCCAATGTTTTTGGCTAAGGTATAAATACCTTTATGCCTTTGTTCCATGCATGTCGATGGAGGTAATTTATTTGAGGTCAGCGCTTATGACTTTGCCTTTAAATATTTAATTTATAAATTATTTAAATTCTTTAGAATTTAAATATTATAAATTAATATTTAAATATTTTGACTTTAGGGTTTAAAGCCTCCTTGGGTTTTTATGAAAAACCTTTTATTTTTGCTCATCCATGGTTTTAATAAAAAACCTTCTACTTATGCTTCACATAATATTAAAAATAAATATTATGAAGCTCTTTTGCCATCAACCTTTTGCATTGCTCCTTTTGACCTTTTGGCATCAACGGTAGCTTATTCCTTGACATCAATGACAACTTCATGCCTTGACATCAATGACAACTCCATGGACTCAAAATGTCCAACAATAGCTATAGTTAGACTAATTTTATTACAATATATGATTATAAAAAATATTACTTAAAACCTTATTTTTATAAAATAAAAATCAATCAAATTTTAACAAATATATATTTGATATATATAGTTTAAATTTAATTAAGCAATCAAATAATGATATTTGAGTTTAATAAAACAAATAATTAAAATATCATCATGGCTATGGAAGAGTAATGAACCCTTACTACCTCTAGTTTCTTAAATGATAATAAACCAATAATAATTGAGACGTGATGAATGGTTGTGTTGTGAAGTCTAGAGAGAACATCCAAATACAACTTCCATATAATGAAATCTTTTACAATGTGCCATTTGTTATGGCAGTTTTTCACGTGGAAATCTACGCTTGCAACGTCAAGCATTTCTCCTTTACAGATTTCTAGTGAGATTTACAAACAAAATACTCTTCATATTCATTTACAATGTGCTCCATAATTCATAGAGTTGATTGTTTTAATCTTTAAAATTTTATTTCTATGTTTGATGATTAATTAGATTTAACAATTTTTAAATGTCATGACTACGGCCTCTCTCTTTATTATTTCAAACACTCATCATGATTTTGTTTCCTCTTTCAAAGCAACTTTTAATCAAATTATTGAAAAGCATGGCATAAATTTTAGGCCACATTAAAAATTCAGGAACATAGTGTATTGTATATCATAAAAGATACAACTACTTTAGATTGTGGATGTGTTGTTGCCATCGTACAATGTACCCCAATTTGGGGACCCACTCGAAATTTGGTATTTTTTGTTCTTTGTTTTATCCAATTTTACTTGAAAATTTGCTTACACCAAGATTTTTTAAAATTTTGATTACATCGAGATTTTAAAATTATTGACATCTTTGCATCTTGAAGGCTTGAATTTAGTTGCAATGATTCGAATTGAATATTTTTGAATATTTGCATCTTAATTGCATTATTTCAAATCAAATAATTTAAAATTTTATATTTTCAAAGGTTTTCAAATGTTTAAATAATTAAATTTCATTTTAGGGTTATTCAATGTTTAAATAATTCAATGTTTAAATAATGAATAATAAATAAAATAAAAGTTGGCTTTGTCTTAATATTATGATGAATATGTCATTATGCAGGTAATACAAGGGAATAAAAAGAAATATTAATTATAAGATTCATAACATTTCCACAACAAGTTTGAAAATACAAGGAGAATGAATAGTTACAAAATCCATGTGGACTAATGTAATTGAAAGAATTCAGAGGAAGCTGGCTAGATGGAAAGGGAATTTGTTATCTCAAGCTGGCAAGGCAGTTCTCACCAGGTTTTCCATTCAAAGCATCCCTGTCTACTTTCTCTCTGTTTTTAAAGCTCCTACAAGTGTCTACACTAAAATTGAACAAAGAGGTTCCTATGGACTAGTTCTGAATCTAAGCAGCGCTTTCACTTGGTGTCCTGGGATAGGGTTTGCAAACCAAGGGAGTTTGGAGGTATTGGGCTAAGGAGAATACAACATTTAAACATGGCCCTCCTGGCCAAACACGAATGGCGTATTTTGACAAATGCAAATGCAGAATGGATTACTATAATCAGAAGAAAGTACTTGCAAGAAATTGAATTCTTAAGCTATTCCTTTCCTTCCAGGGGATCAATTTTTTGGAAATCAATCCTTCAAACTAAAAACCTGCTAAGCAAAGGGCTACGTTGGAAAATGGGAAATGGAAGAAACATTGATTTCTGGGACCACAAATGGTTAAAGGACTATCCCCTCTCTGCAGACTCCATCCTTTCAACCCTTAGAGCTTGGACAATTGAATTTTTTGGTACCAAAGTTGCAGATTTTATTACTTTGTCAAACAATAGAAGGGTATGGAAGCCAATAATGAACAATGATCTACCAGGGGCATCAATAATACTAGAGAATGAATTAATACAGTCTTTACTCCCTTCTGGAATTCTTGAGGACCAGCTTATCTGGGAAGCTTCAGACAATGGGGAATTTTTTGTCAAGACTGCTTATCTGATGCTTATTGATAATGATGAACCTACTTTCCCTCACTTGGAAGTTTGGCCCAAAAGCATTGTTTCGAAGGTTGGGTTTTTTGCATGGCTGGCCATCCAAAATAATATCCTCACCATGGATAACTTAATAAAAAGAGGTGTGATTGTTGTTAATAGGTGTTATCTCTGTATGTCTGAGTGGGAGTCTATTGATCATTTGTTTATGTATTGTAATTTTTCTCGTCTCAATCTTGTTAGGTCTGTTACAAGTGTTTCATATTTATTGGGTCCATCCTCAGTCCATTTTTGACTTATTTGTCCAGTGGCCTTCTCCATTTTTGAATAGGCATCTTAGGTATATGTGGAATATCTGCCTTCATCACTACTTGTGGCAGATATGGTTGGAAAGGAATCGTCGGGCCTTCTTGGATAAGGTTTCTCAGTCATCCTTTGTCCTGTCAAAAATTTTAGTATATGCTAATGAGAATGCTTGTTTAGTGCCTGCAACATCTAGACCTCCAAATCCTTTTGAAGCTTCATTAGGCCAGTCATTAAACTTACCTCTCACTGATGGCCTCAATCATCCTCAAGTCTGTCCTAGAACCATGATCACATGGACCCCACCCCCCCTAGGGTGGATTAAGTTAAATTTTGATGGGGCATCTAGGGGAAACCCAGGTGAAGCTGGGGCTGGTGGCTTACTTAGAGACCACAAGGGTGATGTTCTTGTAGCTTTTGCTAAACATCTTGGAGCTCAAAATAACAATGTGGCTGAAGCGAGGGCAGTTTGGAGGAGCCTCAAGGTGGCAGAGAATTATCCAGGGAAACTGTTGGTGGAAGGTGATTCTCTTATTATTATAAATATTCTAAAGAACACTAAGAGAGCTCCTTGGAGATTTGATGACTACATTCACGAAGCAAGGGCTCTAATTCATGATCGACCTGAGGCCATAATTTTGCATACCTTCGGGAAGCAAACATGGCAGCTGATAGGCTGGCAAATGAAGGCAATGTAGCAGTAAATTTGATCACGTGGACTGAAAATATTCCTCATGCAGTCTCAATGGTGATAGATAATGAAAAATTTTAGATTGGAAGGCTCAAAGTGGATCAATGACAAAAAATGGGGGCATTTTTAAAAATATTTTTTTGAACCTTATAATGGCTTTTGTCATATTTGTTTTTTTTGTTCATGTGACTAGTGTTTTTTGCAGCTGGTGGGGCACTGATATAGGTTTTTTATCTACAAATTCATGAATGGAAAACATCTGCTTTGGCCTCAAGTATTTCCCAAGGTGTGTTTGGATTCGATGTCACAAAAAGGCCCTAGCAAGAAATAACAAAGTGTTGGAGATCCCTGACAATGAGGTAAGACCCCACCATAATAGTCTTGGAGAAGATGACAATTTCATCGACCTCCAATAGTATCAACCAGTTGAAGAGTCTGTCTGGCCTCATCAGTGCAGCTGTTGATTTGTGTGATTCTCTAAATCTTCTATTTTATAGCCAGCAGTTCCAGGGGAACAAGGAGTCGAAGGCAAAATCTAAAGATGATGGCAAGGAGGATGATAAGAAGTTAGATGAGGACTACAAGGAAGACTGCTTGGCCTCTTGGCTGTCCATTCTATGGGATGTTTTTTTTTTTTTGACCATATTCTATTATTTTATATGGGCACAAGCTACTCTACATGGTGCTTGCATGATTAGTTTTTGTCTTTGTTAGTTCTATTTTGCGTCTTTCTTTTTCGATGGCCATAATATTAGGCTTCCATAGTTTAGTTTGGCTTTATTCTGATGGAAGAGTAGGTCTTGGCCCTTTTTGTTGTCAGTTTAAACTTTTAGGGCTTGGCCTTTGTCCAGTTGGTCAGTGGACCCTATTTTGTAAAATGGTTTTGGGTCAACCAGTTAAAACCCGGTGTTAATTATAATATTCTCTTACTTACCAAAAAAAATAAAAATTGTACAAACTAATTTTTTAAAATTATAAATACCCATTGAGACCAGAGGAGAAGAGGTCAAAAGAGTTTGGAAGTAGGAATATTTTGGGAGCAAAAGGAGAAGTCAGAGATTTTTTTTTGAAGAAGTTCCTCTAGGTTGCTGCATTGAGAGACCTCATCTATTGTATTAAGAGTGTAGGTTTTCTCAAAATACATGTTTCAATTGAATATTTTCCAAGTTTAATATATTGATTTATTTTGATAAATTTTATGCATGTGGATGGTAGCTTTATTGAATAATTTAATATATTATTTATTACCTTAGAAGATTGCACTTAATTTACTTTCGATTGTGTGAATTTAGATCAAAGTAAATTAGGTTAATATTTTCAGAAGATTTTGTTCTATGGATTCAGAGTTGATAATTTTCATTTCAGTAATCTATCTTTTTGTCTGTTCTATTCTATTCTGCACATTTCTATTTTATTTTATTTTTCTAACCCTAAGCCTTTCTTATTTTTATTTAATTTCATTGCACAAGAAAAAATCAAAACCATAAATTTAATTTTTCACATTAGGGTAAATGTTTATTTCATTTCAATAAAATTCCGACATTATACATTTGAAATAGACATTAAGGTTTTAATTAATTAAATTTTCCAAATAATAATTATTAAAGTTAAAACATTAATTCATTTGGATAAATTTAATTAAAATCATTTTCTAAGGTTAAAATTCAAATATTTGCACTCCAAAGGTTTTATTATTTGCAATATTTGATTATTAATTGGACACATTTTTCAAATTTAAAGCATTACAAAACAAATCACTTTCATAGGCCCCTTGTTAATAGTTACTTGCACCTCTAAGGTATTCAACACATTTTTACATTTCACAAGCATACAAGCACATTTAAGAAATTAAGCAAACAGAACCTTGGAGAAGTTTTACTTTTTTTTTCAAGAGAGGATTTTCTAACAATGTCATGACTGTGAGTAAAGTTTTGTAATTGGGTAAAAAAATCACTCAATAGAATTGGCACTAGAAGGAGGGTCCACTTAAAGGTAATTGATTTGATTTTATGAAGTTTTTTTAAGTTGTTCATATTTATTGTTGGAAATTATCTACTTCATGATTCATTGATTTTAATATTTTACTAATTTGAGAATATTCCTTATGGTTATGATTTAATTGATGCATTATAATGATTTATCCATTAAACATTTGAAAATTTTATATTCTTTAAGGTCCATTAATGGTAGTTTTTGCTCCGTGGATGGTAGGCAATAGCCCTTTGCGCATACCTAGGCCTGCACATGATATGCCTATAAATTTTGAGAGATATCTTCCCCAATTTAGGCATGATGGGATGAGATCTGCTAAAGAACATATTCAGGCATACAAAAACACCATAATTCATTTACAAATCATGCATGAAGATGTTGCCTTTGAAATGTTTCCATACACATTAGATGAGTTTACATATAATTGGTATATCAACTTACATTTAGGTTCTATTACCTCTTGGGCTCAACTAGAGGCAACATTTCTCAATCATTTCAGAAAATCAGTTGACCCAATTATGATATACCATCAGTTTATCTTTTCTCGTAGAGAACCTAATGAATATTTGAAGCTATTCACTGAGAGGTTCCATAAGTTGTATACAAACCTAGAATCACCTTTCATTCCTACAAAGGAAGCAACCATCCAAATGTATTTCAATACTCTAGATCCATCAATTTCCATGTATTTGAGAAGAATTCCTCAAATTACATCCTTACCCAAAGCCTACAATGAGGCAATAACATTTGAACAATAGTTGATTTCTCAAGGTTTTGGTGTGAGTCAAATACCATCATTCAATCATCAATAATTTAATATCATTACCACCCCTACCCACCCTACTATTTCTTCATATCAATATACCACTTAGAATATACCATCATTTCCAAGTTCCAATCAATTTTAGAATACCCCAATGTCTCTTAGTGATGCAATGAACCAAACTACTACAACTCAAGTTAATGATATCAACCCTCAGATAGAAAATCTACAAAGGTTAGTTCTACAACTTAGTAGAGACATGGTTGAATTACAAAAGCAGGTGCCTCAAAGTACACTTCTTGATAATCATGCAAATAATGTTCATAGTATGAATTTCAATGTCCAATATAATGGCACTCAATGGGATACTCTCTCAGATAATGAAGGAGTCCTAGATCTAACTAGCAATGAAACATATGACAACCCATGAGCTTCTATAAATTTATATGCACTTGCTAAAATTGATTGTCAAGAAATCCAACTTGTTCCAAATAATGACCAAAAAGAAAGGAAAATTTTAGAGTCATTAATCATAAATGAGGATTGTGGTAATCAAGTTAATCAAAATGTAGAGATTGATTCAGTTTTAGAAATATATGAACCTTCAAAAATGGAGGAAGATGAATATGAAGAAGGTTATAGCCTGAATGACATTGAATATGAAGAAGAATTTGAAGATGGAATAAAATAAGGGATTGAATATCACCAAATATTTTAGAAAGATAATAATTATATTATTCAAGACAAATAAGAGAATTCACTCACTTCTTTTCCATTTGATGTCCAAAAAATTGAAATTTTTGTTCCACCTAATAATCCTATAATGCCTATGCTACCTCAGATAGAGAAAAATCTAGAACATAAATGGTTTGAATTTGATATCTTTGATGACTCAAAATAAAATATTTCTCTATTTGATATGATTGAGGTAGTTGATGGGGAAGATTTATTATTTAACATGTCCCTTCACCAAAAATATTTATGGTTTGAAAATGATGGGCATATTTTTAATTTTGTGACTAATTCTGGTGTTTTTGAAAATTAGGTGATTGATGAAGATGAAAGGATACAAGATGATGATGATGAATACCATGAGGAAAATAAGGAATTATAAAGGCTCATCAAGTCCTAGTAAATGGAAATGTACAAAAGGTAGAATCTCAGCCTTTATGTTCAATCATTTGAATTCCAAGTAAAAGTTTACATAATTGTATGTTGGATTCAAATGTTGTTGATAATGAAATGTCACTTGTAGTTAACAAAGAATTAGAATTGATCCATACTTACATGAGTAATAAGGTTGTTGTATGGAATAAGACAAAGGTAGATTTTTTTGAGTTACTGAATCAAGTTCATCAATAATTAACTACTGAACCTAGGATACCAAGTTATAATGATCCTCATATGTTAGATATCCTAGATGCTTGTAAATTGTTGCATAGCGATGATTGGTTTGAAAGTATGAATAATGATTTGGTAATAAAAAATTTAGAAATAGGGTCAAACTTGGAAGCGTTCATGTCTAATCATAACAATGAGGATAGTATTTTGAACATTGAATTGAAAATAAGAGTTCACACCATGCTAGGAGAAAATGTGATTAAAGATAAAAGTTCAATAATAAACATCTCACATAGTCAACAACAATTAATTGAAGACCAATCATGGACATTTAAATCTGATGGAATAAAATCTAAGTATGACAATGAGGATGGAATTAAATTGAATTGGTGGGGTGAGAGAGGTAAAATAAAGTCCCTTGAATTTTTAGATATAATGTTACTATGGGATGATACCCATCAAAATCAACATGCTTATCATTATGGGCATCTCTCAAATTATGGTAATCATGTTTGAGATCCTAGAAAATTTTATATATGAGAAATCTTAAGTCTTAATTTGTAAATTGTGTTGTACATAGTTTTCTGTTTTCATGTGTTTTCTTCGACAATGTTTAGATTCAGTTTTCATTTGTTTTGTTTTCTCTGACATTGAAATTCATTTATCATTTGTTTGTTTCAATTTTTCTTATTCAGTTAGTTCATTTTTGTTTGTGATAATTTGTATGACACTGTTTTCATTTGTTTTATTTTTTTGTTATTTGTGATTTAAATTTTTGTTTTGTTTTGTTTTCTAGGTTTTGCATTGATGAAAAATTCATGATAGGTTTTTTAGTCTACTTTCACATTTTGCTTTTTAATTTCACAAATGTGTTTTTGTTTTATTCCTCATATTATCGTATAGTTGTGTAGCCACAACAAAATTTTGGTCCCTCTGAAGGAAATATTTCTTAGTAATGGAATATGAGTTGCTTGTTTAAAATTAGGTGAAACTAAATTTAGAGAAATGGGATTATGTAGTAGTTATTCATTGATTGTGGATTAAAATGTGGATATTGAAGTAATACGATATTTTTCTAAAGTTTCACATGTAACATCACATTTAAAGGATATTTTTTACTCATGAAGGATGAATTCATTCTAGTTTGTTGATTAGGTGAAAAATTTAAACACTCCATATTAAGCCTTAGATGATCTCTAACCCAAGAGGTGCATATGATATTTGCAAAGCAATCAAATGCTTATATAAAAAAAAAGAATGCAAATCCATCAAAAGTATGGGTATTTTAGATAATATTTATCTGGGCTATAGATGCTCGACTGGCAGTAGATCAAGGTCTAGAAGATATCAAGGTCATCTCCACTAGAGCTATGGATTCTTGACTGATAGTGGAGGAATGCAGAGGTAAATATTTATGAGTGATATTTTAAAAGCCTAATTACAAAACAGGTGATAGAGTTCTGATCAAATAAAAAATAAATAATGAATTCACAAAACACACACTAAGTAGAAGCAAGAGGAGTATTTACTTTCAGTTGATACTATTCAACCCCATACTTATTGGATATTACTAGAAGATTTATATTTCGTTGATCTTTGGTTTTCTTGATTTCATATTGGGTTTTTCATCCAAAATGCTTGGGAGAATTTTCCAATAGAGTCACCATTTATTGTTTACATCGCACAATGTACCCCAATTTGGGGACCCACTCAAAATTTTGGTATTTTTTGTTCTTTATTTTATCCAATTTTTCTTGAAAATTTGTTTACACCAAGATTTTTTTTAATTTTGTTTACATTGATATTTTGAAATTGTTGACATCTTTGCATCTTGAAGGCTTGAATTTAGTTGCAATGATTTGAATTGATTATTTTGAATATTTGCATCTTAATTGCATTGTTTCAAATCATATAATTTAAAATTTTGGATTTTCAAAGGTTTTCAAATGTTTAAATAATTAAATTTCATTTTAGGGTTATTCAAATTTTATCACTTTTGCCCTAAAATTGATGCAAAATTGAAATGGATATATCTTGAGCTAGAAAAATCCTTTTGAGCTCATTCAAAACTTGGTAGAAATATATTGATTTTCTCTTTCTAATGGTACCAAACTTATAGGATTTTAGATGTCAATTTCACCCAAAATAGCAGTTTACTATAACATCTTGTGAAATTTAAAATATCATACCTCATGAACTGTGATAAATTTTTGGATGATTTTAAGTGGTTTTGAGTACCCATTTGACCTAATTATATGCATAGAAAATTTCATTAAAATATGAGAACTTTAAATTTTGACTCAATTTTGGGCAAAAGGAAAGTTAGGGAGGAAAATGAATAATAAATAAAATAAAAGTTGGCTTTGTCTTAATCTTATGATGAATATGTCATTATGCAGGTAATACAAGGGAATGAAAATAAATATTAATGATAATATTCATAACATTTCCACAACAAGTTCAAAAATACAAGGAGAATGAATAGTTATAAAACCCGTTATAGAAATGGTTATGAAACTGTACAGACTGAAAATTATGAAATTATAAATACCCACTAAGACCCGAAGAGAAGAGTTTGGAATATTTTGGAAGTAGAAATATTTTTTGAGCAAAAGGAGATGTCGGGCATTTGTTGTTGAAGTTCCTTCAGGTTGTTGCATTGAGAGACCTCATCTATTGTACTATAGAGTGCAGGTTTTTGAAATCAAATGTTTCAATTGAATATTTTCCAAGTTTAATATATTGATTTATTTTGATAAATTTTATGCATGCGGATGGTAGCTTTATTGAATAATTTAATATATTATTTATTACCTTAGAAGATTGCACTTAATTTACTTTCGATTGTGTGAATTCAGATCAAAGTAAATTAGGTTAATATTTTCAGAAGATTTTGTTCTGTAGATTCAAAGTTGATAATTTTCATTTCAGTAATCTATCTTTCTATTTGTTCCATTATGTTCTACACATTTCTATTTTAGTTTATTTCATTTTATTTTTCTAACCCTAAGCCTTTTTATTTTTATTTAATTTCATCGCACAAGAAAAAAATCAAAACCCTAAATTTGATGCAAAGTTTTAATTTTTCACATTAGGGTAAATGTTTATTTCATTTCAATAAAATTATGACATTATACATTTGAAATAGACATTAAGGTTTTAATTAATTAAATTTCCAAATAATAATTATTAAAGTTAAAACATTAATTCATTTGAATAAATTTAATTGAAATCATTTTCTATGGTTAAAATTCAAATATTTGTACTCTAAAGGTTTTATTATTTGCAATATTTGATTATTAATCAGACACATTTTTCAAATTTAAAGCATTAAAAATAAAATCACTTTCACAGGCCCCTTGTTAACAATTACTTGCACCTCTGAGGTATTCAACACATTTTTACATTTCACAAGCATACAAGCACATTTAAGAAATTAAGCAAACAGAACCTTGGAGAAGTTTTAAATTTCTTTGCAAGAGAGGATTTTCTAACAATATCCTGACTGTGAGTATAGTTTTGTAATTGGGCAAAAATATCACTCAAAAGGATGTAGGAGATGCCACCCACACACATAGTAGCAAATTGTACTATAAGTACACAAGTACTAGTCTAATAATGATAAGGTAAGGTATCATTGGTGACTGTACATTGAGGATGGCTACAATTAAATCTAAATTTTCCAATTCAATATTATAAAATTTCTTTGATTTTGTCTAGGTATAAGATCTAATGTATTGTTTGACATCAAATTCAATGACTATAATCAAACAAGTTTGTACTACCATTTGTTTCACATTCAAAATTTGAGTGAATTCATAAGTTATATTAGACAACTTCATCAATATTGTTTATATATTTTATGGTTATCCAAATTTTATGGTGTATATGTTTATGATGTATATGTTCTATCGGATGCAAGATTCGAACCTTAAACTTCTATTCATAGTTCCAAAGCTTCTATTGTTAATTTATTTATGTATTATATGCTTATATTCTATAGATATTAGCTCTATAAATGACCCTTTGGTTGAAAAGTAAGTGATATATTTTTTTCCTTTTTGCTTGATAAAAAGGGGTTGTACTTGGGTTCGCCATCCTTGACAAAGTTTTTAAAGTTTGAAATTTTACAAATAAATTCAATTTTCATTTTAATTGAGTTGCTATAGCTAAATACCTACATCATTTTTTATAAAAAATTTGAAATCTTGGTTTTCATTTTATAGATTTTATTCAATTTTTTTATGTAAATATAATTTTTTTGAATTGAGCATCCATCTTATTGACATTTTCTTTTTTCGTCACAATATCAAAACTCCACCTCTATTTTCTATGCACTACATCTTGGTAGAGTAATATTTCCAAAATTTTACTACTATAGTCCACTGTAAGATTTTTGGTTTCCTTTGTGAAGCATAAGTGCAACCACAAAAAGTTCAAAGTTCATAATTAAATTTTATCAAGGAATAAATGCATAGTAACTAATCTATGGATCATAATATGATACAAGTGGAATTCATTTTAATCCCAATTAACCAATTAAAAAAAAACATTTTATCATTTTAATGAATTATGAAATGAATCTCATTCATATTACAATGAAATTCAAATTGTTTAGTAGCCTCAAAAAGTTAGAAGTTTCAATCTATACTTTTTCCCATTATCCAACCAACAAGTAACTCAAATAATCCATTAAACCATGAAGTCCATATGATATCATAATCTTCTGCTTTAGCATACAAAACTTCTACTTGCTTCATGAAATCATAGTCCACTTTACCAAATATGAATTGTTAGTTTCCTCCAATGGATTGATCTACAAATGGATTTCCTAAAATATTTTGTAATCCTCTAGAACATTATTTTGAATTTTGCTTCTTTTAATTTTTTCTTGTTAGCTTTAGCTAAACTTACTACTTCCTCTAACCATGGAAAAGAGAATTTAACTTCATGATCTTCTATTAAACCCCTCTATTTTCTAGCCTATTTGCATATTTGTTCTCTTCCCTTAATGTATGTGTAAACCTAATTTCTTCAAACTCTGTAGCAAGGTCTTGTATTTCCACAATGATATCTTGTATGTTTCATGGAGCCTTTGCTTTCCTCAAAATTATATTTATTACTATTAGTGAATTGTTTTCCATCTATACTTTGTTCCATTTCATTTGTTTGAATATTTTTAATCCTTTCAAAACCACCCAATCTTCAGCTTCATTATTTATTTTAAATCCACTACTAAAAATATTTTTTTATTGATAAAGAGTTTTGAAAGGGACCCAAAACCTTTTACATACCGAACAGGGAAAATCTCAAACATGATAAAACCCTAAATAGAGCAACCCAAAATGGAGGACCACCCTTGGTTGCCTAAAAAAAAAGAAACTACAAATAGAAAAAGAGGATAAAACTCGTAGGAAAACACAAGAGAAAATATAATAGTAAAAAAAAAAAGGAAGCCCCAAAACATAGAGAGGCCATCCAAAATACATCACTCTAGGATGTAGACCTTGTTGTTGTCATATTTGGGAGTGTCATCCCTAGGTTGGACCGCCTTATGGGTATTCATTTGATTGATGATATTTCCTGCCCTTAGCAACATTGATGTAGCCAAAGAAACAATGTCATCTAGGTCAGTCACCTAGTCCGCATCGTCCATAGGCTGGATAGAGAGTGTACCAGGATATGGGCCAGCTAGAGTCTTTTACAGCTTGTGAGCAGGGGAAGTAAAGTATATTGTAGAAACATTTGAAGAAAACACATTTTTACCTTTCTCATTGGAATATTTAACCTGGGACAAGTGCCTACTAGAAGTTGATGAGAAGCCCAACACCAACCTCTACCTACCCACCCTGCCAGGAGTTCTAGCTTTGATATTAATGACTAGGCCATCACGGACAACATCCATCACTGCTAGGGGAGAACTTAGGATGGGCTGAGGATTGAGGTTCGTCATAGGACCACTAGCTTCAATAATTCTTTGGTCCAAGTTTTGAATGATGTAATTATAGATTATTAGGTGTATACCTGATATTTTGGATAAGTGGATTTTCCATTACGTATGCTGACAATGGAAATTTCCATAGACTAAAAAACATACTCTGGGATATTGATTAACTTAAAATCCTTTAGGTAATTTAAAAATACCATATTGGAGAGGATGACTCATCGATCATAAGATACTACATTACTGGGACTAGGACATGATTCCACAATGGTGGGAGGTCCTCTTGGATGGAACTATTGTCCTTCTTGGTGAGTAATTTTTCTTTGTCCAGGAAGAATATTAGTTCCCCAGTCATCGAATGTTTGTCTTTGTAGATAATCTCCCCATCATTAGGAAGTTCCATTATTTTGACCAGTAAGTCAATCATTACTGCAAAAGTGAGTTCCCTAAGGAACACAATGTCATTATCCCAGGACTACACAAACTCCCTTGAAAGATCTAGTTCATGTCCTTGAAACTTTTTCAAGAAATTTAGCAGACCATGAAACCCTATTATCTCTTCCACCATCAGGTCGAGTTGTAGATTTTTAGGCTTGATGAGTGCCATCAACTTCTCCTCAACTGAAACACACTCACCCTAAATATGAACATAAACCATCCCAATCCACACTTGTTGATTATGCTCGTACACCACTTAAATGAAGCTAAACATTCTCCAAGTTAAAAAATAGGTCACCATGGAAAAAACTGAGTTGTTGTCACTACCCTTGGGCCTAGCGCTCAATTTGGGTCATTGATGGATAGAGCCAACCCTAAAACATTTTGCCACACAAGAACTACCATGATTGAGAATGATTAGGTTCACCAGTTGAGTGTTGGACAAAAAAAAGAGGTATGAAAGGAGTATTGAAAATCTGGCAAAAAAATTTGAGATTGGTAGTATAACTTGGAGTGGACGATTCGAGGGTTTGATGAATGCTTACGGATGTGGACCAATGAGAGTATTACTCACTATATAACCAAATCTAGAGGAGGAAATGTGTCTGAGAATGTCCTAATATACCATCCACATGGAGGTGAAACTGGCATTCCTGGTTGGCAAGGAGGACATAATTGATTAGGTGGTGCAAATTAATGAACGTGCCAAGATTAGAAATGTCACAACATTCATTAAATTTGAAGAATACATGGATGGCACACATTGCTCTATGTGTTTTCTAGGTCTTCATTCGATGTACAACCCCTTCCTTTTCAAATTTTCCACCTTTCCAATGATGATCATCGAAGCTGATATGGACATTGGGTAGATAATTACACCCATAGTTCCAATAATATCTACTAATTCCCATGTGGAAAATATTACTCTACTGACTCTTGGGTATATACACCTTCTTGAAGTTCCAACCACACCAGCACAAAATATTAAGAGCACCATGGTCCCAACAAATTTTGGTCAGATTCTTTGGTTGATTAGTCTCAACATTCTCATCCATGTATCTCGAGCAGAAGGGTGAAGCCCAGTCAGTGAGGTAGGTGGACATTGGGATCTGCCATAGCATAAATGATGAGGCCTAATCAATGAGACATGTGGACATTGGGCTCTGCCCCAACACAAATGGTGAATCCTAGTCAGCACAACAAGTGGATAGTAGCTTCTATCTAGGCACTTATATAGAATAAGAATAGGTGGATGCATCATTATCATGACAATTTTCTAATAGACACTGTAGAAAATCTACACTCCAGGTCCTAAAGGAATCCAGTGTCAAACTAAAGTTCACCAATATGTCAACAACTCTGTTACCTTCCCAGTATATGTGCTGGATTGATAGGTTCTTGAAGTTTCAAAGACTAAGGATGGTATCATGAATTAATTATGTGACATTATAGGAGGTCTTTGTAGTAGCTTTGATAATTGATCATATTCAGAGAGGAAAATTCAATGACAAGGCTATGGGCGTGGAGCTCCATAGTGGCCTAGACACCTAGAAAAATGGGTCTACCTTCCACAATTTTTTTTGACTGAACCCCCAATATTTTAACAAAATCTAGGATGATTTTGGTATTTTCATATCTAACAATTTCCCCATAGCTAGCCCTTCTGGTATTACCCTTGGTTACCCCATAAAAATTGAGTTTTATCCATCTAGGATGGGGGGGATTCCAAGTCACTAAGGATCTATCCACCTCAGGGAGGGGTTGGCTATTTAGATCAAGGGATAATTTGAGGAACTTGACTAACTTAAGCTTAGGTTGGTACTTCAGACTATCATTAGGAGTCAGGTTAGCATTTTTAGTAGCACAGGAGGCAATCCTAAGGAATACAAATTTAGAGTCCTTACTAGTTTTTTGGGAGGCTCTATTTTTCATTTCAAGCCACACATACCAAAGGAAATAGGGTAAATGAAGGGCCACCAAAACTTAAGGTAAGTGGAGAGGAAAGGGTTGGACCACTAGAAAGAAAGGCCTATGATTGATTTGAGGGAATCCCAAGCAATGTTAGCCATGGAGAATAGATAGGAGAGAATCCTATTGGAGAAGGGACAATTCATAAATATGTGGTCAATCGACTCCCAAGCAGCTAGACAGAGAAAGCACCTATTCAGAAGAATCATGCCATGGGTCAAGAGATTATCAGTTATGAGGATTCTATTCTAGAAAACTAGCCAATAGAAGTGGGTGACTTTGGGTATGAGATACTTTAACTAGATATTCTTGACTGGAAACCAATCACTAGTGGGCTCATACATGATAGAATAGGTAGACTTGACTAAAAATAAACCTGACTCACAAAGCTTCTAGAAAGGAGTATCTTGAGTCGCATAGCTAGGGATGATCTCAAGATGAAGTAAGTTAGTAATGATTTGTCTAGTAGCTCATTGATCCGGATTACCAACATCCCGAGGTAGGGGTTTCCATCTCGGCACAACATATTGAAAGGATATGAAATTGCACACCTTGTATTTGAACAACTAATCAAAAATAATTTTAAAGTTGTTTAAGGACTAATCAAGAATAAAGGGTTGAGTGGTTAACCAAGGAACCTCCTAGAACCTTATTTTGGACCCATAACCAAGCTTCCACCTACTTCATTTTCGTAAGACATGTCTAACCTAGAAAATAGAATTCCAGAAAGTAGATCCATGTGGAAAGGGAGAGTCATCAAGTAAGGAATCGTGCTTGAGATATTTTTTTATGATGTCCACCCATTGAACAGGAGGATTGGAAATGATTTTCCACCCTTGTTTGGATATCATACCATGTTCATTTTATGAATTTTCTAGAATCCAAATAAACATTTAGTTTTCAAGAGGTAAACTTTATCCCAAACAATGAGAGGGAATCTAAATTTATTCTCCATTCTAGACCAAATAAAGTGCTTTTGAATTTGATCAATTTTATTGCACACTGCTATTGGGGCCCAGAATAGAGAGAAGAAGTAAATGGGTATGATCATGAAACAAGATTGAACTAAGGTTGCTTTACCTACACCGCTGAGGAGGTTTCATTTCCAACGAGCAAACTTATTTATTATCCTATGAAAATGTGACAATATATCACCCCTATTATTTTTTATTATTCCTCCTCCTGTTGGTCCTAAATTTTCTTTAAAAGCTCCATGAAAATTTGATCACCTCTAATTTTGGTCGTTTCCACTTTATATTCCTTTTCTTCCTTTTTTTTATCATATATCCATTGTCATAATTCCAATTGAGGACTTGAATCCATCTATCAAGGGTCTCTGCTTCAATATTAGGAATTGGATGAGTTGATAAAGCTAGTTTATACTCCTATATGGCTAAATAAATCTTCCTTATCATTACCTCTAAACTACTTTTCTTATATTCTTTTGTTCCTTTCCAACCATATAATTCAAAGTATTGTATCTTTCGATGTATCCCAACTTATTTGTAATACCTAACTTTTAAATTTTCTTTGCCATTGATTTAACCATTCTTCAATTCTACCATTCATCACCACACATTTACCAAACATATTAATAATCCATTGCCATAGTTTCCAAATTTTTGAGCAATGTACCAAGAGATGGTCTATACTTTCCTCCCATTTTTACATAGAATACATTGTGAGGAGTCATGAAAACCTGTTTTCATTAGTTCATCTCAAGATAAAATTTTATTATGATCTACCAGCAATACAAACATTTTAACTTTTAGAATGATTTAGCTATCCCAAATATCTTTCTATATTATTACAATATTTTTATTTTGTTGGCGCTTTGCATTATATCTACTTTTTTTGTGTATCCTCTTGAGTTATTCAACTCTCAAATCAGCTTATCCTCAACTCACCTTAGAATAAGCATTGTTATTATCTTTCTACTCAACTACCTCCTAGCAACAATGTCTTATATACTTGTAAGAAAATATTCTTTCCATTTGTATCTTCCTCCTTTTTCTTTGTACATAATGCTTGAAACCCTATCACCATATTTATCTTGAAGTAATCTCATACATGGTTTTAAAATTGGATCTATATTGAGTGGTCATTTATGAAACTAATGTAGATAAAGATGAAGCTAAATTTTTTATTGAAAGCAGGTCTTAAATAGGCCCAAAATTACAAACATTAATCCTTGAAACGAGCAACCAAATCTAATTATTTTGCAACTAATTTCCAAATTGGTAAGATAACCTTTATCCACAATGCTGATTTTAGGGATAGCCCATTATCCTTCCAACTTTCAATATCCCTCTAGAAGATATTGGGAACAACTAGACCTAGAATTAATCCAACATGAGCTCATAAAACTCACGTTATTACAATTTTAAGAAATTTATTATTAACTAAAAATAATATTAAGTCCTAATTTCACAAAACTAGGCCTAACCTAAAGTTTCATGAAAATTATTCCTCATCATCCCTCCCAACAACAAAAGCATTGGACTCCAATACTTTTAATAAATATGGGAAGTCACGAGACATCTAATGAGAAAAAATCTAGTAAGCCTAATGTGGAAAATGGCCATGATGGGCTACAAGGTATGAATAAGTAGAGCCTTATCAAGTGTGATGAGTTTTCGTATCAAAGAGTGTATCAGCATCAAGCAAAATATATACATAGGGTATCACATCGATAGGATGACTGATTGTTGGAGCTTATTCTAATGTTGAATCATAGTATGGCTTGAGGAGATCCACATTGATGTTTCATTTTCTTTATTGATAACTTGATCTACTTTACCATCCATAAGAGTGGTGCATATATTAAGGAGGTTTTTGAACATTTCAAAATAAACCCAAACAAGATATTTTAAAATTAATATAAAGACCATATTAAAATTAGTTACAACTAAAATCCTTAAAAAAGGAAAATTATTTTTTAATTTATTGTCCGATAGATCCTATTAGGTCTCTTATGCACAAAATTAGAAAATATTTCATTAAATTTAATCAATACTTTCATTATATATGGGAACTAAATATTATAACATATTAAACAAAAGTATTCTCAATAAAACTTTATTATTTGAAAAATTCAAAATTTGAATCTTTATGTTAGATGTAATATAAATTTTGTTGAGTAAAGAGCATTCATGGGATATAATCAAAATATCTTGTTAAATCATATGTTGCTTTATGATGGGAGTTTTCATTACAATATAAGAATTTGAATGCAATATCTTAAATTAAATGCTAGTGCTTCTTATTCAACCTCAAGTAATGAATATCCAGATTACTCCCATGTTTACGAGTATTGTTTTATATTGGAAATGTTAAATTTAAAGAGATATAATTAAAATTAATACCATTCATAAAACATATGTTCCACATAAAATATTAAGGATTTTAAACACAAAAAACAAAATCAAGACAAGATACTCTTCTAAGAGAAAATAGGTCCAAGAAAAAAGAGTATCATATATATCTAAGAGTCAAAATATTTTAATAGCAAAGCATTACTAGAGCCATTAGAAGTAAAGATAGTAGTTATTTTAGTTGTAAAATTATTTTTCATACCTACAATCCTAATTCAAACTCTTCTTCACTAATTATAAACTTGTTAATAGAGGTGTGTCCCTTATTTTGCCTCCTTTTTTTGTGTGGTTTATTCTTAGTATGTTTTAGCTAACAAATGTGTTTGGTTCACCTTTCTACATGACACAAAATATTTGGGCAATACTCAATTTACATTCCAAATGAAGCGAGTAGGCCAGGGATTGGATGACAAACTCTCTCTCATAGATAACTTAGATTCTTATTGGTAACTTTAACATGGTTATTTTTTTAAAGATCAAACTTGGCATGTTGAAGCCCTCTTTGTAATGAGGAGTTTGGCAATTGGTTATTTTGCAAGATCACATTGGAAATGTTTGACCCCTTATTTAACCAAATACTAAATAATCTCTCTAAATGGTAGACCAATAATAACATTCAAGTTAGGTAGGAGCATCATACTAGTATATTGGATATGGTATATTTTATCAAATACTCAATATAAAATATTCTCCCCTATCATTTAGTCTCTATCATCCCTTATGTCGTACTTCCAAATCACATTTAGCCTATAGTATATTATCCCCTTCACACTAAATTGCCCTTTAAATTGAATGTGTCCCACATAGAATTAAAATAAGTTTAAAATTGATATAAAAAGTTTAGAAATCTTACCAAAAGCCCTCTAGACAATATGTCTAGATAATATGGTGGAAGCTCACAATTAACAAAATTATTACAACATTGAGGAACAATGGGCATTCAAAAACATGCCAACAAAGAATACTACAATAAAAATCACAAAATAATATCATCAATATTGGACAAATATATACTCAATCCCCTAACTCTAATTGTTATCTTTGCTTAATGTAATTTAAGAATACCTTAAGAAAGTTTAAATTCTTTAAAGTTAATGGACCAAAACCTATGCTAGATTGAGTTGGATAGAGAACTAAGTATTATTTTAGTTATCTCAAATATAGGCACCATGTTGAAAATATATCTAAGTTGCACTTAGACAATGGATCCATATTGTTAGAAACTCACCCTATTGTGAAAGATTTCTCTAAAAATTATGCTAGCCTATGCATTTAAGAAGATAGAGATGACCAATTCCATCTAGTTATGTTCAAAAATGTATTATGAAACTCATTTCCCCTTATTTTTCTAAGTCATTAGAATGAATATTTCTATTGAAGAACTCAAGTAATCCCTATGAGAAATGAAAAGGGATAAGACACTGTGCATAGACATTCTTCCAATTTTACAAAGAAATATTTCTAGTTTTAAGTAATAATTTTAACAATATGTATAAGGATGTTGTAGATTATGGATTCCTTGGCACCTCGATCAATCAAGGATTGATTAAGTTGATACCTTAAAATTTTTACTAGGAAAACATTTTTGGGTGGAGACCAATTAAGTTGCTTAATATCTCATACAATTCATTACAAAAACCTTAGACATGTGAATCAGCTTACTTGTGTAACAAATGGTTAATGGGAGATAAATTGGGTTTATAAGAGGAAGGTATATGAGCTCATATTGACATGGAAAGCCTCTAAATGGGATCATGAGATAGGAAAAAATGATTTATTGGTCAAGATATATTTTGATAAATTATATGATAAGATATGCTAGGATTTCATCCTTAAGGTATTCAACTGATTGAGATTTGATAAGAGGTTTTACCACCATATTTTATTGCTTTTTACTAATGTTTTGACATGGATTCAAGTCAATAGTATAGTCTAACAAATTTGATCTACATAGATCTATTTGAAAACGTTTACCCATAACACCCCTAATATATGTGGTCATAGAAGTTGTGCTAGGGTATTTATTTAAGAGATCTTAGGCTAGTGGTCTACTCACAAGAATCAAGCTTCCAAATGAACATTTTGTAATGAATCCCACTTTTTAGACAATTCTATGCTCTTTTTGTAGAATTTTAAGGAATACCTAAGCTTAACTAAGGAAGTATTATAACTATATTATGATGTATTTAGACCTTGGATTAATTAAAGAGAAATAAAAATATTTTTTATTCATCTAACCCATGTCAAGGAATTGTTCGTATAGCCTAGAAGATGATCCTACATGGACAAACTGTTAGGTACCTAGGGATTCCTTTTGGTATCAATATATCCTCAAGAAGTATATGAGATTGGTTTTTAGTTAAGTTTCAAAATAAAATTTCAATAGGGACAACTAAATTCCTCTCTTTGTTTAGTAAAGTGTAGTTTGCAAGGGCTTCTCATGTGTACTATTCTTCAACTTGGTTGGGTTCAAAGAATGCATATTGTAGGCTTACACATGCCATTCATTGATACCTTTGGTCCAAGCGGGATGGAAATCATGGAGTGATGGATATATCTTGGAAATAATGTTAGTTCTCAAGGAAAAAGGGGGGTTTTTAATTTTGGACCTATTAATAGAAAGCAAGTCCTTGCTAACATAGTTGCTTGGACTCTTGGTGGACTGAAAAATTGGAAGAAATTAGTTTATCATAGAATATAGTCTACTACTTACAAGAGCAAATAGAATAATATTGTTTGGGAAGACAAAGTCTTAAGCACTAAATATTTTTAAATTATGGGCTTAATACCCCTACAAAAAATTTGTCAATATGGGGGGAGTTGTACTCTTGCTAAAATAAAAACATGACTCTCTAGGAGCAAGCCTTAGTATAGTTAGATCTTGTGTTTGGTAGTATAGAGTGATATTAGTTGTTAAAAAAACACTTGCCCTTCAACTTGAATTTAAAGCCTTAAATTAAAAAAAAAAGGTGTCACTATTGTTTTAGATCAATGGGACCATTTTGCCTATAAACTATTATCCTAGAGAATTTTAAAAAAGGTGTTTTGTCTCCTAGAACATTTAAAATTTGTATTTGGAAAAAAATGTGATCTTATTGCCAATGAAGTAATTATCAAATTAGGAATATCTATGGATGATATTTAAAGTATTGGTGGTGGTTAACTAGTGCATTTATTAAAAATTTCAAATCCCATATTCTCTATCCTCATCTCCTCTTTCCCTTTCCCCTTGCACTGAGACTCAATGTTAAGTGGAAAGTGTCCTTTTTTCCTTACCTTATATCTCATATGTGGAAAACTAGAGTTGAAGTGAAGTGTCAAGTTCTCATCTAGTGACTCTTACACTTTATGTTGTCAACCTCTTCAGCTCTTGATCCTATTATAGGTTGTGTGGTTGATTGTTGTTTTTGTTCTACTCCTAAAAAAAAAATTCCACTTATTTTGGTATTGTAGATTTGCTTAAATTTTTGACCTCTGATTAATTTAGTTTTTCCTAGTCCTTAAATTTCTTGGAAAATTGCTTTGGTAGATTTCTTTAGTATAGCCTTTGAAATTACTTTGTGGGAGCCTTGTAGGTTGATCACTATGAAACATATTTGTAAGTAAAGGCTTTATGTTTACAAGTTTGAAACCTCCTTAGAGTATTTTTCATAGAATTTATGTTTTGATTTGATTTTGTGTTCAATATTCATGCAAATATCTATGGAGTGGCTATTAGTATGGACACAATGTTAAATAAATTAGAGTACATTCAAAATTAGACCCATCACCATGTGTAGGATTAGGATTATTTGGGTTTTAAATTGGCCTAGCTATCAACCACTTTTTCTAGAATTCAAGATGAAGTGAATAAAGAGGCAATGGGCTCTATACTTCTATCGCAAACATATAACCATCCACATATTGTATGGATCATAGGATATACATGACAATAGATCTCGACAGTAATGGTAGAGAGTTTGCTCATAACCATTTAGAAAAATAAACATCTTAATTCATATATATATTTTAAAATGCGTTAGATTAATTTTGTTATAATATATGATTAAAATAATATTACTCAAAAACTTATTTTTTACTTTTATTAATAAATAGTCAAAATTTAACAAATTTATATTCATAATATTTTTTTTATTTTTCAATTAAACAATCAAATGATGATATTTTACATTAAAAATAACAACTAGTTAAATAACATCATGGCTATGGAAGTGAAAATTCTGAAAAAGAAAATAAATCCATGAAATGAAATACAAGATTGAAATGTAGCAAATCAAGATGCAACCGTAAAGATAAACAACAAAATAAAATAAGATGATAGACAATGCCCTTATTTATTAATAATATCTTGTTATTTTCCAAGAATATTACAAATAGGGTCCCCTTTGAGGGATTGCTACCAATATTGATATAATGGATTACAAATAAAACAATTCATATATGCTACGCATGATCTTTTCGCATCCAGAAACTGATTTCGGACAGGTTTTTAGGACTATCACAATGGATGATGATGATATGTGAATCTTTATGCCATTGCTTCCTCATAGATACCTGTGATCTACACAAGAAGATTAAAGAACATTAAAAGCATATGCAGAGCCTTTCCAGATAAGGCTCATATTAATAGCAATGAAAACAATAAAAAAAACTGAAATAAGATGAATGCATGCGTGAAAATGAAATCTTATCTATGCTAAATAGTATCTAGAAATGTTGCTAAAGCTTCAAAAAATAAATAAAAGGAAACAAATATTTTCTCAAGAGGCCATATCTATGCAGAATGATCATACCTACAAGTCATATTTGAAAGATATGATTGTACCTATAGGTCATCTCTGAGAGACAACCACAAATCTACAAGTGATTCTATTATGGTCGATGCGAGATGATTTTGAGTTCGATCTATAGATTGGTCAAAAAATTCTTGCGCTCATGGAGAATGACTTAAGGGATGGAATTCAACATCGAAACAAGGATTTTAGATTGCACAAAGAGCATAGATGTGATCTTAAACCTTCAAACCAATCCATTGGCATACTTTCTACAAAGAAAATAATGCAAAAAGGCTGGAAAATTTATGGTTGAAATTTGGTAGAACTTCATTGCTTGAAAATGAAGACTCTTTGATATAATTATATGAAGGTTGGGTGCCATTATATAAAATTCCAAAAGGGAATCCAATATTGCATAGGAAGCTAAGAAGCAGTTAGATCCAAGAAAGGTAACTGCCCATTCTTGAATCTTCTCTACAATTGACTGTGTATACCATTATGCTTAACTGGCTTGTGTAATCACTTTAACTATGGTGTGAGATTTTAGGTCCTATTTGAATTTGCTTTTGACATGACCATATTGGGGTGAGATAACCTTGACTAGAGATCATCTTGGCGTAAGATGATCTTTGGAGTCCATCCTTCGATGGGATAGTCCTAGTTGTAAAGGAAAATTCCTCCCTACTTGAGTGGTGAAAATCACTATTGAGCCCTAGGGTTGCCCAAGGTGAATCATATGGCATTAAATGAATCCATATAATTAGTCTCCTCAACATGACATGTTTTAGGTGTCTATGAATAACCCTTTTTGGGATGCATTGTGTGAAAGCAAAATGTGAAACAAAAATAGATGACCTGTAGTCAAATTAAGGGTTGGTGGTGTTCATTTATCTAATCAATATTAGATACCCCAATCATGGAAAGAGAATACATTTTTGAATCATTGCTTCTAAAACATTGATGGATTTGGTTTTGGTAAGCCTTTTGGTTAATCGGTGGAGCATATTTGTATGTGAAGCCAATATCTACTCGTAATGGCTTTGGGCATACCTAATATTGGCACTCTTAAATGTTTTGGATAGATTTTTTATAGGTCGAGTTTCAAACATACCAAGTGTTTGTTGAAATTTTTGCTTTTGCCCCAACAAATAGGAAAGTGTATGATAGTTTTTGGTAATGCTTCTTGAATGAATGCAATTTGCATTGATTGAGTTTTTGATTTTTGATTTCAATTATAAACATTGTAATTATATGAATACGCCCTCAAGCGACAAGTCGATATATGAGATGGAAAGTGATGAGTCGCTTGACCACAATGACTTGTTTTGGATTTTGTAGGACCTTTATGAAAGTGGAAGAGGGGAAGATCCCATTACAACTTTTATTTCAACCATTATATTACTATTTTTGGTGAGTGACCTTATGGTAATTTACTCATCCTATCGAATTGCATGGATAACCAATTGCTGCAATCACCAGGTTGATAGAGAAAATCACTAGATACGATATTCACTCGAGTTTTTTAGATTTTATGTGACCAAAGGGGTTAGGTACCTTTGGGGCCTTTTGAATTGATGTGACCAAAGGTGTTAGGTGCCTTTGGGGCCTTTTTGAATTGATTTGACCATTATTGGTAATTATTTTTGTTCAAGTGACCTTATGGTAATCTACCCATCTAATCGGATTGTATGGATAATTAGTCACTACAATTGCTAGGTGTGTAGGGTAAATCACTGGATATGAGGATAAATTGAGAGAATTTTGACCAAAATATCTTGGGTATCTTTGGAGTATTTTTCTTTTTTGTAAATTTTACAATTATTTTGCATTTTTTTGGAATTTTCGCAATTTTTGGGACCATCCCTTGGTAGGACAGTCACAATAAATGTGACCATCTTACCTCAAGATGGTTGCATTGTTTTGAAAATATAAAAGAATTTTTTTTATATTTTTATGTCATTTGCATAGCTGGTAGTTGGAGAAAATGAGAGGTGAGGAGGAGGAGAACAATTTTTAACACAAAGCGCTACTAAAATTTTGACCTACTACCACTATGGACCAACCCAAGACTTCTATGACTGAAGGAGACCAAAGAAGAAAGGTAAACACTACTTTTCCTTCTTTGTTACTTTTCAAAGTAAAATGAACCTCACTAAGTAAAGTAGGTAATGAACCTCACCTAAAAATTTAAGGCAAGGAATCACACCTTAGATTAGGATGTAGTGTAGGTTTGTTTGCTTGTGCTTTGATTACTTTTATGTTTTGTTTTTTTTGTTTATGTTTTATTTTTATTTTTTTTATGTTTTATTTTTATTGTGCCCTAATTTGGGGTAATCTCAGGGAGATACAATCCCTCTTATGGGCTTGGAGTCCATCTTGGGGTGGGAAAACCACATTTAAATTGCAACAATCAAAATTTTGATCATTAAGGAGGTCGTCTCGACTCGAGATGACCTTGCCTGGAGATTGTCTCAGCCCATGATGAACTCATTGTGCTCATACTTTATTTTGGACCTGATTTTTAGATTATTTTCTTGTTTATTCAGCTTATTAGGGCCCGCCATAGATTTTTAATGGTATTTGAGACTGTGCAAGGGTGCCTCTCTGATGCTGATTGGAAATGGCTTGAGGCCATTAGCCTTAAGCAGGTGATGAGGTTAGATCTTGTGACTATGGATCAAACCTACTTGATAGACCTAATAGATTAATGAGATAGTCAAACCAACATATTTCATCTTCTGACTGGTGAGATGATAGTGTCATTAGAGGACATCTACTAGATTCTTTGCATTTCGATTGAGGGATGCACTATCACTTCTACACATGTTATCTAGTAGAGTAGAGTTCTTCAATGAGTTTTTGGTGAGGATTGGGAGTGTTGAGTGGTATTTTCACACACTTGTGAAAGTACACTCTCCTTTAGGATTTGGACTCCAAATCCCCTCTTGCAAAGAAGTCAAACAAACAACTTCTCCAAGGTCTCCGCTGTATTAGCATTTGCAACTGTGTATTAGTAATCTCAAATAAAGATATTCAATTTAAATGCTTGGAACACCTTAGTGATTGCAAGTAACTGTAAACAAGGGGCAATGTTGGTTTATTTCACCATGAAACTTTAGTGATTGTTCATTATTTTTTTTTTTTTAGATTTTGTAATTTTTAAATGTTCATTTTAAATAAATTAAACCTTCTGGAAAAATAAAATAAAATGAAAAAGAAATGCAGAAAATTAAAAATAGAACACGTTCAGTCTGATGCTATCCTATTCCGACAAAACCGAAGATATGAGGTTTTCATGCATGCAACCTAACCTATTGGACCTGCAAAACAAGCACAATCCGGATAAGCTAAGTGCTGGCTCCTAAGGATTTGAATGAGGTTTTCAGATTTAAGCATTCGCATGCAACAACCAAGAAAAACTTGCATCAACTACATTTACAAGCCTAAAATCTGAAAAGGGAAAATAGACATTTAATCTTGCATGCAGAAAATGACTCCTTCTTTCTTGCCCATAAAATGCAAATTTTTGAACAATTTTGCATTAAAAATATGTCCTGTTACAATAGCAGAATCTCTGGTTTTTCTCAAAACCAGCAAAAGGTGGAAGAAAAACACTCCACAGTAGGCCCAGAATGGCTAATCACCATCAACTCTGCAACCCCGCTCGCAGCGGTTTTCGACCCCTGTATCAATCTGTGCCTCTGCTTTTATACTTTTTGGTACGGTTCTTTGCTTTGCTCTATGATGCTTCGTTTCACCTCCCAGATTGTATCATTTCGTATTCCTCACCTTTTCATTTGCTTTTGACTTTATGTTTAATGCCGAAACGTTTGATATTCTCTATGAATGTAACGTTTCTGTAACCCTTACATGCATGCCACGTGTTCCACGCTTCTCTGCATGTTCCGTAACTGCCTCCTTGTAAATCATGACAAAAAATAGCATGTCGTGATATCACGAAATTTTTTGCATGCAACTCTGTTCCTCTACCTGCACAGTGAAAATGAGACATGTCACGAAATCATGACATTTTTTGACCAACAGCCTTGTCCGCCATCATGCACAACGAAAATGAGACATGTCACGAAATCGTGACACTTTTCTCTTTTGCACCATATTTTGCTTTCTGTCATGAAATCATGACAATTTTTTGTTTCGTACCACTTGGCTGCTTTTTGTCGTGAAATCGTGACGCTTTTCTCTTTCAGGCTGTCTCGCTGCTTCCTATCATGAAATCATGACGTTTTTCATTTGGAACTGTCTTGCGGCTTTCTATCGTGAAATCGTGACGCTTTTCTATTTTGGGCTGCTCTTGCTGTATTTGGCCGTGAAAACGTGACATGTCATGAAATCATGACATATTTTCCTTTCGTACCATTTCGTTGCTTGGAGCCACGAAAACGTGACCGATCGTGATATCGTGACATTTTTTTGCTTCATACCCCTTTGTTGCTTCCTGTCGTGAAATCGTGATGCTTTTCATCTTTGGCATGTCTTGCTACTTTAGGTCACGAAAACGTGACATGTCACGATTTTGTGACAATTTTCCATTCTGCCTTTCTCTCTCCTCTTTGGACCGTGATTTCACAACACGTCACGAAATCGTGACAATTTTCGATCAACACCTCTTCCTGCTTGCCTGGGCCGCGAAAGCTTGACATGTCATGATATCGCGACATTTTTTCATTTCCAATAGCGACAGAGCAACATGTCGCGAAATCGTGACAACTTTCATTTCTAGGCAGCGATGGAGCGACATGTCGCGATATCGTGACAACTTTTCATTTTCGGCCACGACGGAGCAACATGTCATGATATCATGACAACTTTTCATTTTCGGCCGCAATGGAGCAACATGTCGCGATATCGTGACAACTTTTCATTTTTGATCGCGACGGAGCAACATGTCGCGATATCGTGACAACTTTTCATTTTCGGCCACGACGGAGCAACATGTCGCGATATCACGACAACTTTTTCATTTCTATCCGCGATGAAGTGACATGTCACGATATCGCGACACTTCTTCCTTTTGTGAAATTTTGCTTTTTTTTCCTTGATTTTTAGCATCTGGGTCACTGTGGTCTTCTTTGAAAGCATGCAAAAAAGGTGGGTCCCCAATTTTGGGGTGTGTTGTGGATCAGCCACAACAAATGGTGACTCTACTGTCAAATGCTCTTGAGCATTTTGGTGAGAACCCAACCTGAAATATACAAGCTTAGATACAGGCGTCAGCACATAAAGATAAACAAATACCGATAGATCAGAAATACATGAAACATCAGAATCATTAAGTATCAGCTCGGTGTGTGCAATGTGTTTCATTCCCTATCATTTGAACTTGATCAACATTCCATTGTCAGTTTCACTTATGATTTGTATGCAAGGCTATGAATGATTTGTGCAGGATTTGATGTATGATGAAGATGCTAGAGATATAACAACCTGCTTTACAAAGGCTCAAACCTTCTAATATCATGAACAAACATATTAAAGCTATCAAACCCTCTTAGGACCAAATATATGTCTACTAAATTAATTTATTAGATCCCAAAGTTGGTTATGTGTCACTACCATCTTGAACCCATGTGCAAGTGTAAGTGAAATCAGAACTTTGGGGAATAGGATTCCCAACCTAAGCGAGATGGGAATTTAACCCTATCCTTACTATTCTGATTTGGAGTTCATTACCTCATCTTGAACAAAATGATTTAACCTGTTATGGATGAAATGGTCAAGCTAGTCTATCCATATGAGCAATCAGTGGTCTTGCTTTTAGGCAAGACATGTTGCCACGCATGAGCATACTTAACCCCATAATCCATGACTTGGCTTTCATTCATTCTTTTCTCTCTCTTTTTCTTTGGACCTTTGGGATGACTACCCATCCTTGCTAGGGACATGTAGTACGATCCCTCCAATCCAATATTAAGATGAAATGGAAAATATTATCTTTTATCTCTTGGACCTTGGGGATGACTACCCATCCTTTGTAGAGGACACGTAGTACAATCCTTCCAATCCAAGATTGAGATGAAATGGAAAACATTAGTTTTAATTTTATTGCTTGGACCTTTGGGATGACTACCCATCCTTTGCAGAGGACATGTAGTACGATCCTTCCAATCCAAGCTTTATGATGAAATGGGAAAAATGGAAGCTTTGGGGAATCGGATTCTCAACCTAAGCGAGATGAGAATTAAGTCCTATCCTTACTACTCCATGTAAGTCAAACCAGAGCTTTGGGGAGTTGGATCCTCAACCTAAGTTTGATGAGGATTTAACCCTATCCTTACTACTCTGGTTTTAGGCTTTAAGCTTGATGGAAGTGGTAAAAACCACTGTTTTAAGGATTATGTTGCATGATAGGACAGACATGAAATATTCTTTTCACCTCACCTTTTCATCCAAGTATGGTTTTGACCATTTTGCTCAAGATTCTTTTTAATGTGCATGGAATGTGCTTGGTTCAAGATAGTTTGGGCAGCAGTTCCCAACCTTAGGATCCTTTTAATATATGTTATGTAATAATCCTAAGAGGATTCAACACCTTCTCAATAATTGCCCATGGAATGAAAATGTAACTGAGATGACATGTATATGCAATGTGGAATATGACATGAGATATGAATGCACTGCTTCTTTTGGAATATATCATCTAATTTACCATAATGTGCAAAACTCGACAACTTCATGCATCACAAGATTCAAACGATATTATTTAAATGTTTGTGTTACTTGTGGAGCTTTCTACAACACAATTCCAATGTTTCATATTCTCCTGATTTTAGGCATAAGTTGACATCTCAAATTTTTTTTTTTTTTTATCAAAACAAACTAAACATGTCAAATGAAATCAACCACACAACTTAAATCCTAATCCAAATAGCAATCCCAAAAATGAAACTTGAAAACACAAACCCAAACCAAAACCAAAATTTATATACAATATAGTACAAGATGATGCCAAGCTTGGACTATTACTTTCCTGGATCCCAAACATGATTAGAACATTTCAAAAGACATATGTCACAATACACATGCCAAATGTTGTAGGAATCCAACAACAATAAGATCAAACCAAGCAATGCAACAAATTTCAACTTGCCATGCTCACCATACCAATTTGATTTAGTTCTATTACCAACATCATAGGTGAGATTCAAATCAAATTGATTAGACAATGGTTGGTATTCAATTTTATTTTGTCTATTCTTTAAAGTGCAAGTTTCATCATTCCATTCATGATTTAGAAGTAGGCTTTCCTTTTCAAATGTGAGATATTGCAAACAAGAGCCTATTTCTAAAAGTCTTGAATTCAAATTATTTTTTCGAGATTTTAAAGCAATCAAAATCAATCAAAACTTGGCAAACATCACCAAGATTTGACATTTCATCATCAATGACATTAGCATCCAAAGGGACATCATGTAACCCATCACTTAAAATTTTTGTGGCTACTACCAAAGGTAAAGATTTCACCTTGTCACCCATACTCAACCCATCATGATTAGAATTTATCACAACTTGATGAGTGTTAGTAGCTTTTTCTTTTTCTTCATTGTCTTCTTCATCATCCAACACCTGTTCAAAAACACCAAAGTTAGGCACCCAATCAAACATGCGTCCATATTTTTCAAAACAAGAGCCTAATTTTTCAAGATATGTGTCACGTGACACCTTTCCATGATCAATGGCTTGAGTTGCCTCAAAATCCATATTTTCATTAGGATCATCAATAGTATCAAACCCACACCACTTAGGTTTTGTAATTTCATCATTTTGAGATGGCATAGACATTGTAGAAACAATAGGTGGATCAAGATTTTCGATTTCTTGCCCCTCAAGGGGAACAAAAACAATTGATTCTCCTTCTTCATCCATGGTAGTAGAATCATTATCCTTCTCCAACCTTTGATGAGATTCCAACCCTTCTTCCAAAACATTCTCAGATTGTACAGGACTTGTAATATCCTCATGTGAAAGGGCAATTGTATTATCCTGCATATCAATAGGCACACAAATTTCATCAGAAGGTTTGGAGTGAGCATACTCTTCCCAAGAATCATAATGATCATCTTTCAAAATCAAATTGTGATGCTCAACTATTTCTTCATCATCTTTTAATTCATCAACATGTTTCTCATCAAATTTATCTTCACCTTCCTTAGATGGTTCAATTACTTCCAAAATTGGGTTATTGCTTGTATTCAAATTGATAAGGCTATCATAATCCACATGTGTAACCCATGATTCACGTTTAACATAATTTGGAAGGTGTGAATTTTCTTGGCCATTACTTTCAACAATGTCATCCAATGTGTCATCCGAAACAGATTCATCCTCATAGAATTCATCTTTTGGTGAGTCAAGGGTTTCCAATCTGTCACATGTTTCAATACTAGTTGGATCTAGTACTCCTCCCTTGCCTAAAATCATATTCTTATGAAAATCATTAAAATTGATTTTAGAAACATCTTTTGAATCAAGATGAGTATTTTGAAGTTGATTCATACTTAAGAAAGATGGTTGATCTTGCATAGTAGGTTGAGGATTTTGAAATTGATTGAAGCTTGGGAATGATTGTTGATTCTGAAATTGATTCACACTTGAACTTGGTTGAGGTGGATAAATCATTGGGTGGGTAAAGGAGGTATTAAATGATTGAAAATTATATGATCCAAAACCCACACCATAATTTTGACAACTCAATTGTTGCTCAATTGCCATTGCTTGAGTATAGGCTTGTGACAAAGATGTGATTAGAGGCATCCCTCGCAAATATGTGGAAGTGAGTGGGTCAAGAGCATTGACATATATTTGGAGAGCCACTTCTTCTTGCAGAGCATAAAATGTCACTAATTGAGTATATAATCCAAAGAACCTTTCAGAAAATGACTTCACATTTTCACTTGGTCCTTTTTTAATAGTGAAAAACTGCTCATACATGCGGATTGGGTCAACTTGCTCTTTGTTGAATTGATTAAGAAATGTTGCCTCTAGTTGAGCCCAAGAAGTGATAGACCCTAAAGGTAGACTTGTAAACCAATCATATGCCACTTTGTCCAAGGTGTAAGGGAACATTTTACAAGCAACATCATCATACCAACTTGTTAAGTGATTCGCACAGAATTTGAATGCTTGAATGTGTTCTTCTGCAGTATTTGTCCCGTTAGACAAAAATCGAGGAAGACATCTCTCAAAACCAACGGGAAAATAATGTTGAACTCCCGGTATGTTCAATGGGCTACCTGTCATCCACGGTGAAAACATAGCCATTAGTGAATCTTAAAGAATATAACTTTAATACCAAAAAACAATTCTTTTTTTATATTTATTTTTTTTAAATCAAATCAAATCACATTATTCCTGTATGAACAATCAAAGCGTTAGGACAATGCATAGCAATTCATGTCCTCATTTTAACTAGTACAAAGTTGTATTGTTAAAAGAGGGCTAAAGATAATAATCAATAGGGCATGAAATATTCAAAATTTAAATCCCTATAGCATTTAAATCAATCTGAAATAAACCGGTTCAGGCCCTCCTTCTAGCGCCAAAATGTTGAGTGGTATTTTCACACACTTGTGAAAGTACACTCTCCTTTAGGATTTGGGCTCCAAATCCCCTCTTGCAAAGAAGTCAAACAAACAACTTCTCCAAGGTCTCCGTTGTATTAGCATTTGCAACTGTGTATTAGTAATCTCAAATAAAGATAATCAATTTAAATGCTTGGAACACCTTAGTGATTGCAAGTAACTGTAAACAAGGGGCAATGTTGGTTTATTTCACCATGAAACTTTAGTGATTGTTCATTATTTTATTTTTTTTTAGATTTTGTAATTTTTTAATGTTCATTTTAAATAAATTAAACCTTCTGGAAAAATAAAATAAAATGAAAAAGAAATGCAGAAAATTAAAAATAGAACACGTTCGATCTGATGCTATCCTATTCCGACAAAACCGAAGATATGAGGTTTTCATGCATGCAACCTAACCTATTGGACCTGCAAAACAAGCACAATCCGGATAAGCTAAGTGCTGGCTCCTAAGGATTTGAATGAGGTTTTCAGATTTAAGCATTCGCATGCAGCAACCAAGAAAAACTTGCATCAACTACATTTACAAGCCTAAAATCTGAAAAGGGAAAATAGACATTTAATCTTGCATGCAGAAAATGACTCCTTCTTTCTTGCCCATAAGATGCAAATTTTTGAACAATTCTGCATTAAAAATATGTCATGTTACAATAGCAGAATCTCTGGTTTTTCTCAAAACCAGCAAAAGGTGGAAGAAAAACACTCCACAGCAGGCCCAGAATGGCTAATCACCATCAACTCTGCAACCCCGCTCGTAGCGGTTTCTGACCCCTGTATCAATCTGTGCCTCTGCTTTTATACTTTTTGGTACGGTTCTCTGCTTTGCTCTACGGTGCTTCGTTTCACCTCCCAGATTGTATCGTTTCGTATTCCTCGCCTTTTCGTTTGCTTTTGACTTTATGTTTAATGCCGAAACATTTGATATTCTCTATGAATGTAACGTTTCTGTAACCCTTACATGCATGCCATGTGTTCCGCGCTTCTCTGCATGCTCCGTAACTACCTCCTTGTAAATCGTGACAAAAAATAGCATGTCGCGATATCACGACGTTTTTCTGCATGCAACTCTGTTCCTCTGCCTGCACAGCGAAAATGAGACATGTCACGAAATCGTGACATTTTTCGGCCAACAGCCTTGTCCGCCATCATGCACAACGAAAATGAGACATGTCACGAAATCGTGACACTTTTCTCTTTTGCACCATCTTCTGCTTTCTGTCATGAAATCGTGACAATTTTTTGTTTCGTACCACTTGGCTGCTTTCTGTCGCGAAATCGTGACGCTTTTCTCTTTCAGGCTGTCTCGCTGCTTCCTGTCGCGAAATCGTGACATTTTTCATTTGGAACTGTCTTGCGGCTTTCTGTCATGAAATCATGACGCTTTTCTATTTTGGGCTGCTCTTGCTGTATTTGGCCGTGAAAATGTGACATGTCGCGAAATCGTGACATATTTTCCTTCCATACCATTTCGCTGCTTGGAGCCGCGAAAACGCGACCTGTCGTGATATCGCGATGTTTTTCTACTTTGTACCCCTTTGCTGCTTCCTGTCATGAAATCGTGACGCTTTTCATCTTTGGCATGTCTTGCTGCTTCAGGTCGCGAAAACGTGACATGTCATGATTTTGCGATAATTTTCCATTCTGTCTTTCTCTCTCCTCTTTGGACCGTGATTTCACAGCACGTCGCGAAATCGCGACAATTTTTGATCAACACCTCTTCCTGCTTGCCTGGGCCGCGAAAGCTTGACATGTCGCGATATCGCGACATTTTTTCATTTCCAATAGCGACGGAGCAACATGTCGTGAAATCGCGACAACTTTCATTTCTGGGCAGCGACGGAGCGACATGTCGCGATATCGCGACAACTTTTCTTTTTCGGCCGCGACGGAGCAACATGTCGCGATATCGCGACAACTTTTCTTTTTCGGCCGCGACGGAGCAACATGTCGTGATATCGTGACAACTTTTCATTTTCGACCGCGACGGAGCAACATGTCGCGATATCGCGACAACTTTTCATTTTCGGCCGCGACGGAGCAACATGTCATGATATCGCGACAACTTTTCATTTTCTATCCGCGATGGAGCGACATGTCGCGATATCGCGACACTTCTTCCTTTTGTGATATTTTGCTCTTCCTTTGATTTTTTCTTGATTTTTAGCATCCAGGTCATTGTTTTCTTCTTTGAAAGCATGCAAAAAAGGTGGGTCCCCAATTTTGGGGTGTGTTGTGGATCAGCCACAACAGGGAGGTGGCTAAGGGAAATATGGATAGCAGTAGGGTTCTAGTGGAGGTAAGGTATGGTACAAATATTCTCATGAGGAGATATATAGTGGTTATGTCACTCATGTCAAACATTCTACTAGATTATTTAGGATCGAGGTTCCCATGAAACCTCCTTGAGATAGCACAAGAGTTAGTGGATTACACTACTAAGGCCCCTTTGATCATGGTGTGAGGGAGTACCCTACTTGCACATTTATATGATGAGTTGTATGATATCTGAAATTGGGTTAGATACAAATTGGGCTGCAACTTCCTGCTTCAGGTATGGGGGTGGGAGCACATCTGGGTGGATATATTAGAGGGCCTTTCATGGGCATCATGAACATATATGGTAGATCATGATATCAACTATGTGGATTAATGGGATCAAAAGTAGGAGATGGATCAGATTCAACCCTATTCAGGTAAGATTACCCACTACATAGAGTTCTTTAAGGGACTAAGGTTAGGACTAGTGGTATGGTGACCTTATAGAGATTACCCATCATGGACAAAGGTAGCAGACCAATTGAGGCATGTGAGGTGTAGGCAATGGGTTATTGGATACCATGGAATAGATTGGGAGTACTTCTAATGTTTTTGTGTTTATTGATATTTCAAGGTTCATCAGGATACACCTAGTGAGCCTATCATTTACTAGCATTAAGGGGTTGTGACTCAACTAGAGTGGTTGTGAGTAGATATAGTGAGATATGAGGTAGATTAGCTACTAGCTGATCTAGGTGTTGATGATGTAGGTACTACAATAGAGTATGATGCATGGTGGATGAATTGAATGTGGTAGGAAGGTGGACCTATGGGTGGACAAGCTGAGGCAGTGGGAGATGAGGGCACTATGAAGGCTAAGGCTAAGGCTGAGCGATGAGTGCATCACCAAATGAAGGGGGAGTGGGGCCAGCCTTAGAGGGAGTGGAGGAGCCACAGGATGAGGGTGGGGATGATGAGGATCCCTAGGATGAGGATGCTCAACTTAGAGGATAGGTGTAGTCTCTATAAGCATAGTTGGTCGAGTGGGATACTATGATTGTAGTACTACAGAGCCAGTTGGCTAGGGAGAGACAGAGGGGGAGGGGCTTCTCTAAGGAGAAGGTCATTCTAACTACACAACTATAGAGCTCTCAAGAGGAGGTGGGTAGGGTGATAATAGAGCGAGATGCTCTATGGATGTGGGTGGTAGCTTTGATCGTAGCTCAAGGGTAGGTAGGGACAGGTGGATAGGCCACAGGGGATGTAGCAGGGCTACAGGCTGAGGTGGGTAGATTGTAGATACTGTTGGGTGACTATCAGGCTCGACATCGATCTGATTAGGCCTATATCTAGGATTTGGAGGATTGGGTAGGGGTACTAGGTGATCGCCTACCTGAGCGCTCTTCAGCAGGAGGGTCTCATTAGAGCCGATGTAGTGAGTCGAGGTAGCCATATATGAGGTTGCAGACTCCTAGGTCTACATCTAGGTCTTGAGAGATCAGTAGCTAGTGGATTAAGAGGGGCACACAAAGATGTGGTCAAGGGTAGTGGTGATTCTGGGGGTACAGGCCCCGCATGACTCAGACTATTGTATGGCTCTCTTTTTGGGTGTGAGGTCCGAGGACCCACACTATTGTAGCCTATAAGCATTTTGTATCATGATGTACCAAATATTTTACCATATATATGATATGATTTTTATTATGGCCTATCATGTGTTTATGTTATATTTATTATATTATGTATGGATGCAATTATGGATGATGGATGTATACCTAGACATTGTAGTATGTATGCCTAGATATATGCATGTAGATGATGTACTAATGATATGATGATGTAATTATTTTTATTTTTATGTTTATATGTTAAAACATAATGAATGAATCTAAGATGCAAAATAACCTATATGTAAGCACCACAAAATGTATAAAAGTCATTAATCAAATATTTTAACCTTTTCTCAAAAGTCATACATTTTTTAGATGAATTGATGGATGTGAAACCATTAGGTGCTATGAGGAATGATAAGGTTTTTCATGAGACTCAAACACCCTAGTTGACCAATCAAAAATTATTTATTGACTATACCTGACTCTATAAGATAAAGATCTGCTAGGAAGACCAAGATATTCAATATCCCTGTGTGTGCATGTGATGTTCATTAATGATGCATAAGACTACCCCATTGCTAGGTGGGTTTCATTCAACCCATTGTTGTAATGAGGATCACCTCATGGTCATCATTATCCTGATTTTGGATGTAGTTGGACTTGACTACTAGGCAATACAAGCCACCAAAAGCTAGCTCATCTACAAGCTGACATTGGTCTATACAAAAGAAGGTTGCTAATGTGATAGACATATCACCATGCATAAGACTACTCCATTGCCAGGAGGGTTTCATTCAACCCATTGTTGTAATGGAGATCATCCCATGGCTTTTGAATAACTAAGGATTCTAGGGATTCAAGCTCATTACCCCCTTATTTTATTTTAATTTCTTGGGATACTTGCTCATTTTTGAGGAGCAAGGGAATTTATTTTCTTAGTGGTGAAAACCACTTTTTTTAGGGATACTTGCTCATTTTTGTGAGAGCAAGGGGATTTCTTGGGTAGGGAGGAGCTTGTCCTTTTGTCAATTCTCAGCATTCTAGACCATGCGCATAATAGGATGAGCAAGGGAAACCTTTCACTCAAGGTGGCAAGGACTACGTTGTAGTGTCATCCTTCCTTGTTCAAACTTGGATTTTAATGTGTGAATTTGTGTTTGGGATTTTGACATATGCAAGGTACTATCAAAGCAAGACCCTACCTTCTAAAAGCCAAGATATATTTTTACAAAATCTGAAAGGAAAACTAGGAATGGTTGAATGACCGAAAACCCTAGTGAACACCCTATAGCAACTTATTGGTAGTGTTGAAAAACATAGTTACTCACAAAGGGGAATGTGGATGGTAGTGGTATGCGGAATATGGGGGTTTTCCCTATGATATTTTATAAACTAAAAGGTGTGCGTAAAATAGTTAGTGGCCATCTAAACATCATTGTTGATATTCATCCGGTATCTACCCTATTTTACGAGGACCCCTTAATAAGCAAAATCCCATAAGGAAAACTGCAAATGATGATGATGGATAAGGTTGATTAAGAAAGATGACAACTATACAAGTGTGGTGCTAGATCCTAGCATGTAAGAACCAAACTAGTCCTAATGCTAATGCAAATGAAAGGATATGCCTAATGCAAGTTAACAAATGTAGCTACATGAAATGCATGATGTTTTGAAATGTAAGCAAAAATGCAATGTTTTTGTGTTTTTGCGATTTTCTAATTTTTTTGTGGTTTTAATTTTTTTGTGGTTTTTGTGATTTTAATTTTTTTTGTTTTTTTTGTGCATTATCCCTTATGCATGAAATGCCTATAGATGGAGAATGTTAAGAGGTTCAAGTTCCTCAACACCCTCGAGAGATGCTAGATGATAAGTTCCTAGCCCTATCTTCTATGTGATGATGAAAGGGCCTAACTAGTTGGTCATAAATTTATCATGCAAGTGGGGTGGCAAGTTGGAATTTTGTTGATTCTATTTAAGCACAAGATCTCCAAATTTGAAGTCCCTCAGATGGACTTTCATATCATAAGCTCACTTAAGGTGATCTTGATAAACGTGAAGGTGCTCGAGAGCATTAACTCGATGTTCATCAAGAAGGGTCAATTGGTCAAGGTGAGCTTGTCATGCAGTATCATCATCGATGAATTCTTGGAGTGATATGTGCAATGAAGGAATTTCCAATTCTAAAGGTATAATGGCCTCAATGCCATAGACTAGAAAAAATGGGGTTGCCCTAGTGGGTGTTCGAATGCTAGTTTGATAAGCCCATAATGCTAGAGGTAGTTGAAGATGCCAATCTTTGTGATTTTCCTTGATGGTTTTCTTGAGAATGGCAACTACAGTCTTGTTGGATGCCTCTGCTTGTCCATTAGCTTATGGATAATAGGGCATGGAAAAATTGTGTTGGATGTTATACTTGGAAGTTAAAGCATGCACATATTTATTTTTAAATGGGGTCCCATTATCAGAGATAATCTTGGATGGAATACCAAAATGACATATGATATTATGAAGTATGAACTCCGCAATGTGAGATCCAATTGTAGTGGTAAGAGGGATGGCTTCCACCCACTTGGTGAAGTATTCGATGGCCATTAAGATAAATATGTGATGGCCCAAATATGGGGGTAAGATTTTCCCAATTAAATCAAAACCCCACTACGAAAAAGGCCATACCGAATGGATCGGTTGTAAGGCCTGAGAAGGTACGTGTGAAATATTAGCATGATGTTGATATTTCATGCACTTCTTGACATAAGCGCAATAATATTTCTCCATGGTGGGCCAATAATAGCCCATTCGAAGGATGCGCTTGGTGATAGCCATACCACTAAAATGGCCACCACAAGTACCATCATGAGCTTACAAAATTACCCAAGCAGACTCTTGGGGTTCTAAACAATAAAGGAGAAGACCATCATAGCTTCGATGATATAGTATATCCCTGAGTAAGACATATTTTATCACTTTTTATTTAAATGTTCATTTTTTAAGCATGCAATAATCCCGAAGGGATATTACCAAGTTTTAAGAAATATTTTAATTGAATGAGCCAATCTTGATATGCTTGGGTCTCGACTGAATGAATTGCTTGTTCCTATTGTGACTCATCACGCATAAATATGTATTGGAAGATAACCTTAAGATGAATGGTCATGCCATTATCAGAAGGACCCTATGGGACCAAGGACCCCCAGGATGCATGTTTCAAAAATTTATGTACCTAAGAGAATCGATCTTGGTTCGATTCAATTTGAATCATGTGGACAACTTCTTTATTGTTCGAAGCCTCACTTATCATTGATTGTAAAAGTATTTTGACATGAATGGTTGTGATATCATCAGAAGGGTTCTACAAAATTAAGGACCCCAAAGAAGCCATTGTATCCACAAAATGATTAGATGAATGAGGGACTGCCTCGATGTTGTACCATTCTAATTTAGCTAGTAGCTTGTCCACAAGGGTTTTGTATGATTTCAAGATTGGACACCGACATTGATAGATTTTCTTGACTTGGTTAACTATGAGCAAGGAGTCACCAAAGATATTGAGCTTTTTTATTTTCATGGTGATAGTTATTTGAAGACCCAAAAGGAGAGCCTCATATTCAACATTATTATTGGTGCATGGGAAATCAAGTTTAAATGAAAGGGGCATAGGAGCTCCTTATAGTGTGAAAAACATGATTCCTATGCCACCCCTTGCTCACACTTAGAACCATCAAAGAACAAAGTCATATCAGCATTATTTTTAGGTTCTTTGAGTTCTAGTGAGTCCAATAATGCAAAGACTACATCATCAAGCAACTCGATAGTAAGAGGCTTATCATCCTAGAGAGGAGCCTCTACTAGTTGATCAACAATTACTTGACCTTTAATAGATTTTTGACTTATGAATTCAAGGTCAAATTCTATCAATAACATAATCCACTTTGTAGTATGACTATTATGATATGTTTGACTCATCATATACCACAAAGGATTTTCTTTGGAGATGACGTACATTTTTTGACTAAGCATGTAATGTCAAAGATTCTTGGTGGTGAATACCACTACTAAGAAAAGCTTCTCAATGTATGCGTACTTGAGCTCATAGCTCACTAGGGTGTGACTGATGTAATAGATAGCTTATTCCTTATTTACCTCATTCTTTTGGGCCAACATGGTCCCTAAGGAAAAATTGATAGCTAAAATGTATAATAAAAATGGCACACCTAGTCGAGGTGGAGCTAAAACTAGTGGTGATGCTAGGTATTGTTTGATCTCATCAAAGGCCTTTTGACACTCATCATCCCAATGGAATGGGACCCCCTTTTGTAATAGTCAATTCATTGGTCAACATTTATTCGAAAGTTGTGCTATGAAGCATCGAATAGATGCGACCTTCCCTTGTAAGCTATGAAGCTGCTTAAGGTTTGTAGGGGGAAGCATTTTAAGTATTACCTTGACCTTGGTGGGATCGACTTTGATTCCTCACTTTGAGACTATAAAACCCAAAAATTTTCTAGATGTGACTCCAAAGACACACTTTTTGGGATTAAGTCTAATGTTATGCTCGATTAAGTGATCGAAGACCTTCCATAGAACATCAACATGCTCTTGATGCAATAGAGATTTGGCTAGCAAATCATCCATGTAATCCTCTAAGATTTTGTGCATGTAGTCATGAAATATATATGTCATGGCCCGTTGATATGTTGCACCAGCATTTTTGAGGCCAAATGGCATGACTTTGTAGCAGAAAGTCCCCCAAGGTGTGGTAAAGGTTATCTTTGGTTGATCTTCGAGATTGACCCAGATTTGATTGTAGCCTAAAAAACCATCCATGAGGGATAACATTTCATGACCTGTAGTGGCATCGACTAAAGCATCAATGTTCGAAAGGGGGAATTCATCCTTAGGAGTCGCTTTGTTAAGATCTCAAAAATTTATGCATATGTGAATCCTCCCATCAGGTTTCCCTATGGGTACCATGTTGGAAACCCAATCAAGATAGTCGATAGGTTGGATGAATCCTGCATCCAACAATTTTTGTAATTCATATTTAACCATTAAGGCTATTATTGGATGCATTTTACGAAGCTTTTGCTTGATCGATTTGATTTTTGGATCGAGAGTAAGGTTGTGCATGACCAATTTTGGGTCAAGACCCGACATGTCTTTGTACGACCAAGCAAAAGCTTCTATCTTCTCTATCAAGAGAGTTGTGTAGATGGCTTGCTCTTCAAGGGATAAACTTTATCCCAATTTTATATTTTTAGGAGCCTCAAGATCAATGCCAATGTCTACATCAATTATTTCCTCTATTGACATGTGGGATCCCTCCTCAAGCTGATGAGGTGTAGGGATCAAGTGGATGTCATCAACTGGATTCGGAGATTCGATCATGTCTGGTTTGATCTCAGCTTGAAAAACATATTTAGATGGCCCTTGGGAGAAATGAAATGGTTGTAACATTTCTTCACAAGGGAAGAACTCTTTGGGTGATGGTGGAAATGCGATGCGATCAAAATCAATTACCTCTTGGTTGAGGTGCAAAGGTTTTGAGGGGTCATTGGGATTATGGAGTGGTGTGGTCAAATCAATGGAAACCATATTTATGGATGGTGGATAGTTTCCATTCATAGGTGGAAAAAGCCTATCAAATATGGGTGGCCCTAGATATATCGGAGGTGGCTGAGGTGGTAGTGGAATGAATGGATGAGGCCTAGGAGGAGCCAGGATGATCAGATCTTCTAGGGGTAGAAGCTACCTCCAGATGGGCTAGCACATAGGAAAAACCCTAAGATAGAGCTCATCTAGGTCTATGAGAGGCTCAATGGGGGTGAAGTCTTCTCCTTCATTGCTAATCCATTAATTGTGGTGAGGACCTAGATACGCCAATTCTATCTCATCCTCATATTCTTTTGATGCCTCACTAAAGGAGTCAGAAGGCTCAATAGAAACCATTGTAATGGGAATATGATCTCCTAGTAGATGGAAATAGCCTAGGTCAGCGTAATCATTCTCATCAATCTCATCCTCAAAGCCTATGGTTAGGCATTAGAGGGAGTCTACGAGGAGTTCATCTAGCATATGCATAGAATACCCTAAGCTAGATTTATCTATAGGGAGTTGGTATTGTGGTTGGTAAGGTGTTCAAAGACCTTACTCATATCGACCAAGACCATACCCATGCCAATGGTAGTGGTAAAAGTATCATAGGGTGAAATTTAGGTTTGATAGATAATTGATATTCCCTAAAAATGGCTCTTCATCATCCTCCACCATAGGGGATAAACTTGTAGAATCATCAAAACCCCCATATATAAAGTTCATCTAGTTTAGGGGCACCCCCAAGGGCACAATGGTACCAATGGGTAGTGAAGGCAAGTGAGGTCTACCCATATCCTAGATGGACTCAATGAGTGGAGTGAATATGACATTCTGCACGAGGTACTCGATGAGTCTAGGGTTGGCCAAGTGAATCATGACCTATGGTGGGGTGGATGATGAAGGTATGGCTTGATATGACTCATCCATAGAAATAAATGATTCTCCCTCATCCATAGGAGTGGGAATATCCCTTATAAAATGGTGGAAATGGATGGGGGAATCTCCTCAATTGGCTCCTTCAACTTTTTCTCGCTCGGAGGATCTAAGGATGAAGAAGGGATATCGAGAAAAATTGATGGCAATGGTAGGGATGGAGATGGTTCCATGACTGACTATGGTGCTAGATCTAGAATTTGAATGGGATCATTGGGTCTGATGTCTAGATGTATGGATGGTAGGGTAGACTCCTATGGGTGGTGCACCACATTGCAATACTTGAAGGGCTCTAGATCGACATGAACCACATGAACTTGCCCTTCATGTATATATTTAAGACACTGATGCAAAATGGATGGGACACACTTCATGTCCCTCATCCAAGGTCTTCCAAGCAATATATTATACTACATTGCACCCTCCAAGACATGGCATAATGTAGGAATAGTCTTTAGTCCAACTTGAATAGGAAGGACTATTGTGCCGATGGTGGAGCATAAAGCATCATTAAATGCTCGAAGAGTGAATGTAGATGCTACAATGTGTGAGGTTGGAAGACTAAGATGGTGTAGTGCATCAGTTGTGATAATATTTATGGAGGAGCCTATGTCGATCAAAACCTACTTGTAGGGAATCTGATTCACACTAGCAATGATGTGCAGTGGAGGATCGAGCCCAGTAGTGGGAGTTGCTTTGATCTCATGATCATAAAATGTAATTATAGGCTCCTTACACTATTGAATGTGCCCCACAAAATTGATAAATGAGTTGGGATCCTAGGGTTGCAATTCAACTAATTTTAGAATCTCCATCAAAGCTTCTCTATGTCATGGTGATTGTTGTATCAGCTCATAGATGGAGAGTTTGGTTGATGTCATTTATAGACTTTGGGTAAGCCTACTTCTGATCATCACCACCAATTGGGGTGGTAGACCTTGGATAGGATTTGATTATGGCAAGGGTTGTGATATAGAAGGAACATTGGTTGGAGCTACAGGTGGTGTAGTTTGGTTAGGATATCTCCTATTCCTTATCACAATATTGATCATCCCAACAAACCCTTGATTGGGTGGGGCCATGTGGACTTCATTGACCTATCTTATCTGATCTTCCTTAACCTCATGCGTAGGTAAGGGATCTTTGAATATACCCATCTATTGGTTATTGGTAGCAAGAGGATTATCAATTTGTAGTTGATTTCTCTCAAGCATATCCTATACTATATCCTTAAATGTATAGCATGTCTAGATATCATGACCATTTTATCAATGATAGAGATAATACAAGTCCTCTCTATACCTCTTAGGTTTTGGGTGATTTGGATCCAAGGGGTAAATTTTAGGTAAGGTGATAGCCTTTGCCTCACACAATCGATTAAAAAGTGATGCCAAAGATTCAGGCAATGGTGTATAGTTGCGAGGTGGATGGTATAGTTGATTATATGCTTAATTTCATTGAGGTTGGTCATGGTTTTGTATAGGAGGGGGTTGAGCCTGATAGTTGGGTTGTTGGGGCATTGTTTGTTTCTCAAGATTTGGAACACTCAGGACAACTTGATTGATCGAAGGTGGTTTTTGTTGTGTATAATTACCTCTAGGGTTCTTGTTCCATTCCTTCTTGTGAAGTTTGATGTCCCCCTCCTAGACCTTGATGTCCTCGATGACCTTGGCCTATGCCAAAGCCTCCTCGAATGTTTGGTATTGTTGTAGTTGTAAGAAAAGTGAGATTTACTTTGAACAACTCCTAGTGAACATTTGAGTAAGTTTTGTGATGGGTAAGGTGAAAGGTAATTTTGACATAACCTTTCTCCACCTATTGCCATATTCTATGATAGGCTCATCATCAAATTATTGAAGGTTGGACAAGTTAGTCAAGTTTACTTTCTTCTTTATGCCAAATGAGAAGTATTCCAGGAATGCATTTGCAAGTTGTTCAAAGCTATAGATGTTGTGCCTTGGTAGATGGTTATACCACTCTAAGGTTAGGCTAGAGAGTGTTATCAAGAAGGTCCTAAGTAACAAGGCATCATCATCCTAGAGTTGGAAATAGAGGTTCATGAAACTGGTTACGTGTTCTTGTGCATCATCATCTCCTTTAAATTTATCCAATTTTGGCATTTCAAAATGCTCAGGATATGGAGGACATGGGACCGAAGGATGGAGTGGTTGATTACATAGTTGATGCAATGTGGGATTTTGATAACCCATTCCTTGCTTCTCCAATGATTTGATGCACTCTATGAGCACCTTGTAAGCTTGAGATGATATTATCTCATCTTCCTACATTGGTCTTCGAGGAGGGGGAGGCAAAATATTTCTATTGGGATGATGTGGTTGAATATAATCATCAACCATATCCTCATAGAGTGATTCAGGATATCCTTGGTCCTGATACTCTGACTCTAGATCCTCATAGGCCTCATATTCTAGTCGATGATTTTATGGTTGATATTGTTGAGACCTATGGTGATGGATGGGCACACGAGGAGGGTAATTTTGATTTGGTCTAGGAGGTAGGTCATGGTGTTGTGCAATGCACCTTTGAGGGGTTTGTTGCCTATAGGTACTAGGTGTGAGGACCTCCTCATGCATTGCTTTTTGCAATCATTCTTAGTGCAATTGCTTTGTTGGTGCACCCTTTGTTGTTCTAATCAACTTCATTCTAGGTATTCTTGATCCATTTGCAACTTATCCAACCATAGTTGGTTTAGCTGCTCTCATTTATTTATGTTCTACCTAGGTATTTGATTCACTTGATCAATCATGTGAGGTCGATGAGCCCTTGTATTAATACGAAGGGTTCCAACAGGGTTGGCTACCTATTTTCCATGATCGAGGGAAGTCGCATTGACCTAGTGCTTAGGCTTGAAGGTGACTTCTACATACTTGGATGGTGTAGAGGTACAACGTGCTTGCATGGAACACTCTCCATGATGAAAAATAGGATGACCTAGGTCTTCCTCTTCCTCATATTCAAGATAGATGTGAGTGGATGAGGCTATCCTATTAGGATGATGAGGGTCGTACCTATCTAATTGAGCAAATTTTTAGCTCATCCATGGATGATCAAGTAGAGTGGCTCACTCATCTAGGCTAGGTGATGGTGCATAATCTTGCTCCTACTCAGATTGGTGGATAGATCAAGTCGGGATGTGAATCCGTGACACTCCCCTACTAGGCCCCTCAGTGGGTGGGTTATGTCTAATAGTAGCATGAGATTAGTTTTGACCAAGAAGCTCATCTTCTTGATCATATTGAGGACCCATAGGTGCATCCTGGATAGGGATATCTTGAAGATCAGATTCCCTATAGGTGATGTTAGCATTACGATGGATACCAGGATGCCATTTTGGAATGACCATGTCCTCGGGATTGAATCAGAGATGTTCTATGCCTCCTTGCAAATTTTCAACAACATCAACTCATGAATGAGCTCGATTGCATGTTGTTACCATGATGTTTGATTAAGAAAAATAGTAAAGAAACAAACAAGCAAACAATGTGATTATCTCATTTAAGTTTTAATTGTGAGTCCCTATACTATTTAGTGTATTTTGATGTTGAAAACCCCTATTCCTATGAAACTAAGGGTAAACAAAATAGAAAACTACTAAAAGGTAGTTCAAGCACACCCCCCTATCGAGGGATGTGACTCAAATGACAAAAAGTGGCTTCCTATTGGATATTAGCTCAAGGTAACCTTATGGGAACAAATTACCCCTTTAAAGGGGTCACACTGTCTAATGTCTTGGTATCGATAAAGCCTCACTTTCCCTTAACCCTCATATTTAAGGCATGGATAATAATGATAATTACATCCACTAATTATTTTAAAGAGCCCTATGGTAAAAGAGCTCTACTAACCTTCCCACTTTGGGCACACCCAAGAGTAGGGGACCTTCTGATGATGAAGTTCGAAAAGCCACTCACTTTTGGCCACTAAGTTTCTAGGGTGCGAGCCAATGGATGGAGATGAAGCCCACCATCATTGGTCTCGATCAATGGTTGGTGATGAAATCCAACTCGTTGATGTTTAAATGAAACGTGGTGTGTGGGGTTCCTTTTATTTTATGCAAAAGAAAATAAAATCATGAAGCATTCCATGATATTTCACTAATGCATAAAAATAACGTTTGATTTTCAAAAATCCTAAAAATAATCAAAACTTCTAAAATGTAGAACCCTACAATGAGACCAACCTTTGAATAGGAAACAATAAGAAAACCATAATAGTATTTAAATAGAGGTCATCTTGCATAGGGATGGCTACAGAAAGAGGTTATCTAACACAGAAATGGCCAGAAATAGGGGTCATCTAGGATAGAAATGACCATAGACAAAGGTCATCTAACCTAGGGATGATCATAGACAGAGAGTTTTAAAAACTCAAAATCTTCTAAAATTCCTTCACTTAAATATGAAAATTTTACTTTTCTTTACTAAGAATAGAAAAAGAAAGATAGAATGACTTACTGTGATAGCCTACGTCTGATGTAGATACTATTTTATAGTGTTTCTAGTTTTTGATCTGAGGTCATATTTGTAAGGGATGGTTGCACCTACTAGTCATCTATGCAAGGGATAATCATATCTATTGGCCATATCTATAAGGGATGATCATACCTACAACTCACAAACACCAAAAACAAATAGTAATTAGCAATGTGAATGCAATATGTGGACTAGGTCCGACCGTGATCACCACTAAAAATGCTAAAAAAGATCATACATCCATGAAATGAAATACAAGATCGAAATGTAGCAAATCAAGATGCAACCATAAATATAAAGAACAAAATAAAAGAAAATGATGGATGGTGCCCTTTTTATTAATAATGTCTTGTTCTTTTCCAAGAAGGTTACAAATAAGATCCCCTTTGAGGGATTGCTACCAATCTTGATACAATGAATTACAAATGAAACAATTCGGATGTACTACACAGGATATTTTTGCATCCACAAACTAATTTGGGATAGGTTTTCGGGACTATCATAATGGATGATGATGATATGTGAATCTTTATGTTATTGCTTCCTCGTAGATACCTGTGATCTGCACACAAGAATATTAAAGAACATTAAAAGCATATGCAGAGCCTTTGAAGATAAGGCCCATATTAATAGCAAAGAAAATGATAAAGAAACTAAAATAAGATGAATGCATGCATGAAAATGAAATCTATCTATGCTAAATAGTAACTAGAAATGTTGCTAAAGCTTAACAAAAGAAAGAAAATAGGAAACAAATCTCTACCCGGGAGGCCATCTCTGTGTAGGATGGTCATACCTACAGGCCATCTCTGAGAGAGATGATCGTACCTACGGGTCATCTCTGAGAGAGATGATCGCTAATCTACGAGTGATTCTCTTGTGGTCGATGCGAGGTGATGCCAGGTTTGATCTATGGATTGGTCGATAAATTGGTGCGCTCATGGAGAATGACTTAAGGGGTGGAATTCAATGTTGAAACAAGGATGTTAGATTGCACAAAGAGCATGGATGTGATCTTCAACCTTCAAAATGATCCATTGGCATGCTTTCCATGGAGAAAAGAATGCAAAAAGGGCTGGGAGCTTCGTGGTTGAAATTTGGTAGCACTTCGTTGCTTGAAAATGAAGACTCCTTGATCTAAATGTATGAAGGCTGGGTGCCATTATATAGACTTCCAAAAGGGAGTCCAATATTGCATGGGAAGCCAAGAAGTGGTTAGATCCAAGAAAGGTAACTGCCCATTCTTGAATCTTCCCCGCAACTGACTATGTATGTCGTTATGCTTAGCTGGCTCATGTAATCGCTTTAACCATGGCACAAGATTCTGGGTCCTATTTGAATTTGTTTTAGGTGTGACCATCTCGGGGTGAGATGACCTTGAATGGAGGTCATCTCAGGGTAAGACGGTCTTTGGAGGCCATCCTTTGGTGGGACGGTCCTAGATGCAAAGGGAAATTCCTCCTTGTTTGAGTGGTGAAAACCACTGTTGAGCCCTAGGGCTGCCCAAGGTGGGTCATATGGCCTTAAAGGAGTCCATATAGGTAGTCTCCTCAACATGACGTGTTTTAGGTGTCTATAGATACCCCTTTTTGGGATGCATTGTGTGAAAGCACAATGTAGAGCAAAAATAGATGACCTGTAGTCAAATTGAGAAGACATTGATTCATTTATCATAGTTGCATAATTTATGATATTGATTATTTATTAATTTTTTTTTTAATGGATAACAAGCTTAGAGATACAAGCTTTTGGTTTTGTTTATATTTCCATATTTTGTAAATGGATTGCAATATATGGGTGTGACTTGAATTCAATTTTTGAGAAATAAATCTAATATTAAAGAATCTTATTTCAATTTCATATAGCAAGATTAAATCTAGTGGTCTACTTCAAATTGATTCCCTTCAAGGAAATTGGGTATCCTTCAACATCTTTGAGTGAATATTTTTTATTCATATATAGAAATATCAACTTTTTAGCCCAATGAGATGTATATACAAACTAATATGGTGTATTATTTTAAAGTAAATTTTAGTTGAGGGAAAATCATCTTAATAATTTCACTAAGTTTAATGATTTTTTTCAATTGGTTATATGAGATTGAAATGGGCCCCACCTATATCACATCATCACCACATAGTGGCATTACAACAAATCTTTGACATTATCCATGTATCACTTGGTAATATTTGAACCTTGATCTCCTCTTTTAAATATTGATAAATCTAACCAGTTGAGATAATGCCACTTGAATTCACTAAGTTTAATGATTAATTACTATATTAAAAATGATTTAAATTTATATCATTATTAAAAAAATTATGTTTAAGTTTTAGCAAATATGAAGGTTTGATGTGTATAAGTGGTAGATGTTTGACCCAAAGTATATTTTTGTGGCTTCACTATAACATATACCTTTTTTGAGGTAAATACATAAGTATTACAATCAAGGATGAAAAATTGGAGGTGATTTTATCATACACATATATCTAGAATATGAATTTGGTTCTAGCTACAATTGAAATGCTTGTGAAGAGGAATATAGAATAGGATATTAAAAATATTTGTATGCCATGTTAATAAACAATCCAATGGTCATCCATAAAGAGAAAAATCACCTCTAATAGAAGTGTTATGAACCTCCTGCTTTCTTATTAAAAAAATAATATTCACATTTACTAAAAGAACAACATTCATCTATAAATATTAAGCACAATAACAATTTTATAATGAAACATAGATATAACTTCAATTTATTCAAAAACATAATCAAACCCTTGAAGTAGGGCAACACCGTACAATGCTCCTTATTCAAAGGAAGCCACTCCTTACAATATCTCAATATGAGATCCTAACAATACAATATTCTTCTCTTCATATCCTCTTTATGATTCTTTGCCCATATTTATAATTCCCAACTACCTACCACTCCCACTTATCCATACATGTGGGATAATTACATATAATATAATATTATAATATTAATACAATATTATATTATTAATTATTTATCTTCTTTGAGTGTTAAGTTATGATAATGGATGATTCCAATTCCTAGTGTTGTCGAGGTTCCTTTTGGATTTGCATCTACTTTGATTCTCTTCCTATTTGGCTTGTTGTTAAGATGGGTTTGCTTTGCTCTTATTTAATAATAAACCTAGGATTTTGGTGTCTAGGTATTTTTGAATTTAAACCCTTTCCTATGATGTTCCTTTTTGGTGCCCCTCATTTTGTTATACTTATTCTTGTCTTGATTTGCCATTTTAAGGTGGGCCTGATTTCTCATGTTATTTTTTGTTGTGGTGTTCTAGGACCATGCTCTTTGTCCTATGTCCATTACAATTTTTCTAAATGGATTTTGGATCATGTGTATTCTTGTTGATCATGGTATATTTTTCCTTTGCCTTGTGTACCCATGGGATGTTGATTAGTGTGGTTTAATTTGTGGGATTTCATGGCATCTTTTCTCCATGCCAAGTTGGCCTCTTGTGTGCCACCTCAGATCTTATCCTCATAGAATTTTTTTTTGCTTCTTTAGGATTTGGTATGTTTGGTAGTTATTTCATTGATTTTCAAGTTTGTATTTCCCTAGACAACTCTATGTCAACGAAACATGAGTCGATGGGATTGGAAACTACCATTCTCTCCCATGGCACTAGTGGTGGAAGGTTGGCACCTCTCATGCTCCAATATGGTTTTATGGTGTCAAGCTTAGAATCCATGAGTTGGTTAGATATATATGTATTGCACTAAATTTGCATTGTATTCATGGTAGGACAACTATTTTTTTATGGCTCCAAGTCACTTGGCAAAAACTACAAATTCTCATTGAAGTTGGGTTATAGGGGCCACATGGGTCTTTAAATTTGCACTTTCGATCAAATTTTAAATTATTAGAGGCTTAAATATATAGTGGTTGTATTGCTCTCTTATTTAGTGTTTGATTTTTTGTACTATTGCTCTTGCCAGAGTTTCAAGGTGTGACCCTGATCTCTTGCAGTCTATTTTTGTAAAAAGGGTGGGGTCCCTTTCAAAATTTCATATTTTATCCAATAAAAAATATTAATTTTTTTATCTTGGGTACCTAACAATCCATCCCCTTACAAAATTTTTCATCTAAGAAGAGACTAAATAATATGATCTTTTGAGACTTATTGTAAACTGGTACCGATCTTGATCATCCATCCATCCTAGTAAAACTTAGATTTGTGGTGGTCTTTGTTGATGTTGATATACCCTTATGCCATTTGAATTTTTGGAAGCAATCCCTTGGTTCTATGTGATGGAGGCTTTTTATTGGCAATAAGTATCACTCTTTTTCATCCATACTTGTTTTCTTTTACCACTTGAGTATCTATGATGACTTTGTTGGCTCCACGCTTCTACTACTCTACTTTGATAACTTAAATGATGGGTTCAATTGTTCCTTGATGTTGTTGCACCACTTTGAAAACTAGAGTCACTATGATTTATTTTCCAAACACTACCATAGTTGGTTCCATTTTGATCCATGTAGAACTATAATATTGTTTCCTTAAGTTATACCTCCAAGATTGTTGTCGCTCTCAGTGGTGAGGATGGTGATATGTTACAACCTTAACTTGATATTTTGTTAGCTTTGATTGATCAGTATTTTGTTCTTTTATTTTATGTCCTTCTTTCATGCTCCTATTTTTTGGTTTATACTTAGACTTTGATTTTTCTTCTTCTTTGATTTATACCACTACCTCCTCCTTCACCTTTATTTTAGGTTCTTTTTTAATCTGTTTTAGACTTTCCTTGATCTTTGACATAGTTTACAAAATATTTATTGTTATTTTCTCATGTTATTGTTATTTTTATATATTCAAATTTTTATTCTTATATTGGTTTCTTCACTTGTTCCCCTACTATAATTGCTTCTTGTTGTTCCTTGGATTATTGCTTCTTACATAGGGAAATATCTTGTATTGTTATTTTCTTTTTCTTATACCAAAACTTCATGAAATTATTTTGTACATTAATATTAATAGTACCCAAATATAATTAAGAAAAATGTTTGCATCATCCATCTTAGTAGCATAAAAATATGAATATAAAATATATTTTTCCATTGTGATATTTAGATCTTCAAAAATTTTAACATTTACGCCCTTAAGTTGTATGCCTTTGATTTTCTTTGTTTAAACCTACAACCTCTTAGCCAAAGACATATTAATGACATTGTATCTACTGCTAAGGTTTATAAAAATAATAACATTTTCCTTCTAGATGCAACCATGAAATTGCAAAATAGAATTTTTAAAATTGAACAAATCCCTCTCACCACTCTTTGGCTTATTTGATACCAAAGATTTGTTTCTTTCAACTTGCATGTTGCCATTTGTGTTTTTTACTTCTATCATGTTCTCTTCATTGTTTTTTCCTATTCCTCCTGAAGCCTATTTACCTCTTTTGTCAACTTCTTCATATTTTCAAAATTTTCTACACAACCTTTGGTGCTTCCTTCAATCTGTACACTATCATTCTTCTCTTTTTCTTTTGTAATTTTCTCAAAAATTATCTACTTGTTTATTTCTTCTACATAATTGTTGATTTGTTTGTTTATTTTTTTTATTTCTTCTATGCATTGTGGTAGGCATAGATCCTTTTGAATATTTTTTGACTTCTCTAACATCCAAGTTGTGATTCCTTTTGCATGAAGTTAACTCTTATGCCCTTCATTTGATATGTCCTTGTGTTCTTTTATGTATTTATTGTTATATGGGTCCTATTGAATAAAAAATGCTTGCTCCATTTCATCCCAAGTGTAATTTTATTTTTTTCTTAATAAAACTTACCCACCAAGAAAGAGCTTCTTTGTTTAAAAATTTTCCAAGGCAGGCTTGCCAATAATCATCATAAAAATATAGATATTTAAACTTCATCCACCATTCTTGAACATCAATATTTTTTGTAGTGAATAATGGCTTGCTCTGTAAACTCATTTTTTGCTAAAATGCTACCAACTGCAAGTGTTTACTACCAACTATAGACTATTTTTTTTGTTTTGACAAACTATTATCAACTACAGACTAGTTGTTTTTTGTATTGGTAATTGCATGCTCTAGTGAAGCTATTGCTAATAGCGAAATGACACTTTATTTGGAATTTTTTTGCAATGAACTAAGACCCAAACTTTGGCTTCTTAATGGCTTAAGGCAAATTCTCATTGACCACAATTTTTTTTTATTAGATGGACGAAGGTGTTTTGAAAGGATATCAAAACATTTACAAAAAGAGAGAAGATCCTACCCCAAGGAAGGAAGATTCAATAAAATATAGTTGGTAGACATCCAAAATATAAATAAAACACCACTAAGACCATCCATAGATAAAAAAACTTCTACACTCACTCTCCAGAAACTTTAACACTTAATTATCTAAGTATCACTCCACTAGAAACCAGGGAGAGTAGAGGAGTAAATAAAATATGACACAGACTGGCATTATAGATTGCCCAACCAATCGACTTCCTTAGGGGCCCATGTTTTAATATATCCAAAGAGAGAAGGCAAGAATATGAGAAGAAATACTGGAATATGATCCAATTGCTACCTTTGTACCAAGGCACTACTTGGGTAGCGGTCCATATAAAATTTGTTATACTTGTGAAACCAAGGCATTTCGGGTTACTACTAGATATGAAATTACCAATGCTAGACCATAAATACCATGATAGGGGTTGAAGGGTGATAACTCCAATTTCCTACCACAACTGTGTGAAGTACTTAGAGGCCCACTTCCACTTTTTATTGATGATTAATTTGATCTCCCTCTACTAGATCAACATATGGGTCGACAAAGAGAATCTAAAAAATCTAAAATGGTCTCTATTAACCTACCAAGAAATATTATTTCTTTTTTCTTAAATAATTTCTATCATGGAAGATGAAAAATTACTCCTCAAAATTCATCATTTCCAAGGATATAATTGGGATTTGGATTGATATTCGGTTGTTAACACACACAGGATATTTTCCCCATGCTCTAGTAAATATTGTGTCATTAAGACTTCATAGGATTTTAAATTTGACACCAAAAAGGATTTTGGAGACACTCCAAAAAATATTACTTTTAAGAAGGTTGGTGTTGATAGCAATCGATGGAAGTCTCAAATAGAGCCTACTCTGTCTCCACGTGAGCATCTTGGACTTTCCTTCTTGACACCTAGGATGGGTCACATCCTTCTGAAAATCTCACCAAAGGATGATTATGAAGAGCACAACAAGGAAAGAGACCACAAGCACCCTGGATCTCATCATGACGAGATATAAAATTTGAATTTGAAAAATGGTGGGTATGCCACATCAACCAAAAGAACTTTGGCTTTTGGGTACAAAGTACCCAAAAAGGCCAAATTGAACAAGGGGATGTACTATCTTGACCTATCCACATCATCAATAGAAATAATATTTGTCGATAAATTTTTCCTCCAAACATTTAAACCTTCCTGATTAACCCCCTGGTTAGCCAAAAAATCAGTAGATCAATTTCCTTCTCTAAAAGTGTGTTTAAACTTGACCTCTCCCAAATTTTGGAGTATTATTTGGACTTCCAAGAGGAGATTTGAGATTGTCCAAGTAGGCGTTTAGATACCTTTTACCATGTTTATAACAATAATATAGCCCCCCTCAATAATTATATTTCTAGACTCTACAGAAACATCCTGTAAGACACCTTGAAATAAAGCTCTTGCTTTTGCAAAGTGGTTGGTCTTAAACCCAAATTCTCAGCAAAGGCTAGGATTATTTCCCATTATGATTTTTGAAAAGCCCTCCCACTCCAAAGGGTCCAAGGTTTCCTTTAGAAGCTCTGTCAAAATTTAATTTCAACGAATCCTAGGGGGGAGGTTCCCACTTAATCCTAGATCTATCAAGAGGAGCCACAAAAAAAAATTGTCTAAGTGAGTATCGATCTAATTACCAATACTAGACTACTCTAATTACCAATAATATTTCACTAGGGAATAACTGATGAGAAACCAACCACAATTATACCTCTAAATGACAACTCTTTGTTTACTATTATCAGGTAAATATACTACTAATAGGGTGTGGGAGCATTGACCATTTTCATTGGTGACACACTCAAACCGGTTACTCTAGGGTTCCTAAGGTACTCAAAATAAGTTTTAGGGCAATTATTAGCCCAAGTAACTTCCCCCAGTTAAGTTGTCAGGACTTACATCTAATATTGCAAAAGGATATTAGCCTAATGTAGGTGCTTATTAAACACCAAAACTTCTACAATTGAGCTTGGCCTTATAATATCCTTTATTACTAAATATTTTGCAACAAAACATGACCTTAGAAAGTGCTTTGATACCACTTGTTATGAACCTACTTTATTATTAAAAAATATTATTCACATTTACTAAAATAACAACATTCATCTACAAATATTAAGCACAATAACTTTTTTATAATGAAACACAAATATAACTCCAATTTATTCAAAAACATAACCAAACCCTTGTGTTAGGGCAACACCATACAATGCTCCTTATTGAAAGAAAACCACTCCTTAAAATATCTCAATATGAAATCCTAACAATATGATATTATTCTCTTCATATCCTCTCTATGAGTCATTTGCCATATTTATAATCCCCAACTACCTACCACTCCTACTTATCCGTACATGTGGGATAATTACATCTAATATAATATTAATACAATATTTTAATATTAAATACTTATCTTGGGTACCTAACAAGAAGATATAGATAAAAGAAAGATAATATCATCCAAATTAAACTAAGTAATCATCACCTTCCAATTGAAACAAATAATATATTAATAAATAAGACTATCTCTATTTACTTTACAAGCAAGGAGAAGTCAAGAATGAGAAACATGTGATGTTTCATTATTTTGCATGCTAATATCTAAGACAAAAATATTTGTTGTAACATGATAACTTAAGCAACTTACACAGATTATTAATTTTACTATCTGTAAGAGTTGGTGGATGTCTTAACGAAATTTATTAACATTTATATTAACATAATGACCATAAAATTAACCACAACTAAGATCCTTTACAAATTCTATGTAATTTTTTCTTTTATTTGTCATCCCATAGATCCTACTAGGTCTCATGCATGAAATTAAAATTATTTCATTAAATTTAATCAATATTTTCATCATATTTAATAATAAATGAAGCCTGCATACTGTAGCAGCCGCCACTTTAGCAATCCGTGCACGGTAGCGGTCACAAAAATTTTGGCCCTAAAAAAAAAAAAAATGGCAGATTTTGGAGGCAACAAGTTGTGACGGATGGAGCAGCAAGGAGGAGGAGCGAGAGGTCTAGGGGCATCAAACCCTAGGTGTGGGACTTCAGAGGGTATATCAGCAGACGCGGTAGGTGGGGGCTCTGGCGAGATAGCAGGCCCCTAGGCGGAGGATGTGGACAAGGAAGTTCTATTGGAACCGGTCCAAGGGCGTTGGGCGGATGCGGTTGAAGATTTCTCTGAGGGGGACCAGGACTCTATGCATTAGGATCAAAGGAAGACCCAAGAAGGAGACAAAGAGAAACCTGGCAACTGGAGACCTTCATATCTTAATGCTCTTCGCGATAAGCAAAAATTATACGACTCTTGTTTTAATCTAAAATTTGTCAATGGTAGGTTGCACGTCCCAGATTCCTTAGCTCAGCATGTGGCTATGGAGGGCAGAACATCTCTGGTGGCTAAATTTATGGGGGTGAGGCCAGACATGGAATTCATAAGGAGATGGGCCATCCAAAAATGGCAGCCAAGGGCCGGTATGATGATTAAGGCTTTACCCAAGAGTTTTATTTTGGTGACATTTCAATGTGAACAGGACATGGAAAGGACTCTCCAAGGAGGTCCTTGGTTTTTTTGGAAAAGGGGCTTGTATCTGAAGCGTTGGTCCCCCGATTTCAACCCCCAGACTCAGGTGCTGGATTTGGCTCCTATTTGGGTTAAGATGCCAGGATTACCTCTGCTTTTTTGGAACGAACAAATCTTGGCTGGGATAGCTACAAAGATTGGAGAACTAATAGCTATTGATCCTGCAAACTTGAGCAAAACAAGACTCCTGTCTACTCGCATGTGTGTGTTGGCGGACCTGAGTAAAGAGCTCCCTAAATCCATTATTTTGTCGTCTATTTTTGGCCTTCATACTCAAGTCTTTGAATATGAAAATATGTCTTTTAAGTGTAGTGTTTTTGGGAAGGTAGGGCACCAGGGTATCCACTGCATTTCCAAGAACCAGCCCCCACTCCAAAATACTGATCCTCAAACCCAGAATAATATCCCTCCCCCGCAGATCTCCATTCCTACCCAACCTGGGCCTCAAGGACGTGGAGCTCGAAATCTGAATATCAGAGACCCTGTTCGCCCTATTGTAAGAAAGAGGCAACGTTTTAACCCTCCTCCCAAAAATTCCTATGCCTCGAAACCCTCTCACAGGGGAGCTGGTCCCTTTGATGGGAACCCTCAAGCTCAACCTCGCTCCTAAGATGATACGAACAAGCCTCAGAGCCAAATCACAAAGGAAAGAACCCCATAGATCAACACCCTGGGGCAAGTAAGTTTGATTGGGTGATACGGGAGGCCTATGGAGGCTCAGTGGAAGTGGTCCCATGTACTACAGAGGAATTTATGGGAAGAAATTCCAAGGAGATCAACATCCCAGTGGAGAACAGTTTTGATGCATTAAATCATTTGAAGGGAGATCATATGGACAGCCAAGAAGTGGAATCTGAGGTAGAGGAGACTCAAGAGAAGGATTTAGAGGAGAAAAATCAGAGGAAGGAGCAGGAAACTAATAATACAAGCAAGGATACTCAGGAGGAAGAGGTGAACCACCAAGATCAGTGTAACCCCAAAGCGAGGAAAAAAGAATCTACTAATCAAGAAGCTAAGAGCACGGAATCATCTCCACTGTCAAAAAGACCAGTTAACCTAGAAAGCCAGATTGTTACCCCAAAGACCAAGACTGACCTACCCAAGATGGTTACTAGAAGCCAAGTGAATCCCAAGGAACTTCAACCTAGAGCGGATGTATGGGGATATGGTTCGGTAGGAAGAGGGAAACCTAGCAATGTTGCCTTAAGGCAGAAAGAAGCAGAGCGAGGAGTGGTCGATGGCACTCAAGCGATATTGCTCTTTGGGGCGAAGGCTCGAGGATCCAAAGCCCATAAATGAAGATTCTTTCATGGAATATTCGTGGGAGTAATCCTACAAAAATAAGAGCTTTGTATGCTCTTAGACAAGAACACAAATCGGATATGATTTTACTGCAAGAAACTAAAATGGAGGAGAGTAGAGTTATTCCTTTTAAGAATAGGACTTGGCGAGAAGTTGAAGTAGTAGGCCAAGAGGCCACTGGAATAGCAGGAGGGTTACTGGTTATGTGGAACAAAAATGTGATTGATAGTAGAGTGATTCTGATGTCTAGTTGGTTTATTTGTATCTTATGTGTGGATAAAACCACGTAGGAAGAGTGGATCTTAACGAATGTATATGCTCCAGTTAGACAGGGACTAAGAAGGGTTCTTTGGAGTTAGCTAGCTGAATTGAGGGAGACGGTCCCCAAATACCCTTGGATTGTGGTGGGGGATTTCAATTGCTACCTTAATCCTATAGATAAATTGGGTGGCTCTCAAAGAATAACTGCTGATATCTATGAGTTTAGAGATTTTGTTGAGCAACATGAGCTGATGGATGTGGACCTGCGTAGATTCTCCTATACATGGTCTAACAAAATATTGAAGGAAAACCAAATTCATATAATATTAGATAGGTTTCTTCTTTCTCAAGAATGCCTAGAGAGGTTTGGGGACTCTTCATTAACGACACTCCCAAGAATCGGGTCTGATCACAACCCAATTATGTGGGAAACAGGGGAGGACTCTAAGAAAAGATACATCAGACCCTTTCGATTCGAAATTATGTGGTTCCAACATCAGGATCTCAAGGATCTGGTTGCCTAATGGTGGGACAAAAAGTATAATGGTTCGAAACTGGCCCAAGTGGCATGTAAACTAAGGAATGTGAAGGCTAACATTAGAGAGTGGAACAAAACTTCCTTTGGCAATATTTTTGTTAAAAAGGCAGAACTAAAAGACAAAATCAATGAACTACAGGAGAAGCTGAAGTTAGAGCAACTTATAGAGGATCTGAGAAACCAGGAGAGGGAGCTATTAGCCGAATACCACACGATGCTAGGATTTGAAGAAACCTTTTGGAGGCAGAAATCCAAACTGCGTTGGTTAAAGGAGGGTGACAGAAATACAAAGTTCTTCCATGTCTCTACTCTTCGCCACAGGAGTACTAACAAAATTAAGGAGATCAAGATGGCCGATGGGTCTAACACCAAAGATATGGAAGACATAAGGAGGGAAGCGGTTGAGTACTTTAAATCGTTGCTAGAAGATGTAAATCCGACTATTGAAGAAGAGGACTCTCTCGTTGGCAGCCATTCCACCCCTCGTAACTGATAATCTTAATGGATTCTTACTTAGTCCTTTCACAAAGGAGGAAATCAAGAAGGTCATTTTTGACATGGATGGTAACAGCTCCCTAGGACCGGATGGCTTCCCTATAGCTTTCTTCCAGAATTTTTGGGATATCCTAGGCAATGATGTAGTGGAAGCTATAATTGAGGCTCAAAAGGACATGGAAATCCCAGAAGGAGTTAATGCTACTTTTTTAGTCCTCATCCCTAAACTAGTGGGAGCAATGGAATTTTCCAGTTTTCGCCCTATCAGTTTATGTAACACTCTGATGAAGATTCTCACAAAAAAAATCGCCAATAGGCTGAAGGTTATCCTTCCTTTCATCATTGATATGAACCAAGGTGGCTCTATGAAATGGCGACAAATATTGGATGGTATCATCACAATTCATGAGGTTATTCATTCAATGGTGACTAGTAAGGAAGCAGGTATGTTACTAAAGCTTGATATGAATAAAGCCTACGACTGGGTCTCATGGCGGTTCCTCACCAAGATTTTGGGTAAGTTTGGTTTCGTCCCCGATGGATTAAGTTGATTTTTAGTTGTATCTCTACTACAAGATTTTCTCTCATGGTGAATGGGTCACCCTCCGGTTACTTTAAGAGTGAAAGGGGGTTGCGACAAGGAGATCCTTTGTCTCCATACTTGTTTATTATTTTAGCGAAAGCATTGGGTAGGAACATTTCAGCAGCGGTGGCAGATGGTCAATTGGAAGGTTTTAAACCAGCCTCAACAACAGAGCCAGTGTCTCACCAACAGTTTGTGGATGATACAATCATTGTGTCCAAAGCCTCGGTGCCTCAAGCTAGGAAGCTGAAGAGAATTCTAACCAAGTATGAGATAGAAGCAGGATAGTACATAAACTATAAGAAGAGTAGCATCTATTTCTTTAACACGCCTGGTGGGAGGGAGGAAAGAATAGCTAACCTCTTCGGTTGTGGAAAGGAGCTTCTACCAACAACTTATCTAGGCATGCCTATGTTCGAAGGAATAATGAAGGCTACTTTGTGGAACTCAGTCATTGACAGGATCTCCAAAAAGTTAGCAGGGTGGAAGGGCAGACCTTCTCGGCTCCACAAGAAAAGCCTTATTAGTTCAAACTACTTTACAGAGCATTCCAATTTCATCGCATGTCTCTATTTAGAATGCCCGCAAAGGTCCAAGCTACATTGGAGCTAATTCAACGCAACTTCTTGTGGTCGGGTTCAGAGGAGAGAAAGAGAATTTCGTTGGTAGCATGGAATCAGGTGTGTGCAAGCAAGGATCAGGGGGGCCTAGGGTTAAAGAGAATGAAAGAAATGAATCAAGCTCTGATTGGCAAACAAGTATGGAGATTTATCAATAATGATCAATTGGGATGGGTAAAACTTCTTAAGGCAAAATATATCATAAATAATCAGGACTTCCTGAAAGTCGATAATCTCCCTAGAGGATCCTATTTTTGGAATTGTTTGCTCGAATGTCGGGAGGTAGTCAGGAAAGGCATCAGATGGAGAATTGGTAATGGAAGACAAGTGGACTTTTGGAAAGACCCGTGTTTGGAAGAGGCCCCTCTGAAAGATAACTTAGACCTTCAGGTCCTCCAACATAAACTTTCGAAGGAAATGGGAGGAAAAGTAGGGGATTTTATTGTCAGTAGCACAGAAACTTCTTCTTGGAAGAAAATCACGGTTCATAATCCGTCGAGCAAGAGAAGGTGTCCCTAACCAAACTCAATGATGCTTTAAGGGTGTTCCCGATCATTCCCGGGGGAGGAAGAGACAAGGCGATTTGGGGCAAAACTACAAGTGGGATCTATTCGATAGAAAATTGCCTATAAGTTAATCCACTCAAGATTCAATGGTCGGACTCGACTTCATTATTTGGTTAAATAATTTAACCCCAAAAATAGCTTTCTTCTTTTGGTTGGCAGTTCAAAATAAGATCCTGACAAAAGATAATCTGCAAAGGAGAGGTTTCCAATTCATCAATCGATGTATCTTGTGTGAGAAAGCAATAGAATCCGTAAGTCATATATTTCTAACTTGTGATTTTTCTTGTACGAGTCTTCCAAATGATCCCGTCCAAATTTCATATAGATTGGGTCTGTCCAAATAGCATGTCTGACTTCTGCATACAGTGGGCTTCCCCCTTCCGGGCAAAGCTTTTGACTTGGCTCTGGAAGCTCAACTTACCCCATTTTTTATGGGGGATATGGAATGAGAGAAATAAGAGAGTATTTAAAGGACGTAAGAAAGATCCCAGGTTATGTGGTAATAAAATAATCAGAGCTTTGAAAGAAAACTGGAAAACTTTCTTCTTCAAAAATGAGACCATGTCTCTAAGGGAAAAGAGGATTTTGCGGAACCGGGGGAGAGGAACTTCCAGACCTAGACATTACAACCAACCCACGGGATGGTGTCAAGTGGATACCCCCCACACAAAAGTGGGTTAAGTTTAATTTTGACGGGGCAGCTAAAGGAAATTCGGGGGCTGCAGGAGCAGGAGGAGTTTTGAGAAATGAGGAAGGAAAAGTGGTCCTTGCCTTTGCAGAGCCTTTGGGAACTCAAACAAATCATTTTGCAGAAGCCTGAGCTTGCATGCGGGCAATAAGAATTGCCGGACTTGAGGGTTATAAGGAAGTTATCTTTGAAGGGGATTCGCTTTATATAATCAAGGCAATTAAGGAGGATAAATACCCCAATTTGGACCATATTGGAGCTTATCCTAGAAGCAAAGATTCATAAATCTCATTTGGTTAATGCCCGAATCCAACACACCTTCAGAGAAGGGAACCAGGCGGCGGATCTAATGGCAAATATTGCAGTTTTTGTTGGGGAGATGCAAATTTGGAAGGATAACTTCCCTCAAGAACTATTGGTGTTGGTTGCTAGAGAAGAGCTAAGATCAAACCTGTTAGAGCATCGGGGAGATCAGAGGGGCTGATGATGAGTAATCCGACAGATGGAATTGGGCAGAAAAGGCATCCCATTTGTTGGGGCCTGGGAGGTGACAAGTGTACAGTATAGCAACCTAGTGTTAGTAAGTGCTTGGTGTTGTTTGGTTTTTGTTTTATCCTGAATAGTCAAGCGACAAGTATAGGACTGTGGACTCTAAGTATGGCTTAATGTGAGTCTTAGAAAGATCCATTTTGTATTTTGATTATACGGGCTTGATGCTAGAACCAGCCCATTTTGACTTTGTAAAAGGTTTGTGGACCTTATAACCACCTCTACCTTATACCAAAAAAATATTTAATAATAAATGATCATAACATCTTAAATAAAAATATTTTCAATAAAATTTTATTATTTGAAAAGTTTAAAAATGGAATTTCTATGTCCAATGCAATATGTATCTTATTGAGTGAAGAACATTTGTAGGATATTATGATGATACTTTGTTAAATCATAAGTTTATTTATGATGGGAGTTCTCATTACACTAAGAATTTAAAAATAAATTCCTTAGACTAAATGCTAGTGCTTCTTATTAAACTTGATTCATAAATATTCAAATTAATCCCATATCTATGAGTATATTTTTATATTGGAAATATTTAAATATAAAGAGATATAATTAAAAAATATAATCTATAGAACATATGATCCAAATAGAATCCCTATGGATGTGAAACACAAACAACAAAATCAATATAAAATAATCTTCAAATGGAAGATGGTTCTAAAACAAAAGAGTAATATACATGTCTATGAGTTAAAACATTGTAATGACAAAACATCACTTGGAGCTTAGATAAGACCTTCTCTTCTTGTGCATGTCTAAGAGTTAAAATAATTTATCACGCCTAAATTAACCCTAAGGTAAACTCTCAACTTTATCATATTAGCCATGTGTAAATTTTCATGTGCACGGATTTACTTGAGGAACATATAAGTTTACTTTAACTGAATTATAAGAGATTTAAACACAATAGATAATGCATACACCTCCTTCAATTTTTATTGGTCTCAAGCAAGTCGAGTCATCTATATTAGCAATTTCTTCAACTACTTTTTGAGATCAACATTTCAAGCTACCTTGGGAGGCATCTATGTAGAAAGTAAAGATATTTACAACAATAAATTAGTGTAAATCCTACATATTTATAATATTAATGATATAAAATATCCATTAAAGCAATGCTTGGGGGTTCCTAAACCAAATTAATATGATAAAAACATGAGGTATTAAATCAATAAGACTATGACATTACACATGCATTTTGCATTTGTAAGGTACTAAAGAATAGCTTTGACTTTCATTTCTACTTCTTAGTCCTATATTATTATATTTTAAATTGGTTATATGTGATTGAAATGGACCCTATTGATATTACATCATCATCATAAAGTTGGTTATGGTGCATGTATCACTTGGCAAAATTTGAACCTAGGTCTCCTCCTAGAAAGTTGTGGAATTTAACCATTTGAGCTAATGGCATTTGATCTTAGTCCTATATTATTAATATCCCTTCCTAAAAAAAAAATTAAAGTTAATCTACCCCATATTTCACCCTATATACTAGGTAAATTTTTATTTCATGATATATTTTAGATTCCCTTTTTATTTATGTTCTTTCTATAATGAGGGTAGTTTTATTTTTAATAACTTCATTACCCTGCCATTTATGAATGAAATGGGTACATAGTTGTTTTTATTTTCAATGTGAACTTGAATACCATTGGGAACCTAATTTATTTATTTTCTTCAATCTTCCATTATTGTAATAATGATAATAAAGATTATACAACGATACTTTATAAAATATATAGAGATCATGGTTCCCTCTTTAGAATCTAAGCTGGGTACAACCAAATACAATCGACCATATGTGAGAAGGCTACAAGAAAACATGAAAGGTTTTTATATAGATAATATTGTCAAGCAAACCCAAATCTATATTTTCTCTTCTAATGTGATCGAGAATAAAACTTTAATTATTAATTTTCATGTGAATAATCTTCATATTTTAATTGATTTTAGAAAAAGTAAATTTAAGTAGGCCTCTATTTTGGAGGAATAAAAATAAAAAATAATTATTTCTTATATTTTATATGAACCAACACCCCCTATATGACATCCATCCCAATACATGTCACTTATTTTAATCATATATCTTGGTTAGTAATATATAGCTTCTAATATATTTTATTTTAATTACTCCAATATGAACCAATGGGGCATAGTATTAGGTATATTATGGACATCCTATGAGGAACAACCAATACATAAAAAATGAAAATAAAATCCCAAACCAATAAATCAACATAAAATTTTATCTTATTTGAATCCAATTGCTCTAGGGAGGCTTACTTGTTCTTGTTCTACAAAAACTAACCCACCCACAAGTAAATAAGAGTTCCTCCTCGAATCAAATTCATCCAAACCAAATTCATAGATGTATTCATAATCTCATTATCTCTCCCATACAATTAGGGTTGGCAAGAACAAAATTTTCCTTAGCATTACGAGTATGGGAAAACATGTCTACAGTACTTTATTTTTATATCATTCCATGCATTTATATTTCTTTACTCGTATGCCATACTAAAATTAAGTGAAACTTTTTCCATCTTATTTGATAATATTTGTTCAATCAATAAGGAAGAATAATTTATAGAGGGATTGTTCCAAACAATGTGATAGCAATGAAAGTAAATGAACTCTAAAATATTAAGGCCAAAAGTGATATAGAATCAAAATGTGAAGCTAGATATCCATTATGCACAACTATATAAATAGTACATGAAAAGGAATCATAGAGGTTACAAGGGTTATAACAACTTGCAACAACATGCTAAGTAGGGATAACCAATTGTAATCAAATGGATGCAAACAAATCAACTTACTAGAGGACAAAGGATATCTCTAACAGCATAACAAGGCATCGTAATAACTAACAAAAGCATATATAACATGGGTATACTATGCCTCACGTAATACAATACAAGAATTAGAATATCCAATGTGGGTATACTATACCTCATGTAATACAATGCAAGAAATAAAAATACCTTAGGCTTATGAATAAGCCTAAGCAACAATAATATCCTCAACACTCCTACCAAAAATAGAAGCATTGGATCCCAATGGTCTCAACAAATTTGGAATATCACGAGCCATATGATGGTGAGAGATCTAGTGATCCTGGTGTGGAAGCTGATCATAGCAGGCAACAAGGTAAGAAGTAGAAGAACCCTATTAAATGTGATGAGTCTTCATATTTAATACTCTATCTGTTTCGAGCAAAATCTAAAATATAGGTACCACATTTGCTAGATGGTTTATGATAGGCTTAGTATCTAAGGTAGAGTCCTGATATGGTTTTAGAAGGTCCACATTAATAACATCATGAATGCCAAGGTATCAAGGAAAATTAAAATGAAAGTCATTCTTAGAGATCTACTAAATGATGGTGTAGGGCCCATAGAAAAGAGGTTTGAGCTTTCTATGTGCCTTCTATAAAAAGCATTGTTTATCCAAGTGAAACTAAAATTTATCTCCAACCTAAAATGGATGAGGAATATGATGCTTGTCCAATACTCTCTTTTGCTGTTGCTAAGTCTTATGCAATATTTGTGTCACCTTGGTCTGAAGGCTCTCCAAGTGCTAAATGAAAGTGTTTACCTTGTCCTGCTCCTCCATGTGTGCAATGGTGGGAGAGGGCAAGGCCAAAGGTAACTCAAATAGTTCAAGTTATTGAAATCTTAGATAAACCTCAAAAAGTGAGTGTGTTATGGAATTATGAACTACTCTATTATATGCATGCTCTATGTGAGTGAGGCTCATTTTCCACTTCATCAATGAGGTGTGGTGGTAGATATTCAAACTCTATACTAGTGTACAATTCATAACTTTTTTTTTCCCATATGATTAAGGGTGGAAAGCAATGGAAAAATTAAGGAAAAATTCCAAACTTTTCCACAATGACCTCCAAAATAACCCCACAAAGTATGGATATTTGTTAGACATAATACTAGTAGGAAGACTGAAGGAACACCACACTATATCAAAGAAAATTTATACCAATTCATGTGTTATTTTTGTCTTCCTGCATGGGATGAACTTGAATTTATTACTGAATAGATCCACAATCACAAAATCACTATCATGCTACCTTACTATCAAGGAAAATCCATTCACCTAGTACATGGATATACTCTCCAAAGGATATGAATGAATGTGTAAGGGAACACTCAAGTCCAATTTCCTACATGGAGTGACAACACATGACACATTGTTTCAGGAATCATAGAAAATATATTTACATGTGAGGCCAGTAGAAGAACTGCTACAAGTGGTGGAGTGTTTTATATTTTCCAAAGTGACCTTCATAAAGAGTTGAGTGGGCCTCTTTGAGGAGAGAAAACCTATGCCCTTATGGGATGTAAAGTTTTTTAACTTGTAAAAAATTCAATCCTTCATGTGGAAGTCCTAAAAAGGAGTGAGATTGGAAGATGAAGGGTGTACAAGATGATGGTGAACCTTGCTAAAATAAATATCAAGAGCACAAAGAGGTTGCCAAGCCTAAAATCCAATATGGGAGGTAGTAACAATTGTTGTTAAGGCTTGAAACATAGGTGGATGACTCAAACAATAAACCATTGTATTAGTTGTTCCCTTCCTATATTTGATGACCAAGTGGAACTATTGTATATAGGTGGAGCACTTCATATGCCTAGCTTACTCTATCTTGTTTTGTGACTAAATAAAATTGAGAATAGTGTGATCCATATGTACAATTATTTCTTTTACAAGAAGATAATGCCTTTAATATTTGATGGCTTGGACCAATGCATATGACTCTTTGTTATATGTGGAGTAATTTCTTTTGGCAGCTGATAAGGTCTCATAGTGGTATACCATTGGGTGCCCATTTTGCATCAAAATAAATCCTAAGGCAAACTATGAGGCATTTGTCTCTATCTCAAATGGTTGAGAAAGGTTGGAAAGAACAAGGATAGGAGCAGTGCACTGTTTGTGTTTCAAGGTCTCAAAGGCTTGATCATGATCCTTGGTCCAATGAAACCTAACTTTGGCTTTCGTGAGATGATGCAAGGGATTGACAATGGTAGAATAGATGGGTATGAACTTACGATAGAAATTCATAAGTCCAAGGAATCTCATAATATTAGTGACAAAGGAGGGAGTTGGCCAATTTTGGAGAAATTCTACCTTTGCAATATCTACATGTATTAATTGCTAATTGATTATGAAGCCAAGATAGGATATTGAATTTTGGGAAAATGAGCACTTAGGAAGGTTAGAAAAAATTTGGTTCTTCTCAAGGGTGTGGAGAACCTGATCTAGATGCTCTAGGTGTTCCTTCTAAGTAGAGGAATATACAAGGATATCATCCAAGTATATTATTACAAAGTTGTCTAGGTTATCCTTGAACACTTAATTAATAAGACTCATAAATATTTTTGGAGCATTCATGAGGCCAAAGGGCATCACCAACCACTCAAAGAGCCCAAATTTGGTCTTGAATGCTATCTTCCAAGTGTCTTCTACTTGAACCTTGACCTGATGGTAACCACTCTTAAGATCAATCTTGGAGAAAAATTTGGCTCCTTGTAGTTGATCTAGCAAGTCATCAATCCATGGGAGGGGATATCTATTTTTTATTGTGATTTTTTTCAATGCATGAAAATCAATACAAAGTCTCCATGAACCATCCTTCTTGAGCACCAAAAGAATGGGTGATGCACAAGGAGAAGTGCTAGGCTTAATGAATCCCTTAGCCAATAATTCATGAATTTTTGTAGCATAGGGGTTTAGTATTCCAATTTGGGATGTGATTTCTAGTGATTAGAATGATCAATGTACTATCTCTAACTTGTTTGCCAAATCGTACAACCATATAGTCCCTAAAACTACCTTTTTACACCCAATGAACAACTTGTACGGAAGTCAATTCAATACAATGTACGATCCAAAATCATATAGTGGCATGGCTTGTATGATTCTACACTTAACCAATCCTTTAGATCTGGTTTTGCAGACTATCGTACACAATTTTGTAACCAATAAGTCTATTCCATAAAACTGCCAAATCAGGTAAGTTATCCTCAATCGCCTAAATTGCTAAATAAAGTAAGTTGTCTTTGTGCAATTTTTATGAACTCTATTGTACAATTTGTATGAAAAAGTGAAGCCAAGTGCTAAATTATATATTCTAATGGGATAATATTTCTTAGATAGGTTTTTTAAGGGTTTGGTATACCAATTAATCCCTTTCCTGTAATATGCAAGACTTATCATCGGGACTGGAGAGAGATGTAAATCCAAGGGCTACATCTAGAAATAATACAGTAGGGTTCACCACATCCTCCCTAATTATTCCATAATCACATATCACTCTAAAAGGCTTCACCAGTGCTAGATTAATCCATTCTATCACAGAAAGACATAAACTAGCCAAAATATTTACCAGAAAGTGCATGCAACATCATTAAGTCATCAATTATCATTCATCCATGCTAGAATTATACACAACCTAGAAAACATAATTGTACTCATGTGTATATTATTTTTTCATAAATTCACTTACAACATGGCTGATTCTATAACAATTATGGCTAAACTCATAACATAATAGCATAACTCAGTCAATCTACAACCAACAATTATCCAACAACATCCAGACTTACAAAATTGAAAATGGGGCCTTATATAATGTTTCCCAGGCCATTCCAAAGTGGTTCCTGAGTCAATTAGTTATTTTACAACTTCCCATGCATAACAGACTGCATTAATTAAGGCTTTTACTAATTCTAACACCTTAATTATCAAACCTATGCATCATTTCAACCTAAAAATACATTTTTCATGCATTTCATTGCATTTCAGTGCACCTTGTATGGTTTTTCTTTGCCTTTTATGGTTTTACCTCCTAGTTGTATGGTTTACTCCTACCTATATGATTTGCAAAACTTGTACAAATAGTCAAAATTATCAAAATTGAGAAAATCCCTTTTGTCACTTTCTCTTCTTTTGGAAGGTGGATTTGCTGCCTACATCTTCCCTCCCCTTTACTTTGGTTGGTGTCCTCGTTGACTAACCTTTATGCTTCAGTTTTTATTCATAGTCTACAACTAAATATTGTAAGTCAGACACTTTGATTTGAAGAATTTCATGTTTGTTCTTCAACTTGGTTGCATAGCTTCCCATTTCCACTGCTTTCGTCCCATGGAAATTAGCCTTCTCTTCAGTAGTCTTTAGGAATTCCATAATTTTCTTTTCTTGATCAATGGAAATCCTCTTCAACATCTACTAAAAATGAGCTTATTTTCGAGTTGTCGCATGGAGTTCTTGATTCTTCTCATAAATGGTCTCCAGGTGGTGATTAATATCAGCCTCCAAGGCACGAACAATATCTTCTCTAGCCTTCAACTATGCTTGTTTTTCTAGGACCAACTCATTGTATCTTTTGATATCTTTTTGAATTTATTCTATCTGCTTAGCTTATTTCACCACTTGCTTATTTTTCTCAACCAAATATGTTATCATATATTCATACTTTGCCTTGAATTGTACATCCAACTCCTTAATCTTGTATTTTCTTATCTGTGAGATTTTTCATTTTTCCTCTTCGAGAAAATTAAATCTGGTTTTAGACTCAACCTTTATGCTTATCATATCTTCCTCTAGTTTCTTTCTTGTATCCTCTACTACAACCTTGCACTTTTGTAATTCTCCCTCCATTGCAATCATTTTCTTCTAAGTGGCTTCCATCTCCTCATTCTGAGCTTTCTTGAGCTGATAAATCTGCTCCAATATAATGCTCAACCACTCTATCCAATGTGTGAGAAATTTCAACTTCCTCAAAGTGATAGCCAATCTATAGTGACCCTCTTGTGCTCCAATTCTCCTGTGTTTATTAGATAAGTTAGGTGATTGGTTCTATCCAAGTACAACCTTGGATGTTGCATGTAGTTGGTTATCACTCCTTTTGGAAAGTCATCTCTTTCCAACATTGTGGTTACCTCTTCCCTAGGTAAATTCCATGGGTTTTGCACATGAATGTCTACAATTCTCCTTGTACACTCCTCATTACTCACCCATTCTATTATTTTCTCCAATTTTAGAGACACTTGTTCCTCCCATAGCTTCAATTCTCCCATGCGTCCAATACATAACTATAATCTGGCATTGTCTAAGGCATTGCTTATCTGAGAGAATAAGTGTTCTACATTATCTTCTACTCCTTTCACCTCCTCTTCTATTTTTATCTTGCCAAACTATGGTAACTTCAAAATGTAACTTGTTCTCATTCTCTTTAATTCCTCTTCTGTAGGAGAATGTTCTTATTCTTCCTCCATGTGGTTCCTAGAGCTTACCCCAAGCTCTCAAAGTGCTCTCTCTATGTCTATATTTTCTCGAGGTGGCGTTTGTTCTACAATATTCTCCTCCTTCTCATTATCTTCTATATTTATAATCTCCTGCTAAGATTTTTGCTACTCTATCTATTCTTGGGCTTCTTTTTGTTTAGTGGAGCCCACCTATTTCTCTTCAGTCACCTGTTATTCCTCTTGATTTTGTTGTGTCTTCATTGTTGTGACTTTATCAACAATAGATTCTTCCTATTCTTGTGATGCTTTCACCTCTTCTTGTGCATCACTTGGGTTATTTTGCTTTGAACTTACTCCCATCACAAATTTGAATAGGGGCTTCTTATTTTTCCTAGAATCTTCCTCTAAGGCTTCCACTCTCACTTTAGTTTCCTCTTTTTACTCCTGAGTGGTGGCTGCCACTTCCTATGCCATCTGCCCCATATCTATATCCTTAAAAAATTTTGAAGCATCTAGGATTTCAAATTCATCACGTTGGAAAATTTGTGGAGATATCACCATCTTCACTACTTCTCCTCAACTCCAGTTATCTATATCCGTCTTTTATGAATATGACTATTCTTCCTCCCGCTAATACTTTTATGTAGACTCATCTTAATTTTATTGAATGGTATTATTTTCCATTCTTTCCCATTGTCATCTTGTTCTTATTTGAATTAGGCTTAGTTGTCACTCCATATTTTACTCCCTTTCCTGAATTGACAACTGCTCCTGCTACCATTGCTGCATTGCTTGTTGTTCCAATTTAGGTTCTAATATTCTTAGCCTTTATTTATGAGGATGTACATCCTCATCATCTGAAGGAGTATATTCTAGTATCTTTGTGGCCTACTGTTCCTTCCTTGTTCGATACTTCTTTGGAGTCTCCTTCTTAATAGGTACTAACTTTGCCCACCTCAAAATGGCTGGTTATCCTGAGTTCACATTCATAGGTTCTATCAAACCTAGAAAGCAGATTCCCAACTCTATAACAACATTCAATAACAATCCAATGGCATGGAAATTCATTTCATAATTCTTCGATCTCTTCATTAGTACTTCATGCATTTTTATTTCCAAATAGGTACCCCAATCATACTTGATCCCTTGTGTGATACCTTCTACATACTGAGACATCTATATTGGCATCTTCTTAGTTCATTTATCCCCTAAAATTTGAGCCATTACTGTATTCATAGCACATGGCCAATCATCTCCTTGCAACTGGCTCTCTTTAATTCCCTGAGTCCCTGCACCCGAGATATTTTTAGGAGTTAGTGACTTGACATCAGTTAACAAAGTGATGATACAATATGACTCAATCGAATCAACCAACTTCTTAACTATATCTGTGCCATATGCTGGTAATCCAAATGTCTTCTTGAATGCATCCATTGTAACTTTTATTCTCATCGACCTCTCTTCCACATTAATAAAGGTAGTTCTAGTCACAGGATTATACACCTGGACCATCTACAATAGATAGTTATAGAAGAATGTTTTTTGGTGTGGTGGCACTTACACTATTACAGCTACACCAACCTCATCAAACTATTTCCTCCATGGATGGTTCTTATTTTGTACATCATTCCACCATCGCCTGCATGTTTCTCATCCATTCTATATGAATGAAATATTAGTTATCTCACCTAACCTTCCTTAGGTCCACTACTCAAATCCTCATCATGATCTAGAATATGTACCTTGCTCCTCAATTCCCTTCTTGAGGCCTTTTCTTGTGCCATTCTCTCCTATCGATATCTTGGTGGTGTTATTCTTATGTCAGCCCTCTGTTTTAATCTGCTGCTATTTATTTAAAAGTCTAAATTTTTTTTAAGTTTTTAAAGAACACACTGATTCACCCCCCCCCCCCTCCAGTACCTCTGACCTCTTCATAGCCTATATCCTTCTCTTCCCCAAGGATGAGTGCCACACCAATCATGGGACTAATACTATCACCCTTGGTACTACCGTGGATGTGACTCTCTCTCGTGTAGAGGTCCTGGTGATTTTTCCACCCTATTGGTTGTAATCCTCCTTAACCTATATCCAAACTCTTCTACTAAAATAATTTTATCACCATACCTCTGGTTGTCTTGCTAATTGAACATAACTGATTCTAAGATTATAATTGTTGGAAATTGTACAAACTATTGCAAATCATACAATTTGCTCTTCTTCTCACTCCTATATGGTTTCCTTAAGAGCACCCCTTCTAGATCGTACAATAATTCAAATTGTCGTTGTTTGATCTTAAAACTAATCCCTCTCCCTCAAATCATACCACTGAAGCATGAAATTGTATAGGCCCATAATTTTCTATAAATTCTTCCTCCTCAACTTCTCCCCTTCGTTGAATCCATATGATTCTATACGATTTGTTCGAAAATGGCTAAAATAGCCAAACAACTGCCTGAAACTGCACCAAATTTTTCCTGATATCGTACACTCCACAACCAAAATTGTACAACACATATTTTCAAATCCTAGGTTGTCAAAAATTCATGATTTTCACTTCCTTTGCAAAATTCTTCACCAACCCAGTTGTCGGATTGCCCCGATCTCTCTTTTTAATGCTTTTCAAAAGTAATTTTCCACTTTTTCACCCTTGGCGCAATTTATCCCGAAAAAAAAAAAAATTCTAGCTATCAAATATGGTCATAAGAACTACTCCTTTCTTTCCTCCATCTTCTCCCTTGTGCTTTTGGTTGTTTTTGCTCGATTTAGGGTTTGTACTTCCTTTTCTTTGCAATTTCTCCACTTCAGCTCCAAGTTATCACTTCTTCAAACCCTAAGATGTGTTTCTCCACCATCCGGTTCTTGCTTGGATGCCTTTTTCTACTAATCATCCCTTATTTCTAGTCTAAATTTAAATTCTCCCTTCAATGGATTCAAACCCTAGCAATTTCTCCCTTTTCTTCTTCGATTCAATTTTTTCGAATGCAAAAAGTTCTCCCTAGTGCTAATTAAAATGGGTCATCAATTATTGTAGGTTACTTATGAATTTTACTACCCATGTAGTCCTCTCTATTTAGTTGCACACTTTTCACCTTCATCAACCTAAACAATTCAATTTTTTTCTTGTACGATTTAAAGAAATTATTTAATTTGTTCATCAAACCCTAATTGAACCCTAACTGCTTTATTTTCAAAATCATGCCACTTTGCATATTTTCCATCCTCCTAGCATGGATGATTGACAACTCAACATTTTATTTGAAAATTTTGTCTTTTTCCCACTTTTTCTCCAACCACCTCTTATTTCACACATGCGACATTAAATGGGGTAGTTGAAAATTGTACAACATGCCTAAAATCATACAATGTATGACCTAAATCATAAAATCTACCTTTTTGTATGATTTCTCATGTTCTTTTGCCAATTTTACTTGTACAATCTCATAATTATGCCTTTTTCATTTTTAATTTTTGACTCGTATGATATTATACTTAGAGAACTTGTACGATCTCATCAGATTCTTCTCTTGGAGCTTCAACTGTGACATTTTGAGTGGTTGTATCACCTTTTGGTACTTTCTCTCTAGTCTAATTCATCTCCACTTGTGATGTTACTGAATTTCCTGGCCTTCCCCTACCATGTGTACAATTTAGAATTGTACAGTTGCAAGATGGAGTATCTTCACCTGGTGTCCTTTCTCCTTATCGCACAGGTGATTGGTCCCTTGGTAGCAATGTCTTTACTATTCTACTATCATTCGAGTGTCTTCTTTTCCTATCCTCTCGAATAAATTCTAGCTCTAAACTTGGAGATCGTATTCTTAGTTTTCCATGGTTTCTTTCATCTACAAAATGCACTCTTCCTCTACCAGTAAGGCCTCTCCCACACGAGCGTCTTCCCCATTTTATTCCTCTTGACATCAGGTTTCTTTGTGAAAATTGTGATTCCTCCATTTCTTGGAGTAATCCTCTGCCACCCATCACTTGTTAAGCCCTCATAATATTAGTGGTTGTCATCCAATGGATACTTCCTTGCAGGGCTAGGTAATATTCCTCTCATCCATGGTAACCCTTGTAGATTCCTTATCCAGTTCATACAAGCTAAAGGTGTATCTCCTGGACATCTAGGAGTAGGAGGTCAGAACCTTCCTTGTACTCTTCCTCCTCTGATTGTAACATCACCTTGTACTTACTCATTTCATAGTTGAATACATCCTCCCCTTCCTGGATGAAGCCTTAGGGGTCTTTATTTGTTCCTTCCTCCCATTGCTTAATTATCAGGAGTTATTTCTACCAACTCAATGTTGGCTAGTGGACTTCTACTTCTTCTTGTGTTTGGTGATAATTGTTATAGTTCTCTGATTCTATGATCCACACATGCTAGGTGATGTCTCCATATTATTTCCTTGAATCTTCTTTGTGGATATGAGGTTGCTAAGACCTCTCTATGCATCAGAAAAATTTGTCTCAAAACTTGAGTTATTTTGTTTCTCTTCTCTCTGTTTCATCCAATCTATTGGGAAATTCATCAATATTTCTAATATTCACACTTATATCCTTTGTATTCTCAAATTTCAATGGGCTATTATGTATTCTTGCGGGTTAAGGTTGGTTTGATATCTCTATGATCTCCCTAGTTGCCACTGTGTTGTTGTACATGCTAGGGGATCATGATTACCTCGAGTATTATGGGGGTTCTCTAGGAAATCATCCTCATAACTAATTTCTGTAATAGGTTATATTAATAACCAAGGTATTCCTTCATTTCTAGAGTCACTCAAATACAATCCTAGATTGCCTTGTGATTCAGGTGATGTGGTTGCTTCCTCAATGTCTTGCCACAATATTTGATGCATCTTCATTTGTCATTGGTGGATCACTTGGTGGTACTTGTGAACTTGTACTCATTCTATAATTTCTTATACTACTCCTTGGAGTTATTCCCTCATCATCCTCAAGTTTGTCTTCTAGATCTTGTAGCCTAGCTGTTATTTTCTTATTCAGCCTTCGTATTGTACTATCCAATTCCTGGATGATTTGTTCTCTCAATCTTGTATTATGACCTTGCAATGTCTGGTATTCCTCTTGTAGTTGTTGAGTTTGTAATCGTATTCTCTATTGTAATAGTCCTATATGAGCCAATGGAGTAATTATAGCTAATTCTTGATCGATGGTCTTATTCCTATCTTCCTTTAGAACTTCCATTTCAAATGTATCCACTCTATCCTCATATCGTACTATTAACCATATCCTTCTTTGTCCTTCCACTTGTTGTGGTAGTTACCTCTGTTCTACCTGAGGATACATCATATTTTTATTTTCTAGGGGTGCTTCTTCTTGTATTCCCATATTACTGGGTAATATTAATAGCTCTTGATATCCTCTCTCTTTTGGAGGAATCCAATATTCATTTTCTTATTCTATTCACTCGGTCCCATTCACAAATTTGACATGTACTCACAATATTCTTCTTTCTCCAAGTCGAGGTACCAATTCTTGTTGTTCTATGGTTGGTCGTGTCTCCTTATATTCTGTAAATAAGTGTGTGAGTCTTGTGTTAGGATCCTCATGTGATGGACCTAGCTCACTCTGAGCTCTTTGTTGAGCTTCTACTCATCTTTGTCGTTCACTCTCTTCTGAAGAAATGAATAAGCACTGTATCTTGTAAGGCTTTAACTTTGAGCTATTTACAATGTCAGGTACCTCCATGTCATTCAATTTATATAACTTGACCACTCCATTATTCATTACTTCAAATACTTTATAGGGACCAAGCCATAACATCTTCAACTTACCAGGCTTTATTTCCCGCTTTCTATTAAAATTTAGAACCAAGTCACCATGACTAAGTTCTAACTTCCTCAAATGTTTGTCATGCCATGCATTCCATATTTTTTGAGCTACCTCAATCGCCCATTGTGCCATGACTCTTATTTCATATAATTTGATCAATTTTGTTAGTCACTTTTCCAAAATTTCTTGATCACCCAATTGATGTTCTACTGCAACTCTCAAACTTGGTATCAAGAATTCAACTGGCACCACTGCTTCCTATCCATACATTAATTAGAAAGGTGTATGTTCTATTGTAGGTTTAAAAGTTGTTCTATATGCCCATAAAATAAATGGTAGCCTTTCCTATCAATATGATCCCTCTATTCCACAATTTTTATATATATTAGATACTAGGACTTTATTTGTTGCTTTCACCTGCCCATTAGCTCTGGGATAATATGGACTAGACGATGAGTGTAAAATCCTAAACTTCGTCGTCAATATTTTGATAATTTCATTGACAAAGTGTCCTCCTCGTTCACTTGTTATCCATAGCAGAATACCAAATATTATGATTACCTGCTCATAGAAAAATCTTCTTGTACTTTTTGTTGAGTTTTCAGGTAATGCTCTTGCTTCAACCCATTTTGTTAAGTATTTTTTTGCAACTACGATGTATCTACACTTCCTTTGTTTTCAATGGTCCAATGAAGTCTAACCCCCATCACTACAATAATTCTTGGGGTTGCGATGGATGCAAAGGCATAAAGTCCCTCTTTATCGGATTTCCTAACCTTTGGCAAGTATCTCATGATTTCACATACTCTTTTGCATAATTATACAGTGTGGGCCACCATAGTCCAGCTAGTAATATTTTTCTATTTGTTGCTAAAGACACCTAAAATGTGTCATGTCAAGGGCTACTACTCATATGGACATGCTACAAGACCATATGGAAGATCTTGGACAAACTCCAAGATAGAGCAGTGGTTCTAACCACTCAATTTGGGCTCCTTGGCCTAATTAGTCTGAACTAAAGCCCAGACCTGCGGTTTATACCTGAGACCTATGGTTTGCAGTCTAGACGCAGCTGTAACCTACGGTCTTAACTGAAGTTTAGTTGGCCTTCAATCTGAGCCAAATCGGTTGAAATGCCCATTGGATCTAGAAGAAGGTGATTAGAGGGTGGAAGCTTCCATTCCAACTATCCTAACCACCCCTTCTTGATCTTGGCTTCTTTATGAAGCTACCCCTAGCCCTTGGGTAGTCCTATAAGTACCCCTAAGAATTAGGGTAAAAGAAAAGATATATCATTGGATATTTGAGTAGCGAAGCCTTGTCAAATTGTACACTCAACCGAGTATATTGAGAGAGAGCTATTGCACTTATCCCCTACCTACTTACCAAGATTCATGATGAATTGCATTATTGGATGCCCTAGGAGTCTATGAGAGCCAAGAAATGCAAATACAAGAAAATTAAAGCCCATCACATTGATTTGACTGCCAAATCTATTATAAGTTCATTGAAGGCAACCCTTGAACATAAATTGGACAAGGAGGCTAAGTCCACTACCCTTGGAATTGAGGACAAGCCTATCAGAGCGCTAATCATGATTGTCAGCCATAGTTTACAGTGCAGACCATGCACCAGAGCTAAAGTTTGTAGTAGAGGTATAACCGCATTTCTAATTTTATTTATTTTTGGCTAATTAGGTTAGATTAGTTGTTTTCATGGTTAAAATACATTTTAGCAGACTTCTGACCATAGATTTAGGTTATTTTAGCTTCTTTATTTTTATGCTTAAATTAGGACATTAATAAGTTCTTCATGCACTTTCATGCATTATTTCATATATCTGATCCATGCATAGATTAGTTGTTGTCTTTCTTTACGCTATTATATGAATCATGATTCGATTTGCATAGTTTAGAAGCACCTTTTATACTTTCTTGATTATGCATGCTAATGATGTCATTATGCATTTTACCTAAAAAGACCTCATCATGAGAGGCTACCTATATTTTTGACATTCTTGTTGTTTCTTGATCACAGGGAATAGTTTCAAAGGAGATCAAACCATCAAGTTCCTTATCCATTGCGAAGAAGAGGGCACCTCCAGCCTAGAGCAGTTCGTGCCACTTTGAGAGGTATTTGAAAATCACACCTACCCTTAAGAGGGAAAACAATTGAGCACTCCTATTGTAATATTGTATCAAAATGAATATCCATAAGAGGGACGTACTTGTAATTGGGTTTTGACTCCAAATATAATGTAATAAAGTGTTTTCTTTCTTGTTTCATTTTTTATCAATTTCGTTTACTCGTATGCATGTTTTATCTTTACCATTTATCGCAATAGGAGTCACAATTGGGTGTGACACTTTCTGGTGGTTACAAAGGCGATCATGGAGGATTACCATATTTTTAGGATTTGAATGTATTTTTTTGGCTTTTGTAGTTGCAGGTATAGACCACAAATATCAGATGTGGCCCAACAAATGAACTATAGGTACAAGGCATGGTTCACAGTCAGAACCATGGGTCAGACCTACTATTTCCTACTGATAGCACAGAAAACTAATTCCAAAATTCTAGATAGTGTAGGATATGAGGTAGGTCATTTTTCCAACCCTCTGTCACTTGTCTATTTTTTGTGTTTTTACAGTAGGTCAATTTTGAATGCAAATTAGGAAAGCAACTAAAATAAAATGGTAAATCAAATGTCCTAGTTTACTTTTCATTTTTTTCTTTCAATATAAAGGTGCTGCTGGGAATAGTGGACCTCTGATTGCAGTCCATCCTAGGCTACAATATGCTTGATAAATATGTGTTTATGGTTTGCATGTGTGAGGACCGATTAGTGGCAATTTAGCATCGTAATGTGCATAGTCCTAAAGAGCATCTAGATTAGCTTGCATTTTTTGAATCTAAAATATCTTTCATTTGCATAGCATTTAGAAAATGAGCATGTGTGATATATGATGCATTTATTTTATGTACATTAAAAACAACCACACACACCATGAAATACTTAAATGCTAGTGAGTTGGGCTTGACATCCAACCACTAGTAGGGTTCAATGACGGTGGGTGTAACTTCCATTCGTTGGCCCAAATCCTACGAATCCTTGATATATAGACCAATACCAAATCCAAGAACCATATGTAGCTTTGAAAATTTGCATGTACTCCTATTCGAAGGGTATAACACTGATTGGGTGAGATTGTATGAGGATCTTGTAGGACCTGTGCTCCTTATCTGGGTGTGGTCTTCATTACCACACACATGGGATTTACATGACTTGGAGTTCATAGACAAGTTGTCGAGCTGCGAGCGTACAAGTGAAATCAATTAAACCAAGAATAAAATCCAACAAGTTTTATAAAAACATGATAAGAGTTTCTACAACTGATACAACACATATTGAAAACACATCAAACATTTTAGGACTAACTTTTAAAACATAAAATGAGATAATCATTTTTATATACCTTGTTTGCTTAATAATAATACATTTAGACTCTAGGTACACAATGGTGGACACATGGGGTGGTCGACAACGGTCCAAGGCCAACGTCGATGACCAACCCCTAACTAGTTCACAACAATACATGTTGAATCCTCAACCACATGAGCGAACTAAACATCATTCAACTATAATTTGAGGATACAACTCAACACGAGGGGAGCCAGTAGAGAAAACCCCAAATAGAGGAGCTTTAGTATACTCATCTAGGCACAGAGTAGAATAGGAAACCTTCTAGCATGAGGGTTTTCCACTTGAGATCCATTACCGAGATTGCAATGTACCCACGGGGTCGGTTGAAGAGTTTATTGTGCAGGGGACCAGATTGGTGCCCCTATGTACTAAGTCTACTGGAGGATATATGGCTCCACATTTTGAGTATAGAAGGACTAAAGACCCACCAATTTAGGGGCAGGCAGATAGGCTCTCTACCTAGCATAGAACTAGCCATATTCCCATGCATGGTCCAACATGCAAAATCACCATTTACATATCAAAGGTGGGAGATAATGGTACACCACCGAATGAGAAATGGTGGTCTAGGTAGTTAGAAGGTATAGGTAGTGTTCTAGAGTATCTAGGACACAAGCCTTCTACTCCACCCACTAGAGCCCTAAGTGAGCATAGTGGGAGTGTCTTCTGAACTACTAGAGAACATGGAGAGGCTTCTAAGCACCCTCATGTCACACACCTGCTATCTACGCATGTCAGGTCATAATATAGGACATAGTAGGAGGCCAATGCCATATTTACAGATAGATGAAAAGGCACAACATATCAGTTTGATGGGTACAGAACCCACAAAATCACTTGTACAGAGCAAGGGTATCAAAAACCTCCCATGACTGACTAGATCGATAGTTCACATCGACTAGCATTAGAGAAAAAATGCCAACTCCTCCAAGACCAATTGGAGGATGCTCACCTAGAGAGGTAGCATATCAAAGATGAAAATATTCAAGCAAAAATCTCATAAGACAGAGGTTATATGAGCAGCACATGCGCTAGGAGCATATCTTTGCTCAAAAGGAATGCGTTAAATAGGAGGATCGACTAGCTAGGGCTAGAATATATCCTCAAGATGAGCATTGAGAGCACACATATATGAAGGCTTTCTCACAATCTAAGATGCATCAAGATCATAGAGATTCTCATACTCATGTTACTACCAAACAAATGGAGTGACTACCGCCGCTCAATATTCAAAGGCAGAGACAACATGGAGTAGCAGCGAGAGATGGATATGAATAGGAATATCATGAAATCTCCTGAGCTAAATATGAGGAAGAACAAAGACCTCCATCTCACACAAGGAAGACAGTACCTCCTAAGCCACCTACGCATCAACTTAGGGAGGAGGACTTTCTATATTCAGACGCCTAAAAGGCCTTGGTCGAGAAAATTAAATTCATTGAGAGACAAGGCATGACTATTCAAAAGCTGACTCTAAGAAAAATCTATAACGAGCCTTTGGATCCTTTAGTTTCTACTTTGGCCTACCCTAAGCATTTTAACATGCCTAGGTTAGATAAATTCAAGGGTTATGAATATGCACAAGAACATGTAACAAGTTTTTTGGACGCTTGCTTTCATATAGCAATCAACGATGCCTTATTATTACACACGTTCATCATGACACTTTTAGGGCCTTCTTGAGAGTGGTTTAACTAGCTAAAGAAGCATAGTATAACAAGCTTCGACCAATTAGCTTATGCCTTTCTTGAACACTGTTCCTTTGGTATCAAGAAACAAGCTAATATTTTGGTTGTGCTAGCTCAGCGCGATGACAAGCCCATAAAAAAATATGGAAAGAGGTGGAGAAGATTAATGGCAAAGTTGCCATTACTCATTCCTGCCATAGAATTAACTTAGATATTCATGAATATTTGTGCCAAGCACATCTTGTTACTACTGTAGCTGCAATAGTATGCTACATTTTAAGAGGCTTTGGAACAAGCCCAGGTGATTGAGGATATCAAGTTGCAAGAGGGCAACTTGAAGATCAAAAATAGGAAATAAGGATTGAAGAAGAGTACCACGAAGCATCAGGGCAAGCAGGCACATGTAAATAAAGTGGTATTAAATCTCCAATAGGAGGACAAGGGGTAGAAAAATTAGAACTACAAGGTCCATCCTCCGCCTATGTAGTATGATAAGCACAATAACTACAAGGGCAAAAATAAAGAGCAACACCTGCCTCGCTAGTTCAAACCATTGAAAGAATCACTGACGGTGATTTTTCATCAGCTATGCAAGGCCAAGGCAATAATATTTCCTGAATTTAATATTATAGACCCCAATAAACCCAAACCAAAGGGGTTTTAAGATGATTTATTTTGCATCTTTCAGAGAATGAAAGGACATGACATTGAGGTGTGTTGGTCTTTCAAACACCTAGTGTAAAATATGATTGACAAGGGTGAGCTTGTAGTTCCTCACAACCCGCAAGCACCTGACAATCAAAATATGGGGATTTACAAGAACCCCTTACCAAATCATGAGGCACCTCGAAACAACATTGGTCAAGTTAACTAGGTACAAGTCAAACCACCTACCTAGGGTATCGTAGGCATGGTCAATGTTGTTACTAGGCACGAGAGATATGAATAGTTAAATCAACCTCATGATCTTATCCAGATACAAGCCACATTGAATCAGTGGATGGCACAAAATATTCTAGGCCCACCAACAAGACCGGTGGTGACCCTAAGGAGCAGGTTTGTCCAAAACCTGCAGACAACTCTTACGAAGTTGTCAATATATGAATTAATTCAGTAGTTCCTGAGGCACAGGGAGACTCTTATGGAAATTTTAAGGTCCATTAAAGTATAGGCCTAGGATGTGCAAGCATTCACAAATTTCATGGGACATGTACAACAGTGTCAGAAATCAATGATCCAATTTTACAATCATGAGATAAGGATGGTTTCTACAACTACGACTGACCCACTGCCGTTGCATATAATTGCGTGTGTGAACCACATTCCATTCAAATTGGTCTTTATTGATATTGACTTATCTATCAACATAATAATGACCAAGGCACCGAGTCATTTGAAGCTACCTAAATCACACATTGTGCCAACTACATTTACATTGAGAGCATTTAACGACGCACTATGTTCGATTGTTGACATAATTATCCTACCCATACAGGTAGGTCTGAAGACCATTTCAGTAATGTGTCACATGATAAAAGGGGCCATGCAGTACAACATTTTACTCGGTAGGCTTTAGATTCATGAAATGTGTTATGTCCCCTCGATACTACATCAATGCATAAAATATATTCATGAGGGACTGGTTCATGTAGTGGCATTGGATGAAGAGTCATTTAAGTTTGTGAACCTAGCAGATTTTCCTGGGGGTTTCATACTCCCATAAACACACCTAGATGTTTGGTCATCATCACCAATAAGGAAAGTAGGGGGCAAACCAACAGTGCATGCTTGACTGATGCCATCTATGTCACATAGATCGGAGCATACCACTACCACTTCCTTGAAGCTGTCAACATCAGTCATGCATTGGGATGATAGGAAATTAAAGGTGAATATGGGAAAAAAAGAGAAAGAGCTTGAGCCTGAGTCAATCCTTAAGGACCTTCCCATTCCCATGGAATTAGAGGAACCCTAAGACAAAATCAAGGAGGCACCTTAGCCTATTTCGCCTGCATCTTCAGCAGGGTCATATGCATCATGGGTGATGGTACATCTCGCTAATACCATATTAGGTGAGTACCTTGTGCAAAATATGACCTTCGGACCAATTTTGAAGACTATGCAAGAGATGGGTAGACCATCCACCATCATTATCTAGTTGGATCGATGGGTCCACTGGGAGAACTGCCTAACCAAACTAACTTCATCTATACAGGGCTAGATAAGCTTCCAATGCGAGAGCCCATGGATGAAGATGATGAGGAAGATTTTGTGGTAAATGTTCATTATTTATCTAATCCAAAGTATGCCATGTGTATTTTTCAGCTATATCACTAGAATGGATACGACCTTGGTATTTTTGAACAAGAATGGAGGACTCCGCTGGAACTTCATTATTATCTAGTCATTGATAGATTCAGTTTAGGGTTATAGATACATGGGTAGGATGATTTTCTCGTAGCATCCCTAGATCATATGTACCTCAACATGGCAGATGATGTGGATTTTAATCCATATCATCCGGATCCTTCCAAATTTTAGAGGAATCACCCTATGATATATGCCATCACCATCGAGCCACTCAAAGATCATCATGACGGGATCCTTGAGCAGGCAAAGGCAGAAATAAACCCCAAAGATAAACTGGGATACCAAACCCATGATGTAATTGATGACATAGAAATGCAAGGGTGCAACCCCATTACCAAGGGTGTAAGTGATCTCAAGGTAGAAGATATTTGTAATGAAGATGGAGTAGATTCCACCTTCGATATGAGTGGACCAGGCTATGATGTAGATGAGGATCCCTCAAATGACGATGGATCCAAGGATGAAGTTGAAGGCGCTTATATTAGGCCTTTGTATGTACACCATTTATTGCCTATGGAATGGGAATAGGATACCAAAGAGATCCTTCCAAATGTTGATCATGCAAGGGAAGGGACTGAGACAGTTTTATTGGTAGCATCGTACATGAGGTATAATTATCTTATTTTTCCAGATAGCGATAACAGTATGCAAGAAGTGAGATTTATGGGACCTCACTTAGAGGAGTGCCCTCAAGGAGTGGGGGTGAATGAAGGATTATATTATTACAGTGATGAAGAAGATGAGCTAGAGAGGGCCTACCTTGGTCCACCTTATTTGCATCACCACCATCAACCCATCAACATCGATGAGGTCTGTAGGCAGCTACATGTTGGTCTGTGTTTGAGAGCAAGACGGTTAAACCTGGATCAAATACATCGATTGGTTAATTCCATTCTGTTAACCTACATGCAAATATGTGAGCCAAATGATCCTATTTTGCATTCAGTTCATAGGGAGATCCAGTTATTCATAGTCCTCAGAGGGAAGGCCCTTTTGTGGTTGTGCCATTAGAGCCAGATCGTGGGTATGAGAACTATGCAGATTTTGTAGAGGTCAATCCGTGTGGTCCTGGAGATCAATTCCATTCCATAAACATGGTCTCCATTGATTTTACCACTCCACTATGCAATCCAGTAGATCCATCTAAATCGTTGTATCTTAACAAAGATGTTATCGATTGGGATCACACTGATTCACCCTTTGAGCTTGAGGATTTCTTCCCCAACAAAGAAATGTTACAACCTTTCCATTTTGAAGTAGACTATGCATATGATGTTTATCATGTCGAAAATGCTTCCAACGTAGAACCACTCAACCCAACTGATGACATTCATCTGATTCCTACGCCTCACCATCTTGAGGAGGGATTACATATAGTGGTAGAGGAAACCTTTGAGGTGGATATTAGTGATGATCCCACCAGCACAAATAAATTTAAATTTGGAGAGAATATCACTCCGAGTTAGCGGGCCACCCTCATACCTCTGCTAAAAGAAAGACCAAATTTATTTTCTTGGTTGTATAAGGATATGCCAGGTCTAGACCCGAAATTGGTTACTCATAACTTTTCACTAGATTTGAAGAAGAAGCCAGTAAAACAAAAGCTTATGAAAATGCACCCAATAGTAGTTTTAATGGTGAAATATGAGCTATATAAGTTGTTGGATGTGGAATTTATGATTTCCATTGATTATCCAAAATGGGTGTCCAATATGGTACCTATGGGAAAATCGAATGGAAGAATCCGTATTTGCATGGATTTCAAAGACCTAAATAAGGCAACACCCAAAGATTCATTTTTGTTGCCCAATATTGATGCTCTCATAGATGTAACTACAGGTCATGAAATGCTCTCCTTAATGGATGGTTTTTTTGGTTACAATTAAATTTGTATTAAACCCGAAGACCAACACAAAACCATGTTTATAACACCATGGGGAACATTTTGCTATAAAGTTATGCCATTTAGACTCAAAAACACTGGTGCCACATACCAGTGGGCCATGACATACATTTTTCATGACTATATGCACAAAATATTTGAATATTATATCGATGATTTGCTAGCAAATTCATTGCTATGAGAAGAGCATGTAGAGGTCTTAAAGAAAGTCTTCGATCACCTGATAGAGCACAATGTCAGGCTAAATCCTAAGAAGTGCATATTTGGCGTAACTTTTGGAAAATTACTAGGGTTCATCATCTCCAAGAGAGGCATTGAAGTAGACCCAACGAAAGTCAAGGCCATTTTGGAAATGCATCCTTGGGTATGCATACATGGAAAAATTGTGTTTAGCAATAGTGTTCACTACCAAGAAATTATGACACTATATGCTAAGTAATACGATGTATGTTATATCCAAAAAAAATACTTTGTAGTACATAATGAGTAGGACTTATCACAATATGCGTACTGCAAATTGGATCATGCTTTTGATGGAATTCGATCTAGAATTCATAATCCAGAAGTCCATTAAGGGATAGGTCATAGTAGATCAATTAGCTGAGGTACCACTATCAAATAGTAGACCTCTAACAATTGAGATTTTGAATGATGCAGTCTTCATCGTATCTGAAGCTCCCAAACTTGAAAAATCAGATAACAATGCTGATATGACTATGTTCTTCGATGGTTTGAAGTGCGAACAAGGGGGTGGTGTCAAAATAGTGTTCTTCATACCATAAAGAGCTCCGATGCCCTTGTCGTTCAAGTTGGATTTTTCATGCACCAACAACAATGTTGAGTATGAAGCCCTACTACTGGGCCTCCACAAAGCTATCACCATGAATATTAAGAGATTGAACATTTTTGGTGATTCTTTGCTCATAGTAAATCAAGTGAAGGGGCTTTTTCAATGTCAATGTCCCATACTAAAAGCCTATAAAGATCTAGCTGATACATATTTGGCCAAACTAGAATGGTATGACATCGATGCAATCCCTCGATTTTCGAATAGGTTTGTAGATACCATGTCTTCTTTGGGATCTTTAATCCCTCAAAATCTATCTATTGATTTCACTACAATCCATGTCAAGACGCTCTCTCATCCAGCAGCTGAGTGTGCAACCTATGATAACAGAGAATCAGTCAACATAATCAGTGTCGAACCACAAGTTGAATGGTTCTGTAGAGCTATAGACTTTCTTAAGAAGGTACACTGGGGGTCATTAACCTCTTAGAGTCCCATGGGGAGTGGTACTACCATTCACCATAGGGTTTTTTTTTAGTCTACATTTACAAAAGTAAATACGTAGGGGGAGCAAGTCATCTTGGTAGTCGAAGTTGAGATTTATCAAAATTGGATGTCACAAATTAAAGACTTCCTAAAGCTTAGTATAATCCCAAAGGGATTGTCATTGTGAAGCACACATTTAAATATAAAGTGGCCAAATATGTCTTAGTAGGAGACATCTTATACCGAAGAAGCTATGATGGAGTTCTCCTTCATTGATTAGAGCCCTAAGAGGTATCATGGGCAATTTTGTAAGCCCATGATGGTATGTGCAGTGGCCATTTCAGCAGCATGGCCATCATCAGGCGCATCCTTCGAATGGGTTACTATTTTCCCACTATGGAGAGGAGTGCAATGTGTATGTCAAGAAATGTGTTAAATGCCAGCATCACACTAATCTTACGCACTTGCCATCATAGACCTTATAGCCCATCCAAATAGCTTGGCCATTTGCTCAATGGGGATTGGATCTTATAGGCAAGATCTCTCCTCTGTCATTGGGCTAGCATACATTAATAATCATGGCTACTGAGTATTTTACAAAGTGGGTGGAAGCAATACCCTTAACAATGACAACCGGAGCTTGTATAGCAGAGTTTATACTAGAGAATATCATAAGTCATTTTGGGATTCCATCCAAAATAATATCAAATAATAGAACATATTTCAAGAACAAAACTATGAGAGCTTTGAAATCTAAATATAGAATCAAACATAGTTTTGTGACTCCATACTATCCACAAGAAAATGGATAGGCTAAAGCTTCAAATAAGATAGTGGTAGCCATATTGAAAAATATGGTACAAGAAAACCATAAATACTGGCACATCCAGCTGCCCCTTGCACTTTGGGCTTACAGGTCTAGTATTTTTATGCCCATTGGAGCAACACCGTTCTTACTAGTATATGGAACTAAGGCCATTATGTCCCTGGAATTAGAAATTCCAACATTGCACATTGCATTGAAGGAGTTCATCGATGATGACACTACATGACAAGCTCAATTGGATAAACTGATGCTACTTGATGAACGTTGTGTGAATGCCCTGGAGCATCTTCGTGTTTATCAGGAGTGACTAAAATAAGCTTACAATATCAAAGTCCACTAGAGAGAATTTGAAGTTGGGGATCTTGTCTTGAAAGAAAACCAATAGAACTCTAGTTTTTTTCTAGGCATACGAGACAAATTCATGGTTAATTGGCTAGGACCCTACATCATATTTGAAAATATTGGTCCATGTACCTATCACCTAACGTCACTAGGGGGTGTTTAAGATCCTGAACCTCTCAACATCATCCATATTAAGGTGTTTTATGCTTAAATAGCATAGTAAAAGGCTTCGAGAGTTGCTTGTAACTGCTCGATCATCCTAAAAGGATCCAAACACTTTCATTAGTGGTTTGGTCAAGTAAAAAGCTCCAAAGGCATCTATAAGCCCTTTGGTCAACCTCAAAATCTTTGAGGGTTTGGTCAAAACCACTCGGTCATCCCAAAAATGCTCCAAGGGTTCACGAAACCACTTGGTCGTGTCAGTTAAAATCCCCAAGGATTTTCTTGTAATCACTCGATCATCCTAAAAAGCTCTAAAGGCATCTATAATCCCTTTGGTCAAACTCAAAAGGCACCAAGAGTTTTTGAAAAACTTCTTGGTCAAACCAAAAGCTCCAAAGGCATCTAAAAGTCCTTTGGTCAAATGCAAAAGGCACCAAGAGTTTATAAAAAATTACTTGGTCAACCCCAAAGGCTCCAAGGATTCTCAAAATCGCTTGGTCGTTCCAAAACGCCCCAAAGGTACCCATAATACCTTTGGTCAATCCCAAAAGATCCAAAGATTCCTAAAAATTGCTTGGTCAATCTAAAGGCTCTAGAGGCATGTACTCATCGTTTGGTCAATTATGAGGCTCAAATTCCATAAAAATAATAAAATCAATAAACTTCAAAAAAAATGGTAAAGCACAAAATCCAAAAACATTTGCAGTTGCATTCAAATTTTGCATTTACACAAGCATTCGCTGCATTATTGCATTGCATATAAGCATTCGTCATCCGTTGCATTCTATAATAGAAGGTGTTATGTTTGTTAGTCTTACAAATGATGCCACATTTGTATTTAAATCATGCATCTTTGTATTTATCATGATCCATCACTCATGTAAGTAATTGTATTTTTCAAAACAACCTATAATGTTGCTATGGAGATATACTAGGGTTTTCTAGTCACTTAGCCATACCTAGTAGTCTTATCAAGAGTTGGTAGAAAGCTTACTTTGCTTTTGTAGCTAAGGTTCAGTTAGTATAGCCCTTAGCATATCAAAAGCCTATCACTAATCAACAAATGTAAACAATCCTAACAAGGGCTAGGGAAATATGAAAGCCATGAAATAGGACCAGGTATCTTGAAGCGAAAAGAGTTATTTTTTCTTATATATTTGTGTAGACAATATGGGAAATGTTGGCAGTTGGTAAAAGGACAAGTTAGTTCCCTATTCATAATCCCTTGCTTACGATAAAATGAGTATGTCCTAAAGAGATATCCCATATTGATATCATAAGATCCATATTCTCAATCGATATACCAAAAAAAAAATTTCCAAGTAGATCTCCCCAAAGGAAAGTTTCTAAATAATATTATTAAATGTAAATGCCAAAAAGTGAAGATCATAAAATAGGCTTAAATCAAAGTTTAAAGTGAAGATCAAATGAAGATCATAAATCAAAAGTTTGAGCGAAGATCAAATGAAGATCCAAAATCCAATTCAAAGAGAGATCAAATGAAGATCCAAAGATAGTTAAAAAAGAAGATGGAATCAACTCCATTGCTTCACTACATATGAGCAAGTATCCCAAAAATTGAAGGATAGAAAGGAATGAGCTTGAATCCCTAGAATTGTCAGCACTACTATACCTTACGCATGATGATATGTATGATGCATTAGCATCTCACTTATGAACAAGACCAATGTTTGAATGTGGAAGAGATAGCTTTAGGTGTCCTACATTGCGTAGTGGTTTAGTCCAATTAAAATCTAAAATTGATATTGGATAAGACATTTGTGGAACCCTTATCTTAGCAATGGGCTGAAAGAATCCCTCCTGACATCGGGGAACACTCGTGTCTTAGCTTAAAAAAATCATTTGCACACACAGGGATAATGAATAGTTAGGGTCTATCCTAGCAAAAGCCTTTTATCTCAGAAGTCTAGTGTGGTTAGTATGCAACTTTTGATAAGTTTATTAGGGTGTTTTGAGTCTCATGGAAAACCTCAAAAAAATTTCAAAGTATTAAACACATGATACATCATGAAGTTGCCAAGTATTGAACACATGATACATCATTATAAAAAGCACAATCAACATATAGGATAGATACCAAATGAATATTAGCAATAATATTTAGACGGTCACTGACTATATCATTCATATTTTTCAAAATTGCAAAGGAAAATCGAATGGCACATTATATCATTCACATCATAAAATATTGCATACTATTTCATTTCATATATGGGTGATTAATGGATTACATTCTTATCTTAAGGATTTTCAATTACATTCATGATTTTTATACATTCTATGGTGTCATCCATTAGATTGATAAACATATTTGCTTTCATTCCTTATATTTTAAAGTGATTAAAGCATACAGGTTCATTTACATTAGATTAGCATCGTGTAAATAAAGTATTACATGCATTAATGCATGAAAAGAAAGAAATATCAAATACGCGTTAAGATAAAAACATCGCATCCATATGCATCCATAAAAAAGCACATCTAAGCATCTAATATTATTGCATATCATCATCATAAATCAAATAGCTATGTAGTGCATGTCATCCATACATCACATCATATAGAATCAACATAACATAAGCATTGCTTCCATGTGCATCATATAAATATAAAATTAAAAATAAATGAGAACACAATAATGAACGATAATAATGATCATATCATATAAATATGTGTCTTAGAGTACATGGGGAGTACAAAAATATCCGTAGGATACAAACGTGTAGGTCCTTGACCTTACACTAGAAATGAGATACATAAAAAATGTGTCATGTAGTAGTAAATCTCTAGCTCTGATCAGCTCCCCCTGTAGCAGAGCTCTCGCCTCCTCCCTTAGTACTATGCTTAGGAGCCTAATTTTCTTGCTACCATGCTGACTGTTGTGGATCCTATTGCAAGCCTTGAGCACCACCTAACCCAAAGAGGCCTAGCACTCATCCAACTGCCCCCTGAGTTATGGGCACCTCTATCTACTGAGACCTATAACTGGACACTGTAGTAGACTGCCCTGCCTCTCTAGTCTTGGTATGACTGTTGTCACCATGCATACTAGAGGACCTATGTGTCCTCTCACTTCGATGGGTGTGATGGCTTGAGCTAGTAGTGGAATATCCTATAGTTCGAGACCTAGTCCACTGGGACTCTGTAGCATATGGATCCTCAAGAACCTCTATGCCCAGCATCTGAATGTAGCCCACCAACTGGTCTACCCAAGAAACCTTGGATGCATACCTCTCATTGGCACTCATAAGTAAATCCTGTAGGTGTTGTATCTCTGCCATAGGATCCTGATAATCAATTAAGAGGGTGGAGGAACCATCATTTATACCCTGAGTAGATCCTACTCTGCTACGGTCGCATCCCTTTGTGCATCTGCTAAGTCATGAGCATGGGTGAGCTCACCAACCTAGGTATCTACTATAGTAGCCTAGGTGGTCATGATAGAAATCTACTAGTATACCTATGTCAATCAGTGGTCTCTCTCTGTTAGATGTGCCTATAGAGTAGTGATAGTAGTATCACACTCCCTTTACTACATCTGGAATCGACCAAGCTAACTCTGCAAGCTAGCCACATGTTCTAAGAGTAGCCCCTCTACACTATTAGGAGGGACCTCACCCTCCTCGAGAGCCTTCTCATTAGGATCAATCTTAGAATCCTCTTCAGTAGTAGCCTTTGTGCCCCAGTCACCCTCTGTCTGCTAGCATACCGTATGCCCATTAAAATCCACCTCTGCTCCTACCTAATCTATAGTGTGGCCCAAAGGCCCTATCCCATACCAATAGAGCATAGACCACCATACATCATACTCTGGAGTGGTCACCACTACATACACCCCAGTCTCCTGGAAGTCGTCTGGAGCATCACCTGTGCTAGAAGTTGGATCCATGATAGATCCCTCTCCAAATCCAAGCGCCTGTATGTGAATGAGATCTTCGAGATGTCCTACACCATGCCGAACTACCGCAAGACACAAGAGAAGAACTAAAAATATTTGATCTCGACCTTTCGGTCGAGTATCCATATATCCTAGTGATCCCATTGAAGCCTCTCATCGGCCTCATGCTAGTCAGGACAATCAATGTAGGGCCACCACTGGATATCATCTGGTTTGAGTGTTGCAAATTGGGTAATGTAATGTTGGGTCTCGCCAGCATGAGTTATGCTACGGAAGCCCTCCTCCCAAGGCTAGCAGGAAGCATAGCACTGATGCTCATCATCAATGTATGTAATGGGTAAGGGCAGCTCCCTAGGATGCTCTACTCTAATATGTTGCCAGTCCTAGATATACAAAAGTAGACTACAGTTGAAGCCCTTATGACTATGCTCAATAATATGATATAGCTCTCAATAGAGCCGAGCTAGTAGTGTGCTCCCCTAGGTAAGGAGTAGTGGCCAACAAATAGAGCTCTATACTACTCTGCATCGAGTAGTTAGAAGGTTCCAAGGAATCCTCATGCCTGAGGAGTCTGGAAGCACATATTGCACCACCAGGTGCATGAAAATGACCTCACACATAGATAATACATTCTTCCCCTGCTAGTAGTCAATGTGGACCCCTTTATGGTCGATGGTGCCTTGAGCCTCCTCACTTCGAGCACCAAAGATAGCATCGAATATGGAATAGTTAGCCCCAGAGGTGGAGCATACGATGGCCTCACCATCAATAGGGATCCTGAAGATCCTATAGATGTCCTCTAGTGTAACTATCATTTCACCTATAGGTAGGTGAAATGTTTTGGTCCGCATATTCTAGCAATGGGTCAATGCAGTTAGATAGGATTGATCTACCCTAATGGTGGGTAGATCTAGAATGTAGCCAAAGATGCCAGCTCCAAACCACTCTCACTCACCATCAGTGAGATTTTCATAGAAATTCTTCAGAATGTCAGGCTCTCATGCTCTAGAAGTCCAATCTCTGGAATAAATAGCATAAAATAAGGAAAAAACTAACTAAAACAAGCAAAAACATTTAAAAATTGATCTAAAAATCATCAAAAATAGTAAAAACTGATGAAAGTACAAAAATATGTCATCATGTAGGCCTAAAAATTACATTTTTCAATTAGACAAGTAAAAAATGCATTAAATGATATTTATAGTCTCTAAAAATTTAGAAAATTTTAAAATTTTGCAAAATTTTCCTAAATTCGGTGAACTGCGGGTCAACCCTACGGTCCGCATGCGATCAAAATTTGATTGTTGGAAGTTTGAATACTAACCATAGCTACCAGCTTCTATCTCCAATTGACCAATTGGGAACCATAACTGGTACTTGTGGTCTCCGATCGAATTCTGGTCGGGTACGATACCATGACCAAAAATGCAAAAAATATATAAATTTAAGCTATCCTAGACTAAAATGAGGTTCATTGTTAGCAGTTTAGTGAGATTGATTTACCGATTACTTAATTGGGTTCATTTTACTAGTAATGGATGCGAGGTCTTGGTTTTTGAGTTACCTTGCCCTCCCCTCGTCCCTTGCGGCTAGAAGATGCTTCCTGCACCCTACCATCATGTTGTAAGTCGATGTACAGGTAAAGTATGCTAGGTTGCAGGTCATTTTAGTCAGCTATCACTATCAGAGCTCTAGTTTTAGATCACTATCAAGGAATAATGAGAGATATTTGAAATTTAGAAATTTTATAGACTTCTCATATTCAGCGCGGACCGTAGGCCCTAGCCGCGATTCCTAATTTTGCAAATGGGAACCACAGACCCTAGCCACGGTTTGCAACTGGTAGACAATTTTAGAAAATACCACCATGGGAAAGGCCAAAAAGATCGATTAATACCTCCCATTGGGTCAGAATGCAATAAAAGCAAGTTAATTTGGAAATTTGGTGATTATCAAGCACCAGGATCAAATAAAAAATAATAAAAAAATTGGTTGATATTATAAAGTACAACTGAGGTCGTCACTATGATAATCCTTTCATTGATTGACACACCTCCCAGCAAAGTAAATAAGCTCAATGCATAATTCAAAACATTCACAAAAAAAAAAATCAAACAATTAAAACATCAAATGCGCCTTGTATTAAGTAATTTACCCTATACACTTGGTAGTTACATCGACTTACAACCCATGTAATCCAGCAAGATGAGTAAATTACCATAAGGAAATTTGGGGCAAAAAATATCATCGTCAATATGATATGCTTCTTTTCAATCCCTAAAAAGGCCTTCACGACTAGACTGCTCCATGAGAACGAGGCGTTGCATGTCATTTTCCTCTATGACCTTTTCTTCAGCAAATCATCAATAATTTGATTCACAACAAATTTGATTGGATTTGTAACAATTCAATTCCCTAAGATGGCTATTGTAGCCCAACTGCTCCATGGGATAGAAATGTGCAAATACTATTAACATTTGAAATCAAAATCTGAACTAGGCCTAACCAATGCATTAATTTACTCAAATATAAATTTGTTCAGATCATCCATGGTGGTCAAGCAACATCGTCGCTTTATTCATTGTCATTACTCTCATTGAATCTTTGCTTGAGGGGGTAGTCATAATATCAAAATCATAATCAAAATAAACAAAAAATCTCGAAGATCGTAGATCCCTTGATCTTATCAAAATTATGTTTGTTCTTGTGAATCATTGTAAACAACTATCATAAGCTTACCCCTTTGCTTGGGGAAAATAGCAAAAATGATAATTTGTTTTTAACTCTCATCCTTTCGGTTATATATGACTAACTCCTATTGTAGTTCCAAATATATTCGAATGTCTGATGACGAGTGCAAACTCTTTCAAGTTCAAGCCTCCAAAGAGTTGGAAGAAATGATTCCAGGATGCACGTCATTTTTCTGGACCTGGGGCATCTAATGTTGATCTGACTAATTATCATCATAGAACCTTCGACATCATTTTAGGAGGTTTATTTTTGCTCAGCATTGTTCGATATCACAATGCATCTTAAAAGGGGCATTTGTAGACACCTAAAACGTGTCATGTCGAGGGCGACTACTCATATGGACATGCTACAAGACCATATGGAATATATTGGATAGAATACAAGATAGAGCAGTGGTTCTAACCACTCAATTTGGGCTCCTTAGCTTAATCAGTCTAAAACACATCCCAGACCTACGGTTTATAGCTGAACCATGGCTGAGACCTGTGGTTTGCAGTCTATACTATAACTATGACCTGTAGTCTTAACTGAAGTTTAGTTGGCATTCAATCTAAGCCAAATCGGTTGACATGGCCATTGGATCTAGAAGAAAGTGGTTAGAGGGCTTCCAACTATCCTAACCACCCCTTCTTGATATTGGCTTCTCCAAGAAGCCACCCCTAGCCCTTGGGTATTCCTATAAGTACCCCTCAAAATTAGGGTAAAAGAAAAAAGAGAGCACTAGAGATTTGAGCAGCAGAGCCCTATAAAATTGTACACTCAACCAAGTATACTAAGAGAGAGATATTACACTTATCCCCTACCTACTTGCCAATATTCATGATGAATTACATTATGGATGCCCTAGGAGTCTAGGAGAGCCAAGAAATGCAAATCCAAGAAAACGAAGGCCCATCACAGTGATTTGATTGCCAAATATGTCAGAAGGACATCGAAGGCAACCCTTGAACATCAATTAGACAAGGAGGTTAAGCCCAATGCCCTTGGAATTGAGGACAATCCTATCAGAGTGCTAACCATGGTTGTCAACCACGGTTTATAGTGCAGACCATGCACCAGAGGTGCAGATTGCAGCAGAGGTATAACCACTTCCTAATTTCATTTTTGTTTGGCTAATTAGATTAGATTAGTTGTTTTCATGGTTAAAATACATTTTAGAAGACTTATGACCATAGATTTAGGTTATTTTAGCTTCTTTATATTTATGCTTCAATTAAGACATTAATAAGTTCTTTATTCACTTTCATGCCTTATTTCATATATCTGTGTATCGCTCCAAATTTTTCGCATCCTTACCTTCAAGCTATAGGATCTATGCCCGAAAGAAGGAAGGGAAAAGGATGGCGCAGTACCTCGGACTGAGAGGACTTTGCGAAGGTCCCGCCTCTCAAGGGAGGTGTATTTTGATGATTTTTCGACGGATGGTGGGTTCACCAGGAAACATTTAATGGCAACTTCCACGCCTAGGTTTTGGAATGTGTTTAAATGTGTTTGTTTTTAACCTTAAGCATTCATATCTTAGGTTTTGGCCGAATCAATCTAGATTAATCTACATGAAAATGCAAATTCCATGAATACAAAAAACAAATTTAAAGATAGAAAACAGAGAGATTACAGAATGCAAATGAGGAATACCTGATCCGGATGTCTGAAGAAGATTCTGATGTTGAAGCAGTCTGGATCATCTAAAATTCGACAGAATCATCTACAATCAGACAAGATCATCTGAGATCTGATGAATTCGTCAGAGACCTGCAAAATCAAAAAAAGATGCAAAATACAAAAAATACTATAGTGCTAACAGAGGGAAATGATTTAAAATGGCAGCAATGTTATCAAATTGAAACTTAAACACAGAGACATAAATGAATCGTGCTAATTAGATGATAATTAGGATTTAATTATGCACTTAATCTAAATGGGTGAACTCCAAATGCAAAATAACGTAAACACTGAATAAATTATCTAATTTGCAGAATAAAACAACAGAAACAAGGTTGAGAAGTGCAAACTTTAGGCACTGATTGCCTCAATATGGATTGCAGTCGAGATCATCTCACATCAGTATGAAATCGTCTCGAATTCGCCAGGTTCACCTCCGATCTGAACAGGTTCATCGGAGACGATGTGTGCTGGCTTCGACTAAAAAATAGTGATGTACCTGCAACAAAATTGATATGGAACTAGTGCAAATGAAGAATAGGGATGATTTAACATAAATGGAGTTAACTTGTAGAGAATTTCAACCAGGGGGGTGCTAAAGGGATAGCTTAGGATTAAATAGGCTTAGGGGAGTAGTTAGGAGGTTGGAGATCATCCCAATTTGGGATATCTCCAACGGGGGAGGGTACCAACGATGCAGACACGCTTCTGCCTAGATTGGAGACCCGTTGGAACAGAATCTAACTTTGCAAAATCAATTTTGCGACAAGATCGTATGGATGTCCTAGTCCAGATGAAATCGTCAAATCTGGGGCGATATCATCTGATCGGCGATGATATCGTCAAACGATCAAAACAACCTCTAAAAATGGCACAAAAAATGGGGAAACGGATTTCCCGACGGTTAACGAGCGGTTTGGGAGGTTAAATTTGAATTTTAAATTATTTACTAAGGTGAATGTAATTATTGTAATTTTACTGCGCCAATTTTAGGGTGCTACATTTTGCCCCCTCTTTAGCGAATTTTCTGAAGAAAATGCGTTAAAGATGAGTTCTTCTCGATCTACGAGAAAGCAAAAAATTATTCCCATTTTTAGGCGACGATTCTTGGTCGAATCGTACGACAGCTTACTATGGTGCCCCCTCCGTGTTTTTACCCAAATCGAACGTTTGAGATAAAAATGTGAAAAAGCAAAAAATTATTTTTGAATAAAATTAAGAAAAAGAAGGTAAAACCCTAATTCATTTTTACTGTTCATTTTCTGGTTTTTGGAGCTCTGAAGCAAAAATGGTGGAGACGACGCACAGATCGACAGAGGTCCGGTGCGGTCTACGGGTAAGAGTCTAGACTTATCTAGGATGCTTTAATTTAACTTTACATGCTTTGTAGGTAATTTTTAGATGATTTTTGAGCATCGTGGCCATTTTTGGGCCGTCGACGTCATCGGGACGAAATCGTCCCGATTTCGACGAAATCATCTCAATTTCAACAATTTCGCCCGAGGGCGAAATCGTCGAAAGGGGGACGATTTCGTCAAATTAGGGACGATTTCGAACTGCAAAATCGAAGACGATTATGCTCAAATTTGGGACGATATCGTCCAATAGTGGGCGATATCATCAATTGCATAAAATTGAATTTTTAACTTGCATTATTATTTACTTGAATTGTTATTAATGATTGTTTGTTGTTTTGTTGTTTATGTTTGCAGAGAGGATTACTAAAGAGCAGGGAATGGAAGTACGGAGGGTTGAGAGATGACTTGGCCGCTCTCACACAGGCAGAGTGGGATCAGTTGGCACAGGCTGGCTTACTGCATGTGACAGAAATGCCATAGGTATCTACAGATATGGGGCTACTGACGACCCTAGCAGAGAGGTGGTATCTGGGCTCTTCATGTTTCTGGCTACCTACAGGGGAGATGACTCCCACTTTGGAGGATGTATGGAAGATTCTAAGAATCCCCATACAAAGACGGCTCATTACTCCTACGTCCAATCAGGGCCGCATTATGGGATGGATGTGCAGTGACCCGAGCTTCACCCTGGGAAAGGGCAGAGTTAATATCGAGGCACTGCGCCAGATGCCTGGGGTATCTACACTCACACGGGTTCTAGCTAGAGTAGTTGGTGGACTTCTGTTGTGCCACTATAGCGGGTGCAAGGTGCCATGGATGCTCACGGATGTGGTTTGCGACATGAGAGACCATGACTACAGGTTTTCTTGGGGCAGTTTTGTTTTATGCCGATTGTACAAGATCCTGTATGGGGTCATGTACAAGGGCGGCCGATGTCTGGTTATGACATCGCTACTACAGGTTTGGTGTTGGGAGCACATTGCGGTGTGGAGGCCAATAGGGCTTCCTCTGATAGGGGTTGACGGGGAGAGGCCCCGAGTATTTTACTGGTGGCTCCGGAGAGGGGCACAATGACGGATAGATCTGCCGATGTCCCGAAGGCTACTAGATGACTTAGTCCCGGACCAGATCACCTGGAGGCCATGGAGGGAGCATCCAGGGTGGGCCGAGGATGGACAAGAGTTGGCTCGCATTAGGTGAGTTTGTTGGCTGAGGATGGAGAGGGGAGAGGTGGAGCTCCATAGGTACGACCAAGTTTTGAGACAGTTCGGTCTACAGCAGGGGATCCCATCTCTGAGGGACTACAAGTTTTCCTAGACTGTTCAAGATAACACTACGGTTAGCGAGGCTCCTAAAATGTAGCTATTTTGGATCCAAGACATGGATGATGCCCCCATCCAGCCAGTGGATGGGGACGATGTAGGAGTAGCTGATGGCTACGATGCCTGTTACGTAGGCATTTGCCCTCCTTGGATGACGAGGGCACAAGGTCCAATCCATGCAGTTGTGTGTCGGATAGGGAGGTGGCACCAGGCAGTGATGGAGGTAGCCCAGGGTCACGGCAGGAGAGAGGTGAGGAGGCCACAGGCACAGGAGCGACCATGATAGAGAGAGAGGGAGAGGAGGGAGGTGAGACCCACATATCCATAGAGGCCACCATCACCCGATAAGGGCAAGGGTGTCGACACAGGAGAGAGTAGCAAGATGGCTACTCTTTGGGTGGAGAGAGATCATCTTCAGGCTCAGGTGCAGACGCTACAAGATGAGGCTCCATGCCATTGGGCTGAGGTGTCATAGCTACGAGATGAGATTGCATGCCTCAGGGCATGGGGCGAAGGGGCGAGCTCTTGGGAGTTAACACGGGCTATTGCCCAGCTGACATTTTATCAGACACTATAATTCTAGCTGGTGCCAGAGGCAGATAGACTACCCCTACAAGCTAACATCGTAGATCTGATCAGGATTGGGTCATCGAGGACCATGTACCGGTCAAGGACGAGGACTACACAGACTATGATGGGGCCACCTCGTCCACCTCAGGGCGGGGGAGGAGATGAGGCAGAGAGCTCAAGGGGTTCTCGAGGCTAGAGGGTTGCACTGATATTGTACAAACTAATATTGTTGTATTATTATTTTTATAGAGGATTGAGTATGCCGAGGTACAGATTGTGGCATACCAATCCAGTTTTGATGATGTATATATGTTGTTGATATATATATGATATATAGTTTTGATCATATGACTTGTATTATGTGATGCTTATGATGCTTTTATGTTTGATTGATTGATTTAATAATTAGATGTAATTATGTTGTTGGAAATATTATAATTTTGATGTCATGCTATGATGTTTTGAATGAAATAATCTGATGTGACAAATGAGAAACAATGGTGAAATTGTTCTATTGATCAACAATGCATTACATAGTTTTATAGTTCTTGAAAGAACTAAAAATAGACATGGTGGTTGAGAGAAATCCTCTTAAACTTATTACAACAAACTAACTTAAAGATAGCTCTTATCCTAACAACATGCTAATCTTGGACTATGGTCAAACATTAATCAACCAAGCCAAAACCTCAATGTATGCTAATCAAATTAACTAGAAATATGTAAATCAAAACATTAAACTAAAACTAAATACTAGGACTTAATACTTAGGACTAAGGAGGCAATGTTGAAAATATTCCAACATTCTCCCCCTTGATGCTAAAGATACTCATGCAAGAGTTCTTTAAGCATCACGGAGTTGGAAGAAAATTTTTCTCTTACGTTTCCTCCAATCTTGAATCAAGAAATCAGAATTTACAAAATACTTATGGTGGCACTCCTTCCACTCTTTATGTGGGATTTCCTGCAAATGCTTAAGTGCCTTCTTTTGTTGATTAGCTCCCCCTTCAACAAAATTATCTCCTCTTGTGGTTTTCAGCAACCACTCTCTTACATCTTTATCATTATGGTCTTTAAACCTTGTTCTCACATTTTGATCTTCTTTTACATATTCAACACTAAATAATACTCCACATGAGTATTTACAATTAATCATCTCACATAGATGATTATACCATACAACTCTTTCACATATTTTCACACAAAAAATCACAACAAATATGGCCATATAATGACCAACTACATATGCAACATAAAGTTGCTCCTCACACAAATATTCTCTCACAACAATGACTTTACAAGAATCCTTCTCCCAAGGAATTTTGAACACATAATTTTGATCCATGTGACCCAAGTTCTCCATCACTGTATTCTCTCCAAAAATATTCTTCATCAAAGTTGTCTCAATGAGACAATCACATTTCTTTTCATTCCTGCTCACAAAAAACAAATCATTAATCATAAAAACATTACCTTTAGTATGAGTAGATTTGGTGCTTCCCATAAAGCTATTTTGTAGCAGTTCTCCTTCATTGTATGGTGCTTCAAGATCAACCATCAACTCTTCACTAATAGTTCTCCTCCTTTGTTCAATCCATGTTGGTGTGTTGAAACACCATTCATTCAAGCAATCATACATAGTTGCCTTTTCAAGACAACTCTCTTTCTGCAATGTAGTCACTCCAAGTGAGTGATCTTCATCCATGAGTGATGTTTCCTTTGCCATTACGATAAGAAAATCAGCAATCTCATTTCCATTTTCTGTTTCTATCTCATTTTTCACATTCTTCTCCCCTTTTAGAGGAACTCTAACAATTTTATCTTCTCCTTGTAGGAGATCTTCATTTTCTCTTTCAAGAGAGCATACATCCATTCCAAGTGAATGGTCTTCAAGACAATGGTCTTCCATAAACATTGCTTCTCCATCAACATGCCAACAATTTTGGTTGATCCTATTATCATCTTTATTCTCTCCCATGAGAATTTTAGGTGCATTATCCATAATACACTCTTCATTTATCTCCTCCATGAGATATATTTTATCACTTTTTCTTCTATCAACAACAAATCCTCTTCTTCCTCCTCGTCCTCTCGAGGAATACACACCTCTTCTTATATTTTCATCACAAAATTCAGCAACATATGCTTCCTCCATGAAGCATTCTTCATATTGTTGGTTTTCTACATACAGGCCTTCCTCTACAAGAAATAATTCTCCATTACAAAGCATGACTTCATATGAGTCTTTACAAGACTCTTCAAAAACTCCTTCAAAAGGATCTAATTCAGAATCTGCTTCAAGGAAGCAAGGCTCCTCCTTGCTTAAACAATCTTCATGATTGTCACTCATGGCTTTATGGGTATCCTCATCAAACCCATAAGCATCCTTTAACACTTGCCATGCCATTGTAGCTGATCTACAATTGGCTATGAGAGGAAAAACATTCTTTTCCATTCCTCTCCTCAAATCCATAAGAGCTAAGCAATTTGCATATTGCTGCTCCTTCTATTTTCTCTCCTCACCTTGTAGCTTATTCCAATAGGGTTCCTCATAGCCTTCTTGAACTATATCCCATAAGTCTTGAGCCTTCAATAAGGTCTTCATCATTATGCTCCAAATAGCATAATTATCTCCATTGAATTTGGGTACTTCCAATTCTTTATACATGGTGGCCATTCTGCAATCCACCATTCATCAATATTCCACCTAGATCTCAGCCACTCCTTTCCTATAGACTTCTGATATACTTATCTGAAAATCCACTAAATTTCAAATCCAAATTCACACAAATGAGAAATATGTGATCAATTTACTTTTGCCCTTTCTAGATCTTAGAGTGTTTTTGAGACAACCTCAATGTTCTTCACATAAATCAATCCATATAACCCCAAAAATTTTGAAAATTAAACTCTGTATTCTTGAGACAATAATCTGAAAACCCTCTAAATTTCAGAAGAAAAATCACAAAGGTGAAAAATATGTGATCATTTACTTTTTCCCTTTTTATCATAATTTTGGATCTAGGATTGTTGAAGGAAAAATAAATATTCACATAAATCAATCAATATAGATCCCAATAATCTAAATTTTTTTCTGAATTATTATTTTATCGAAATAATATTTCTCCCAAAATTTGAGAAGCAAATACCTTGTATTCCACCTTATACAACCATTTTATTGAAAAACTAAAAATGCTAATAAAATCAGCAAATTAGCTCCAAATCACCTGAAATTTTTACTACATCCTCTTGATACAATTACCTAACAACCCTAAAAATTTCATAATCAAATACCTCAGGATTCATGAGATATTAATTATTTACTCGAGCTCTTCCTTGCAAATCTTTTGAGTGCTGGCCACTTGAGTTTCTCTGACAAAGTGTGTGTTTTAGATCTCTTCACACCACTCTCCACAGGTTTTGATCCATTTGAGAAATCCTGCTCTGATACCGAATGAGAAACAATGGTGAAATTGTTCTATTTATCAACAATGCATTACATAGTTTTATAGTTCTTGAAAGAACTAAAAATAGACATGGTGGTTGAGAGAAATCCTCTTAAACTTATTACAACAAACTAACTTAAAGATAGCTCTTATCCTAACAACATGCTAATCTTGGACTATGGTCAAACATTAATCAACCAAGCCAAAACCTCAATGTATGCTAATCAAATTAACTAGAAATATGTAAATCAAAACATTAAACTAAAACTAAATACTAGGACTTAATACTTAGGACTAAGGAGGCAATGTTGAAAATATTCCAACAACAAATTGGTTGTTTGTGATGAAATGTGGTAAAAGATAAATAGAGACTTCTAACAATAATTTCAAAGGACATTGTCGCTATTATAGACCATTTCATGGAGTCGCTGCTCACTCGGTCATCAAGCTAATCCTAGGATAGAAATATTGTTAAAAGTAAAAGAGTGCTTAAGAGGCTGTCTTAAGACTTTGGTGCAATAGTGCAAATGATGATGATGATGATGGTTTGTTTTCAGATTTTCATGAAAATAGTATGCATGAAATAATGTTCAAATGATTTTTTCTAGGCATAAATTCCTAAGTGTGATAAAATTTTTGGATAATTCGTTAGGAATTATACCATCATTACAAAATTAAAGGTTGACATAATGACATGAAATAATGAAAATGTGTTTGCTTTTGAAAAACATAATTTGTGTAACATAATGAATTAAGTCATATGGTTTTCATGATTTTTAATAAATGGGAAATAAAATTATTAGAATGGTTTGCGCTAGGCATAGAATATGTAGGTATAGACTTATACCATCATCACGAAAATCCAAAAAAAAATAGTTTTATTGCATGGTTGATTTTTGATGAATAGAAAATATGAAAATGAGGACTTGTGCTAGGCATAAAATTCCAATTTTGGTTTTGAAACTATACCATCGTCGTGAAATTCAACCAGATATATATGTTTTGATTGTATATTTTGAAAGAAATTTTTTGATTTTTCTATTATATAGTTGTCTTTATGGTAAACAATTGTACTTGATTTATTTCAAACAAGTTGCAAAAATAATATTTCAAATTATTTTGAAGACAAAAGTTAGATTTATAAGGAATCCCATGTGCATATGTGAATTCATTTCCGATCTTGATTTATCATAATGATACACAAAGTCTCTCAAATGCAAATGTGTGTGCAATTGCAATGTTCATGTACCAATTTTGAGCAAGATAATATGATACAAGTGATTTGAAAAAACCAAATAAGTGTTCATTAACCATGATGTAGATGCATATAACCACACTATACTACTATGTAGGTCGGATTATCAAGAGCTAGCTAATCCATAAGCAGACATAGGTCTGTACAAAAGAAGGTCGCTAATGTGAAAGACATATCACCATGCTAGGAGTTACCCAAGGCCAAGTAGGTTGGGCACAAACCACTCGTTATGGGGCTTACCTCACGCTTTTCGAATAATTGAGAATTCCAGGGATTCAAGCTCATCAACCCTTCTTTTCTTTTCAAAGGGTAGGGAAGGGATTTTATTGCTTTCTTGCTTTCTTTTGAACTTTGCTTATTTTTCTTTTTGTATTTCTTTTGCTTGATAATGCTTGGAACATTGCTGAAATAACATTTTTCTTTTCTCTTTTTTCTTGAACTTTTCTTTTCTTTTTCTTTGCTAGGGATACTTGCTCGGATTAGCTATAGAGCAAGGGATTTTTATTCTGGGTAGGGGTGAGCTTGTCCTTTTGCCAATTCTCAAAGATTCTAGACCATGTGCATGATAGGATAGCAGGGGAAACTTTTCGCTCAAGAAATCACATCTACTATGTAGCAAAACATGGAAATTACAAATATAATCATTTTATTGTGAAAAGATGTGCTTGGTTTAAGTAAATAACAAGATCAATTCTCTATGCTCAAACTTTATTTAATTGAATTTTGTGAACTTTGATATAAGAGAGATTAGTAATCATGCCAGATAAAATCAAGATATTTATTTTTGTGAGTGTGCAAGTGAGGGATTCCAAATAAATGCTAATTTATCAAAAATAATTTGAAACATATAACTGCAACATTTGTAAGAAAATATATATAAATACTTTTTGAGAAATTTTGAGAGTACTGACTCTTTCTTTCTTCTTTATATTGTTTTGGTGTCGAAAGAGTCAAACATATTGTTGTTTTTATATTTTTATCATTATTTAGATTTTTGGTTTTATTTTTTATTTTGAGCAGAAAAAATTTAACAAGTGCTTTAAATAAATGCAATAGATAGTTTTTGAAGATTTTGGATGATTATGAATATTTTTGATGTTTTTGGATTTTTATAAATTTGAAAGAAATATAAGATAAATTTTTTGAAAACAATTATATACAAGGATGAAACGACCAAATTTATGCATAGTAACGTTTAAGATGCAAAATATTCATGGGTTCTTTAAGTTCTTTACCATCTAAGGTAGATAATTTGTATGCTCCTGATTCAAAATTGGCAGTAATAATGTATGGTCCAAGCCAGTTGGGCTCGAATTTACCTTTAAGGTCCTTAGTTTTTTTTGAAGAAAATGAAAAACTTATATTAACACAAAGAATATATACAAAGGGGAGCAAGAACAGCCCCACCAGAACCAAGAAGCAAGAAAACAGGAACAAAGTGCAAGAAAAAAAGCACTTTCAATCACAGAACCCAAAGAGGCAAGAAGGTGCGAAAATGAGACAAGTCACGAAAACGCGACAAGTCATGAAATCACGACAATCAGACCAGCCAAGGCCTTACCCGAGCAGCCAGTCGTGAAATTGTGACATGTCGTGAAATCGCTACATGTCGTGAAATCGCGACAACCAAAACCAGCAGCACCTGAACACCAAAAGCGTCGTGAAATCGTGATGAGTTCTTCCCGTGGCGCTCTATCCTCAAAATTGTCACGAAATCGTGACCAGTTTTCACCATGCCATCAATATGCCAAAGGTGTCACGAAATCGTGACGATTTTTTCGTTTGGCTCCCAGTCTTCAAAAATTTTGCGAAATCGTGACAGATTATCCCCTTTGCTCCGATTCATCAAAATTGTCGCGATATCACGACGATTTTCCGCCTTGGTGACCCTGCTCCAAAAGCATCGTGAAATCGCGACATTTTGATCGGTCAGCTCCTTGTCTTCAAAAATGTCATGAAATCGTGACGGATTTGTCCCTTGGATCTGATTCTCCAAATCTTGCACGAAATCACGACAATTTTTCCAAGAAGTGCCATTTCTCCAAAATTGTCGCGACATCACGACCACTTTGCGCCTTAACCCCGAAACGCCAAAAGTGTCACGAAATCGTGACAACTTTGCCTCATGAAGAAAAAGCTCCAAAAGTGTCACGATTTCGCGACGTCTTCTCCCTGAGTCGCCGGACCGCCAAAGGTGTCGTGAAATCGTGACGGTTTTTACTTTAAGCTCCCAGTCTTTAGAAATGTCACGAAATCGTGACAGATTTTCCCCTTCTCTCCGATTCATCAAAATTGTCACGATATCACGACAATTTTTCTCCTTGATGGCCCTGCTCCAAAAACATCGTGAAATCGTGACATTTTGACCAGTCAGCTCCTTGTCTTCAAAAATGTCGCAAAATCACGACGGATTTGTCCCTTGGCTCCGATTCTCCAAATCTTGCACAAAATCGCGACGGTTTTTCCATGAAGTGCCATTTCTCCAGAATTGTCGTGACATCGCGACCACTTTGCGCCTTAACCCCGAAATGCCAAAAGTGTCACGAAATCGCGACAACTTTGCCTCATGACGAAAAAGCTCCAAAAGTGTCGCGATTTCGCGACGTCTTCTCCCTGAGTCGTCGGACCACCAAAGGTGTCGTGAAATCATGGCGGTTTTTCCTTTATGCTCCCAATCTTTAGAAATGTCATGAAATCATGACGAATTTTCCCCTTCTCTCCGATTCATCGAAATTTTCGCGATATCACGATGATTTTTCTCCTTGATGGCCCTGCTCCAAAAACGTCACGAAATCACGATGTTTTTTCCAGTCTGCTTCCTGTCTTCAAAAATGTCACGAAATCATGATGGATTTATCCCTTTTCTTTGATTCACCAAAACTTGCACGATATCGTGATGATTATCCTCCTTGGCTCCCCTGCTCCAGAAGCATCGTGAAATCACGACAGGTTCCTTCCAAAGGCTGCGATGGCGAAACTTATCGCGATATCACGACAAAAACCCACCAAGAGTCGCGACGACGTAACAGGTCACGATATCATGACAAAAACTGCCTTTAGGAAAAATTGTGATCATTGACTCAAGAATTGGGAAAGCCCCTGCCTAATCTCTGCATCCTCCATAGGCATGTCACTGTGTAGCTGTACCCCAGCCTCTTTCTTCGCACCTCTCTTTGCAAGGAAATTGGCTGCAGTGTTTAGATATCTGCTTACATAGATGGGGATCACATCTTCTAATTCCTTCCAAAGGGCCTTGATTTGAGAGACTAGAGACCGAAGCCTCCAAGCCTTCGCAGCAAATTTCCTCATACAGTCAAGAGCGCCAATCAGAATTTGTGAATCGGACTCAAGGATTATCTTCCTGTGTCCCTGATTGACATCCCAGAGGGAATCAGTTTTGATAGCAAAGGATTCTGCTTCATTATTTGTGGCTCTTCCCAGACCTTGTAATTTCCAGTAAATCACAGACCCAGCATGATCCCGACACACTACCCCAATTCCAGCACTACCCAGATTGCCTTTAGCAGCTCCATCTGTATTGATTTTAACCTAGCCTTTGAGGGGAGGTTTCCAGCTAGCTCTGTTCTTCCTTACTTGCCCATTAGTTCCCTCTTCCAGTGGTCCAGGAGCAATCAAATTTTTCTCTTCAGCATATAGGGCAACCGTTTTCGCGACTTTGCTCCAAATGACTTGCCAGATTCCATCGAGCGAGGAAAAGGTTTCTCTAAAAATACGAGCATTGCGTTTCAACCAAACCTGCCACCAAATGAAGAGTAATCCAAGCTCCCAACCTATTTGGAGAGCTTTAGACTTAAATCTGCCTTTCTTCCATCTTTCCCAAATATTTTTTTGGGTCAAATTACCATTAAGCTGAAGTTTGAAATGGGAGAACCAGCGCTTCCAAATCTGACACGTGAAAAGGCACTCAAACATCAAATGATCGGCAGTCTCCTCATTCATATGACAAAGCACACACATAGATGGGCCGATGATTCCCCTGTGTCTGAGATTGTCAAAGGTGAGGATGCCTTTGTGCAAAAACTGCCAGGCGAAGAAATTCACTTTAGGCCAGCCTTTGGAATGCCAAATCTTCCTCCATTCTTGATTCGGAAAAGAATGCGGGGAAGGCTCTGGGAGAATCTGATCGTATCCATCCTTCACCGTATAAACCCCAAGGTTCCCATGCCCCCAAGCTAGCTCATCCTCCTCATATCTCCCTGAAAGAAACCTTACTGTCAAAATTTTAGTCAGAATGGGCGCCATCTCCGGAGGGATAGTGATTGGCCACTCTTCCAGCCGCTTAAAATTCTTGAACTTATACTCACCCAGTTGGCTAGTGTTGAAGTAATGTTCAATATTGATCCAACCTTTGACTTTAAGGTCCTTAGTTGCATTTGTATTTTTTTGATTTTCTTAAGGATTTTGATTTTTTTGTTTTTATTTTAATTTATGAATTGAAATTGGTGGTATATACAAGATGATCTATATACACTATACAAGGTTATTTGAGTATAGCATGTCTAAGGTTGCTTCAAAATCAAAGGAGGTTTTGAAGGATAATCTGGTTGAGGTGAAGGTAAGGATAGAAGGTGATGAATAAAAGGTAGTGATAACAAAAGCTTTTTTATAATGTAAAATAATGTAGCAAAAGATTTGACTTTTATATGTGTAGAATTGATCATGTTACAAAGTAAAATGTCAAAGATATAAGAAAGTTCTTCATTCTTATTATTATATTCCAAGTTTTGATAAGATGGAGAATGTATATGTGAAAGATATGCATGAGTGTTATTTGGTAAACAAAGATGATCATATATGGATAAAGAAAATTGATGGATAGAAGATAATTGTGATAATAGAGAATGTATAGAACTTGATGTTTCAATCATTAAATATTCTTCAAATGGTGTTGGGTCATTATGTATGGTAACAATTTTATTTGCAAGTTCAAATTTCAAACATTGGTGAAGAGTGGAAGGGAAAACCCACATCGTATGAATCCAAGGATTTCTGAGAAGTAGGTTGTAATACGAAGGGCAATATGCCACATAAAACAAAGTATCCAGAATATTGGGTTCAAGATTAAGGAGAAAAATTATAGTATCTTGAGCTTCTTGAATTTCATTGTTAAAATATTTTATAAGAACATTTGATTCATTAAGATCTTCTTCCTTTGATTTGAATTTTTGGAATAATTGATGAGTGCATAAATTAAGAGAAGAGTCATTATCTACCATGATAGTTTTAACAAGTATTTCTTTATTAGATCTTGTAATGTAAAAATAGTAGTCTTCATGTGGAGTAGAAGAAGGAATCTCCTCATCATAGAATGAAATATGGTTAACCTCAAGAGGGTTTATACCATTAATTATGTTCTTAGAGAAAATATGATGAGGAACAAATTGTTGGCTAGGTATTTTGAACAAAATTTCCTTGTGATAAATTTGTAATATTTCTAAAAGGGATATCTTTGCTTCAGGATGAATCACTTGTTGTTGGCTATCAAAGGGGATTTCAGATTGAGATTTTGATTCTAAAGATGAGCTTTCTATGCTTACATTCCATTTTGGATCATTCTCTAGAGTCAAAGATAGTTTTGAAGGTTGGTCGAATGAGGAATCCATATCTTGAATATCAGATTGAGTTGATTGAACTTGAGGTTGCTCATTTGTAGTTTTTGTTACAATATTAATAATATCATCATGATGGGACACATTAACATGCAATATTTTATTGGTTTCTTGTTGTTGATAATTGAATAGGGGTTCTTGGGAGATCCCCATGTATTGATTGATTATTGGTATTTGTTGTGTAGAAGTTTGATTGTTTACTGGAGATTTATCATCAGTTGTAGATTGTAATTCCTTTATATTAAAAAGACCTTCATCAATCAAATCTTGAATTGCACATCTTAAATCTTTACAATTTTGTGTCATATGTCCATCTACTCTATGATATTCACAATGTAGCTCAGGTTTAAACCAATCTGCTGTGGTATCAGGTTGTCTTATGGAAGGGAGTTCAATCCTATTTGTATCAAGTAAATACTTGAAAATTATATCCATTGGATGATTGAGCTTAGTAAATTTACGTGATGAAGGTTTTTGAGAGGTTTTTGATAAATGCCTTAGAAATTTCGTCATAAAAGGACCTAATGGTTTCTCACCTCTAATTTCTTTATTATGGGTAGAATGATGACAAGAAGATTGCGATGTAGGAGGTGAGTGCATGGTAGGATTGGAAGAATAAGTATTTTGTTGTTGAAATGGATGTGTTGTATTGAGAGAAGAATATTGTAAAGGTGGAGGAGGATTATATGTGGGTTGATAGACATAATATGGATATATGGGAGAATAGATAATATCGTTATGAAGAGGATTGGAAAAGGGATTGTCCTGTTGGGTTATGGATGAAAAATGAGAAGAGTGTGATGGAGGTGGTGTTGAATAGGGATAAGGTTGATCATAATCAACAAATGTATTTGGCTGAATTCTTCCAACATTACTAATGGGCTCATATTGATTTGAGTAAAAAATCATGGTTTGTTTAGTGCTTCTAAAAGTAATATTTAGCATCTACTATTTAGAATTGAATCTAAAACATGAAATGATGATTTTGTTTTTGTTTTTCTTGTATACATATATATGTTTTTGTTTTTGTTTTCAAAAGGTTTACAATGCATTCACGTCGGGTTCACCAAAATGTATCGCTCCAAATTTTTTGCATCCTTACCTTCAGGCTATAGGATCCGTGCTCGAAAGGAGGAAGGGAAAAGGATGGCGTGGTACCTTGGACTGAGAGGACTTTGCGAAGGTCCCGCCTCTCAAGGGAGGTGTATTTTGATGATTTTTCGATGGATGGTGGGTTCACCAGGAAACATTTAACGACAGCTTCCACGCCTAGGTTTTGGAATGTGTTTAAATGTGTTCGTTTTTAACCTTAAGCATTCATATCCTAGGTTTTTTCCAAATGAATCTAGATTAATCTATATGAAAATGCAAATTCCATGAATACAGAAAACAAATTTAAAGACAAAAAATAGAGAGATTACAGAATGCAAATGAGGAATACCTGATCCGGATGTCTGAAGAAGATTCTGATGTTGAAGCAGTCTGGATCGTCTAAAATTTGATAGAATCATCTGCAATCAGACAAGATCGTCTGAGATCTTATGAATTCGTCAGATGAATTCGTCAGAGACCTGCAAAACCGAAAATAGATGCAAAATACAAAAAATACTACAGTGCTAACAGAGGGAAATGATATAAAATGGCAGCAATGTTATCAAACTAAAACTTAAACATAGATACAAAAATGAATCATGTTAATTAGATGATAATTAGGATTTAATTATGCACTTAATCTAAATGGGTGAACTCCAAATGCAAAATAACGTAAACACTGAATAAATTATCTAATTTGCAAAATAAAACAACATAAACAAGGTTGAGAAGTGCAAACTTCAGGCACTGATTGCCTCAATATGGATTGCAGTCGAGATCATCTCGCATCAGTACGAAATCATCTCGAATTCGCCAGGTTCGCCTCTGATCTGAACAGGTTTGTCGGTGACGATGTGTGCTGGCTTCGACTGAAAAACAGTGATGTACCTACAACAAAATTGATATGGAACTAGTGCAAATGAAGAATAGAGATGATTTAACGTAAATGGAGTTAACTTGCAAAGAATTTCAACCAGGGGGTGCTAAAGGGATAGCTTAGGATTAAATAGGCTTAGGGGAGTAGTTAGGAGGTTGGAGATCATCCCAATTTGGGAGATATCCAACGGGGGAGGGTCCCAATGGCGCAGAAACGCTTCTGCCCAGATTGGAGACCCGTTGGAATAGAAGCTAACTTTGCAAAATCAGTTTTGCGACAAGATCGTCTGGACGTCCTAGTCCAGACGAAATCATCAAATTTGGGGCGATATCATCTGATCGGCGAAGATATCATCAAACGGTCAAAAAAACCTCTAAAAATGGTGCGAAAAAGGGGGAAACAGATTTCTCGACGGTTAACGGGTGGTTTGGGAGGTTAAATTTGAATTTTAAATTATTTACTAAGGTGAATGTAATTATTGTAATTTTACTGTGCCAATTTTAGGGTGCTACAATCTGATCCATGCATAGAGTAGTTTTTGTCTTTCTTTATGCTATTATATGAATCTTGATTTTATTTGCATAGTTTAGAAGCACCTTTTATACTTTCTTGATTATGTATGTTAATGGTGTCATTATGCATTTTACCTAAAAGGGCCTCATCATGAGAGGATGCCTATCTTTTTGACATTCTTGTTGTTTCTTGACCGTAGGGAATAGTTTCAAAGGAGAGAAAACCATCAAGTTATTTCCCCATTGTGAAGAAGAGGGCACCTCCACCCTAGAGTAGTTCGTGCCATTCTGAGAGGCATTTGGAAATCACACCTACCTTTAAGAGGGAAAATTATTGAGCACTCCTATTGTAATATTGTATCAAAATGAATATCCCTAAGAGGGACGTACTTGTAATTGGGTTTTGACTTCAAATATAATGGAATAAAGCATTTTATTTCTTGTTTCATTTGTTGTCAATTTCTTTTACTTGTATGCATGTTATATATTTACCATTTATCACAATAGGAGTCACAATCAGGTGTGACCCTTTCTGGTGGTTATAGTTGCATCTGTTCCCATGTGCCCTCCTACTAAGCCTTCATGAGCTTCTTTCAATTTTGCTTTGACTTCTTACTCCATCACACATCTTCGTAGGATATCATTGCTTCCCATATTATATAGCAATCCTGCTATCAAATGGAAGGGTTCTGACTTCATGATCACTTTATTTTTCTCGGTTTCCATCATATCTTGTGGAAATTCACCTGTGGATAGGTATTGGCCAATCAACTTGTACCATAATGGAACAACGTTGTTGGTGAATAATTATTCATCCAATAATTCATCTAGAATTCCTATTCATATAGGCTCTCCTAATAGTATCTGGGATAATTGGTCTGTAATGACATGCTTCTTACCAAGTCTCAGTACTACTCAAAATATGAACTCTTGTAGGGTGATGAGCCACCTACTGACCTATCCTTGTATCATCGACTTATTTATCAAGTACAACAAAGCTTGGTGATCGACGTAGAAGGAAAAGGTATTTTCCAATAGGTAATACCTAAACTTTTAGACTACATATGCCATTACCAAAGCTTCTCTTTTTGTTGTACTATAATTTCTCTCTGGTCTTGAGAAAAGGTGACTAGCAAATAAAATAGGCTGATATAGCCTAAACTGCTCTTCTTGTGCCAAAGCACATCCAATTGAAATTTTTGAAGCATAAATATGGACATAGAACTCCTTATCCCAGTTTAGGAACACCAGAATTGGACTACTCACAAGCTTAGCCTTCAGTTCCTCAAAGGCTTATTGGCACTCCATTCATCTAAAAGGAACATTCTTCTTCGTCAATGAATCCAATGGGTAGGATACATGTGCATAATTATTGATAAACCTTCGATAATATCCCATCGATCCCAAGAAGGTTTTAAGTGAACTCACATCATATGGTTCTTCCATGTGCAATATCATATGGATATTATCAAGATCTATTTTTAATCCTTCACTGCAAACTATATGTCCTAACAATTTCCCATATGGTACCATTAGGTAGCATTTCCTAGGATTTAATGATATCTTTGTATTTTTGCGTCTACTTATACATTCACTAAGGTATTGATTAAGGTGCAACAATAGTATTGTCATTGTTGTCAACATAGTCAGACAGATCGGTTGATGCAGTGGACAGGAGTTAAGAGGTTCTTCAGAGTATGTACAGTGACTTTCCAAAATATTGAAGTGGCCCATATGCTAAAACCAAAAGAAAATCACAAGGAAGAAAACTGTCGCGATATCGTGACATGTTGAGAAGAAAGAAAAACTATCACGATTTTGCGACATGTTAGGAGAGAAAGCGCAAGCAAGCAAAACTGTCATGATTTCATGACATGTTCGGAGAGAAAGTGCAAGCAAGCAAAACTATCATGATTTTGCGACATGTTCGGAGAGAAAGCACAAGAAAGCAAAACTATCGTGATTTCGTGACATGTTAGGAGAGAAAGCACAAGAAAGCAAAACTGTCATGATTTCACGACATGTTCAAAGAGAAAGCGCAAGCAAGCAAAACTATCACGATTTCGCAACATGTTGGAAGAGAGAAAGGCAAGTAGAAAAAGTGTCATGATTTGGCAACATATTTCAAGAGAGATAGTACGGAAGAAAAAGTGTCACAATTTCGTGACATATTGCAAGAGAGATAGTACGGAAGAAAAAGTGTCATGATTTCACGACATGTTGGAAGAGAGAATGGCAAGTAGAAAAAGTGTCACGATTTCGTGACATATTGCAAGAGAGAGAGTCCAAAAGAAAAAGTGTCACGATTTTGTGACATATTATTGTACAGAAGAAAAAGTGTCATGATTTCATGACATATTGCAATAGAAAGAGCAAAGGAGAGAAAGTGTCGCGATATCGCGACATGTCGCATTTTTGCGACCCAAAGGCAAGAGAAAGATCAAAGGAGAGAAAGTGTCACGATATCGCGACATGTCACATTTTCGTGACCCGAAGGCAAGAGAAAGAGCAAAGGAGAGAAAGTGTCATGATATCACGACATGTCACTTTTTCATGACCCGAAGGCAAGAGAAAGAGCAAAGAAGAGAAAGTGTCGTGATATCATGACATGTCACGTTTTTGCAACCCTAAGGCAATAGAAAGAGCAAAGGAGAGAAAGTGTCACGATATCGCAACATGTCACGTTTTCATGACTCGAAGGCAAGAGAAAGAGCAAAGGAGAGAAAGTTTCATGATATCACGACATATCGTGTTTTCACGACCTAAAGGCAAGAGAAAGATCAAAGGAGAGAAAGTGTCGTGATATCATGACATGTCGCATTTTTGCGACCTAAAGGCAAGAGAAAGAGCAAAGGAGATAAAGTGTCGTGATATCGCGACATGTCACATTTTCACGACTAAATGAGGAGAGAGAAAGTAAGAAGGTAGAAGTGTCATGATATCGCAACAAAATTAAAGAGGAAGAGTACGGAGGTTAAAGTATCGTGATTTCATGACATGTCGTGTTTTCATGGGTACAAGCCAAGAAAAGAAGCAAGGAGGTGAAAGTGAAGCGATATCGTGACATGTATTTTCGTAGTTGAGTTGAAGTCGACAAATACTAATGAACAACCGACTAAAATTAGGGTTTACAGTTGTCATGAAAGCTAACTAAGATTAGGGTTTACAACCGACTAAGATTAGGGTTTTCATCACCAGAATTTTGCTATAAAAGGAGGGCTATTTGGAGATTTGAAAAGTGAATGAATGTGTCGTCGAATATGTGTCGAAGTGTGAAATGTGGCCATAAGAGCGTAGAAAGTGCAGAAGCAGTGAGATGATGGCGAAGTGTGCAAAGTGAGCAAATAATTTGTGTCAAATTTTCCTAAGTGTGTCTGTGATTGTACAGAGAAAGTAGAACAAGCAAAATTTGCAAAAGGGAGAAGATGATCATGAAGTTGGATTGTAGCGAAGCAGAGTGTGCGAAGTGTTTACATAGAAAGAGTAGAGTGCACAGAGAATGCAAAGGTGGAGAAGACCAGTTAGGGTCATGCAAAAGCAAAGGTATCTTATTATCAAACTTATAGATTCAAAATTAAAGTCCAGGTTGTAGCTTGGCATCAGGGGTTGGTGCTTCTTCCAAGTGGGTGCTTGGTAAATCAGGGGTTGGTGCTCCTTTCTATTGGTACAGATAAATCAGGGGTTGGTGCTCCCTCTAGTGGATGCTGGTAAACTATTTTTAAAGTTGGTTCTTTGCAAAGGCTAGATTTGGATGGTAGTCCAAGAAGTCATTCTTGAGGAATAGCCAAATTGGTGAACCTCATTAAAATCTTATGTTGTGTGATATGTTCTTTTGTGATGCTTGCTTTATCTGGTTTTAAGGTTTCATTATTTCAGTTTTAAGAGCTGTAAATTCAAGTTAAAAGAACTACATTGATTCACCCCCCCTCTCAGTGCCATTGTAAGACTAACAATTGGTATCAGATCCAAGTTCCCTTCTTTGGCTAAATCAGTCAAGGTTGATCTTGGATTAGTATGCAATGGGTAAGAAGAATAGATCCTCTTCCAAAAGGGCATCTCAGTCAGTTTTAGTTCCTATGGAATAGATAATTGAACTAAAAAAGGTTGAAGACTTCTCATCAAACAAAGCACCTTTGTTTGATGAAACTAATTACATGGTCTAGAGAATCAGGATGCAGACATATCTTTGTGCTTTGGGATATGACATCTAGGATTTAGTAGATAGTGAATACACAATACTTATCACTCCTCCAACTAATGTTGCTAGTAAGAATGTGTTTGAGAATGACTCAAAAGCAAAGAATGCTATCAGGTGTAGATTAGTAGACAGTGAACTGATAAATATCATGAGTTGTAAAATGACAAAAGAAATATGGGACAAACTGAGGAGTACTCATGAAGGAGAAGATGAGATCAAGGAGGCCAAGTTACAAACACATCAAGCTCAGTTTGAAGATTCAAATTTGAATAACAATGAGAACATAGAGGCATATATGCTGAGAGTTAATGAATTCTTAGAGGATGATTCTAAGAAAGAAATAGGTGGAGGTCTTTTCATGACACTCAAAAAAGAAATAGAAAAAGAACAGGAATGTGATGAAGAAGAAATTGATGCAAAAATAAATTTGAAAGAGGAATTAATTGTAGCTCTGGATGAATTGAAGATAGAAAGAAAAATAAATAAAGAAATCTCAAGAAAGCTTGAGGATGCAAATGAAAAAATAACCAATTTGAAAGTACATGTAGAAGAATTCAAAAGGATTGAATAAACTCTTAGTTCACAGTTCAATGAGAAAGAGATTGGTTGCTGCAAACAAGAGGAAGAGATTGTTTTATTGAAGAAACAACTAGAAGAGGCCAATACAAATCTCAAATTCGATAAAAGCATAGAGTTGCTAGATAAAATGATAAGCCAACAAAGAAGCTCCACGGATAGGCATGGTCTTGGATATGAAGCTGAACAACCTTCATCTTCCAACTCTATAGAGAAGAAGTTCACTTTTGAAGGATCAAAGAAAGAAAAGCTTGGAGCTAAATTTTCAAAAGGAATAAAATATCAAAGGAGATCTACAACAAAGCAACCACAACAAAAGAGGTTCTATCACTCTCACTCTATTCATAATAATACTTTTAATGGCTATTGTTTCAAATGCAACCAGTATGGTCACAAGGCAATTTATTGTGGATTGAATAATAAATCAAAGAGTTATGCTAGTAGAAATACTTCTGCATTTCTAAGTGAACAATATGTACAATGTTTTCAATGTAATGTTCATGGGCACATAGAAAGGTTTTGTCCAAGCATTTTTGTATCTAATCTAAGGCAAAACAGTAGATTTCATCATACACAAAGAACGCAACACAGACAGGGAATAAATTAGGTACATAAAAAGGAAAATAATCATTCATCAAGGATGCACAAGAGACAACCACACAAAAGAAATTTTTGAGTTCATGAAAAGGTGCAAAACAGGGATGCAGTTGAAAAATCCAAGCTCGATTTCAAGAAATTTTGGAGAAAGATAGAAGAAAGGAAATCATGTCTCCTTGGACTGAAGGAGACTAATTCGATATTGCACTAAGAAACTTCAGATAGCACATCCTTAGGGGGAGCAATATTGAAGTTTCATTTTAATGCTCCTATGTATTTGTTTAATTACCTGAGGATGAAAGGCAAGTAGTCAGGGAAGTTGTTGTATAGTTGTCAAAGTGTGTTTTCGAGTTCATGTAGTTTGTGGAAGTGTCGTGAAGGGTGGTGATTAAATTGAGAGTTGTCATTATTGGTAGTATTGCTATATGTCATTGTTGTACTGGTGATGGTTCTTACTGCCACTATCCAAAATTAAGGATTATAACAGTTCAAATAATTTGGTTAGTGAAAGAATGTTGTCCTAGACGCATATATGTGTTTCGATAAAAGCAGTGTGTATTTGAACTACACATTGATGTGAAGATTTTTAGATCTATTATGATGATGTGGTGAAAAATATTGAATTCTTATCATTGACTCATGTTTAGCTCATCAAGATGAGCAAATTTGCTTTGTGAATCATACCTATCCGAGGTCTAGAAGTATGAGTTTGAGTAAGGTGCACTATAGTTGGTTGTGAAGTGTTTAACAAAATTTTGTCTCCTGATTCGAACAGTTGAAAGTAAGGTGTGACCAACAGTGATTGTAGAAAACATAGACCAAGTTGAATATATAAAAAGGGATTTTGTTGTGTTGTGGTACAGTGTTTTATGCTTGCACAGAGTTGGCAGTAAAATTGTAGTGTTGGTACAGTGTTGGACAAAAGTTGGTACAAGTGTGAGTCACTTGTCAATTTTGTTGACAGATGTGAAATCAACGTTTTTGAATGGGAAGCTTGAAGAAGAGGTTTATATTGAGTAGCTAGATGGTTTCCATCTTGTTGATGATCCCAACTTGGTTTGTAAGTTGAAGATATATGGCTTGAAACAGGCACCCCGAGCATGATATGCAAGGCTAGACAACTATCTCACTCAACAAAGGCTTAAGAAAGGGTGCAAGTTGAGCAAGAATGACAAATCTCCACCTATTGATCAAATCATGTACAAATCTATGATTGGAAGCTTACTGTACCTGATAGCTATCAGACCAGATATTTTGTAGGCAGTATACATGGTAGCATGATTTCAGGCTAATCCCAAGGAGACTCATGTGACAACATTATGGTGGTTGATTTCTAAAATATCATTGAAGGGAAAATGATTGTTTGTGGTTTCCTTTTTTGAAAGTGGTTGGTTGAATGCATCAAATTTTTTTGAATTGGGATTTGTGTTTAAACCTTGTGTTATAAGCATAGTGGTTTAAGCCCATTGGTTGTGAAAGAACTTGAGGTAGAAAAGAACATGAGTATCATTGTTATGTGATATTTGTGGTTGAGCATTGTTGGAATTATTTGAGTTGGTTGATACATACTTGGACTAGGGTTGTGTGAGAGATATTTGTCCCTTGTGATGATTGGTTGAGTTGATTTGATTGAGCCTAGTCAAGTTATGTGTGAAGTGATTTTTAAAGTTCTATGAAGTGGATTTGATTTGAGATCGCCATTCATTATTGAGTTCATTTTGAGTACTACTTGAGCATGATTGATTGAGCCTTTGAGAAGGCCTTTGGAAAATATTTGAGGACAATGCTGGAACATATTTCTAGAGCAAATTTGGGCAAGTTCTTGGTGAGATTGCTAGAGAAGATTCGGACAAGTTCTTAGTGAGCTTGGTTGAGCATATTTGGACAGGTTTTGTATGAGCTTGTTATTAAGCATTGGACAAGTTCTATGTGAGCTTGTTAAGTAGATTCTATGTGAGCCTATTGAGCAAGTTCTTAGTGAGCCTATTAACTAATATTTGGAGGTGACAGTGTACAGAGGACAAAGTCTCAATGGATAGAAATCTAGCAGCCAACACAGTTAAAGATAGATCTAAGTGAGGATTCTTAAAGTGAAGAAGAGGTCCACCAGTCAGTGCAGCAAAGAGACAGAGTCTTCTATAATATCACAAGGGTACTATGGAGTATGGGTTATGGTATACAAAAGATGCAAATTGGGTAGGATGTGTATATGACAAAAAGAGTACCAGTGGAGGTGCATTCTATCTTGGAGACAGATTGGTCACGTAGAACGGTAAGAAATAAGAGTCAGTTTCCTTATCCATAGCAAAGGCATAATATATTACAGTGACAACATGTTGTACGTAGGAGAAAGTTGCAGAAAGTGAGGTTAAGTTGGATTTTTATTCCAACAACAAATTATGGAGTGGTCACGTTTCCCAAGAATTGACTAGCTATAGGGATCACATTCTCAGGGGGAGAATTTAAGTATTTGATTATATTTTTGCTCATGTTCATGATTTTTTTTTCGCTAAGTATAATAAATTGTGCCTGAGAATGTTGTGCATGGACTCAGGGGGAGTCTGCGACAGCCATTTGGTATTATTATCAAAGGGGAAGAATAATTATAGGAAATTACATGTGTGTTGCCAAAAATTCCAAAGGGGGAGATTGTTGAGCAAGGTGCAGCAATAGTATTGTCATTGTTGTCAACATAGTTAGATAGATCAATTGATGTAGTGGACAGGAGTTAAGAGGTTCTTTAGAGTATGTACAGTGACTTTCCAAAAGATCGAAGTGGCCCATATGCTAAAAATCAAAATAAAATCACAAGGAAGAAAACTGTCGTGATATCGTGACATGTTGAGCAAGAAAGAAAAACTGTCGCGATATCGCGACATGTTGAGAAGAAAGAAAAACTGTCATGATTTTGCAACATGTTTGGAGAGAAAGCGCAAGCAAGCAAAACTATCATGATTTTGTGACATGTTTGGAGAGAAAGCGCAAGCAAGCAAAATTGTCACGATTTCACGACATGTTCGGAGAGAAAGCGCAAGCAAGCAAAACTGTCATGATTTTGCAACATGTTCGGAGAGAAAGCGCAAGCAAGAAAAATTGTCATGATTTCGTGACATGTTTAGAGAGAAAGCACAAGCAAGCAAAACTATCATGATTTCGTGACATGTTGGAAGAGAGAAATGCAAGTAGAAAAAGTGTCATGATTTTGTGACATATTGCAAGAGAGATAGTACGAAAGAAAAAGTGTCACGATTTCATGACATGTTGGAAGAGAGAATGGCAAGTAGAAAAAGTGTCACGATTTTGCGACATATTGCAAGAGAGATAGTCCAAAAGAAAAAGTGTCACAATTTCGTGACATATTGCAAGAGATATTGTACAGAAGAAAAAGTGTCACAATTTCGTGACATATTGCAAGAGAAAGAGCAAAGGAGAGAAAGTGTCGTGATATCGCAACATGTCACATTTTCACGACCCAAAGGCAAGAGAAAGAGCAAAAGGAGAGAAAGTGTCACGATATCGTGACATGTCATGTTTTCATGACCCGAAGGCAAGAGAAAGAGCAAAGGAGAGAAAGTGTCACAATATCACGACATGTCGCAAAGAAGTCATGTTGAATTGTCCTAAGTGCATCTGTGATTGCACAAAGAAAGCAGAAGGAGAAGAATGCGCAAAAGGGAGAAGACGATCATGAAGTTGGATTGCAACGAAGCAGAGTGTGTGAAATGTTTGTGCAGAAAGAGTGGAGTGCACAGAGAACGCAAAGGTGGAGAAGACCAATTAGGGTCATGCAAAAGCAAAGGTATCTTATTATCAAACTTATATATTTAAAATTGAAGTCCAGGTTACAGCTTGGCATCAGGGGTTGGTGCTCCTTCCAGTAGGTGCTGGTAAATCAGGGGTTGGTGCTCCTTTCTATTGGTATAGATAAATCAGGGATTGGTGCTCCTTCTAGTGGATGATGGTAAATTGTTTGTAAATTTGGTGCTTTGCAAAGGCTAGATTTGGATGGTAGTCCAAGCAGTAATTCTTGAGGAATAGCCAAATTGGTGAACCTCGTTAAAATCTTGTGTTGTGTGATATGTTCTTTTGTGATGCTTGCTTTATATGGTTTTAAGGTTTCATTATTTTAGTTTTAAGATATTTAAATTCAAGTTAAAAGAACTAAACTGATTCACCCCCCCTCTCAGTGCCATTGTAAGAATAACATAAGGGCATGAAGATACTCCTTGATCTTCCTATAAGTTGACCAATCATATAAAAATGGTTTAAATTTCCTTGTTGCCAACTAATAAAATATATGCAGTATGATGTGCTAAAATATAGTTGGGATTGCCATTCTCCACAATAAATGTGGTTTTCAACTTATCCTCCTTGGATATACTAATTTTATTGTACCCCAAAAATCCATCCAAGAATGAATAGATCTTGTGTCCTACAACTTCTTCGAGGATAGAATCTGTGAAGGGAGTGGGGAAGGTATCCTTAATAGTTATTGCATTCAGACTCCTAAAGTCCATGCATATTATAATCTTGTCCATTTTCTTATTCAAGGTGATCACTATGTGTGATACCCATTCACTAGTTGTCACCCTAAAAATGATTCCTACCTCCAATATCTTTTCTATATCTACATTCACTAATGTGACATACTTTAGATTCATTCTATATGGTATCCTCCTTATAGGTTGCACTCCAAGAATTAGTGTAATCTTGTGGAAATATAACTCTGGTGGTACTCCCTTCAGATCCTTATATATCCATGCAAAGATATCCTTATATTCCAAGAATATCTTAAAAGCTGCCACTTTCAGTATAGGGTTCTAATCATCGCCATAGTGAATCATCCTAGGTTCTTCCTCCATTCCTAGATTGATGTCCACTATCTGAGGTCCTTCATATTTGATATTCTTAGACTCACTCGATGCTTTATCCACATTTTTGGTTGTGTTGGTCTTGTATGAATCTCCGCATCTCCTACTATATACCATGCAAAATGTTTTTGGAATGTCCATTTATCTTCTACCTCCTTCTTAGGTTCTTGACTGACTTTCAGTTCATCTTGTTTTTCTTGGATCTCCTCTAACTCAATACAAAGGTATTTGGGCTAAAAATTTTCATACTCCATTTTCCAATGAAGAAGTCTGTTATCAAATCTAGCTTCATCTTCGCTATATTCATCTAGGTACAATATTCCTTCTCCATCAGGTTCATATCCTGAGGAATTTTTTTATTCATATGTCGTAGCTACATCCTCACCAACTTTTTGATTAGCTATATTAATCATATATTTATGTTATCCCTTCTTGAAAGTGTTCTAATTCTTTTCCCAGTTGTAATTAACTTTGGCTACTCATAGCCATCCTCTCCCTAAGAGAGCGTTGTATGCAGGATTTTTTATTGTAATCACAATGAAATCCAAGACAAATTATTGGTCAGCTATCACCACTTGTTGTGTTTTCAATACTCCCATTGTCTTGATACCATACTGGCCAACACCATATAATCAGAAGCTTGTTGCCTATAGAGATGGAGCACCTAGTTCTAGCTAACTTATTTTAGGTAGCACATTAATGCTGGATCCTTCGTCCATAATTACTTGTGTTAATTTGTGTCCTAGGATCTCCATATGAACTAATGCAAGTTTCTTTCCCACATCAATAATCAATATAGTTGGATCCATTAATTGATCTTTCCTTTCCTTTTCTTGAATTGGTTGGCTCTGCACTTCTATCACCTTATGTAGTTGTATTTCTTCCACCATTGCTTTCTATAATGTTGTAATATCTTCCAATAGGTTCGACACTTTAATCTCTACTATGGTATTCAAAACCTATGCTAGAATTTGCACAATTGCCTTTTGTTCTGATGGCTTTTCTAGTTCCTTTCCTTCAACTACCTTTACTTGTTTAGATTTTTGTGCTTCATCCTATAGTATTTTCTTTGATACTTGTCAGTGCTACTTTTCCTTTGCTGGATCTGGATATTTATCATTTTTAACCTGATTCCTCATCATGGAAAATACTTCTTGGGTTTTCTCCTTAAATTGAGGAACCTCAATGTCTAAATAATTTACATTATATGGGTTACTTGAACTTTCCTGCTTTGGGCAATTTGCTTCTTTGTGGTTCCCTAGACCACACCATATACACATATGTGTAGTACTTGCTTGCGATGTTTCCTACCTCTGAGGTGAAGGACAATTTTTCACAAAATACCCTAATTCCTAGAAATTATGATACTATATGATCAGCCTTTATTTTGATTCATACTGTAAATGGCCCTAACCTCCTTACTGATTGCCCTGTTTTGGCCTTCCACATCGCTTACTATTTCTATAACCACCACTTATTGCTTGTTTCCCACTCCCTTGGGCCTTTGATTTATCTTCCTGCTCTTGGATTTATAGGACCTATAGACGTACTCTTGCATTATACAAACATAGCATTAATCATGTCCCATCATATTACAGATGTGAAAATAATCATTGCATGGACACTTCACATTTGTATGACCTTACATCTTGCATTTTGTGCACTAAATGTCATTCCTATTAGGTTTGCTCCTTTGTTATTTCATTATCTTGTCAAAATCCTGATGATATTATGCCACTATCCTCTGTATAGTGTCATCATCTCCACTATCTGAATCATTAGACTTGGGGTAAGACAAAATTCTTGTATATGTCTTTTTCAATTCACTTTTGAAATTATTTTCATGCTTTAAAACTTCTTCATATGTTTCTAATGGTACTACCTTCATATTTTTATTATATTTTGGTAGTAATCCATCCAAAAAATATTGCTTTATTAGGACATATTCTATAGGCATCTGCATCTTATCGACTAATTGCTTTAGTCTACGGTTGTATGATTTCACATATTCATCAGATTTTTTCTTTGTTTTGCAAAGTTTAGTAACAATATCTCCATAATCCTTCAAATTTTGAAATTCTTAAATGAACTTCTCTTTTATATGATTCCAAGTCTAAAAATCTATGGCATTTTCTCTCTTCAAATACCAATCAATTGCCAATCCTCTCAAAGTACCAGGAAATAAAGTTACCTAGTCATTTGGTCTATTTACACCATTTTCTCTCCAAATATTTATACAAATTCTGATGTGTCTTGTGTGGGATTCCTTACCCTCACCTAAAAATAGTGGAAATATCTATTTGGTTGTCTTGTTAGCCATATTCAAAGAATCATCACTATCACTTGAGGTCTCCCATTGAATATCTGTCTGATTCCTCCTTAGGGGTGTCTTGCTACTATTACCGTCAAAAGTTTCTATTTGAGGTATCTTGTTCTATCCCACCACTTGTTGAAAAAACTCTTGTGTTTCTTCACTTTGTGACCTCCTTCATTGATGTGAGGGATATGGTCTTGGTCTTTCCTCCTGAGACCTCGCACCTTATTTCTCTGGTGCCTAACTCTCATCCTCTACACTCCCTTGCAACCCTTATACCAGTTTCTTAGGTGTCACCATCCAATATCCATCCTCTTGAAATACCTCTCTGTCAACTCTTTCCTCTACGCTAGATGGTTCTATTTCCTTATCTTTTGTCTCTATCAACAACGCCTCAAAGTCTCCTTCTTCAGATGTCCAAACTTGCTCTATTTTTGGTTCATGTGTCCTATGGTCTGAGTTGCTTGCATTCTCTCTTCAATAAATCCTCATGTTCCTTATTACTAGAATGTTCTATCATACTTTACATATCCTACACCTTTGTACACTAGTGTTTGTCATTCACCTCTAGTTTTGTGTAGTATTCTTTTCTTTGTCAATTTGACCCGTTTTAACAAAAATACTAGATTTTATAAGGCAATAGTGCCAAATGTAGCATAGGGATGTAATATTCCTAGTGGGGAGGTGATTTATAGTTATTATAATGATTAATGTACTATATCTAACTTGTATTTCAAATCCTACAACTGTATAGTCCCTAAAACTACATTTTTATGCCCAATGAACAACTTGTACGAAAGTCAATTTGATACACTATACGATCCAAAATTATACAGTGGTATGGATTGTACAATTCTACACTTAACCAATCCTTTAGATCCTATTTTTCATATTGTCATACACAATTTTGTAACCAATAAGTCGATTCTAGAAAACTACCAAATCAGGTAAGTTATCCTCAATCGCCTGAATTGCTAAATCGGGTAAGTTGTCTTTGTACAATTTGTATGAACTTTGGTGTAGGATCTGTATGAAAAAATTGCATCCAAGTGCTAAATTGGATATTCTAATGGTCCAATCTCTCTTAGATAGGTTTTTTAAGGGTTTAGTATGCCAATTAATCCCTTTCTTGTAACATGAAAAACTTATCACTAGGACTAGAGAGAGATGCAAATCCAAGGGCTACATCTATAAATCATAAAATAAGGTTCACCATGTCCTCCCTAATGCTTACATCATCACATATCACTCTACAAAGCTTCACTAGTTCTATATTAATCCATTCTATCACAACAAGACATAAACTAGCCAAACATTCACCAAAAAGTGCATGCAACATAATTAAGTCATAAATTGTCATTCATCCATGCCAAAATCATACACAACCTAGAAAACATAATTGCACTCATGTGCATATTATCCTGTCTTCAATTCACTTACAATATGGCTAATTTTATAACAATTATGGCTAAACTCAAAACATAATAGCATAACTCAGTCAATCTACAACCAACAATTATCCAACAACATCTAGACCTAGGAAATTGAAAATGGGGCTTATATAATATTGCCCAGGCTGTTCCAAATTGATTCCTAAGGCATTTAGTTATTTTACAACTACCCATGCATAACAAAATGCATTAATTAAGGCTTTTACTAAGTCTAACACCTTAATTATAAAACATATGCGTCATTTCAACCTGAAATTACATTTCCCATGCATTTTATTGTATTTCAGTGTGCCTTGTATGGTTTGTATTCACCTTGTATGATTTGCCCTCCTGGTTGGTTTACTCCTACTTGCACAATTTGCAAAATTTGTACAAACTTTTAAAATTATCAAAATTGAGCAAATTCCTTTTTCACTTTCTCTTCTTCTGGGAGGTGGATTTCCTGCCTACAATTTTTTTCTTAATTTCATCTATTTGGAGCACTAATTATTTGTACATCGATGCATTTGGGAGAGATGCACCCAAAATTATTTCAATGCTATGGTTGATATCCCTCTTTGGTGGAAGAGTGGTGGGTTCCTTAAACATAAACTCATGTGATTGCAAAATTCTTTGAAGTGAAGCTTGTTTGGCATGGATCTTTGGAGGTGCTTTTTTTTTATCCTGTTTGGATCTTATGAAAATAAGAGCCAATTCATGTGCTTGATTTACTTCCTTGCGATATTACCTACAACTTAACACAAGATTTGATGTAGGTGTAGTGCATTCTACCAAATATATTTTGTTGTGCAACTCCAAGGTGTATGTGTTATTTTTAGCATGATATACTACATTCCTATCAAATTGATAGGGCTTACCAAGAACCATTCCACAATAATACATATTAGTGACATCATACTTCATCTTATCCATAAATTTATCACCAAAAGAGAAAGACACGATGCAACTATGTGTGATGTTAGATGTAGACTCTATATCCTTCCACCCAAGTGCATAAGGTTGAATATGTGGCTTCAAGGAAAGCTTCAACTTCTTGATAATGGACCTCATAATTAGATTTTTCTACAAGCCATTATCTATGATGCAATAAAAAAAATGTGTAATGTGGACTTTAGTGATAAACAAATGGTCATGATCCCCTTGCACAGAAATATTTGTCATGAGGGTAAATTTGTTGAGTTTACCCTTCAAAATAGAATAATATTCTTCTCTCCTTGTAGTCACAATGGGACCATATTTTGGGTCCTCATTTGTTGACTTTACAAGTAGGGATTTCTTCTTCATTCTTTGAAATGTATAACATCTAGATTTTGTATGACCATTCTTTTTACAATAATCACAATACAATGTTGAAGAAGAAGAATTTTTAGAGTTAGAAGAAGAAGAATGGGATTTATATGAATGGGTAGGAGAAGAATAAGGGGAAGAAGTATGAGAAGAATTATTTGCCTTTTGTTGATGCTGAATCGATCCCTTGGAAGTTTTTTCTTGTGAAGATATTGATTTGAAAGAAGCACCAAATTTATCCTCCGCTAGAAGGGCATGCTTGAATGCCTCATCCAAAGTAGTGAAGGAAGTGTATTTCACTTCCCTAAGTATTGGATCTTGCAACCCACTAATAAATTTATTTATTAGCTCCTTTTTTGAATCAATGACTCCAAGAAGAACCCTTAGCCTATTAAATTGAAAAAGATAATCTGAAACTAACATATTAAATGCTTACCTCCACCTATGCCACTTGATCATAAGATCACTTTGATAGTTAGGTGGGTAAAAAGTGTTCTTCAAAACTTGGACAAGTGCCTTCTAAGTCATGATAGGATATTGGCTTTGTTGTCTTTCTACGATCAACAATTTTGCTAAACCTATGAGTTTGACTTTGGCAAAGGTCATTTGTTCCTCCTTAATTTTTTTTGCATAGGTAAACCAGGAATACCTATCTAGAATCCAAGTGGACAAGACATCTGAATTCCTCAATATTTCATAAGGCTTAATGTCACACTTTACCTTATGGAAAAATTGTTGTTATATATCTTAACATTACTAGGATTTTGAGTTTGCAAGTCGATAAGTTTATCCATCACTTTATCCATTACAGTAGCAAGATGTGTCATTCGATCTATGAGATCTGAAGCCATTTGAGATCTCATATATTATAGTATAGGAGAGATAATATGTTTGTAAGAAATATCTATGTACTATTAGGAATGTTTGTGAATTTCCTAATGCACAATGAGCCTAGATTTACAAAAGTTGCCTTTACAATTTGTAAAAAGGGCATTATAGTGTTGTTAAAAAATTACAATAATTGTGCAATGATAAGATTTTACACTTATATAAAAATCAACACTACAATGTGAAAATTCTACCCTTAAGTGCAAAAGAAATTTGAATTTTAGAGGAAAAAATCGGTAATTGTTTGCAAAAAATGATGAAAAACTTTACAAAAAAATGAAAAAAAATTATTTCACCTATTAAATTTGGTGGGTCAACATGCCAATTCAACTATGTGTAGTAAAGAGGTAGGTCAAATGACACAAAAATTTCAACAATTATAGGTCTAACTATCTTCCTTTGAAATAGCACCACCAATCGACGTGGACTCACACATGAGCATGGTGAAGAGTGATCACCGAGAGGTGGTCACTTCCTTATGAGCATGATAGTGCTTATAAAGGACTCCCAAATAATCCACAAGAGCAATGTGGGATAAAATTCCCTAAACAAAAATTCAAACAAAGCTACTTTCTTGCCTTTGCGATGATCATCGATGCTGGAGTTTGTCAAAACATGTTAAAACCCACTGGAAAATAGTTGTATCGTCGAAACCCCACCATAAAATATCATAAGCCTATGAAGACCAACACATGTCTCTCACTAATTCATCGATAATATTCTTTCCTTATTTGAGCCATGTGGAGAGCTACAGTTGGGTAGTGTGTTAGGGTTTTAATCTTGCTTTTTATTGGTCTATTTTTAGACCTTAGAATTTTTTATATTTTCTTCCTCCTATTTTTTTCTTCTCCCTATGAATTTTTCCTCCTGCATGATTATCGGTGATGATCTCTATGGCCTTATAAATAGGTGTTTACGTTGGTGGAGGGTGCCTCCCTATACATTTGTGGCTTGTTGTTGCAGGTTATAGTTGGTAGGCCATAGCTTGTGATAATCTAGCCATGACTACATCCAGGCTGGCCAAACTATGGATGAATGGATCAATGTCAAAGAAATAAGTGAGGAGGGAAAATTGAGGAAGGAGAGGTAAGGGAGGGGTGAATGAAGGGATAAGGGAGGGTCAAGAAGTGAGATCAAAGAAAAATCTTCACCGGTTGACATCGTGGACACTCTGGTTTGATGGTTATTCAACAAATTGATCAAATGACTAACAAAATTGGAATAATACAAAATGAACAAGAAAAATTAAGGGGCAAGGATCAAGATGTCTTATTAGTCCTTGATCTTCCTCTAAGGCCTCCAAAATATGATGACACCTTCAATTATTTGAACCTTTTGACAATCTAATGCTCTCTCAATAAGAGGTTTTGATGTCCTCCTCTTGGCTATAAATTGACATTTTTCTTGGTGTAACTAAGCCTCAAATCAAAAATATTAGATCCTTCATTTTTTTGAAAACTTGATCTCTAATTATTTATATCTTCTTACATTTTATAGGGTAAGTCTAGTTCTCCTATCAGAAAACTTGGTTACCCTCTAATATTTTGTTAGAGGTATACGATGCAGGGGTAACCTTCACACCCTCTATCACCTTAGAATCTTCACAATGATGCAACGGGTTGTCCCAAGCTAAATCCTCATAAAAACTATCCTATAAACTAATGCAATGAAGTTGGCACCTTGCCTCCTTTCTTGATCAAAACTTTCATACAACTCTGATTACCAATGATATAGAATCAAAATGTATAGCTAGATATCCATTATGCATAACTATATAAATAGTACATGAAAAGGAATCACAGAGGTTACAATGGTTATAACAACCTACAACAACATGCTAAGTAGGGATAACCAACTATAACCAAATGGATGTAAACAAACCAAACTACTAGAGGACAAAGGATATCTCTAATAACATAACCATGTATCCTAACAACTAACCAAAGTATATTTATTGTGGGGATACTATACCTCACGTAATACAATGCAAGAAGTAGAATATCCAATGTGGACATACTATACCTCATGTAATACAATGCAAGAAATAAAATATCTTAGGCTTATGAATAAGCCTAAGGTACAATAATATCCTCAACAAAAAGGGTGTTACAATGTTCAATAATAGTCCCCTTTAAAAGTTTCAAACTTGATGACTACCATTTAGATGTCGATATTCATTAGCTTTCTCATTGGTATTGGGTTTAAAGGCTTGTAGTTGATTGTGTTCTTCATTTGTGTGAGTATTTTAAATGTATATAATATCGATCTTCATTAGTTTTCTCATTGGTATTGTGTTTAAAGGCTTGTAGTTGATTATGTACTTCATTTGTGTGAGTATTTTCAATATATATAAAGACACGATAAATTATAGAAAATAAAATAAAATTTAATAAGATATAGTATCTATAGTTTAAAGTGAGAACAATGGAGCAAATGTGAGTTGAAATGGAGTGCGAGCTAGGAGCAAGTAGGAATAGTGAGCAAGAATCAAGAAATACGAGTAGGAAGTAGAAGGGAAAATGTGATCAAGGAGCGAGTGCCACTTATTATTCTAGATCTTAAGAGAAACTAAAAAACTAAATGATTCATGTGAATAAAATCTAGGTAATATGTCCAAAAAGTCATTTTTGAGAGTCCTTATTGGAAGTAAGAATGATCTAGTTGGAAGTTTGGATATCATAGTTAGTGGTAAGAGAAAGAGTGAGTCTATAACAAACCCTATCCAAGTAGTAGATACTACACTAGAATTTATTCTCAAAGATGAAATTATCGAACATGATATAATGGTTCTTAAAACCAAAGGGTTAACAAGTAAGTTCCATGGATACTAGCTAGGTTTTTTTTAGATTTATAATTGGATCAAGTGGAAGTGGGGATTGAATTAAAATTACTCCTTGACTTATCTTTCAAAAAAATTTCTCCACATTATATTCTCCAATTAAAAAATAAGGGATAAAATAATGGATGGAGGCCCTTGGATTAAGGTAAAGATGCATTATATTTAAGACCATGGAGTGAGAATTTGTTAATGGAGATAAAGACTATTAAAAGGCTTCTAGTGTGGATTAGGATTTTTGGGATTCCTTATCAACTCATCAATAAGGAGGTTTTGAAGAATTTTGGAAATACTCTAGGAAAGTTCATACAGGAGGGACCAACTACTAAGGAGGGAAGGCATGTTGTATACACTCGAATATGTGTTGTCATGGATATTTCAAAATCTTTATCACAATCCATTAGGATTAAATGTGACTCAAGATAATAGGATCAACAAGTGAATTATGAAAAAAAATATTTTTGATGTCATAAATGTCATGAAAATGGACACATGGAAAAGAGATTGCAAAGTGAAAATTATGGACAAAGAAATGTAAAATTTTGGACGTGAGGTAAACTTCAATACAAAAAAAGAAGATCATATCATAGGAGAAGTTGGATCAAATCAAGGATTTTCCACTTCTAAGAAAGTGGTAAGAAAAAACTCTCTACATCATCAAATGGAAAAGGCCACCATACTTCACTCAAATAAACCATTAGAAGAAAAATTGATACAAGGGATGAGGAAGTACAATGCACATGTTCAAATACAGAAGGAGTTAATTGTATGATGGAATACCAAGAGGCAAATTTTAAATCAAAGTAAGATGGGGAAGAAAATTCTAAAGTGAATGAGGTGAAGAAGGTCAAGGTTAATCTAGGTAAATCATATTTATTTTACTCAAGTAGCATAAATATTCCTCCTTGAAAGAAAAATTAAAGTAGTACAAAGTGTATATATTTTAGGGGTAATTCAACCTAGTAACAATCCCTGTTCTTCATTGGTACTATGTATGAAAAATATGGATCATGGTGACTATGTATAGACTTTTGTGAACTCAATAAACTCACCATTAAGGATAAGTTTTCTATTCCTATGATTTATGAGTTTTTGGATGAATTATATGGTGTCAATTGTTTCTCCAAGTTGGACCTTTTCTCTAGATATCATCAGATAAGGATAAAGGAAGAAGACATTCCAAAAATAATATTCAAAACTCATAAGGACTATTATAAAATTGTATTCATGAATTTTGTCCTAAGTAATGCACCTTCAACATTTTAGAGCCTCATGAGAAATGTATTCCACCCATTATTTTATTTTTGCCCTCTTCAATGATATTCTCAACTATAAATGCACTTGGGCCAAGCACCTACAACATCTATATCAAACTTTGCAACTATTATAGGACCATAATTTATTTTTCAAATGATCCAAATGTTTCTTTGGAATGTAGGAGGTCAAATACTTAGGACATATTATTTCACGGAAGAGAGTTAAGGTTTACCCCAAAAAAGTTTAAGCTAGACAAAATTGGTCTAAGCCATAAACTATCAAGCCACTTCATGAATTTTTTGGGTTTTATGGGCTACTATCAATGATTTATACAAAGTTATGAAAAGATAGTAGCCCCACTAATGAGCATGTTAAAAATCACTCATTTATGTGGTCAACTATAGTAGAATTTCTTTTTTTAGATCTCAAGAAAGCCATGATTTTGACATCGATGTTAGCCACTCCTAATTTTTCCAAACCCTTTATAATTGAAAGTGATGTTTTAAGTTATGCAATTGATGCCATATTAATGCAATAATGATGATCCCTAGATTACACTTGTAAGGCATTGTCAAGAATATATTTGGGAAAATATCCTTATAAAAATAAATGATGACCATCCTCCATGTTGTAAATAATTGGTAATATTATCTCATTGAGAGCAATTTATCTATTAAATTAGACCATCCAATTTTGAAATATTTTTTGGAACAAAGGGTATCTACTTTAGCACAATAAAAATGAGTTTCAAAATTATAGGGGTATGATTATGACATTGTGTATAAGAAATGAAAGGGTAATATTATGGTAGTTTCCTTCTCCCATAATTTTGAGGATCATGCAACAATGTGCACCCTCTCATCCCCACATCCCCAATGGGTCTTCCAACTTTGAGAAGAAGTAACCAAGGACCTGGTCTTACAAACATATAGGAGAAAATCCAAAAGGATCCCAATTCATACACCAAATATTCATGGTATGGAAAGTTATTAAGATACCAAGCTTACATTATGGTTCCTAAAAATTCATTACTTTGTGAGGACATCATCAAGGAAATATATGCTTCATCCACTATAAGCCATTCAATATTTTTGAAGACATAAGAGTGAGCTAAACAAACATTCTATTGAGAGAGAATGAAAAATATATTCAAACTTTTGTGGAAGAATATAAAACATTCTAATGGAATAAGAGATAAATTATTCATACTCCAAGCACTCTACAACATTTACCAATCCCAAAAAATGTATAGATTTTTATCTCCATGGATTTTATTGAAGGATTTCCTAAATATTGGGAAAAATCAATCAATCTTGTGGTGGTGGATCATCTTCTGAACTATGCTCATTTATGTTCCCTTTCCCATACTTACCATACCTCTACCATTACTCAAATATTCATGGATTCTATTTTTTAACTCCATGATATACCAAAATATATTGTATTTGGTCATGATACCACCTTCACTAGTAATTTTTGGCAAGACCTATTTAAACTGTAGGGAACACAACTACAAATGAGATCAACCTACTATTTAAACTGTAAACTAAAATTGTCAATAAATTCTTGCAAATAAACCTTTGTTGTTTTACATCTGAGCACCCAAAATGGTAGGCTAATTGGATTCCATTGGATGAATGGTGATACAACACTTCATTCCACACAACATCTAGAATGACTCCTTTTGATGCAGTTTATGGGTATTCATCTCTACCACTTTCTTTATATGTTCCCAAAAATTCCAAATTTAAAGTAGTGGATGAAACTCTTTAGGAACATACCCAAATCTTACAACAGTTGAAGGAGAACCTCATTATGTCTCAAAATCGAATGTGACAATAGATTGATAAACATCATTTTGAGTGCAACTTCAATGTAGGTGATATAATCTTCCTTTGTGTAACAACCCTCCTTGGTAGAACTTATTATTGATAATAAATAATGTATTGTTGTGAATATCTAATGTATAGCCTTTATTTTATGATATCAATATGATGGGATATTTGCACTTTATGCTTGGAATATGGTACTACTGATGTTTTTTGTGGATACAAGACTAAGGACTCTCACAAGTGAATTTATATGGATGAACCACCTAAACTAAGAGATATTTTTGGAAAATTATGATGATGAATTGCTCATAGATAGCTTAGGGTAACAAAAATACCCTTCATGTAGATGCATTGCATTGTGTTTATTTCATGTTTACACCATTGGGCTAGGAATTTGCCTATGCAATGAGTCTCCTTAATAGGTTGGCGATAGCATTAGACTATTTTAAAAAGGTATCCACCTACTTAAGGTTAAAATAATGGTGTGTAAAATTATTGATATGAATGGTATTTATGTTTGTTGATGACATGATTAGTTTTATGGATAAGCATTATTAAAGTATTAATTTATTTTGGTAAAATTAATACTTGAGAATATTAGTATCAATGCTAATAATTAATATTAGCAATTGAAAACTAATAAAATGAATTATTAAAATTAACTCTAAAAGGAACATTTATTATTGTTTTGTTTTATCCTAATGTTAAAATGAGAAGAGATTATTACTTTTTGGTATTAAAGAGAAGTAGTGCATTAGTAATTTAGAAAATCCATGCTCTATTTATTATCTTAAGCATTTCAACGTTAGAACATTCCAAAGAGAACATTACAAGCCAAATGGATAGCTCAGAGGAGGCTCGAGGGAAGAACGTGAGATTCTTCTTGATTGAAACTACCTTAAGATAATTTTAAATGGAATAGTGACTGAGTTTGACTGCATTGATAGACTTATGGGACCCTAGTACTAATACTTTCCATCTAGCTACAGGGGAAATGATAGTGAATTTAGAGGATGTATATCGGATACTACGTATTTCGATAGAGGGCCATCCTATAGTATCTACTCCTATAGAGTGATGAGAGGTTGTACTGTAGAGGTATTTTGAGGCACGCTTGGAGGATGCAATGATTGATATTCTTAGCAGAGGGATACTAGTGGTATCATGGTTTGAGGCTGATGTGCTTAAGATTAAGCATGCTTTGTTGATGAATTTGATTAGCAACATGCTACTTCTAGAATCTTTAGGTGTTAGGTTCCCGTGGAACCTTATAGAGTTGGTGTTCACTCTTATAGAGTGTACAAAGGATGAGCCTGTACTGATGGCTTGGGATCCTAATTTTTTAGCTCAGATATATGAGGAGTTATATGAGATCCACTCTTGTGGGTGGAAGGGATTAGGTTGTAGCTTCTTGCTACAAGTTTGGGGTTGGTAGCATATTGCTATGGAGCGACCATGGGGACTACCATGGATTACTCGAGCAGCACTACCAGATAGGGAGATTAGTTATGGAATGTTATGGCAAAGGGTAAGTGAGATAGGTAAGATCCATTGATATGCTAGATAGGTTGAGTATTATGCAGAGTATTTTTCATGGCTTAGGGTGGCAAACATTTTATGGAGGCCCTATAGGGATTTCCCTACATGGAGTGATGCTGAGACACAGTTACACAGAGTTTGATGAGTTAGGTGTCTAATAGGGTGACATGGGACGGAGTGAGAGTACTTCTCTTATGATCATGTCCTACGATAGTTCAGGCTATGCTAGGGGTTTTCTAGGGAGCCAATGATCTATCATCATCAAGATGACGGGAAGACTCTAGCATGGCCTATTTTGGAGGCACTGGGAGAGGAGTCAGATCTTGTGGTAGCAATTTTTGAGTTGGATGATGCCGGTACGATAGAGGAGTATGACTCTTGGTGGGTTACACATCAATGGCAAGGAGAGGGGCCACTAAGAGGGGATGCAACTATAGTAGCAGTGGATGCGGCTTGAGGTGCCCTAGATAAGGAGGGTCAAGATGAGTCTCCAGATGATGAGGTAGACACAGGTGAGTGGTATGTGTGTCGTCATGTGGCAGAGGACATGGTGGAGCTTATCGATGTATAGGATCCACTAGATTTTTATGGAGAGGACCTTGGAGATCAGGGTATGTAGGTATAGTTAGCAACATGAAATGCTACGATTACAGAGCTGTGAGGTGATCTTAGTAGGGTACAATGGGATTTTGCATAGGAGAGAGCTCTACTATAGGTATAGGTGTAGAGTGCATAGAATAATATGGATAGGTAGACAACTTTGATAGCTACTCTTCAGGCATAGGTTGGAGTACATAGCCTTAGATTTGGGGAGTCCAACAATGGTAAGGTAGCCAGGATGCTAGAGGATATGGCATATCTCTAGGATTTAGTGTCGACCTACCAGACTCGATATTGATAGGATTGGACTTATACTGATATGCTAGAGGATGAGATAGTGCACCTTAAGGGGTGCATACCAGATCGGGCATTGGCCACTACAACATAATAGAGTTAGAGGAGCGAGACAGGGCAGTCATATGCATGGATGAGGGCTCCTAGTTCTACATAAAGGATGTACAAGTATAGGGGAGCAGACCTAGGAGCTCATAGTGGAATCCTACTGGAGGTAGAGGAGAGAGTCACAGTGCTGGTCTTGCGTGACCATGACTTGGATACTCTGATATTTATTTTTGGATTTTTGGTTTTTTGGAGTGTTAAGTCTGAGGACTCACATTTATTGTAGCCTACGGGTAGCTTATGGACTATGATGTAGCTTTTTATTTTTTTATATGGATATATATGAGTTTGATTTGATCATCATGTAACCTTTTATTGCTTTATTATATGTATGTTATGATTTTATGATGCTTTTAATGGATGCCTATTATGTATGCATGTATTTATCCTATGATGTGACAATGCAATGAGATGAGATAAATGTATAATAAAATGGATGATTTGATTTAATTTTGTATGATGGATTTATGATGACTATTTGACACATTATATGCTAGCACCATAGACTGTACAAAATGTATCTTTATTTTTGTGTTATTATGACACTATGTAATGGATTTTGTAACTTAACAAACATGTGACAGCATGATGTAAAATGAAATGAATAATGTAATGTGGTATGATATGTTTAGTAGTTTTTAGGAGACAAACATTCTAGTTACCTAGTCAAAATTTGTATAATAACTATGCAAGATATTTTGACAAAGTATACATTTGCTAAGATAACCAAGATAATCAACATCCCTATGTGTACATGTGAGTTCATTACTATGATAATGCATAGAGTTAACCTAGTGCCAAACGGGGTTCACTCAGCCCATCTATACTAGAGATTACCTTGCGAGTCTCATTATCCTGAGTTTTGTACTTGGTTAGATTAGACCACTAGGTAATATAGGCTAAAAAATTCTAGCTCATCTACATGTAAAAATTGGTATGGACACAAGCAAGATGCCTATGTGAAAGACATATCATCGTGCGTAAGGATACCACCATTGTCAGGTAGGCTATCCACCAAACCTGTAATGAGGATCACCTTATGGTTCTCTAATGCTGAGAATTTGAGGGATTCAAGTTCAAGACTCCCTTATTTTCTTTTAACTTTGAATTTTTCAAGGGAGTTGCTCATTTTTGTTTGTTGAGAAATGGATTTTGGTAGTGGTGAGAACCACTATTTCTTTTTTCTTTTTCTAATGGTAAAAACCTATGTTTATTTTTGCAAATTTTGAAGTGATAATAATCACTATTTATTTTTGTATTTTGGATACTTACCCCAGTGTGAAGCAAGGGATTTTGGTGAGGAACTTGTCCTTTTTTCAATTCTCAGCATCTTTGAACCATTCGCATAGGGGGATGAGTGAGATAACATTTTTTTACTAAAGTAACCTAGACCACATTATAGTTTCATATTTCCTTGTGCTAGACTTGGATTTATTAATGTGAAAATATGTGGGATTTTGATGTATACAAGGCATAATCTAATCAGGATTCTACCTTCTAAAAATCATGATAGTTTTCTATAAAATCTGAAAAGAAAACTAGATATGGCTGAGTGACCGAAAAACCTTAACTTTGTATTACAAACGATTTCTAAGAAACAAGAAACAAACATATAATGAGTGTAAATGTAAATGGTACATGTAATGTGAACAGGTGGTACAACTAAATTTTGACAACTTTAAGTTTGATAGACACCTAGTGTATAGACCTGGTGCTAAACATGTATGAGCCACTTCTAATAATACAAAAATGCAATAATGAATATGCCTAATGCACATAGTGTTATAATGCAAATGATGAGAAAATGCAATGCAATGCAATATTTTTGTGTTTTTGAGATTATGATGATGTTTTTGTATTTTTGATATATGTATATACAGGTTGACCAATGGGCTTAATGAATGCCATTGGGGCTTTTTAGGTGACCAAAGGGCTTATAGATGCCTTTGGGGCATTTTGGGTTGACCTAGATGATCATAGACTACCTAGGAGCATTTTATGGTGACGAAAGGGCTTATAGATGTCTTTGGGGCTTTTTAGGTTGACCTAGAAAATCATAGACTATGTAGGAGATTTTTATTTTGACCTAGATGGTCATAGACCACCTAGGAGCATTTTATGGTGACCAAAGGGCTTATAAATGCCTTTGGGGATTTTTGGATTGAACTAGACAATCGTAGATTGTCTAGGAGCATTTTAGTTTGACTTATATGATCATAGACTGCCTAGGGGTATTTTAGTTTCACCTAGCTAGTCATAGACCACCTAGGGATGTTTTATGGTGACCAAATAACTTATAGATGACTTTGGGGATTTTTGGGTTGACCTAGATAATCGTAGACTACCTAGGATTATTTTGGTTTGACCTAGATGGTCATAGAATACCTAGGGTCATTTTAGGTTGATCTAGATGGTCATAGAATACCTAGGGGCATTTTATGGTGACCAAAGGGCTTATAGATAACTTTGGGGCTTTTTGGTTTGACCTAGACAATTGTAGACTTCCTAGTAGCATTTTGTATTGACCTAGATGACCATATACCACCTAGGGGCATTTGATGGTGACCAAAGAGCTTATAGATGCCTTTGGAGCTTTTTGGTTTGACCTAGACAATTGTAGACTACCTAGGAGCATTTTGGATTGACCTAGACGCTCATAGACCATCTAGGAGAATTTTAGGTTGACCTAGATGGTCATGGACCTCCTAGGGGCATTTAATGGTGACCAAAGGGCTTATAGATGGCTTTGGGTCTTTATGGTTTGACCTAGACAATCATAGACTACCTAGGAGCATTTTGGTTTGACCTAGACGATCATAGACCACCTAGGGGCATTTTAGGTTGACCTAGATGGTCATAGACTGCCTAGGGGTATTTTATGGTGCTCTAAGCATGGAAAGGCTATAGATGACTAATATTAATTGGTTTAGGCTCTTCACTTTCTTCTATGGATGCTAAGCAATAATTTCTATGTCTAATATGACTTGTAATGATGAATGGACCTAACTAGTTTGCCACAAATTTATCTCACAAATGGGGTGGTAAATTTGAGTTTTCTTGATTTTATTTTAGAACTAAATCACCAACCTGAAATTCTTTGGTGTAATTTCATGTTGTAAGCTCTCTTAATATAGTGACCCCGGGACTCACGCATCACTCCTTTTTAACTCTACTTGAAATGCTTATTAAAAATCCAAGATGAAATGGAAGACAATGAAAAAAAGTATATAACACGAAATAACAAATATGGATCTCTTTATTTGTATTAAAACTCAGTTATGTGTCGGTCCCTCTTAGGGATACCCATTTCGATACAATAAGTTACAAATACGTAAAAAGTGCCTCTTTCACAAAGAGGTGGTGTGCTTATAAAGTCTTCTCGATTCCACACAAAAATGTATGAGGGCTTACAGATGCCTCCTTCTCCATGTCTATTTCCTAGAGGGATCCCTTTTGCTCTCGTATGTTGCAAACTTTGTTTGATGAACCTGTGGCCCTACAAGAAATGAAATAACAACACACACTTAGATGTCTGATATTGTCTCCCCGGATGAGGTGGTTAGTAATAAAAGAATTTAACAAAAATATGATGAAACAATACCATGAAATCATGTAAATATATGCTAATGATATGAAAACATGAAGAAATAGAATAAAAGAAGCTATGTCTAAAACCTAAGGTAAGCCTGTGGGCCATTTTCCAAGACAACGTCCACTAAGGTAAACCTTGCTCTCTTTGCCTCAAATTTATGGGTGAAAGCCTGTATCTGATGTTGAAATAATAGGTGTTATGCTCTTCAATTCGTTAGGGCTCTGCCGTACACGTGATCTCCAAGGGAACTCTCCAAGTCTTGAAAGCTCTCCTCAAAAGGATGTCTCAATGATCTATGTCTCTATATGTCTCTCTCTATAATCCATATATCTTGGTGCTCTTAGGCTTACACATTTTATAGTGTGAAACCCTAGGTCTATGTCCAAGCCCTATGAATGAATTTCTCATGCGTAGTGCAAGTTATCATGAGAAGCTTTTGTCCTTTGTCTATGTTTGAAGGCCATTTAACTAAAATCTAACTACCCACTTGAGTATCCTATGTGAACTGATCGTTAGCATGAGAAGCTTTTGTCCTTTGTTTATGCTTGGATGTCAGTTAACTAAATTTTAAATGCAAAATCAAGCCTCTTATGTGAATTTTTCACGAAAAGGAATGCAAAGTTACTCCCACTCACCTTTATTGCATGCAAACTACCACTTCCACCTATGATTAGGCATGTTTATCAAAAAAATAGCTTCTTATGGCTTAACAACTATCATCTACAGTGGCTAAGATCTGGCTACTATTGTCTGCAGCAGCTAAGGTCTAGCTACTCTAGGCTTGAGCAGCTAGGATCTGGCCACTCTTGGATTAAGCAACTAGGCTTGGATGGCTTAAAAAGGTCCCAAATGAGTGGTGAGAACCACTGTTGATGCTTGGAAAGTCCAATATTATGTCTTATGATCTTATGAATGTGTCTATGTGAGCAGCTCCCCTAAGCATGACATGATGTAGGTGTCTACACTTAAGACATTCTTGATAAACATGTAAATTCTCAAGAGCATTGACATATCGTTCATCAAGTAACATTAATTGATATAAACAAGCTTGACTAGTGGTATCATCATCGATGAATTCCTGCATGGAAATGCACAATGATGGAATCTCTAACTCTAAAGGTATGATAGCCTCAGCACTATACACTAGTAAAAATAGAGTTGCCCCAATAGGCATTCGAATGCTAGTGCGATAGGCCCAAAGGGCAAGTGGTAATTTATTATGCCAATATTTATGATTTTACTTAACGATTTTCTTCAAGATGACTACTACTATATTTTTGGATGCCTCTACTTGCCCATTGGATTGTAGATAATAGGGCATGGAAAAGTTGTGCTTTATGTTATACTTTGTAGTTAACACATGCACATCCTTATTTTTGAAGTATGTTCCATTATACAATATTAATTTGTATGGAATATCAAAACAATATATGATGTTATGTAGCATGAACTCCATGATGCAATATCCAGTCATAGTGGTAAGAGGAATTTCTTCCACCCATTTTTTGAAGTACTCAGTCATCGTTATGATAAATGTGTGATGGTCTGAGGAGGCAGGTGAGATTTTCCTAATTAAATAAAACCCCCATTGTGCAAATGGCCAAACCGATTGGATTAGTTGTAGGGCCTATGAAGGTACATGTGTCAAATTTGCATGATGTTGACACTTCACACACTTCTTTACATAAGCGTAGCAATATTTCTCTAAGGTTGGCCAATAATAGTCCATGTGAAGAATGCACTTAGCGATGACCATGCTGCTAAAATAGCCATCACATGTACCGTCGTGTGCTTGGGTAATGGACCAAGTTGACTCTTGTGAGTCTAAGCAACGATAGCTCTGACGATACATTATGTATCCTAATAATACATACTTTTCTAGATTTTTATTAAATACTCACTTTATAGTATGTGATAATCCAAGAGGAATATTTCCCAGTTTTAAATAATCTTTAATTTGTATGGCCTAATTTTACTTTGAAGAAGCCTCAATTGTATGATTCCCATAATCCTTTTGACGTTCGTCTTGTGCAAATGGTGATTGAGAATGAACTTGGAGATATAGCGTTGTGCTATTATCAAAATAATTTTGAGGGAATAGAGTCCCCCATATAATGTTATTCAAATAATTATGTAGTTTAGAGAACCATTCATGTGAAGGTTCAATATGAATCATGTGGACATCTGGTGTGGCATTATGCTCATCACACTCCATCGTAGATTATACTAGCATTTGTACTTGAATAGTCATGATATCATCTGAAGGGTTTTGTAGGATTAACAACCCTAAGGAGGCCATCATGTTTGCAAAATGATTAGATAAATGAGGGATTGCCTCAATATCATACCACTCAAAATTTACCAAAATTTTGCCCACTAGGGCTTTATAGGATTTCAATACTGGACACCTACACTAGAATATCCCTTTTACCTGATTAACTATGAGCAAGGAATCACTAAAAATATTTAGCTTAGTGATTTTCATGGTGATTGTTGTTTGAAGGTCTATGATGAGGGCTTCATACTTGGAATTATTATTGGTGCATGGGAAATTGAGTTTAAACGAAAGATGTATGGGATCCCCTTGTGGTGTGAAAAACATGATACCTACACCACCCACTTTCTTGCATTTAGAACCATCAAAAAATAGAGTTATGTCCATCTGTGACTCAAGATCTGTAGAATCAGGTGATTCTGAGATATCCTAGTCATCCTAGAGAGGAGTCTCTACTACTTGATCAGCTATGACCTATCATTTGATTGATTTTTGTCCAATGAAATATAGGTCAAATTCCATCAACAACATTATCCATTTTGTCGTGCAACTATTGTGAAATGTTCGACTCATCATGTATCGCAATGGATTTTCCTTAGATATTACATGCATGGTATGATTGAGGATGTAATGGCATAGCTTTTTGGTGGTAAAAACCACTGCTAAGCATAGCTTCTCAACATATGCATATTTTATTTCATAGCTAACCAGTGTACAAATAACATAATATGTAGAATGTTCTTTATGAAATTCATTCTTTTAGGATAGCATGGTGTCCAATGCCAACTCAGTAGTTATGATGTAAAGGTAGAACAACACTCCTGGTCATGGAGGAGCCAATACGGGTGGTGAATCTAGGTATTTCTTGATCTCGTAAAAGGCATCTTGACATTATTCATCCAATGAAATGAGACCCCCTTGTGTAGCAACCTATTCATAGGTCAAAACTTATCCGATAATTATGCTATGAAGTGTTTTATGGATGTGACCTTTCCTTACAAGTTATGTAACTACTTAATGGTTGTGGGGGGAGGTATTTCTAAGATTACCTTGACCTTGTTTGGGTCTACTTCTATGCCTCGCTTAGAGACTATGAATCCCAAGAGTTCACCAGATGTGACACTAAATACACACTTCTTGGGATTAAGCCTAACTTTATGCTCAATGAGGTGGTCTAGAACATTGCACAATACATTGACATGCTCACAGTGCAATAGAGATTTTGCTAATAAGTCATCCATGCAATCTTCCAAAATCTTATGCATTTAGTCATGGAAGATATATGGCATGGCTCATTGGTAGGTGGCACTAGTGTTCTTAAGGCCAAAAGGTATGACCTTATAATAGAATGTACCCCAAGGTATTGTAAATGCCATTTTTAATTGATCTTCTGGATTAATATAAATTTGATTATATCTAGAAAACCCATCCATAAGGGACAGCATTTCATGTCCTGTTGTAGAATCTACCAACGCATCAATGTTTGGTAAGGTAAAATCATCGTTAGGACTCACTTTTTTGAGATCTCTAAATCTAGTACAAATGTGAATCCTCCTATCAGGTTTTTTTATGGGTACCATGTTTGAAACCCATGGTTGATAGTCTACTAAAATGATGAAATCAGTGTCCAATAGCTTTTGCAATTCATATTTTACCATTAAGGCTACTGTTGGATGCATCTTACGCAAATTTTTCTTAACTGATTTGATATTTGGGTCCAGTGTAAGATTATGTGTGACTAGATTTGGGTCTAGTCCTGACATGTCTTTATAAGACCAAGCAAAAGCTTTTATCCTTGCTTTCAATGCTTTTGTGAAATCATCTTGTTCAGTTGGAGATAGACCTTCTCCTAGTTTGATAATATGGTAATTATCAGTATCTATACTGATATCCCTATTAGTTTTTGGCTCAATTGACATATGAGATCCATATTCCAACTGATGTGGAGTGGGAATCAAGTGAATGTCATCATCTGGGTTTGCTTCTTCCATAGGAAATTTAGGGTCAACCTCAGCCTAGAAAACATCCTGAGTAATTCTTGGAGAAAATTGAAATGGTTGTAAGATTTTCTCATAAGGCCAATACTCTGATTGCAATGAGGGTAAATCTCCTCGATCAAAGTCAATTTCCTTAAGGTCAAGATGCAACGGCTTTTATGGGTTATTTGAATATCTCAATGGTGTAGTTAAATCTATGGAAATCATGTTTATGGAAACATGATCTCCCATATGAATGTGAGTGGGCCTAGAGATCTGATGTTGTCTTGTAACTTGCAGGGGCAGTTCTAGTGGAGGTGGAATAAATAGTGGCAACCATTGCGAAAGAGGGTAAGATTGATCTTCACACGGTAACAACTAGCGTCAGATAGGGCCTTGTATGAGGAATACATGCAAATATAATAATCATCCTCATCATCTAAGGGGAACACTCTCTCATGTTAATCATCTAAAATTGGATAGTTTATGGGTGCATTGCCATAGTCATCTTCATCATCACTCATCCATTCATGAGGAGGACCTTGATCCTCTTCCTCACTATCATATTGCAATGTATGTTAGCTCTCCCCCACTTCATGAGGTTGAGCAACATCATTGGATAACCCTTGATTTGTCATTTCTATGGGAAAATAATCTCCTAATGAATGAACATAATTTGGATTGGCATATGGATCACATGTAATCTTATCTTGATAACCTAGACATAGGTGTTCTATACTATCTGTGAGGACATCCAACATTACTGGCTTATTGTGTCCCAACCCAAATTTATCATAAGGTAGCTAATACTGGGGCTGACATGGGACACAAGTACCCTACTCATATAAGCCTAAACTAGAACCATACCAATTATAGTGATCTAAATACCACAATGTATAATCTATATTTGATAGATAGTTTACATCCTCATAAAAAAGTTCATCATCTTCTTCTTTCTGAGGAATTGGTAGGGTTCCATACTATAAACCCCCACATATAAAATTAGTTTGATTGGGTGGTAGACCAAGAGGTATGATCCTACCTATGGGAATTTGAGGTTTCCCCATATCTTGCATTGTCTTTATATATGGAACTATTGTGACATTTCTCACTAGATATTCTCCTATCCTTGTACTAGACATATGCACTCTGACTTGGGATGGTGAAGGTGGATGAGACAAAATTGATGCTTGAGGTGACTCAATATGAACCTCTTGAGATGATTCTTTGTTTACTAAACAAGGAATATCTTTCGTGGATATGGTGGAAACTAGAGTCAGGTTCTCATCAATTGGCCTATTTGACATGTTCCTCGATGGAGGATCTAACGATGTCTAAGGCATCTCTAAAGCTGCCAATGATGAGGATGGTATGGATGAAGATGTAGATGGTGAAATGAAAGGTAATGACAAAGTGGATAGACTCTGAATAGGTGTGTTCAATCAGAAGTCTACATGATTTGAAGGTAATGTCAACTATGGTATATGCTGCACCATATTGCAATACTTAAGGGCTCTAAATCTATAGAGACTACATGTACCTACCATTCATGAGTGTATTTGAGACATTGATACGCAATGGATGGGACACACATCATATCCTATATCCAAGGTCTACCTAGCAATATGTTATAGGCCATATCACCCTCCAACACATGACACAATGTCGATATGGTTTTGTGCCCCAATTGAATGGGTAAGACTATGGTATCGACGATGGAGTATATTGCATCATTGAATGCGCAAAGGGTGTAAGTGGATGCAACAACATGAGATAATGGAAATCCTAGGTGTTTTAATGCTTTATTTGTGATGATATTACTTGATGAACCAGTGTCTATGAACACTCTCTTGTATGATACATTTACACATGCAATGATGTGCAAAGGAGGCTCTACCACATCATTTGCTATTTCCTTAAGCTCATGCTCATGAAATGTTATTACTGGTTCCTTGCACTATTGCACATGATCCATAAAATCAAAGAAAGAGTTAGACTCCTGTGGTTGCAACTATATTGAATTTATAATGTCCATTAACACACCCCTATGTGGATGAGATTTTTGAATTAGCTCATAGATGGAAAATATCGTTGATGTTGTCTTCAAGATATGTGCAAGCTTGTGCTTTATTATTAATGTTGGTCTAGGTGGAAGACCTTGTACCACATGTGGTGTAGGTTGTGACATATTTGGAATATCACTCAAAGTTCTAGGTGGTCCAACTTGGCTTGGATATCTTCTATTCCTAGTCACAATACTCACCATCCCAACATACCCCTACAAAGGGATGTTGTCTTCACCTCATTCATCAGTTTAGCAGGTGTTGCCTGTACCTTATGAGTTGGTAATGGGTCCTTGAACATACCCATCTACTAATTGTTAGGGACTAGTGAAGCATCTATTTTAAGCTCGTTCCTCTCAATCATATCATGTACTAGGTGTTTAAAACCATAGCACGTTGGTAAATCATGGCCACTTTGCCTATGATATTTGTAATATTGATCCTCTTAGTGTCCCATAGGCTTTGGTTTTCCTATATCTGGATCGATGGGTTTAATATATAGAAGATTAATCATTTTTGTAACCCAAAATTGATCGGTTAGAGAGTCCATGGATTCAATGAAGGAAGTAAATTGTCACTTAGAGCAACGATGTTGGTTTTGTCCCTGATTCACTTGACCAGTACTATTATAACTTGTAGGAGTAGGTTGGGCTTGATAATTCACCTTTTGAGGAGGTGTCACTTGTGTAGGCCCAGGAACATTTATGGCTGCTTGATTGACCACTTCTAGCTTTGTAGATGTCAAGCTATTTTTAATATTCTTTGTCCACTCCTTTTTGTGAGGCTTGGCTATTTCTCCCTCTTGGATTTTTATTTCCTCTATATTTTTAGCTTGTGCTAGAGCTTCTTCCAATGTGGGGTATTGTTGCAGTTGCAATATTAAAGAGATGGATTTTAAGAAACTCTTTGAAAATAGCCAAGTTAATTCAGATGTTGGTAATAGGTAGGGTAGCTTATCCAAAAGCATCTGCCACTTGTTTCCATAATTAGTAATCGACTCATTATCGTACTACTTTAACCCCATGAGGTTAGTTAATGTCAAATTTCTTTTGGTGTTAAAGGCAAAACATTCCAAAAATGCATCAAAAAAATTTACACATTATAGACACTATGTTTTGGAAGTTGGTTGAACCACTCAATGGCAGGACCAGAGAGGATACTTAAAAAGGTTCTTAGGAGCAATGTGTCATTGTCCTATATGCTAAAGCACAAATTTAAAAATTTAGTAACGTGCTCTTGAGCAATTTTTTCCCCCTTTGAATCTATCTAATTTTGGCATTTTGAAATGCTCAAAATATATCAGGGAAGGAATGGATGGGTGTAGTTTTTGACTCTTTAATTGACACAAGGTGGGTTTTTGAAGCTCGTTCCCTATTGTCTTACCTTCTACATTTTCTAAGCATTCAAGCAAATATTGATACGCATCCGAGGATTTGATTTCCTCTTCTTTATTTTGATCCCATGGAGGGGGACAAGGAATATTAAGCATAGGTTGGGGTGGTTGATTGACATAATCCATGACTCCAAAAGGTGCTTCTATATAATCCTCATTTTGTTCCAAGTCATCGTAATCCCCATAAGATGTTTCAGGCATGGGCCTACAAGGAGGAACAAATGCCTCTTGAAGGTGATCTATGTTAGGCCTATTATATACATTTTGTTCAAGCCTAGGTGGTCTAGGAGGTAACATTAGATTAGTTCTAGGAGACCTATCTTGTTGGAAATTTGGTTTCCTCGGGTGAGCCTCTTGTTTATGCGTATTTGGAGTAGAAACTCCATTACGTAAATTCTATTGAATTTTTCATTCAAGTTTCTCTTTCTCTAACTGCTACCACTTCTGTAAGAGATCTAAACGGTGTTTATCATACCTAAGTTGATTAACCTTTGCCTAGTGGTCAGCATACTTCTTTACTAGTTGATTGATCTTATCATATGTATTAGGTCTAAATACCTTAGCACTGATACCCTGATATCTATCTTGTTCAAAGGGATTTGTGAGATCTATTATAGCTTTCCCTCGATTGAGGAATGCTGCATTAACTTGATGTTCACCCCTAAATAGATGTTCTTGATAAGCTACTTGTACAGAGGCACATCGTGCTTGCATTAACACAGTTTAATGAGGATACTTTGGATCCTCCTCAGGTCTTCCCTCATAAATAAGGAAAGGTAAGGTGGAATTAGCTCACCTATGGTGATGAGTATCATACTCATCATGATTTTGGAACCTTGGGGAAGTGTGGTTTGAAATCATAAGATGATCATTCAACCCTACCCTAGGTGAAAAGTCATGATCCTGTGTAGCAGTACGAGTAGTAGACCAAGTAGGAACGTGAATGTGTGGTATTGCTTTATTGGAAAGTGCATAATTATGTGGTGAATCTTCTCAAAATAAGGCATTAGAAACATATATATTAGGGAAATTATTTCCCAAAGTGGAACTGTTATCTATGGTGGTACCCCATGTAGGATTCCCTTGTTGGCTAGGTCCCCTTCTTGCTATTCTATGACTGACCATCCATTCATATGCCACTTGATCATTAGGGATAGGACTTCCTAAGTTGATACCATCACTTGTGGGGGTGCCCTGTGTAGGATTACCTTGTTGGTTAGGTCTCCTTTTAGCCCCTCTAGGACCAGGAAGAGTTAATGGTCACCAAGGAGGTATGACCATGTCCTTGGGATCAAGGCAAAGACACTCTATATCCTCTTCCCTACTCCCTGCAATGTCCACCCTTAAATGGGATTGGCTATGGGTATGTATAATAGATATGTACTCTAGACCGCTATATGCTTATCTCCTTTACATTTTTTATGAATTTGAAATGAACAAACAATAGAAACACACAATCATAGAAGTGATTGTCTCTTTTAATTATTTTAAATTTGAACCCCTAAACTATTTGTTGTTGTTTCAAGATGTGTTGCTTTTGTAAAGAAAATACTTGATGTGTTTGATTTTTGTTGATGTAATACTCAAAATTTTAAGTGGTTTTCACCTATACACTCACAACTTGACAATCGACAATGAAATTTTGGTCACGTAAACCAACCAAAGTAGGGTGACAAAGTCGATACCCAATCAGGCAGCATAAGTCATGTCGATCCTCACTGAGCACCCCATGCATAGTGATACACCCCTTCAAAGAGGAATGCATGCTATTTTACATGGTTAGGATAGATATTGGAGTTAGTATTAGCCAATAAAATAGGGTTTCTAGGATTTGAGTCAATGGATGGAAATGACTGCCATCGTCATTGAACTCTATCAGTGGTTGGGAATGAAGTCCAACTCACCAATGTTTAATAATATCATGGTGTGTGTGTGTTCCTTTTAAAATGATTGAAATAAAACAATACAACATTCAATGATGATTCACTAAATGCATGAAATTATGTTTTACGTTCAGAATCATTAGTATATCAAAAGGAAACTACAAAATTTGACAAACTATATGAACTTAACCTTTTTGGTAAGTTGCAAGTAGGCAAACCAAACAAAAAGCATGTAGAATACTGTTCATTTTCCTATTTTTCTTGATTTGTTAATGCGAAACTTATAGAGATGTAATATAACCTTCCAATGCACAGAAAAGATGAAAAAACTTGAAATTTCAGTGATTTAAAACAATATAAATGCAAATTGAAGGTTCAGAGGGGTGTATTTTCTGACCTAAAACTTGTTTCTGTAAATTTTTATAGAAAACCTTTGGTTTTGTAACCATCCTAGGGTGGAACAGTTAGCAATTTTGGGGTCGTCCCAGGGTGTGTCACCTAGTTGGCCATCCTTGGCAAGTTCAACTAGCAGAAAAGGGGTCGTTTCTGCTTAGAACGGTCAAAACCTGCAACATGCAAAACAAAAAAATGAGGTCATAATTAACACATTCAAAGGGGATAATGAATAATTTCAATCGCCATGATCACCAATGAAGAATAAAAAATAATGACATGCCTTTAATTTTCTTTATTGAAATGTAGAAGTGTGTTAAAGCAAAGCATTAAAAGGGAAATATGCACAAAATGTAATCTATTCAAATAAAGAATAATGTACAATAAAAGAGGGGGGATTTCTCCTTGTATTTATTTATTTAATGATTACAATGGTTACAGTACATCCCCATTTGAGGGCTTTTCTTTGATACATTTCATTCTCAAAATATAAAGGATCTAGTCCCTTCAAAATCTTGATGGCATGTTCCAACGTTCCTCTTGCAACCCACAATAAAAAGCTAGTATTGGGCCTATCCTTATGTGCCTCTTATCTCCTCCCTCATTTTTAGAATACCTAAACCTACACATAAGAGTTTGAAATAGTTAATAGCATATGCGTTTGATGATTTATAACTAAGAAAACATAGAAAGCATGCATCTAGAAATAATGAAACTTATTTGTGATAAATAAAAATAACTCCAAACAACTTGCAAATCTACTATGATGTTATTGACATGGTTTTGATAAGATATGAGCATGAATTGAAGGGAAATTTTTAGGAAAAAGAGTGACCATCCCTGATAGGGACAACTAGGCCTGCAACTACAAAACTCCAAATTGACCCATCAAAACAACTCCAAATCTCACCAAAATTGAATGCAAGGCTAATCTAAACATTTCTAAATCACCAACCTAAAATTCTTTGGTGTAATTTCATGTTGTAATCTCTCTTAATGTAGAAACCCCGGGACTCATGCATCACTCCTTTTTAACTCTACTTGAAATGCTTTTTAAAAACCCAAGATGAAATGGAAGACAATGAAAAAAAGCATATAACACGAAATAACAAAAATGGATCTCTTTATTTGTATTAAAACTCAGTTACGTGTCGGTCCCTCTTAGGGATACCCATTTCGATACAATAAGTTACAAATAGGTAAAAAGTGCCCCTTTCACAAAGAGGTGGTGCGCTTATAAAGTCTTCCCGGTTCCACACACAAAAATGTATGAGGGCTTATAGATGCCTCCTTCTCCAGGTCTATTTCCTAGAGGGATCCCTTTTGCTCTTGTATGTTGCAAAATTTGTTTGATGAACCTGTGGCCCTACAAGAAATGAAATAACAACACACACTTAGATGTCCGAGATTGCCTCCCCGGATGAGGTTGTTAGTAATAAAATAATTTAACAAAAATATGATGAAACTATGCCATGAAATCATGTAAATATATGCTAATGATATGAAAACATGAAGAAATAGAATAAAAGAAGCTATGTCTAAAACCTAAGCTAAGTCTGTGGGCCATTGTCCAAGACAACGTCCACTAAGGTAAACCTTGATCTCTTTGCCCCAAAGTTATGGGTGAAAGCCTGTATCTGATGTTGAAATAATAGGTGTTATGCTCTTCAATTCATTAGGGCTCCGCCGTACACGTGATCTCCAAGGGAACTCTCCAAGTCTTGAAAGCTCTCCTCAAAAGGATGTCTCAATGATCTATGTCTCTATATGTCTCTCTCTCTAATCCATATATCTTGGTGCTCTTAGGCTTACACCTTTTATAGTGTGAAACCCTAGGTCTATGTCCAAGCCCTAGGAATGAATTTCTCATGTGTAGTGCAAGTTAGCATGAGAAGCTTTTGTCCTTTGTCTATGTTTGAAGGCTAGTTAACTAAAATCTAACTGCCCACTTGAGTATCCTATGTGAACTGGTCATTAGCATGAGAAGCTTTTGTCCTTTGTTTATGCTTGGATGTCAGTTAACTAAATTTTAAATGCAAACTCAAGCCTCTTATGTGAATTGTTCATGAAAAGGAATGCAAAGTTACTCCCGCTCACCTTTATTGCATGCAGACTACCATTTCCACCTATGATTAGGCATGTTTATCAGAAAAATAGCTTCTTATGGCTTAACAACTATCATCTACAGTGGTTAATATTTGGATACTGTCGTCTATAGTGGCTAAGGTCTGGTTACTCTAGGCTTGAGCAGCTAGGATCTTGCCACTCTTGGATTGAGCAACTAGGATTGGATGGCTTGAAAAGGTCCCAAATGAGTGGTGAGAACCACTGTTGATGCTTGGAAAGTCCAATATTATGTCTTATGATCTTATGAATGTGTCTATGTGAGAAGCTCCCCTAAGCATGACATGATGTAGGTGTCTACACTTAAGACATTCTTGATAAAAACGTAAATTCTCAAGAGCATTGACATATCATTCATCAAGTAACATTAATTGATCTAAACGAGCTTACCTAGTGGTATCATCATCGATGAATTCCTGCATGGAAATGCACAATGATGGAATATCTAACTCTAAAGGCATGATAGCCTCAGCACCATACACTAGTGAAAATAGAGTTTCCCCAATAGGCGTTCGAATGCTAGTGCAATAGGCCCAAAGGGCAAGAGGTAATTTATTATGCCAATATTTATGATTTTCCTTAACGATTTTCTTCAAGATGACTACTACTATATTTTTGGATGCCTCTGCTTTCCCATTGGCTTGTAGATAATAGAGCATGTAAAAGTTGTGCTTTATGTTATACTTTGTAGTTAACACATGCACATCCTTATTTTTGAAGTATGTTCCATTATCCAATATTAATTTGTATGGAATATTAAAACAATATATGATGTTATGTAGCATGAACTCCATGATGCAATATCCAATCGTAGTGGTAAGATGAATTGCTTCCACCCATTTTGTGAAGTACTTAGTCATCGTTATGATAAATGTGTGATGGTCTGAGGAGGCAGGTGAGATTTTCCTAATTAAATAAAACCCCCATTGTGCAAATGGCCAAACCGATTGGATTAGTTGTAGGGCCTATGAAGGTACGTGTGTCAAATTTGCATGATGTTGACACTTCACACACTTCTTTACATAAGCATAGCAATATTGGTCTAAGGTTGGCCAATAATAGTCCATGTGAAGAATGCGCTTAGCGATGGCCATGCTGCTAAAATAGCCACCACATGTACCATCGTGTGCTTGGGTAATGGCCCAAGTTGACTCTTGTGAGTCTAAGCAACAATAGCTTTGACGATACATTATGTATCCTAATAAGACATACTTTTCTAGCTTTTTATTAAATACTCACTTTGCAGTATGTGATAATCTAGGAGGAATATTTCCCAAATTTAAATAATATTTAATTTGTATGGCCCAATTTTACTTTGAAGAAGCCTCAATTGTATGATTCGTATAATCCTTTTGATGTTTGTCTTGTGCAAATTTTGATTGAGAACGAACTTGGAGATATAGCGTTGTGCTATTATCAAAATAATTTTGAGGGAATAGATTCCCCCATCTAACGTTATTCAAATAATTGTGTAGTTTAGAGAATCGTTCATGTGAAGGTTCAATATGAATCATGTGGACATCTGGTGTGGCATTATGCTCATCACACTCCATCGTAGATTGCACTAGCATTTTTACTTGAATAGTCATGATATCATCTGAAGGGTTTTGTAGGATCAGCAACCCTAAGGATTGCATCATGTCTGCAAAATGATTAGATAAATGAGGGATTGCCTCAATATCATACCACTCAAAATTTACAAGAAGTTTGTCCACTAGGGCTTTATAGGCTTGCAATACTACACACCTACACTAGAATATCCCTTTTACCTGATTAACTATGAGCAATGATTCATTAAAAATATTTAGCTTAGTGATTTTCATGGTGATTGTTGTTTGAAGGTCTATGATGAGGGCTTAATACTTGGAATTATTATTTGTGCATGGTAAATTGAGTTTAAATGAAAAAGGTATGGGAGCCCCTTGTGGTGTGAAAAATATGATACCTAGACCCACCCACTTTCTTGCATTTAGAACCATCAAGAGGTAACAGCTAGCGTCAGATAGGGCCTTGTATGAGAAATACATGCAAATATAATAATCATCCTCATCATCTAAGGGAAACACTCTCTCATGTTAATCATCTAAAATTGGATAGTTTATGGGTGCAGTGCCATAGTCATCTTCATCATCACTCATCCATTCATGAGGAGGACCTTGATCCTCTTCCTCACTATCATATTGCAATGTATGGTAGCTCTCCCCCACTTCATGAGGTTGAGCAACATCATTGGATAACCCTTGATTTGTAATTTCTATGGGAAAATAATCTCCTAATGAATGAACATGATTTGGATTGGCATATGGATAACATGTAATATTATCTTAATAACCTAGACATAGGTGTTCTATACTATCTGTGAGGACAGCCAACATTATTGGCTTATTGTGTCCCAACCCAGATTTATCATAAGGTAGCTAATACTGAGGCTGACATGGGACACAAGTACCCTACTCATATAAGCATAAACGAAAACCATACCAATTACAGTGATCTAAATACCACAATATATAATCTATATTTGATAGATAGTTTACATCCTCAGAAAAAGGTTCATCATCTTCTTCTTTCTGAGGAATTGGTAGGGCTCCATACTCTAAACCCCCATATATAAAATTATTCTGATTGGGTGGTAGACCAAGAGGTATGATGCTACCTATGGTAATATGAGGTTTCCCCATATCTTGCATTGTCTTTATAGATGAAACTATTGTGACATTTCTCACTAGATATTCTCCTATCATTGTACTAGACATATGCACTCTGACTTGGGATGGTGAAGGTGGATGAGACAAAATTGAGGCTTGAGGTGACTCAATATGAACCTCTTGAGATGATTCTTTGTTTACTGAACAAGGCATCTCTTCCATGGATATGGTGGAAACTAGAGTCAGGTTCTCATCAATTGGCCTATTTGACATGTTCCTCGATGGAGGATCTGACGATGTCTAAGGCATCTCTAAAGCTGCCAATGATGAGGATGGTATGGATGAAGATGTAGATGGTGAAATGAAAGGTAATGGCAAAGTGGGTAGACTCTGAATAGGTGTTTTCAATCAGAAGTCTACATGAGTTGAAGGTAATGTCGACTATGGTATATGCTACACCATATTGCAATACTTAAGGGCTCTAAATCTATATAGACTACATGTACCTACCATTCATGAGTGTATTTGAGACATTGATACGCAATGGATGGGACACACATCATATCCTATATCCAAGGTCTACCTAGCAATATGTTATAGGCCATATCACCCTCCAACACATGACACAATGTCGATATGGTTTTGTGCCCCACTTGAATGGGTAAGACTATGGTATCGACGATGGAGTATATTGCATCATTGAATGCGCAAAGGGTGTAAGTGGATGCAACAACATGAGATAATGGAAATCCTAGGTGTTTTAATGCTTTAGTTGTGATGATATTACTTGATGAACCAGTGTCTATGAACACTCTCTTGTATGATACATTTACACATGCAATGATGTGCAAAGGAGGATCTACCACATCATTTGCTATTTCCTTAAGCTCATGCTCATGAAATGTTATTACTGGTTCCTTGCACTATTGCACATGATCCATAAAATCAATTTAAGAGTTAGAATTCGGTGGTTGAAACTATATTGAATTTATAATGTCCATTAAAACACGCCTATGTGGAGGAGATTTTTGAATTAGCTCATAGATGGACAATCTCGTTGATGTTGTCCTCAAGATATGTGCAAGCTTGTTCTTTATTATTAATGTTTATCTAGGTGGAAGACCTTGTACTATAGGTGGTGTAGATTGTGACATATTTGGAACATCACTCAAAGTTCTAGGTAGTGCAACTTGGCTTGGATATCTGCTATTCCTGGTCACAATACTCACCATCCCAACATACCCCTACAAAGGGATGTTGTCTTCACCTCATTCATCAGTTTAGCAGGTGTTGCCTGTAACTCGTGAGTTGGTAATGGGTCCTTGAACATACCCATCTACTGATTGTTAGGGACTAGTGAAGCATCCATTTTAAGCCCGTTCCTCTCAATCATGTCCTGTACTAGGTGTTTAAAACCATAGCACATTGGTAAATCATGGCCACTTTGCCTATGATATTTGTAATATTGATCCTCTTAGTGTCCCATAGGCCTTGGTTTTCCTATATCTGGATTGATGGGTTTAATATATAGAAGATTAATCATTTTTGTAACCCAAAATTGATCGATTAGAGATTCCATGGATTCAACGAAGGAAGTAAATTGCCACTTAGAGCAACGATGTTGGTTTTGTCCCTGATTCACTTGACTAGTACTATTATAACTTGTAGGAGTATGTTGGGCCTGATAATTCACCTTTTGAGGAGGTGTCACTTGTGTAGGCCCAGGGACATTTATGGCCACTTGATTGATCACTTCTAGATTTGTAGGTGTTAAGCTATTTTTAATATTCTTTGTCCACTCCTTTTTGTGAGGCTTGGCTATTTCTCCCTCTTGGATTTTTATTTCCTCTATATTTCTAGCTTGTGCTAGAGCTTCTTACAAGATGGGGTATTGTTGCAGTTGCAATATTAAAGAGATGGATTTTAAGAAACTCTTTGAAAATAGCCAAGTTAATTCAGATGTTGGTAATAGGTAGGGTAGCTTATCCAAAAGCGTCCACCACTTGTTTCCATAATCAGTAATCGACTCATTATTGTACTACTTTAACCCCATGAGGTTAGTTAATGTCAAATTTCTTTTGGTGTTAAAGGCGAAACATTCCAAAAATGCATCAAAAATTTTTACACATTATAGACACTATGTTTTGGAAGTTGGTTGAACCACTCAATGGCAAGACTAGAGAGGGTACTTAAAAAGGTTCTTAGGAGAAATGTGTCATTGTCCTATATGCTAAAGCACAAATTTAAAAATTTAGTAACGTGCTCTTGAACAATTTTTTCCCCCTTGAATCTATCTAATTTTGGAATTTTGAAATGCTCAAGATATATCAGGGAAGGAATGGATGGGTGTAGTTTCTGACTCTTTAATTGACACAAGGTGGGTTTTTTAAGCTCGTTCCCTGTTGTCTTACCTTCTACATTTTCTAAGCGTTTAAGCAAAGATTGATACGCATCCAAGGATTTGATTTCCTCTTCTTTGTTTTGATCACATAGATGGGGACAAGGAATATTAAGCATAGGTTAGGGTGGTTGATTGACATAATACATGCCTCCAAAAGGTGCTTCTATATAATCCTCATTGTTCCAAGTCATCGTAATCGCCATAATATGTTTCAGGCATGGGCCTACAAGGAGGAACAAATGTATCTTGAAGGTGATCTATGTTAGGCCTATTATATACATTTTGTTCAAGCCTAGGAGGTCTAGGAGGTAACATTAGATTAGGTCTAGGAGACCTATCTTGTTGGAAATTTGGTTGCCTCAAGTGAGCCTCTTGTCTATGCGTATTTGGAGTAGAAGCTCCATTATGTAAAGTCTATTGAATTTTTCATTCAAGTTTTTATTTCTCTAACTGCTACCACTTCTCTAAGAGATCTAAGCAGTGTTTATCAGACCTAAGTTGATTAACCTTTGCTTGGTAGTCATCATACTTCTTTACTATTTGATTGATCTTATCATATGTATTAGGTCTAAATACCTTAGCAATGATACCCTGATATATATCTTGTTCAAAGGGATTCATGAGATCTATTATAGCTTTCCCTCGATTGAGGAAAGCTGCATTAACTTGAGGTTCACCCCTAAATAGATGTTCTTGATAAGCTACTCGTGCAGAGGCACATCGTGCTTGCATTAACACATTATGATGAGGATACTTTGGATCCTCCTCAGGTCTTTCCTCATAAATAAGGAAAGGTAAGGTGGAATTAGCTCACCTATGGTGACGAGTATCATACTCATCATGATTTTGGAACCTTGGGGAAGGGTGGTTTGAAATCATAAGATGATCATTCAACCCTACCCTAGGTGAAAAGTCATGATCCTGTGTAGCAGTATGAGGAGTAGACCAAGTAGGCACGTGAATGTGTGGTATTGCTGTATTGGAAAGCACATAATTGTGTGGTGACTCTTCTCAAAATAAGGCATTAGAAATATATATATTAGGGAAATTATTTCCCAAAGTGGAACTGTTACCTATGGGGGTACCCTGTGTAGGATTCCCTTGTTGGCTAGGTCCCCTTCTTATTATTCTATGACTGACCATCCATTCATATGCCACTTGATGATTAGGGATAAGACTTCCTAAGTTGATACCATCACTTGTGGGGGTGCCCTGTATAGGATTCCCTTGTTGGTTAGGTCTCCGTTTAGCCCCTCTAGGACTAGGAAGAGTTAGTGGTCACCAAGGAGGTATTACCATGTCCTTGGGATCAAGGCAGACACTCTATATCCTCTTCCCTACTCCCTGCAATGTCCACCCTTAAATGGTATTGGCTATGGGTATGTATCATAGATATGTACTCTAGACCGCTATATGCTTATCTCCTTTACAATTTTTATGAATTTGAAATGAAAAAACAATAGAAACACACAATCATATAAGTGATTATCTCTTTTAATTATTTTAAATTTGAACCCCTAAACTGTTTGTTGTTGTTTCAAGATATGTTGCTTTTCTAAAGAAAATACTTGATGTGTTTGATTTTTGTTGATGTAATACTCAAAATTTTAAGTGGTTTTTACCTATACACTCATAGCTTGACAATCGACAATGAAATTTTGGTCACGTAAACCAACAAAAGTATGGTGATGAAGTCGATACCCGATCAGGGAACATAGGTCATGTTGATCCTCATTGAGCACCCCATGCATAGTGATACACCCCTCTGAAGAGGAATGCATGCTATTTTACATGGTTAGGACAGATATTGGAGTCGATAGTAGCCAATAAAATAGGGTTTCTAGGATTTGAGTCAATGGATGGAAATGACTGCCATCGTCATTGAACTCTATCAGTGGTTGGGAATGAAGTCCAACTCACCAATGTTTAATAATATCATGGTGTGTGTGTGTTCCTTTTAAAATGATTGAAATAAAACAATACAAAATTCAATGATGATTCACTAAATGCATGAAATCATGTTTTACATTCAGAATCATTAGTATATCAAAAGGAAACTACAAAATTTGACAAACTATATGAACTTAACCTTTTTGGTAAGTTGCAAGTAGGAAAACCAAACAAAAAGCATGTAGAATACTATTCATTTTCCTATTTTTCTTGATTTTTTAATGCAAAACTTATAGAGATGTAATATAACATTCCAATGCACACAAAAGATGAAAAAAATTGAAATTTCAGTGATTTAAAACAATACAAATGCAAATTGAAGGTTCAGAGGGGTGTATTTTCTGACCTAAAACTTGTTTCTGTAAATTTTTACAGAAAAAATCTGGTTTTGTAACCATCCCAGGGTGGAATAGTTAGCAATTTGGGGGTCGTCCCAGGGTGTGTCACCTAGTTGGCCATCCTTGGCAAGTTCAACTAGCAGAAAAGGGGTCGTTTCTGCTTAGAACGGTCAAAACCTGCAACATGCAAAACAAAAAAAGGAGGTCAAAATTAACACATTCAAAGGGGATAATGAATAATTTCAATCACCATGATCACCAATGAAGAATAAAAAATAACGACATGCTTTTAATGTTCTTTATTGAAATGTAAAAGTGTGTTAAAGAAAAACATTAAAAGGGAAAGATGCACAAAATGTAATCTATTGAAATAAATAATAATGGACAATAAAAGAGGGGCTATTTCTCCTTGTATTTATTTATTTAATGATTCCAATGGTTACAATACATCCCCATTTGAGGGCTTTTCTTTGATACATTTCATACTCAAAATATAAAGGATCTAGTCCCTTCAAAATCTTGATGGCGTGTTCCAACGTTCCTCTCGCAACCCACAATCAAGAGCTAGTATTGGGCCTATCCTTATGTGCCTCTTATCTCCTCCCTCATGTCTAGAATACCTGCACCTACACACAAGAGATTGAAATAGTTAATAGCATATGCGTTTGATGATTTATAACTAAGAAAACATAGAACGCATGCATCTAGAAATAATGAAACTTATTTGTGATAAATAAAAATAACTCCAAACAACTTGCAAATCGACTATGATGTTATTGAAATTGTTTTGATAAGATATGAGCATGAATTGAAGGGAAATTGTTAGCAAAAAGAGTGACCATCCCTGATAGGGACAACTAGGCCTGTAACTACAAAACTCCAAATTGACCCATCAAAACAACTCCAAATCTCACCAAAATTGAATGCAAGGCTAATCTAAACATTTATAAATGATATATGGTGGAATTGAACCAAAATTACTTGATATTTTCTAATCTTCCCTAACAAGTTCAACTACCCACTATTAACCATCCTAGGGTGGGATGGTTACCAATCTTAGTGGAATTTACCACCAATTCCAAAGGGATCTAGTTTATAACTCTCTTAAATATTGTGTTGGCAAATGTGATCAAATTACTCTTCAATTTGACTAGTTTTGGAATAAAATTGGCATATTTGGGATGCCCCTGAAAGCACCTTCGAATGAAGAGGGTTTCAAAGAAATGCTAGGGAAAATTTTATAGAAAAATCGAGGGTAGAATCGGGCAGCACTTCATGGTCTATGGTTCAACTCTTCTCTCTAAAATTGGGGTGATCACACCTCAATTTATAGACCAAATAGGGTATTTGGGGCAAAGGGGCAAGTTCTAGCATGCAAGGCAAGTGCCACAACTTGTCAAAACCTTTGCCATGCAATGGTGGAATTGGTTTCCCATTTGAGGCCTCTAATTTGGATTTTTTGGTCTCTATGACAGTCTCCAAATCAAATTTTGATGATTGGGTAGGGAATATGGTAGTAATTGATCGTCATTTATCTACCCCTTTGAATTTTTGGGGGTCTTTTTAGGGATCATCCCACCTAGGGATGGTTTTGAGTGGCCATCATTGGGTGGGATGGTCACCATCTGTAACCATCCCAGAGTGGGATGGTCATAAGAATATGATACAAAACCTCCCAAAACTAACATAAACCTTCCCAAAAATGCTATGAAACCTTATGTTACCCTAGAGGGTTTCCCAATGGGGCCATATGATGTTGATAAAAGTGGCGCAAGTGGCACGTTGGTAGTCTTATCCTATTTACACAATTTTAGTGTCTACAACATGCACTATTATGGTTACACTTTTCTAGTGACTCGTTTTGGATATATCTTGGGATAGTTTCCTCTTCACTTCTTGTTGGAGTGAACTTGATTCTTCCTCTGATGTTGAGTTACACTTAGATATTCTTTATTGTTGAGTTGCACTTAGCTCTTTCCTTTGGCAATAACCTAATTTTAATGTTGCCTATATTGATATTGTTATTGCTAATATTTTGTGCTACCCATTGTGGCTTCAAAACTTATCTTTCATTTTGCACTACTTTGTGTATTTTTCTAAAACTTGTCTTTTTCGTATAAATTTAGGTTTGGATACTCTAGCTTTCTTTAACCATTAACTATCCAATCTCCCTTTTTTCTTTGTTTATTTTTATAGTGCTTCTAATGGTGCTCCTCTCAAACTAGTACAGTGATAGTGTGATGCTTTTTGAGATGTTCCTTTGATTTGTGTGCTACTATGGTGCTCCTCTTAAACTATAGTTCTCCTCCACACACCTTAGATTACGTATCTTTTAATGGTTCTTTCTCCTTGGCTAACATATCTTGGATGGTGCCTATATAACTTTGTTGGTATTGGTCCTTAGCATCTTTCTTAATTCTTCTAGATTTTCAATCACTCCAATGAAGCTATTGCTTGAGATAAACATTTTTTTGTGCTAATGGCTAGATAAATATATTAATTTATTGACTTATCTATTTGTTGACCAAATAAATATATCTTTACATTCTTGATTTTTAGTTGTCCTTTAGTTTTTTAATCACTTGTTCTTGTAGAAATATTGACTAATATTCTTACACATGCTTCTTATTTATTATATTCTTTATTTCCTTGATGCAGGTGTCAGTGTAGGTGGTGATTCTATTCTCTAGTATAATATGCTTATGAATTTGCACTCCAAACTCCTATGATTTATTCTTTGAATGACTATGTTCAAACTCATTTAATAAAACATTGTTCTCACCTTTAATATTTGCACTTGATGTTTCTAAATACAAGAGCTTTAACTCTTAATTTTGCTACCCTTTTTAATCTTGTTGCCCAAGTCTTCTTCTACCTCTATTTGTATGTTGTCTTCTCTTTCAAATTCATAGCTTTTTCTTCACCAAATATTCTATTTGCTTTACACCTTCTTATTTGCTATGAATAGAACTCCTATGGAACTTCTATGATGCTCTTTGGCTAGTGCTATGACAGTTATCCTCTCCTTTATATCAATCTAATTCCTATATGCAACAACTTGTAAACATGTCTTCTTTCTCTATTATGAAGAACCACAATATCTAATTTGTGATAGTATTAATTATTTACTCCTTATAACTCCTTTAAATTTAATTAGTATCCCATGTTCTTAGTCTAATTTTGAGCATTTATTCTCTATTATCTATGGGCTTGTCATCGAATTATGATGATTATCCCAAATCTAGTGAGATTTTTCTTGAAAATCCTTTATGTCTCTCTCTAATTTAAATACTTCTATGTATTCAATGTTGTTATTCTATATTTTATTCTTTCTCTTAATTGAATATGTTGCCTTCTCTAACTTTAATTATTCTTGTTGTGATGATATTGTGATGCTTTACTTGCTTATGGCATTACTATGAATGTTGTCTTACTTTCCCTAAGCTTGTTGTTCATTTTCTTTAACTCTGCTCTTGTGGCCTTCACATGCAACCTTTCTCTTTTGCTACTCTAAATATTCTAAAATTGCTATCTAATGTGGACTACTAGTATACTTTATTTGATGTGCTATGTGTTGTCCTTTAACTAGGATTGTCCTCAATACTTTTTGTTGTCTTGAAGTCTCTTGAAGTCTTCTTCTACCTTCAAGTTTGCTTTCTCTATCAATATTTTCAATAGGACCTCTTTCTTGGGTCTCTTAATCTGCCTTCAATGGGAATTTTTTCAAGTCTCCTTTTTCTACTTCTATGGGACCTCTTTTCTCTTGGGTCTCCTTAATCTTGTCAATGTCAAGGTCTATCTTCAAGACTTGAAACTATGTTGTAGATTACCTTTTATTCCAAATTTATTCTTAGAATAGGTAAAATCAATCTTTCTAAAAAATTTCAATATTCTCTCTTTAATATTCATTGGTTGTCCTTCAACCTAGTGGTATTAATTCTTGCTTTCACTAGTTTTTCTTCAACTTAGTGGAAATACTTGTCTTTACTAGTTTTTCTTCAACTTAGTGTAAATACTTGTCTTAACTGGTTTTTCTTATCCAAGGATAATTTTCTTCAACTTCATTGGTATTCCCTTAGCCAATGGAAATGTACTTAGAATATTTTCAACTTTAACAACCTATGAAAGTAAACTTGTTGTGGCTTTGATACCATTGATAGATTTTGAGGCCTAACACTTAATGTAAATCTAACATGAAAGTAATTACATGATCTAAATAAAGTTGCAATATAAAGAACTCAATAATTAAAGGAATAACTCAAAAAATAACTTAGAAATACTTACAAAATAATCACATGAAAAAGATCATAAAATTAATGAAATTGATGTATAATAAAGGTCTACTAATACATGTTATGTGCAATACACTTTCGATACCAATTACAATGTTTTATTACAAATATATAATAGTATGTGACTCTTCATATGAAGCACTATTGACCTTAACTCTTCCTTGAAACTTTTCACTTTCCTATTCTAAATACACATGTGAACTCTTACATAATGGAGACTTGTGCACATCCACACTCACAACACTTGCACACTTAATTACATGACACACATACATTTCCTACACATTATTACATTACATTAAATATAATATCACATTCTAATCTAAGACACACCCCTAATCTAATATTGTACCAAGCTAGTACATTGATATGTACCAAAAAATTTAATATTTTCCAACAAAAATGATGACAATAGCCTATCACATTAAGATGCATACATATGATATCTCCAAAATCCCTAGAGAAGATACACTCAAAACCATTCATACTAAGGTAGACATGCTTTTCCTTAAAAATAGTTATACAGAGGTACAATATTCAACTAAAAAAAAGAAGCTTGAAACCCTGAAGCAAAGGCTAAAGAAATAAAGAAGTGGAGGAAAACACTCTAAAAAATTGAAGTCCCATAAAGAGCAGTTACAATACAAAGATAGAAGAATCCAATATTTCAAGGAGCAATTGTGAAAGGAAGGCATAAGGATCTAGGTGTAGGAGAAGGAACTACAAGAGTTAAATAAAATGTTTCAAAAGTAGAAAGAAACATTGGCAATAGTGCAATTGGAGCTTGAAAAGGAGAAGGAGAAGCTACAAAGTTTGGTAATTTCTAGGGAATTGTTGAAATTGTTCAAATGCCAATATTGGATTAATATTAAGGAAGTAGCAATGAGAGTTTACCTTTAGTAAAAAAGGATAGCATATATTGCAAAGTTGATCCATGAAACAAAAGAAATATTAAGAAAAAAATAATAGAATTGATGGGTAAAGTATAGGAGGTAGAGGCAACACTCTGTATCATGTGAAATAAATGAGAATATCCATATTTGGTAGCACACTCTATGAGATACTTGAGCAAGTCAAAATCTTGCTCAACACAAGCAATTCGTAGAAACCATCTAATCATGAAAGGAGACATAATAACCACACTCAAATAAAACACATATAATATAAAACTTAGAGTTCTAGTGTCATAGCCCTCCCGTTAGGACTTCCTAGAAGATATTAATTGATCCAAAATCAATTCTTGAATTTTAACATTTACCAAACCTTACTAATGTTGCCAAGCATTAATAGAAGGGTCTAATTGATAAAGTCTAGGGAATGGTAAACCCTAATTATCCTATAAAATAACTAATTAAAGCTAATTACACTCTACCAGGTTAATTTGGGGAGTTTTAGAATGAAATTGGGGGATGTTTTAAGGTTTTGGAGAAATTACATAAGGCTTTTATGAAATATTAATTTGGGAATTTATCTTTTACAAAAAAATAATTTAATTAACCTAATTTACTACAATTAGGTGTCCATAAAATTTATCCAATTTTAATTAGATCCAAAAAGAGCAAGATCATGATTTAATATATAAAAAATATATATATATATATATATATATATATATATATATATATATATATATATATATATATATATATATATATCATTAGTGGATGAACTATTCTCCATTACACATGACTTCTTCAAAATAGTGATGAGGTTGACCTTGTTGATGAGGCCCAAAAATGCCTCATTATTGCACAATGTTTGACTACCATATGATAAGTTAATTTCCAAATAGTTTATTAAAATATATATTTGTTAAATGTTTGCATGATTTTATGTTAGGAGCATTATATCTCTGTTTTTGACTATTTTTAGCATTTTGTGATTGCTTTTGCTTGATTAAGTAGCAAATAAAAATATGCATTTCAAACAGCCAAATGTGGTATGCTGATATACATTAAATTCACAATGGTTTATGAATGTTTTCCTGCTCTTCAACTTGTTTCAAATCCACATTGAAACCAAAATTTTAGGACTTTCATAAATCTGAAAATATGAAAAAAATAGCCATATAAAAATCAGCAAGTTGTCACTTTATAGGAACACCTTGAAGTTGTCAAGCAAAGCATGAGGATATGAATGGAATGAGTTTATAAGGACTATAGAAGAAATATGACCTATTTAGAAGCATTCCCATATGGTCTAAATAGGCAGCAACAGGGTATAACAGAGCAAGGACAATTGTGCAGCACTGTTGCACTATTTCAACATGGTTACTTGGTGAATGAAGTGTATAAATTCAGTAACAACTTGATGTACTCCTTCATGTTGATATTTGAATAATTTTTCCATGTTCTAATTTTTTTGAATTTTCAATAAATGCAAATATTTTACAACTGTGCAGCAGAGCTAAAAAATACAATAATTTACCATGTAAATTCTAGCAAGCTACCAATGAATGGCAAGGCATGGAATTCACACATGGAGAGGAATGAAAGCTATTGCAATATGATCGTAAGGGCTAATCCACCTGAGAAATTTAGCTAAAATAATTTGAATAGCACAAATTTGGTCATTCTAAAGATCTTCGAATTGAGAAATATAGTCTCTTCGGATTGGGAAATACAGTCTCTTCGGATTGAGAAATACAGTCTCTTCGGATTGAGAAATATAGTCTCTTCGGATTGAGCCACTTAACTACGAATTGAGAATAGAAAGTGCTTTTTGAATATTTTTTGATGATGGAAAAATGGAAATAAGGTTGAGAAGGTTAAAGGAAAATATCCCCTAGCTGTCTTTATTGTCCTTGCCGTCCAAAGCCACCATTCATGGAAAAATATCAATTGATACTCTTCTAGGATAAACCCAAAAATAACTATAGCATAATAAGAAGTTGTTTGCAAGATAAAAATGGCATATTATGAAGTGGATAAATATGTGTGAGATATTTATAGACTCCTCCCATGTACTTCCACCACCGAAGATGCTTTCTAAGGGCCAATGACTACTACTGCAACACAAACTATCCAAATTTGCATTTATTTCAAATCCAAAATTATTGGCAAATAACTGTAAAGTAGCACATAGGCTAATTTGAGCATGGGATATGTTTTAAATATTTATATAAATAACACAGCTCCCTCTTTGGTTGAGCCAGTTAGGAATCAGAATAGAGGAGAGTTTTCAATTGCAGCAATTAGGACTATACAACAATTTTTTATGACAATTTTTAGCATGTTTTTTCATCAATAAAAGTGTAGTTATTTTATCATTTTCTGTTCTAAGTGTTAATTATTTAAGGAGTGCTTTTCACCTCCTTATAGATCAGGAAGTATGGGCCCACTTTCAGATCTAGAAGGAGGATTTTTATGGTAGGTTTTAATCTGTAATTTTGTTGCAATAGAATTAACAGATTACTTGTCAAGTTTACTTTTCTTGTTTTAAGTTTGTATAATGTTCTTTATGTTTTCTATTATGTTTTTGTACATCATTTGTGTGTGTGTTAGTTGAAAAATTATATTAAGCATTTTTCCTTTGCTTTCCATGTTTTCCCTGCTTTTTTGTTTTAGCAACTTTCCATTTTCAGCATATTTCATTTTGCTATCAATTCCTATAGCAGAAGCTTGACGACCTTTTATGGTAGGACATTGACAGGTGTTTTTAGCATAAGTTTCATTTAAAAACATCATTTTAATTATGAAATAGTAACCAGGTTTCAATTCTACAAATGTAACTTAGGATTTCATTTCAGCAACATTTAAATTCAGCAATTTAAATTTTGTTATTTAAATTCTACAAAAGTAGATTAGACTTTCAATTTAGCAATTCCAATTCCTGCAATTGTAGTTAGATTTCAATTCATGCAACTTAGAATTATTTTTTAGTTCCTACAAGTTTCCATTCTGTAGATTAGGTTTAGTGTGACACCAAAATGCTAAACCAAATCTGTCTCACCCAATAAATGGTTGAAATTTGAATGCTTGAATTGTACTATGCCCTAGCCTTCTATCATAGAAAACCTTGGACACGACCCCAAATTGATAAGATATTTGAGATTTAATTATGAGACTCAATGACACTCATCATTTTGTCATCGTTTCTGGGGACACAGTGTTTTTAGAGGGTAAAAGTAGCCCAATAATTGTTAATTATACTAAATTGTGAACTTCAGAGTAAAATATAGATAAATGATTGGTATTAGTAACCATTTTTGGTAAATTGCATTTTAGTCCATTTAGAAAACAAGCAACCACAGGGAGGTGATATTCACACCTAGGGGTTAAATTGCTTATGTTTGAAATTCTTGATAAAAATTGAAAGAATTCATCATCCTCATTATCAAGAAACATAATATCTCTTAGAGGAGCCATCTGCTAGTATTGCCATTTTTATATCCATATCATTAGGGTAGTATAAACAAATTTGTACTAGGTGTTGAGAAGACATCATGGCAGATATACAAGACTATCCCTTGAACAAAATAATCATATCAACTACTTGTAGCATTTGTTCACAAGGACATATCATTGATAAATGCCATTTACTTCCACAACTCAGAGATGCAAAATTTGTTGCTTGGTCTAAATTCTTCTCAAGGTAGATCCCAACAACAACAAATAGAGCAAGTAAAACCACTACCTCCAGCCGAACTTGTGGTTAATATGAATAATACACGATAGGTAACCCCTGTCTATGTAAGCTGAATCTATTAAAATAAAATCACAAAACTTTTGCACAATCAAAATAGGAGTTTACAACTTAACGGTGATCCTAGATTTTTCCATTATTAATTAAATATTGTTAGGATTTTATTGTGCTAAACCATAACCTAGTAATTCTTAGCCTACATAGACAATAGTTGATCTCATTAGAGGTGATCCTACATGACAAGTAGTTGATCTGCTAAAGTTGTACACTTCTTGTCTTATTGTGCAAACCAAAAATACATCTTTTTCAGCCCAACCTGTGATCAGTCTGAATAATACAAGATAGGCAACCCCTATCTATGTAGCTAAATCTGGTAAAAAAAAAATTGCAAGAAATTTTATTGAGCGCAGCATCATCCAACTATGCTCAAACAAGAACTTACCTGAGCTTGAAGAGACAAAATTCAATGGAGATACATAGAAAACCTTTAGTCCAAACACACAGAAATTAGCCTTGGATAAAGGAGAAAAACTAGAAAAATTGCACATAGAAAATTTACTTCCATTGAACTCCTTAGTAAGAAATTACAAAGGGGTAAATTTTGTCCTCCTAGGAATGAAAAAAAATTGAAGTGCAGCAAAGAAAAATCTTGAACATTATTATATCGCTGACTTATAAACAAAAAGCAAAATTGTTGCTATTTTGAAACAATATTTCAATCCCTTTACATGGAATTACAAGGGTATATCAATATTTTATCTTGATGTAAGCACTTAACATCTTTTAGGAATTGGTATTTAATTGTTTCAAGTATATATTGACAATATTTTGCATACTAGGAGGCATGGACAACACTTGATTGAAGAATTTTTTAGATATGGAGCAGTGCTTCTTTCTCCCATTAGTAATTCATGGAGGATGTTAGTGGTGAATGGGCATTGCCTTCGGGTATACCATGCACCATTAACTAAGGAGGAGTTTTTGAAGGAAATTCCATTGGATGTACACATAATGGAAGAGAATTTCTCTTCAATATCAGATTCAGAGTGATGATAAAAAGTTTGAAAAAAAAAAAAAAAACAAGAAAAGCAAAAAGAAGAATAGTCTTGTTTGTGAACTTCCTTCTTGGGTACAAGCAAGACAAGAAAAATTGAAAAAAAAAGAAAAAAAAAAAGAAAGAGAGAAAAAAAATTGCAGCAAAGGCATGTCCTACAAAATGGGGATACATGGGGACAAGCATCAATTTCAGCAAGGAAGAGGAACAATGGAGCCAATACTTCATTTCCAACAATAAGAAGGCAATTATGATGTAAGAAGATTCTTACTACTCATCTAGAAAGGAAGGTTGCATCATTGTTACAGATTTCAACAAAAAAAGATGGTGTTTTCATACAAATATTGACATGTTTTTATAGAATAAGAATTGTTCTCATCCAAATAAGATTGAGAGGTATTCTTTGTTATTGTAGCCTCATGAGAGACACTCTTTTATTGAGGCACTTAAAAAAAAATAACAAAACTTGGTTGAAAACCAGAAATGGCAGCCTCTTCTGATGAAAAAAGAGATGAAAAAAAAAGAGGAAAAAAAATGAAAAAAAAAAGAGAAAAAAATGAATAATTCAGTAGTGAAAACCTTCTTGGAGGCGCTACTGAGTTGGCTTGCATGAAAACCAATTTTTCAACATGCATTGCCTTGTTGATCTACCCACCATTGTCCCACCATTGTACAAGTCTCACACTGCACATGTGTTATGTATATGTTTTCAGATAGCCTACTAACAATCATCAAAAGCAGCTTGTAAGGTGCATGACCAATTTTCAGGATAGTAAGGTATGTGTTTCTTGCATTTAATTTATAGTAAATATTTAGCATTTAGTGTATGATAATTGGTATTGGCATAAACTATTCATACAATATTGACAAGTTGAAAATGGAACATGTTCAAGATGTCAAGAAACACCCTTATGCCCTTAATTGCATGGAAATTCCAAAACTGTGCAAAAACCTGATTTTGGGACAGACATGGCAGCAATTCTATTTCAATTTGTAGGGCAAGTTTCAGAAGGAGAATTGCAATTTTATATCTCATAATTGTCTAATAAATTGAAGGATGATAATTAGAAAAATGCACCTGAAGGTTCTATTTTAGTACTACTAGAATAAAATGGCAACATACAAAACAAAGAATAACATCTAAACAAAAGGATGAAGAAGGGATTTTTGATGTTATGGAAGGCTTATACACTCTAGATATGGGCCCACAATAGAATCTGTAGCTAAATTTTGCATAGGAGGTCATTTCTATATTTTTTGATGCATCTTCGGAATGAACAGTCATATCTTCAAAATGAACAGGCATATCTTCGAAATGAGCAGGATATCTTCGGAATGAGCAGGATATCTTCGAAATGAGTAGAAAATATACCATAATTGCTAAAAATACTATAAAATAGAAAAAAGAGTAGGGTACATCAAATATTAAGGTTCATAAGGCTCTACCACAAGTAAGTACATCCCTCAAGCATTTCAAATCCAAAATTTTTATCAATTTTTTTCAAAAAGTGCAAACAACAAAAATAAGCATTTAGGCTAAAATGTTGTTAAGAACAAAAAATTCCATCAGTAGTAGTGCATCTGCCAAATATGGTTCCTCAATAAGACTATTGCAAGATGAATCACATGATATCAAGCCTTTAAGAGGTACCTTGCAACACTAAAACTTGAAAAATAGAAAAAGAGTCATACATGTGCTTAATTGCAAAATACTTGATATAGTGCAACAAGGAGGAATTTCTCAGTTAGCAGGTAGCAAACGATGTTGTTCACAAGAATAAAACCTGCATATTACTATGGCCTACTAAGATGCATGAGGGCATGCATCAGTTCAATTTGGGGGGATGATGAGGCCCCAAAATGCCTCATTATTGCACAATGTTTGACTACCATATGATAAGTTAATTGTCAAATAGTTTATTAGAATATATATTTGTTAAGTGTTTGCATGATTTTATGTTAGGAGCATTATATCTCTGTTTTTAACTATTTTCAGCATTTTGTGACTACTTTTGCTTGATTAAGTAGCAAATAAAAATATGCATTTCAAACAACCAAATGTGGTATGCTGATATACATAAACTTCACAATGGTTTATGAATGTTTTCATGCCATTCAACTTGTTTCAAATCCACATTGAAGCCAAAATTTTAGGATTAGCCATATAAAAATCAGCAAGCTGTCACTTTATAAGAACACCTTGAAGTTGTCAAGAAAAGCATGAGGATATGAATGGAATGAGTTTATAAGGACTATAGAATAAATATGACCTATTTAGAAGCATTTCCATATGGTCTAAATAGGTAGCAACAGGGTATAACAGAGCAGGGACAATTGTGCAGCACTGTTGCACTATTTTAGTATGGTTACTTGGTGAATAAAGTGTATAAATTTAGTAACAACTTGATGTACTCCTTCATGTTGATATTTGAATAATTTTTCTATGTTATAATTTATTTGAATTTGCAAGAAATGCCAATATTTTATAACTATGTAGCAGAGCTAAAAAATGTAGTAATTTATCGTGTAAATTCCAGAAAGCTACCAATGAATGGCAAGGCATGGAATTCACACATGGAGAGGAATGAAGGCTATTGCAATATGATCCTGAGGTTTAATCCACCTAAGAAATGCAGTTAAAATCACTTGAAGAGCACAAATTTTTGTCATTACAAAGATCTTTGGATTGAGAAATATAGTCTCTTCGAATTGCAAAATACAGTCTCTTCGGATTGAGAAATACAGTCTCTTCGGGTTGAGCCACTTAGCTCTTGATTGAGAACAGAAAGTGCTTTTTGAAATTTTGACTATTTTTTGACAGTGGAAAAATGGAAATAAGGTTGATAAGGTTAAGGTAAAATATCCCCTAGCTGTCTTTGTCGTCCTTACCATCCAAAGCCACCATTCATGGAAAAAGATCAATTGATCCTCTTCTAGGATAAACCTAGAAATAACTATAGCATAATAGGAAGTTATTTGCAAGATAGAAATGACATATTCTAAAGTGGATAAATATGTGTGAGATATTTCTAGACTCCTCCCATGTACTTCCACCACTGAAGATGCTTTCTAAGGGCCAATGACTACTACTGCAACACAAACTATCCAGATTTGCATTTATTTCAAATCCAGAATTATTGGCAAATCATTGTAAAGTAGCACATAGGCTGATTTGAGCATGGGATATGTTGTAAATATTTATATAAATAACACAACTCCCTCCTTGGTTGATCTAGTTAAGAATCAGAACAGAGGAGAGTTTTCAATTGCAGCAATTAGGACTGTATAGTAATTTTTTGTAATAGTTTTTAGCATGTTTTGTCACCAATAAAAGTGCAGTTATTTTATCATTTTCTGTTCTGAGTGTTAATTAATTAAGGAATGATTTTCACCTCCTTCTATATCAGGAAGTATGGGCCCACTTTCATATCTAGAAGGAGGATTTTTATGGCAGTTTTTAATCTGTAATTTTGCTATAGAAAAATTAACAGATTACTTGTTAAGTTTACTTTTCTTGTTTTAAGTTTGTATAATGTTCTTTATGTTTTCTATAATGTTTGTGTACTTCATTTGTGTGTGTGTCAGATGACAAATTATATTAAGCATTTTTCTTTTGCTTTCCATGTTTTCTCTGCTTTTCTGTTTTAGCAACTTTTCATTTTCAGCATATTTCATTTTGTTGTCAATTCCTGTAGCAGAAGCTTGATGACCTTTTGTGGCAGGACATTGATAGGTGTTTTTAGCATAATATTCATTTACAAGCATCATTTCAATTATGAAAGAGTAACTAGGTTTCAATTCTACAAATGTAACTTAGGATTTTATTTCAACAACATTTAAATTCAACAATTTAAATTTTGTTATTTAAATTTTGCAAAAATAGATTAGACTTTCAATTTAGCAATCCAATTCCTGCAATTGTAGTTAAATTTCAATTCCTGCAACTTAAAATTAGTTTTTAGTTCCTACAAGTTTCCATTCTATAGATTAGGTTTAATGTGACACCAAAAGGCTAAACCAAATCTGTCTCACCCAATAAATGCTTGAAATCTAAAATCCTGAATTGTACTCTGCCCTAGCATTCTATCGTAGACAACCTTGTACACCACCCCAGATTGATAAGATATTTGAAATTTAATGATGAGACTCAATGACACTCATCACTTGTAAGTTGCCCTAGGAAAAAGGGAAGACCCAAAATGAACAAGGTACTTCCACCTTATCTCCTCTTGTCCCTTCTAATTTTTAAATAATTAAAAGGATTTTCACTATTTGGGCTAACTCCAAAAAATCTTCTTTTAATATTTTAATAATAAACCCACCTTCTTGCTCATGAAGGAAAGATAGGCTACGAAGAATTATAAAAGGATATGCAAGCAATTGAGATAAGGAAGGGAAATCTTGGGCTTAGGGAGTATGCTCTCTACCTTGGTAGATCAGAAACCAAAAGGATTTGGAAAAGTACTAATTTTGTATAAAAGGCATTTAGCCAAGTTGAATAATTTTTAGAATCAATATTAGAGGAGCTTGGACGACATATTTGGGGGAAACAAGAATGAGGTCTAAGCCAGAAAGGAGATTGCATTGAATCCTTCAAATTATCCTGGTGGCATCATGCCATTTTATTCTCTCATTAAAATGTGTATTTTTTAATAAGGTTATGCTTTTGTTAGACTTTTCCTTGTGACATATATATTTATGTATGTATTATCAATATACAATCTTTGGGTGGAACCTTGAATAAGGATTTTTTTATATAAATAAAACTTTTATTTTTCCCATAATAAGGGTTATTAAGGCCTTGTGATATCTGATTGGATGCCAGACCTTGCAATATCTAATTGAATGCCATGTTTAAAAGGAAATATTTTGACCTAGGTTAGAATAGATTTCTATTAATTCAAGACAATTTCTAAATTAGTCTAACCACCACCAGCAATGTATCCTTGACCATCACCTGGTGGTTATTACCTCCTTAGTGCGTGAACATACCTATATTTCTCCAAATATATAACATAGCGGATGTTGGACATTTATTTTCCTATGCACTCTATAAACCTGACCCTATCATATATGTTCCTTTTATCACTATCAAACTACTAGCTCCCTGATGCAAAATGATTAGGCTATGAATAGAAGTTTGAATAAAAAATGTTCATAGGTAAATAATCAAGTCATTGTAGAAGCAATTTTAAGTGTTTTTCATTCGAATGAACGATTTTACAAATGGGAATATCTAGTCCTTCTATGAACTAGATAACTAGCTAGTTAAAGCTAAAATTATTCTATAGAAAGTTCACCTACCAGAGTCCCTTGGATTGTAGTGTAAAAAATCTCTCCCAATAACTGATATTTAAAACATCCTTAAATATGTTGATCTTACCATCACCGGTGTTCAAAACCCTATATGGTGATCTAGGGTTCTCTAAGTAACCAAACACTAGCTATCTAGGTGCATCAAAGTGTGGTTATACTCCATAAGATACCTTAATCATCCCATGAGATAATATCTCTACCTGTCGAATGTTATTGAAAACATTCAAACTGGATATCTGTGCACCTATGATCGCAGAACTCATGTTAGTAGCAATTAAATTCCTATCATACAAATCACTGCTATGGTGTGAACCTGAATTAACCCTACATTAAATATGGTTCAAGGTAAATTGAATAAGGATTATGCATAGGGCCAATGTTGTCCTTTAACCCAGGCTAGCAAAAGGTCATAATTTTGATGTTTGTGATGTTGCTTATAAGCATAGACCATGAGATATTAAAATAGGAATTCAACCCTTTTTGTCCCACATGCTCAACACAATGGGACATAAGTTCTATTTATGGTGATTGGCACCATAGGGTTTATAGCCAAGTGCTCGGTAACTTGACCAATTTTTTCCAAGGGTTACAAACTTCTTTGACTGCATATGATGTGGATCCAACACATGTATGTGTCTACTCAAATTGGCTTATGTAGTGGTTGTGTAATGGTCATCACTAGTTTTCATCGGTTAACCAACGATAGTTTTGGCTATGTAAAAACCTATTTATAATAAGCTGAAATCTATATCCCACATTTCACCCATGGGAGCAATCGAAAGGTTTAAATAGGGATAACCTCCCCTTTTAATATAAACCTAGTTGTAGTCACCTTATCTTGAGAGGCTAGCTCATTGATAAAGGACTTCATCGATAATGGATGTGTAGTTCATCGAATAATTGAGGCTCACTGACTAGGCTAAATTTGTATTGAAAACCACCTTTTGGTAAAATCAATTACTCTTGTTCGATTTGTGCAAGCCTACAAAAATTCTAGCCTAGATAATAAAGTTAATAACATTCTACAGTAGTAGATAGGAAGGAATAATAGGTGCTAGAATGGATTTATTAACCTAAATTAAGGTGTTTAAAATGTGTCCCTATGTTCAAACCCTAAATCCTCATGAAAAAAAAATAATTAAGCATCGATAGAGGGATTTTTAAGGGTTAACCAACTGATAATGTTAAAAAGAGATTTATCCTTATAAGAACTAAAATATGAAGTGGGAAATTTAGGAGTAGCTATAATAAATCACAAGGTATATTTATGATCTATTTGTAATCTTGTTTGGTAGGTTACAAGACAAGGGGATTTAGTCGATTGGATATATTATAGGACAAGTTGTGCCTAACTATTGGGTGACTAGGGTATAGGTTTCAAGACATAATATATTTATAGATTACAAGACAAAATTTGTGTCCAAATTTTGAGTAATCTTATTTTATCAATTCCAAGATAAATTTGTGTAATAGGATACAAGATGAATTTGGTATGATATTATGGATAAAAATAAACCTATATGATAAAATAAATTGTGGCCAAATAACAAAGAGATTATAATATAATCTAGTTTGAAAGACTATGAGATAAATTTGTGATAAAATTTGTAGGACAAACTGGTAACAGAATTTGAATATAACTATAGAATAACCTTGTTTGATAGATTATTTGGGCCAAATTTGTAAAGACTATAGTTCAATCCTATTGTAAGTTTATGACGCAAACTAAGGATAAATTTGTAAAACACTTTAGAATAATATTATGGATAGATTATGAAACCAATGGAGGATCAAACTATAGGGTGATCCTACTAATTGGATTATAAGAACTATAGTATGGTTATGATAGAACAACAATGTGTTAGAAATTGTCTAAATCATGAAAACATGGATGAATGTAGGGGGATTAGATATAGAATCTAATCTTGGAGAGAGTGTGAGATCTCTCCATATGTTACAAAACCTTAAAAAAATTCTATATCACATTGATTTAAATGGAATAACAACATTTAGGGTAGAGAATGAATATGGGATTCATTCTCAAGGGCATTATGGGGTTCCCTCTTGGTTGTTTGATGAGATTATCCTTAATAGGAATACGATGCTCATTCATAAAAACAAATATATAAGAACTTGTGATATTCTTATGTATTGCATTGATGGCTTAGAGAAAGGAAATGTGTAACTTCCTTATTTGCATCATGATTTAAAAAAGGGACAATTGTTTTCCTTTAATTATATATTTGATTTAAAATAGGATCCATGGGATTCCTTTTTATGCTTGTATCCATGATATATTAAGTATATAAAATGAGATGAGAATCATATTTTGGAGGTTGGATTTATTCCCCATGAGGGTTCCCAAGATATATGTTGTGTACGTCTATTTTATGGTTTGCAATTATTATTATGCATGGATGTTATACTTGCTTTCTATTATGATTAGATAGATTAGGGATAATGCATAATATGGAATTTAAATGTCATTTACCTTTCAAAAAGATGATGCATTTACATTCTTATAAGATGATCACTACAGTGTTATATGATGCATTATTGTTTTAACAAGCAATGTTCCATGGGTAAGAATGGATTATAATTGCACTTGAGGTTATAATGAATGATGCCTTTGTTTTTTCAAGGAATGGCTCTTTTAATATGAGACAATGGTTTGTGCTTTATTTCAAGTAGTAATATTGAAGGGAATAAAACAATATTTATGTATTGTTTAATAGTATATGCATGGTATTCCATTGAAAATAATTATTTAGTAAAATTAAAGTCGCATTCAATTAAGTAACCAAACTTCATAATAAAAGGAGATATAGAAACAATTAAGAAAAGGAACCAATAAACGTCATGATAGAATGCAATGTTAGATAATATTTGGTCACTCCTATCACAAGAGTTGAAACTGACCATGTCGTAATTCTCTCGATCACTTGCTATCCTGATTGATGTTAGTTCAAACATGCTGGAATGCAAATTGGCATGATAGATATGTTAAAAAAAATTCTATATCAAGTTGGATTGATAATCTGGAGTTTTTACAGTTGGTATCAGAGCTAGGCTAGCTAATGGAATCTAATGCTAGGTCTAGGCTATCAAAGATATGGGCTTTGTTTGTAAACCTAAAAACTATCTTTGATGAACTCTAATCTGATAAATTCCTAGTAAGGGAAGAATAAAGTGCTTGGAAGCTACTAATATGTAAATATTTTCTCCCATGCTTGTATTCCCTAGTGAATTAGAATGGAAGAGTAAGGGGAACTTTCCACAACCTATGGACTACCCAAGAGATCATTGAAAATGGTACTTGGAATCTGTATTATTGAGCTAATCCTCTTCCTTACTGAAGTGTCGTGTGATAAAAAAATTTAGAAATGATCAAGTGGGAAAAAACTTGAATTTTGTCTTTTATCATGAAGATTAAAGTTGAATAGAGTAAATAAGGTAAAATGGTAAAAATTGGAGTGTCTATGAGGGTTTTTGTGATAACCCCTTAACTCCCATTATGTGATATGGGGTGAAAGTTAAGCATTGTAAATAATTAATGTTCTATATTTATGGTAGTATTTTTAGTCTTCAAGGTATATGCCTAATGTACGGGTTCAAAGAGACCTAACATGAGACTAGACTAAGCTAGAAGGAAAAAATGGTGTTTCTATTGAAATATATGGGGGAATTCCCAAAAGTGTGGTATGTTTGATTACCCACTAGTCTTAATAGGAGGATTGGCCACTCCTATCCATAGGATAGACATTGACCATGTTGATTTCTATGAAGTGCAACCTTGGACTTACTTGGGTATTCATATTTAAGAGAACCACATGGAGATTTTTCTAAGTAACCCCTTAATCATAAAATTAGCTATGTTAGCTATAAAATTTTCCTAAAAATATTGGCTATTGAAATTTATATATGGAAATACAATCCATAGGGTAAGTTTTAGAAAATTGTAGAGATAGATCCCATTGGAAATTGTGATGGCACTACTACCTTGTGATGAGGCAAGATTTTGTATAAGATCATGAGATCAACAAAAAGGATGTTTTCTTTATTTATATTTTTTATCAATGTTACAATACACTCATGGCCTTTGTCTAGAAGCTATGGTGAAGGAAATGGTGGAACCACCAAAAAACCAACATACATGAGCATGGAAACCATAAAAATATTGCCAGAACCATCTTCTAACATGATATCCCAATTATGGATAAGGAAAGCAAGGATGTAGAAACTCCATATTTGAGTATGGAAATTACCACAATCTTGCCAGAAACATCTTCTAACATGATATTTTGGTGTGAATCATATCTGCACTCCACAAAACAACTTTGATACCCTATTACCACTACCACATGGAACTTCACCAACCTCCCCATGTATCCTAAATTCATATAAATAGAATACGACCCAACCACCCGAGTGGTGGTCAAGTTTAATAAGGTGTTAAACACTATTTAAATAAGGAGTTACCCATTATACAATGCATGTGGTAATATTATCCACACAGGTAACCTGGAGTATAAACCTTCAATAAAAGGTTTAATCACAAAGACCCCTATGAATTAGTTCAAAAGGGGAAAAGAGTTCCCACTTGAGAGATTCAAGGTAGTGATGTTAAAAAAAAATATCATAATAAGAATGTTGGACCTAGTTAGGATAGAACTTACAAAACCATTAGAGGTGTAGTTTTTGGATCATAGGAAGACTCCTTGGGAGATGGGAGGTATCTAAAAATTTAAGTGCTTAAGAACATTATGCATGAAGCAAGCATGCATCTAGCAAAAGTAAATTATCCAATAAGTGATAATTATTTAAGTATACTAGAGGTGGTTTCTTGCATAAAGCAAGAATAACTATAAATATTTTCAAGTGACAAGATGAGTTTATGACTAAACTCAATTTTGCATAAATTTAAATTATTATAAAATAAGAAACCATGAACAAGGTAACCTGTGTATGCGTAAATGTAACCCAGATAACTTACAACAATAATGATCATAGCTTCTAAAAGTGAGGTGCATAGGTAAATGTACATTTATTCGATGGAGTCTTTTAAAATGCAATGATAAGACATTTTGAGACCGCATTAATGGGACACCTATAAAGAGGGGATACGACCACAAATATTTTGGAAGGGAAAATTATTACCTTGAAAACTAAATAAGAACTAATATGGGATCAACGATATGGGACATACACATTATTCAAGATATGATCGATGGTGGATGTTGAATAGAATTTGAATAATCAAGGTACTTTCGATCATATTTTTGATCAAACTCAATATACCATGCATTGACAACTAGCTAAACATTTGGGAGAACCGAAGACACATTATTTCATAAGAATTACAAAAGCAAGAGTTCTACCCATGGAATACAAGATGGTAGCACTTATGTTGGGGTTGGCATTGCTATTTATGGGCACAATGGGAACAAGCCCCATAGTAATTCTTATGATCATACTCCTAGTGCTTGTCGATCTGTTGGTACATACTCTCTAAAGAAAGGAAATGGCTTATGGTGGTGCCAAAATGAGCCAAAGAGGAAATACGGTTACTAGAGAAGATGTGGTCATGTTGGAAGCTGATAGAGCAGTTGAAGGAGCAACCGAGGCTATTGTTAAAGTGGATATTCATTAACAGCCATTGGAAAGAGAGTTGGTCCAAGAATATTTATGGGCCCAAGAAAGGATGAGACTAGAGGCATTGAGAGATGCAACCATAGAAAAATGGGATAGGCTCAGGTTAGTGAAAGTACAAATAAATGATTGGAGAGCTAGGACAATGGTAGCTTTATAAAAATAAAATACACAACTATGTCATACAAGGGATGAATACAATACTACATTTATGACTACCTATTTTGGGGCATTGGTGGGCTAAGGACTAATCATCCCACATATACCAGTGCCTAGAGCACAATGTGGACAAGGGAGAACCACACAAAAAGCTCAAACAATGACCCATGGTAGAGGTTAGATAGCCTCTAGAGTAGCTACCCTAACACCTTTTCCATATGAAGGCTTATGTCCGACATAGAATAGTGATAGGACCGAGAGGCAGTAGCCTTGAGGTCTATAAAAATGGCTGAAAACCACCTATTGTATATGATAAGGTTTATAATTGTAAACCAAAGGGATTTTTGATTATGTAAATATGTATTCTTATTATAAAACATAATAAATATGTTTACACAATGTTTGGTTTTGATTATTGTAGCATTAATAATCTATCTAAACAAGAATGCTTTTATTAAGAGTAATACTCTTGATTAAATTTCATTAGGAGTTGGATCGGATGATCCCAACACTAGAGTCTTCTTGTTCTGAGTGGTGTCTCAAGAGGTTCCAAATAGTAGGTATCTTTTGGAATGTCCTATGTGATTAAGCTTGGACTAAATACCCTATTCGACATATTGATCACTTGAATGTCATCTGCAACAACTAGATATCAAGTGAGAAATGTATTGGAAGGTAAGAAGAGTTATTTATATATGCATTTATGTGTGAGTCCAACGAACTTAATGAAATAAAATCTTATCTTGGTTAACTTAAATGAGCAATATTAGACATGAAAAATCTAGTTAATATTGGAACACTCTTAGGAGGTATAGATAGGGAATATATCCTTAAAGAAGAGTGTAGAATCCTCTCTTAAAATAGAAGGAATCATGTTCTAATGTCTGGTATGATACCTTACATGGAGTAAGTGTTGTCATAGTTATTATCAATGGATGATAATATGACACATTACATGGATTAAGTGTGGTCATAGAAACTATTAGTGGATGATAGTATGCTATGAATGATAATTTGTATAAAATGGCACCTTACATTGTGAGCTAAGAATGTTAAAAAATTTGAATGGCACCTTAAAAGGTGGTAAATGTGACCATAGACATCAATATGGTATCCTACACATAGTAAATATGATCATTGCTATTGCTAATGGATTTTGATACTCAAAGGCTACATATGTTCAAGTTCTTCTCCTCCCACTTTTGATCCATTGGTGAATTAAAGTGGAAGAGCTAAGTGAACCCTCCATATTTTGTGGGTATTAAGAAGTGTACCTTAGGCTCTTTTGAGGATTTCACTTAACATTTGTGTCTCTTGATAGGCTGGTTAAATATGTTTACCAAGGGACATCAAGGATGATGCACTGGTGGTGGAAAATGAGTTTTCCAAGGTGATTTTAATATATATGGGCATATTGAAGTGGGATTTATGAAATTACATCTTTGTCTTTGATGACACTTATTTAAAACTCATAAAATGGACTATCAAAGTATATTTTAATACTCCTATATGAGGGCATTTGATGCATCTAATTAGATAGATTGTGTCTAACTTAATATGAAAACATAAATTTATCTTATCTCTATGAAAATATTCTGCAATTCTATTGTTGCAGTACTCTATTATCATTGACCATGTAGTGATAGATGTTTTGATGCTTTGGTTTTATGATGAAAATTTATGTATTGATAATGTTTTCAATACTTATTTTTGATGCAATATGGATGTTTTTTGCTTTAATAATATGGCACTATTGATATTTTGTATTCTTGCAGGTCCATGTACTCTCAGGATGGAATATGTTACTTACCATCAGAAACGAGACACTAGAAATAAGGAGAATGATGGTGGTTCTAATTTTTTGTGAGGAAATAATACTAGTTTTATTAAGTTTTTGCAATAAGTAAGCTAGGAACTCATGAGAAACATAGAGGACTATGTTTAATCCAAAGGGGGAGAGTATGTCATAGTTTACTCGTTAGGACTTCCTAGAAGATATTAATTGATCCAAATATCAATTAATACTTGAATTTTAACATTTACCAAACCTTACTAATGCTTCCAAGCATTAATAAAAGGGTCTAATTGATAAAATCTAGGGGATGGTAAACCCTAATTATTCTATAAAATCCCTAATTAAAGCTAATTACACTCTACCAAGTTAATTTGGGGAGTTTTGGAATGAAATTGGGGGATTTTGTAAGGTTTTGGAGAAATTAAATAAGGCTTTTGTGAAATATTAATTTGGGAATTTATCTTTTACAAAAAGTAATTTAATTAACCTAATTTACTACAATTAGGTGTCCACAAAATTTATCCAATTTTAATTGGACCCAAAAATATCAAGGTCATGATTTAATAATAAAAATGTATATATTTTATTAGTGGATAAACTATTGTCCATTCCACATGACTCCTTCCAAATAGTGATAAGGTTGACCTTGTAAGTTGTCATAAGAAAAAGGGAAGACCCAAAATGAAAAAGGTACTCCCACCTTATCTCCTCTTATCCTTTCTCCTAATTTTTAAATAATAAAAAGGAATTTCACTATTTGGGTTGACTCCAAAAAGGCTCATTTTAATATTTTTATAATAAACCCACCTTCTTGCTCATGAAGGAAAGAGAGGTTGGGAAGAATTATAAAAGGAGGGGCAAGTAATTGAGAGAAGGAAGGCAAATATTGGGCTTATGGAGTATGCTCTCTACCATGGTAGATCATAAACCAAAAGGCTTTGGGAAAATACTAAATTTGTACTTAAAGGCTTTTAGCCAAGTTGAATAATTTTAAGAATAAATCTTAGAGGAGCCTTGGAGGGCATATTTGGGGGAAACAAGTGTGAGGTCTAAGCAAAAAGGAGATTGCACTGAATCCTTCAAATTATCCAGGTGACATCATGCCATTTTATTCTCTCCTTAAAATGTATATTGTTAATAAGGTTATGAATTTGTTAGACTTTGTCTTGTGACATACATATTGATGTATGTATTATCAGTATAAAATCTTTGGGTGGAACCTTGAATGAGGATTATGTTATATAACTAAAATTTTTCTCTTTCTCATAATAAGGGTCATTAAAACCTTGTGATATCTGATTGGATGCCAAGCCTTGTGATATCTGATTGGATGCCAAGCCTTGTGATATCTAATTGAATGTTACAAATTTCTACCTAGGTTACAAATTTCTATTAATTTGAGATGACTTATGAATTAGAAAAACCATGACCAATGGTGTATCCATGACCACCGCCTGGTGGTTATTACCTCCTTAGTGTGCAAATATACTTATATTTCTCTGAATCTATAGCATAGTGCATGTGGGACAATTATTTTCCCATGTGCTCTATAAACCTGATCCTATAATATATGTTCCTTTTATTACTATGGGCCTACTGGTCCTATGATGCAGAATGATTAGGCTATGAACAAAATGTTGAATAGCAAATATTCATAGGTAAATAATCAAGTCATTATACAAGTAATTTTAAGTGTTTTTTGTTTAGATGAAAAATTTAACCAATGGGAATTTCTAGTCATTCTACGAACCAGATAACTAGCTTAATTAGTATGGTTTTATGGTGTCTAGTTAAAGCAAAAATTCTTCTAAAAAAAGTTCACCTACCGGTGCCCCTCAGATCATAGGGTCGACAAGCTCTCCTAGTAACCGAAATTCAAAAAACCCTTAAAGGTGTTTATCTTACCCTCATTGATGTTCAAAAATCTATATAGTGATCTAGGGTTCTATGAGTACCAAAAAACCAACTATCTAGGTGCATCAAAGTGTGGTTATACTCCATAAGATACCTTAATCATACCATGATATAATCTCTCTATCTGTCGAATATTGTCAAAAACATTTTAATTGGATATTTGCACACATGTGATCACAAAACTCATATCAATAACAATTGAATTCCTATCATACAAATTGTTGCTATGGTGTAAACCTGAATTGACCCTACATTAAATATGGTTTGAGGTAAATTGAATAAGTATTATGCATAGGGCCAATGTTTTCCTTTAACCTAGGCTAGCAAAAAAATAATAATTTTGACGTTTGTGATGTTGTTGATAAGCACAGGCCATGAGAGATCAAAAGAGAAATTCAAGGCTTTTTATCCCACATGATCAACACAGTGGGACATAAGTTCTATTTATGGTGATTGGTACCATAGGGTTTATAGCCAAGCACTTGAGCGCTTGGCCAATTCTATTAAAGGGTTACAAAATACTTTGACCACATATGATGTGGACCCAACACATGTATGTTTCTACCCAAATTGGCTTAAGTAGTGGTTGTGTAATGGTCATCGCTAGTTTTCATCGGTTAACCAATGACAATTTTGACTATGTAAAAACCTATTTATAATAAGCTAATATCTATATCCCACATTTCTCCTGTTGGAGCCAAATTTGACTCAAACTTTGAAACCCCCAAATTTAAATTTTTGGTTTCAATCAAAATGCTTAATAATGTTGGTCACTTCTTCAGTCGGTGTGAGTAATTTGATTTTTTCCATGGTCTAATGAGATGAGTTTAACCTTGGTTGTTAATAATGTGTGCCCCTTTTTAATAATGCTCAATAGGGGATATGGCAAGATTTTATCAATCAGATTTTTTTAAAGCCTAAACTCTGACCTTCCTAAAATAAAGTCACCCTTGGGCCTAAATCAAATGATAAATCTTTAAGTCCTAAGGTATTCTAAAGTAAAGGAGAAATTTAATTAAATACCTTGGTCTAAATCCCGAAAAACTTAAAGTCCAAAACAAATATATTAATTAAAATCTTGAGGGTATGCACCCCATTTAATTAAAAATCGAGCACCTTAGATCTAATCTAACGATAGCGCTTCATCAAATCGAATCCAATGGACCACATTTTCGACGAAGAACCCGGAAGGTTAAGTCAAAAGTCAAAAATTTAAAAAGATTATAACCTAAGGTCAAAAATGATTAAAATTAATAAATTCCATGCAACTTTACCAATCTAGATGGATGCACTTGAGCTAAGCCCAATCCAATGGATGCACACTCTCCAAAAAGTCAAATCATTAAACGAGTCAACATAGGTCAAAATTTCAAATTAAATATCAGACAAATCCAACAGATCCGATGATAGCGCTCAAACGAACTCAAAGATCAATGGTTGTGCTTGATTTAATTAAACCACACATTAAAATACTATGGTCAAAAAGTATTAAGGGTATGCACCCCCTTTGAAATAACCATCGAGCTAATTAGACAGATCGGATGACAACGCTCGATCTAGATCCAATCCAACGGTGGCATGCCCATAAAAGTTGCATCAAAAAGGTATAAGTCCCCATAAGATTAATTAAATATTTTAAACAAGATTAACAAGGGTCTAACACATTGCTAATCATCCCCATTTCAGATTAATCAAAGTTTAAAATCATATGCCCCTTAGTAACTAACCCCAGGTTGATAAAGATCAACGTCCCAACATCAATCAAAACCATCCCACATAAATAGTAATATCTAGAAAACAAAGGTAAAGTCAAAATTAATTATGCATTAATAAGGGTATAATACATTGCTAATTACCCCCTTTCAGCTTAAACCAAGATTAATCAAATCTAATAATGCCCCTTTTGACTATCAAGTATGCAACTTATAGGAGATCCAAACGATGTGCTCTACTTGAAGATCAACGATCAAAGGATGATCAAAATAAGAATCAAATAAGGATCAAAGAATCAGATGATAACACTTAAATCCATCTTCAGATCCAACGATGCACTATGATAAAAATGATCGAAGGTTAATTAAAAGGTTTCCTTCATTAAATGATTAATTAAAATGCATTATAAAAAATAAATTTTATAATATTTAATTAATCTTCCCCTTCTATTTTTCTAAACCTTATGTATGTATGGGAGATCCAACGGTCCCGCCTCCATCATGATATGATCTAACGATGAACACATAGAAAGATGAACCGATTATACTAATACCTATGTTTAATACAATGTTATTAAGGTTTTAATTACTAGATTAATATAGGATAAGAGGATTACATTATTTTAATCACATTATATTATCTTTAAGTTTAATCATCACTAACCAAGGGTTTTCACACTTATAAACATGATTAATCCAACTAACGACAGGTTTATAAATTAGTAGATTAACAAACATGCAGGTCCCTAGACATCGACGACTGCGCTAACCCTACTAGGAGATCTCGAGGTAGTGCACATAAACAAAGATTTAAGTATCAATAACACTAAAATCTGATGGTAGCACTTCATTGAGATTAAAGGAATCTAATGAATGAGCAAGTCAAAGTCAATACAAGAAGACAAAATGACAAGCATCTTCTAATGAATCCAATGGATGCGCTCCATCTCAAAATAATCCAATGGTGTGCACAATTCAAAGGTAATCAATGGTAAGCTTAAATCGATCTATTAATTAAATTTTAACAATAACGCTAACATATTAATCACTATTGGTCAATATTAAAAGGTTCAAAGCATATTTCTCTTGGTTAACTAACCCGTAGGTTCTAAAAATATCCAAGGTCATAATAAAAAGAGGTAGATCCAAATGCACTCGATCATGGTTGACTCAGGAAAGCTAAGGATATCAAAGATAGTAATCGACACTCACATCAAGAACCAAATCTTATGAAGATCCCTAGGATGATTGCTACCTAATTAAAATGTAATCGATCCCAAATATTTAGTTATCGTTCGAGGCCAAGGTGGCACGAGATTCAAAATGGAAGCCATCCCTATCACACATCATAGTTCCACGTAAAAAAAGGTTCTAAGGGACCAATAGCAAAATTTTAATGATTACAGGTACACAAACCAAAAGTGTCCAGGGCACGTAGGATGAAGGACATTACCCACCATTAAGGCCCAACTCTAGAAAAATATGTGTTGGCAAAATTTCTTTGGACAATTTTAAAAATTAGTTGGTGGCATCATATTAATGACAAACGTGTGAATTTATCAAACCCATTTCACCACCCAGTATATGAGCTCACAAAATAGTCAAGTTTACCACCCTGGTGAGCTAAGAGCAGAAATTGATACACAAGAAATATAGAGAAGAGGAGAGTTTGAGTTTTCCTATTTGAAGAGAACTATACCCACTACCTTGAGCAAAATGGCATCATGGGGAGATATTTTTGTACCAGAAGACACTAGGGAAGCAATAAATTCATCACAGATAGATCACCATACTCGATATCTTTGGACCCTTATCCATAGCACAATGTATGAATTTGCTCAAAAATGTGGAGCTGATAAGAAACCTACCCTAGCACAGTAGTACAATATCGACAATGCATGTATCAAGAGTTTTGCTCATGTGATGGAGAATGATAGCAGGACCCCATGGATAATGGCTGACTTATTTCATAAAGCTCGGAGGTTACAATACAAGGGTTTCCCTAGAAGTAACAGATGGAATAGTAACCTTGGGAAGTTGATATGTCCGAAGGTTCACTTCTCCTCAGATTTAATGGTGTGGATGGTAGTGGCGTATGATGAAAGAATGAGGATATTTTGAGATAATAAGGATCGATCGGTATTCAACATCAAAGTCGAACACATCCAGAAAGTATTCAATTTGATAGAGTATACCACCTTTTTGGTGAAAAAGGTAATCGAACACCAATCTCGAATGTTCACAAAAATGGAAGTTTTTAAAACTTTATTTGATACACATGAGAAAATAGAAGATAAATTTCCAATTAGGAAGACTGCTTTTAGGCCATGGGTCCAAGATTTTTGTGATATGATAAACATAGTCTTAGGAGTACAAGATCTCAGTAGAGTGACTAAAAGGGTTTTATATTTAGCTGCACAATGCAATCGGGCGCATAACACCCCAATTTATGCCTGGGAATTAGAATTAAGTACCCAAATGCATGAAGAAATGGTAGAATTAAAAAAGGTAGTTTTTGAACAAAGGCAAGAGATGCCCCATTTTTCTCAATACTCAATTTTTATCCATCTGATAGTGGGTCAATTGGGAGAAGAAGCCCGGAAAAGAGTAAAATCCATTGACAGCCCCTATGTCCAAAGTAGTTTCTGGAGAATACATGAAGGACGAACTCACTTTGGTTGGTTCTGTGATCATTTCATGGTAGAAATCCATTGGATTTTAACTAGCATGGTTCCTGAGAGGCTAGGGCCAGGAGTAAGGGCTTTTATCAAAGAAAAAGAGATTGGGGATTTCTTTTTCACAGAAGGTTTCACCTATATCAGGCTATATGGGGCTAAAATTCCCCCTAAGCTATTACCAATGTATTGCCCATTATCCCTAGCAGCTTTGGAATTATGTAGGCAGGTGGCCGAAGAAGCTAAGATGAGACTAGTAAAGAAACATGGTAAAGTCCCCTGGCTCAATGTTCCTTATCACTTTGGAGATTATATATTTGTTGGCTACCCTTCCCTGCTCAAAGGAATGTTTGAATTGGATAACATGGGATTTGATGAGATAACTTGGAGATTTTATGACCCAAAAGGAATATACAACAAAATGATGGAAAAAAGAGAATATGCTCGAATAATGCATCGTACAGATGCTTTTGAAGAAAGCTTATTAGAAGCTATGGAAAAAGGATTAGATTTGCAAAGGGTATGGGATGATTTCCCTCCTAAAATAGGGGCAGCACATAGGTTCATGAAGCCTATGATTACCCTACAGAATTAAGAAGGCTTCAAGAAATTTTAGTAGAATCTGTAGCACCTATTTTTCCAGGAGCAGCTCAAGCAATCAAAGAAGACCCCTTATTAGAGTTGATAGAAGAATAGGGTATTGATCAAATGGAGGTCACTATAAATACTATAGATATAGTAGAGCAACAGGTTAGGCCTTCCGAAGGTGTTCATCTCAGAATAGAGGTGGCACCAAGCACTTCCCAAGAAGCTTCCAAAAACCCAAGTACAGATAAAGGGAAGGAGATTGTAACAACACCTGCTCAGAAAGTTTCTCTCCTAGAACAAGCTATAATTCCCATCTTAGATAGAGTACTAGCTATAACTAGTGTGAAGAAATTGGCACCCATGGCCATCCCTACCTCTTTAAAAATAAAAGGGTAGGAGATTAAAATTCCATCAGTAGTACAAATGAATATGAGAAGAACAAGTAGGATTTGGAGGTCTATTTTGAAGTCACCAAGTGAAGAATCAAACAGAGATAACCACCATAGAAAAGAAGAAGCCCAAATTATCTTTACCCTCTACAAAGGTTGTGTTAGAAAGGACAGATGAGCAGGCTACTTTCATTACTACAAATGAACAAGAATTACAGTTAGTAGTAGGGATGGGAAATATAGGAGAACATTTTATAGAAGAATCACAATTAGAAGCACCTATATCAGATATAGCAGAGATAAATCTTCCTACTCTACAAGACCCACTTGTCTTCAGAGTCAATGAGGAAAAGGGGCTCATCAATACTAGGGAAAGAAGGTGAAATGGCCAAAGTTGTCAAAACAATGCAAAATCAAGCCATAGACCAATTCATTGAAAAAATTGTAGAGCTAAGGAAACAATTGAAAAGAGGAGAAGGAAAAAGCTAAAATGAAAGCATTAATAAATAAACAACAGGAAGAATTGGCATGAAAGGATACTTCAAATGCACAACCTCCTTCAATAGTAAAGATTCAAGATCATGCCTATTATCTAAATACAATGAAGAAACAACTGTCAATAAAAATACAAGCTCATGCTAGAGGGTTCACTGAAATGTTTAGACAGATAAGGGTGATCCAAGTAACTACTCAAGAAATTTTGACATTAATACAAGAGAGAGAAGAAGACTTTGAAGTCATCCATCCTACCCTGGATTTCATAGGAGATAATTTTGAAGAGTTGCAGGGTCAAGAGATAATAACAAATGATGGCAATAAAATCCAGCTCAATTTTGAGTTTTTGAAAGCAGCCTTGTTTGGGGTAAACCGAGAAAGGTGGATCAATGTTGTAAATGAAATGGATAATCTGATAGAAGATGCAATAGGAAAAATGGTAGACATTGGTCTATCCTTAGACCAATGCTTAGAGGCCTCTGATGTAGAAGAGCTATTCAAGCATACCATAGAAATATTTGAGTGTGAACCAGATGATGAGGCAGAAATGACTAGACAAACTACTTTTCTGGTGAATACTATGGAGATGTTGCTCTTCCAATATGAAAGAAACAAGTCCATTATTGCCATACAAAAAAATAGGATTTTATAGGAGATGAACATGCTAAGGTTTGCTGCCACATTTGACACAGAAGTTTGGAGATTAATAAGTGAACAAATAAAGTAGCTGCAACAAGGTCAAAAAGGGAAAAAGGTTGAGACTTATGGTCAATAGCAGAAAATAAGTTCCACACAAAAAAGACCTGCACCAACAGAAAAAGTCTCTAAATATAAAGAGCATTCAAGAGAGAAAGAGAAACATATTATAGAAGTAGTAGAAGAAGAAATAGGTTCACCCAACACCACCATCACTAGTTAAATTGAATTACTATTTGAAAAATTCAAAGAGGAGGGTACAACCAGAACAACAAGGATAGTGGAAGCCAGTTGTACCAGTTTTGAAGATCAACTCAGATGCTAACAAGTGTAAGGTCAGAAATGAAACAAAAATAATAGAATCAAGAACCAACAGTTATAAAAGGAAGCAGACAGGTTCAGATTCTACATCAAGCAATTAGAGAATAACATTTTTTGCTAAGAGGTATACTTGAGTGCCCTATTAGTTGTGTTGTTGTATCCCCTTTTATGTCTATTTTTCTCTCTCATTTCTTATTCTTCCCTTTGTTATGCAAGATTTTGATAGGAAAGTGCTCAAGAAGCTGAGATTATTTCCTGTCCTATTGAGCCTAAGATTCAGAGACTCTACTATTACCATATTGGAACAAGGAGAGTAGGAGAGACCTGTTACATTATTTGAATAGAGTCTTCTTCATTGTATTGATATATTTCTTTGAGAAAAATAGAGTTAAAAGGCATCTTGCCCACTCTGCATGTAATATTTTATGAAATCAATACAATTCTGAGTTTTATTCCTATTATATCTTTGTCTCAGTATTATGTGTCACTATGTAATGGATTACATTATTTGAATACATTATATACATTTCTTTCATTGGTTAACTTTTAGTTTTATTACGATATTCGAATAAATCTAAGAACGCCAATTTTCTTTTCCCCATTCTCTCTGTTCATGTTAAAATTATTGTTAAATTGCTATAACAACCCAATGAATCTAGGCACCGGTCTACATAAGGCATAACAATTGGTTATTTTCTTGCTTGGTCATTTTAATACATATAGTGTTACATTAATCTGGAGCGTGTAATCAAAGTTTTATCATATAATTACCATTGGGGTTTCCTTACCCATTATATAGTTTTCTTTTAGCAATATTCATGTTTATCAGAACGAAGAGGCAGGTTGACCAGAGCCTGTAATAGCTCATTGGTTTCAAACAGATTTTTGTAGCATGACAATCGAATCCTATGGATGCAAGAATCGGTTCCAACAATTTTTTGGCACCATTGTGGAAATTTTAATAATTATTAAATATTTTTTTTTTTTATTATTTTTAATCAACGGTTGGCCAGTTAGAATAAAGAACTTTCGTTTTAATTTTTACATTTTCTACGTTCTTTATTTTACCCATGGTTTTCAAATTTTGATTTTCTTTACGTTTCTTGATCTTCTTGAAAATTTTGGTTTCTTGATTTTCTTGAATTATCCCAAGAACCGACTCCTATGAGGATGAGTGATAATATCAAGCATTCTTGATAAAGTATACATTATTCTTTCTACACCGGTGCTGGCGACTCTGAATGAACCCAGAAGAAAAAATAAAAAAAGAGAGAGCAGAACATGTTGGCGAACACCAGGAGAAGCGGTAAGGAGCTATTTCTAGAACTCGAGAATCCAGAGGTATTTATACATAATCAAAAAACTCCACTTTTCAAGAGTATTGCTTATAATAGTAGATCAAATTCTAGTGGTAAAAAGTACATAAAGAAAAATCAAAATACTATCACTGTAGATGAACATTTGAATTCTATTATAGAAGATATATGTGATTATTCTTATCATCCAATAATTAATACTAAGGTAGATAATCCATTAGATCATATTCAGATTACTCAACCTCACATTCTTGTAAGTGTTACTACTATGAATTTGAATCCTACAGTAACAATGGCCCAGGCTAATGTTCATTTATGGAGGACTAATAGATATAGGCCTTTTGTATTACCCATCAATTTAAATACCTTACCCAATAAAGCTCACAAATACCTCCCTAAATTTTTAGGAAATAGTGCAGTGACTGGAGAAGATCATATCAAAAGTTTCTTGTATGCAATGGATAGTCTAGAAGTTGAACATGAAGATGTAGTATTGAGACTATTTTTACAGACTTTAGAAAAATATGCTAGAGAGTGGTTCAATTCCCTTCCTAACAATGATATCCCAAACTTCACCAAAATGGAAGTTGTGTTTCTAAAGAAATATGGTGAAAGGAAAAATGAACAATCATTGTTAATTGAGTTAGCCACTATGAAGAAAAAAGAGAATGAGGTTGTTAGTGATTTCAACATAATATTTTCAAAGACTAGGAACAAAATCCCTGCCAACCTTAGGCCTAGTGATATTCAGTCTATTTGTTTTTATAAGAATGCCTTTCAAGGAGAGTTTAACTATGAGTTGAGGCAAGAACAAGCCACTACCATTGATGGTTGTATGGAAAAAGCAATGGATATAGAAAGAAATATGCTTGATAGTGGTAAGATGAAGCCTTATTCTCTAGAAGTCAACCTACCTGAGAGAAAACCTAAAAGAGTGGCATTTGATATACAAAGAAGAACTGAAATTGATCCAATGGAGAAATTGACTAGTCAAATGACTGAGATGTTCAATAACATGAACAACAGGTTAGAAAGAATTGAAAGAAATGGAAATAATGGTGAATCTTCATAGACAGAGTGACCTCATGTTGACAACCATCCTCCCTTCAAGAAAAATTTCAATAGGAATTGGGGAAACAACAATGGTTCTGAAGAAGGAAATAGGAGTAGGAATAATGGGAATAATAACTGGAAAAATCGAGACTCTGATAGAGATCAGAATAGTGTTCCTAACCCTATACCATATGCTAATGTAGCAGAGGGATTTCCCTATTTTTTCTCTACTTGTGATGCACCCCATAACCCTGATGCATGTGGAATTCACCTAAGTGATCAACGTAATGTAGATATGCATGCTGAATCAGAAGAGGATATAAGAATCAATGCTTGTTGGTCTATTGAAGATGAATCCAGAGAAAGGTTGTTTGAAGAAGATATGGATAAGTATGCTTCAAATCATCATCCTCAAATTTTAGTAACTGAAGGAACTAAAATCTTGCAGAAATCACATGAGTCAAGATATGATAAGATGAAGCAAGGGAAATTAATCCCCACTGCTCAAGAAGTTGAAGAATTAGAGGCTACCCATATCTTGAATTTAAGGAATAGAACAGTCCCTAAAAGGACAGAGAAAGCCTCTACAAGTGAAACAAGAAAATAAACTTTCACCAATAAAAATATCAGTAAAGAGAAAACTGATAAGAACCTCAAAAATATTACTCCTGAAGTAATAGAATTAGAGGAAGAGATTCCCAAAGAAGAAAGTAATAAACCACTAGATATAAAGAAGATAGAATTTGATGTTGGGTCAGAACTCAGTAAGCAAAAGGTTAATATCACATTTGGAGAACTTATGAAAGTTCAACAATACAGAGAACAAGTCTATAGAGCATTTGGATTAGTGGAACAAAAAGAAGACCCAACTTGCCATGCTGCTAGACAAAATCAACATGATACAAGATCACCATCCTCTGTCAGACCCTTTTATGTATCATTAAGGTACAACTCAGATGAAGGGGAAAGATATGTGATCCATAATTGCATGTTAGACAGTGGAGCCTCACACAATATCATGCCCAAATTAATAGCTGATCAAATGGGATTAATCTGTACTAGAGATTCTGCCCCTATTTTTGTAATGGATAGTAGACAAATTCCTTGTGTAGGGGTGATAACTGGATTGTTAGTTTTCTTAGATCAACACCCCAAAAAGGGCATTGTCATGGATGTTGCAGTAGTTGATGTTGACCCATTCTTCTCACTATTACTCAATAGACATTGGGAAGAACAACTAGGAGGTTCAATTCAATTAGACTGGTCCTATGCTACAATCCCAATATCAGATAAGGAGAATATAATTTTGAGAAGGGAACCATTCAACAAACACTCCATAGAGTTAATTCAAACAGATGAAACCATGATTAACTTAGTAAACTCTATGGAAGAAAAAGGGATGGGAGTTTATTCAATATGGCACAACCCATTCCTGGTGGAAGTACCAGAAGCAAAGAACATGGATCCAGAAGTTATGAAAATAGTAGATGCTGAATCAGATAGAGTTTTGACTCAAGAAATGTGGACCATGTCTTTTGATGGAGCTAAATCACAATCTGGAGCAGGTGTAGGTGTAAATTTGACTGATATTAAAGGAAATTACCTTGGTATTCCTTACAGACTATAATTCCCTTGCACAAACAATGTAGTTGAGTATGAAGCTTTACTACTAGGGTTAAGGAAAGCAAAAGAACTAGGCATTAACTACTTGACTGTAACAGGGGATGCAGAGCTTATTATACTACAAATCAAAGGTAAATATCAGACTAAGCATCCTAGGCTTAAGCAATATAAAAATGTAGTATTGGAAGAAATTGATAAATTCTTAGCTTTCAATATCTCATATATTCCTAGAGAACAAAATCATGTTGCAGATATTTTAGTTATAAATGCCTCAGGCCTAGATCACCCAGAGATAACTACAGAATATATGGATAGATTCCCAACTATTTCAGTCTATAAACCTTTTATGCTAGATAACATAGTCTATCTATAGGTCTTTCAAGATGATATAGATATTAAAGATTTTATGACTCTACAAAATCAATATGCAGATGTAATCTATGATGAAAAGGATGAAGAAAAGCTAAAAGACCAAATAGGAGAGCTAGTAGAAGTAATCCAATTGAAAACTAATAAAATACCCAAAGGATTAGTTTCTCTAGAAAGTCTATTTGATGATTTTGACAAAGCTTATAAGCCTTTAAGTAGAGAAGTAATATCTGAAGACATTAACATTGGTTCAATGAAAGAACCTAGAATAGTGAAAGTAGACATGGCCTTACCTACTAAAGAAAAAGTTGGATATATCAATTTCTTGAAAAAGAACAAAGAACATTTTTCTTGGACTTATGAAGATCTTAAAACATTCAAAATAGATGTAATGACACACATAATACCCTTGAAAGAAGATTCCAAACCATTTAGATAGAAACAAAGGAAGTACAATCCAACTCTGCACCCAATAATGCAAAAAGAGGTACAAAAATTATTGGATTCCAAAATAATCAGAAAGGTAAGATTTTCTTCATGGATATCCAATTTAGTACCAATCAAAAAAAAGAATGGGGATATTAGACTCTGTGTAGATTTTAGAAATTTAAACAAGAGTTCATTAAAAGACAATTACCCATTACCCAACATGGAACAATTATTGCAAGCAGTAGTTGGCTCAACTAGATTGTCTCTATTAGATGGATTTTTAGGGTACAATCAAATTCAGATAAATCTAGAAGATAGACATAAGGCAACATTCACTACACCTTGGGGCACATTTGAATATTTAAGAATACCTTTTGGACTGATGAATGCAAGTGCTACTTTTCAGAGAGCAATGGATTTTGCCTTTAAAGGATTAATGTTCAAAATTGTAGTTGTATACCTGGATGATATCATAATATTTTCTAAAAATCTAGAAGATCATCTAGAACATTTAACTACAGTTTTTTCTCGATGCAAGGAATTTGGAATTTCTTTAAATCCCAAGAAATGCATATTTGGGACTACACAAGGAAAGTTATTAGGACATATAGTTTCAGAAAAAGGAATAAGCATTGATCCAGAAAGAATTGAAGCTATTTCCAAAATTCCTCCTCCCAGAAATTTAAAAGGAGTCAGGTCATTCTTTGGCAAGATAAATTTTATTAGAATATTTGTCCCAAATTTTGTAGAGATGACCAAACCTATAAATGATATGGTTAAGAAAACTGGAGAAATAAAATGGATAGTAGAAAATATGGAAGCATTTAACAAGATCAAAGAAGCCATATCAACCACTCCAGCCCTAAGTTGCCTTGATTATGCAAAATATTTTAATATCTATTCTTATGCATCTGAACATTCTATTGTTGCAGTTCTTTCACAGAAAGATGATGAAAATAATGAAAGGCCAATAGCCTTCATGAGTTCAGGTCTAAAAGGAGCACATCTTAAATACACCTTGCTAGAAAAATATGCTTATGCAGTCATCCAATCTTTAGAACATTTCAAAGGTATATTTGGATCAAATAAAGTTTATTGTTGTATCCCTTTTATAGCAATAAAAGATATTTTTTCTCAATCAGAGCCATTAGGAAGACCAACAAGATGGATGGTAAAGCTTCTGCAATATGATGTTGAATTCAAAATAGTTAAAACTATCAAAGGGTAGGGTTTGGCTAAACTGTTGGCTAACAAGAAGAAGAAGGATTTGAAAATATTCTCACAATAGATGAGGCATATGATGTCAGAAGAATCAATAATACTGAATGCAAATGGTATGAGGAAATATTGTCATACTTACAAAATCTATCATTCCCTAAAGATATGTCAACAAACAGAATGAGGTCAGTCAAGCTTCAAGCCCAGAAATATTATATGCAAGATGGTGTGCTATACTGGAAACACCCTGATGGAGTATTATTAGTCTATCTATATGAAAGTGAAGTCCCAAAAATAATCAATGAATTTCATGATGGTTTCTATGGAGGACATTTTGCTCCAAGAGCTACAACTAATAAAATTATGAGAGCAGGATATTATTGGCCTTCCATTTTTAAATATGTATATAAATATGTTAGGAACTATCATAACTACCAGGTTTTTGTAGGAAAGAAGCATTTGGCAGCCATGCCCCTCAAGCCAGTAATCATTGAAGCACCATTCACACAATGGGGTATTGACCTAATTGGAGAGATCAAGCCTAATTCATCTGGCCAACACAAGTGGATCATAACTGCAACAGATTACTTTACAAAGTGGGTAGAAGTTGCACCCCTGAGAACATCCACTACTGCCACTATCATCAAATTCTTGGAAGAAAACATTCTGACCAGGTTTGGAGTTCCTCAAAAACTGGTTACAGATAATGCACAATATTTTGTTTCATATGAAATGGTAGAATTTTGTGTTGAATATGGAATTGAATTATCCCATTCTACTAATTATTACCCCCAAGGAAATGGTCTTGCTGAGTCATCAAATAAAAATGTAATAACCAGAATAAAAAGATCATTGGGTAAGAACAAGAGAGGGTGGGACAGTGAACTTAAATTTGCTTTGTGGGCTGATAGGTTGTCTATTAAAAGAAACACAGGAAGAACCCCCTATGAGATGGTTTATGGAGAGAAAGCCTTATTACCTTCAAAGATAGAGAAATTGGCACTTTCCCTCTTATTGCAAGACCATGAAGACCCCAATCCCATACAGAGAAGGCTTGACCAAATTGTCCTATTAGAAGAGCAAAGAAGAGAGACCCTTAATAGAATGATGGAACAAACCCAGAAAACCATGAAATTGTTTAATAAGAAAGCCAAGGGTACTCCTTTTTCTCAAGGAGATATAGTCATCTATTGGGATCCTAAAAATGATAAGCATGGTGAAAAAGGTAAATTTGAACCTAAATGGATTGGCCCATACCAAATAGCCCATGTTATCAGCCAGAATACATACAAGTTGCAGACCTTGCAGGGTGAAATGATGGCTATCCCTATTAATGGCCAACACCTCAAAATGTACAATCCCTATTGAAGGTGAATAAAATAAAAAAAAAAATGGAAAAAAAAAAAAAACCAAAAAATAGAGTGTTTTACTTTTAGCTCTTCTTTTCTTGTTTAGTTTAATTCTGAGTTTACTATACACATGATATTCTTAGTTTGATGAGTATATATTACTATTGATTCCACCAAAAACAATAAGAAGAAAGGAGATTTATTTTAGACTCTGATGAGGTTTACAATTTTCAAAATATGAGTGTTTATGCAATAGTTGTTTGATATGAGATAAAACAGAAGGAAAACAAAGTTGATTGAAACATCATGTCAAAGCCTCACATTACAAATGATACTTAAAGTGACTTCAAAGGTCCAAAGAACCGAGTTATCTTTGAGAGGGTGGTTGAGCCAAAAATCATTACACTCATATTTTATAGCCAGAAACTAATCCTCAACTCAGGCATACTCATTGCACAATTTGCTTATATATCCAAGTACTTCTCTCACGAGAAAGAAAAATAAAAAATAAAGTTAAATTGAGTCACTGCCTGAGATATCTTGGAAAACCTCTATCGAGGCTATAGACGCTTGACTGGAAGTAGGGTAAAACCATATGGGATTAGAAGCAACTCCACCGGGGCTATAGACGCTTGACTAGCAGTGGAGCCCTACAGAATGGTGAAAATTTTTAAAGAGTGAAATCACATATTAGGCTTAACTATTTTGCTCAGATATGGCAAAGTTCTGAAAGACTTAGAAATCAAAATAAATGCACAAACACACACATGGGCATAAACATGATGAAGTAAATGGCTTTGACAAATATTTGTGTAATCATATCTTATGACTTAGCCAAAACAAGCATTACAATATATCAAAATAAAACTCATATGTTTCTAAAAATCTGATCCTAGTTTCCAAATTGAATAAAAGGAATTACAGTTTTCAAATACTCTATAGCTTTGATATCATGTTGTTCATACAGTTTTTCAGTATATATAAAAAATTTTTTTTTTCAAGCTTTACTTAGCAGTCAAGTTTTTTATTTTTGTTCATTTTCTGCAAATAAAACCAGGAGATTCTGTGGTTCTCAAGTGCCTCATGTTTTCAACACATTGTCCCAGTCAGAGCCTATGTTGGAGCCAAATTTGACTCAAACTTTGAAACCCCCAAATTTAAATTTTTAGTTTCATCAAAATGCTAATCATTCTGGTCCTTCTTAATTGTGAGTAATTTAATTTTTTATGGTTTAATGAGATGAAGTTTAACCTTGGTTGTTAATAAGTGTGTGCCCCTTTTCAATAATGCTCAAATAAGGGATATGGCAAGATTTTATTAATCAGATTTTTAAAGCCAAACTCCGATCTTCCTAAAATAAAGTCTCCCTTAGGCCTAAATCAAATGATAAACCTTTAAGTCCTAAGGTATTCAAAAGTAATGGAGAAATTAATTAAATACCTTGGTCTAAAGCCCGAAAAACATAAATTCAAAAAATTTAATTAAAATTAAGGGTATGCACCCCATTAATTAAAAATTGAGCACCTTAAATAAATCTAAGATAGCGCGTCATCAAAGTTAATCCAAGGACGCTTTCAAAGACAAAAATAAGTCAAAGTCAAAGTTTAAAAATTATAACCTAAGGTCAAAATATTAAATTAAAAATCCATGCAACTTACTAATCTGGATGAATGCGCTTGAGCTAAGCCCAATCCAATGGATGCGCTCTCCAAAAAGTCAAATAATTAAAGAGTCAACATGGGTCAAAATTTCAATTAAATATCAACAATTATAGATCGATAGCCTCAAATGAACTCAAATATCAATGGTTTAGCTTGATTTAATTAAACCACACATTAAAATACTATGGTAAAAGTATTAAGGGTATGCACCCCTTTAAATAACCATCGATCTAATTAGACAGATCGGACGACAGCGCTCGATCTAGATCCAATCCAACGATGGCGCACCCATAAAAGATGCATTAAAAAAGGTAAAAACCTCATAAGATTAATTAAATCTATTAAATAAAATTAACAAGGGTCTAATACATTGGCTAATTCACCCCCCCCTTTCAGCTTAATCAAGGTTTAATATTATATGCCCCTTGGTAACTAACCCAGGTTGATCAAAATCAATCAACATCAATAAATAGTAATGATGAAAAAAAGGTAAAGCAAATTAATTATGATTATAAAGGTAAAACCCCAAAATTAAATAAAATCCCATAAAAAAAAAAAATTAATCACATTATTAAAATGATCAAGGTTAATCTAAAGTTTCTTTCAAATGATTAATTAATAATCTTAATCTTCCCCTTTATTTTGCTAAACCTTATGTATGAGGAGATCCAACGTGGACTCCTATCATGATATGATCTAATGATCGCATAGGAGATGATCCGATTATACTAATACCTATGTTAATCAATGTTATTAAGTTTTAATTACGAAGATAAAATTACATTACTTTAACCATTTATTATCTTAATTAATACAAGGGTTTTCAACCACTTATAAACATGATTAAATAACATTATAAATTAGTAGATTAACAAACATGCAGGTCCCTAGACATCAACGATGCTAACCCTACTTAGAAGATCCGATAGTAGCGCATGAATGAAAGATTTAAGTAATAATAACACAGATATCACGATAGCGCTCCATTGAGATTAAAGGAATCCAATGACAGCAAGTCAAAGTCAACACCAATAGAAAATACAAGCATCTTTCTGATAAATCCCAACGGATGCACTCCATCTCAAATAATCCAATGCGGCACACTTCAAAGGTAACCAAATTAAATTTTCTCTTGGTTAACTAACCCACAGGTTCTAAAAATATCCAAGGTCATAATAAAATAGAGGTAGATCCAAGTGCTCGATCATGGTTGACTCAGGAAAGCTAAGGATACTCAAGATAATAACAGAACTCACATCAAGAACCAAATCTTATGAAGATCCCTAGGATGATTGTTGCCTAATTAAAATGTAATCGATCCCAAATATTTAGTTATCATTCGAGGCCAAGGTGGCACGAGATTCAAAATGGAAGCCATCCCTATCACACATCACAGTCCATCATCAGATGAAAAGAGGTTCCAGCAGCCAATAGCAAAACTATTAATGATTACAGGTACACAAACCAAAGCACCAGGGCACATAGGATGAAGGACATTACCCACCATTAAGGCCCAACTCTAGAAAAATATGTGTTGGCAAAATTTCTTTGGACAATTTTAAAAGGTAGTTAGTGGCATCATATTAATGACAAACATGTGAATTATCGAACCCATTTCACCACCCAGTATATGAGCTCACAAAATCAATCGAGTTTACCACCCTAGTGAGCTAAGAGCAGAGTACACAAGAAATACAGAGAAGAGGAGAGTGTTGGGTTTTCCTATTTGAAGAGAAATATACCCACTACCTTGAGCAAAATGGCATCATGGGGAGACATTTTTGTACCAGAAGACACTAGGGAAGCAGTAAAATTCATCACAGATCGGTCACCATACTCTAAAATCTTTGGATATACTAGACACAATGTATGATTTTGCTCAAAAATGTGGAGCTGATAAGAAACCTACTCCAACACAATAGTACGAGATTGATAATGCATGTATCAAGAGTTTTGCTCATGTGATGGAGAATGATAGCAAGACCCCATGGATAATGGTTGATTTATTTCATAAAGCCCAGAGGTTACAATACAAGGGTTTCCCTAGAAGTAATAGATGGAATAGTAACCTTGAGAAGTTGATATGTCCAAAGGTTCACTTCTCCTCAGATTTAATGGTGTGGATGGTAGTGGCGTATGATGAAAGAATGAGGACATTTTGAGACAATAAGGATCGATCGATATTCAACATCAAAGTCGAACACATCCAGAAAGTCTTCAATTTGATAGAGTATACCACATTTTTGGTGACAAAGGTAATCGAACACCAATCTCGAATGTTCACAGAAATGGAAGTTTTTAAAACTTTATTTGATACACATGAGAAAATAGAAGATAAATTTCCAATTAGGAAGACTGCTTTTAGGCCATGGGTCCAAGATTTTTGTGATATGATAAACATAGTCTTAGGAGTACAGGATCTCAGTAGAGTGACTAAAAGGGTTTTATATTTAGCTGCACAATGCAATCGGGCGCATAACACCCCAATTTATGCCTGGGAATTAGAATTAAGTACCCAAATGCATGAAGAAATGGTAGAATTAAAAAAGGTAATTTTTGAACAAAGGCAAGAGATGCCCCGTTTTTCTCAATACTCAATTTTTATCCATCTGATAGCGGGTCAATTGGGAGAAGAAGCCCGGAAAAGAGTAAAATCCATTGACAACCCCTATGTCCAAAGTAGTTTCTGGAGAATACATGAAGGACGAACTCACTTTGGCTGGTTCTATGATCATTTCATGGTAGAAATCCATTGGATTTTAACTGGCATGGTTCCTGAGAGGCTAGGGCCAGGAGTAAGGGCTTTTATCAAAGAGAAAGAGATTGGGGATTTCTTTTTCATAGAAGGTTATACCTATATCAGGCTATATGGGGCTAAAATTCCTCCTAAGTTATTACCAAAGTATTGCCCATTATCCCTAGCAGCTTTGGAATTATGCAGGCAGGTGGCCGAAGAAGCTAAGATGAGGCTGGTAAAGAAACATGGTAAAGTCCCCTGGCTCAATGTTCCCTATCACTTTGGAGATTATATATTTGTTGGCTACCCTTCCCTGCTCAAGGGAATGTTTGAATTGGACAACATGGGATTCGATGAGATAACTTGGAGATTTTATGACCCAAAAGGAATATACAACAAAATGATGGAAAAAAGAGAATATGCTCGAATACTGCATCGTACAGATGCTTTTGAAGAAATATTATTAGAAGCTATGGAAAAAGGATTAGATTTGCAAAGGGTATGGGATGATTTCCCTCTCAAAAGTAGGGGCAGCACATAGGTTCATGAAGCCTATGATTACCCTACAGAATTAAGAAGGCTTCGAGAAATTTTAGTAGAATCTGTAGCACCTATTTTTCTAGGAGCAGCTCTAGCAATCAAAGAAGACCCCTTATTAGAGTTGATAGAAGAATAGGGTATTGATCAAATGGAGGTCACTATAAATACTATAGATATAGTAGAGCAACAGGTTAGGCCTCCCAAAGGTGCTCATCTCAGAATAGAGGCAGCACCAAGCACTTCCCAAGAAGCTTCCAAAAACCCGAGTACAGATAAAGGGAAGGAGATTGTAACAACACCTACTCAAAAAGCTTCTCTCCTAGAACAAGCTGTAGTTCCCATTTCTGATAGAGTACTAGCTGTAACTAGTGTGAAGAAATTGGCACCCATGGCCATCCCTACCTCTCTAAAAATAAAAGGGCAGGAGATTAAAATTCCATCAGTAATACAGATGAATATGAGAAGAACTGGTGGATTTGGGGGTCTTTTTCGAAGTCACCAAGTGAAGAATCAAACAGAGATAACCACCTTAGAGAAGAAGAGGCCCAAATTGTCTTTACCCTCTACTAAGGTTGTGTTGGAAAGGACATATGAGCAGGCTACTTTCACTACTGCAAATGAACAAGAATTACAGTTAGTAGCAGGGATGGGAAATATAGGAGAACAATTTACAGAAGAATCACAATTAGAAGCACCTATATCAGATATAGTAGAGATAAATCTTCCTACTCTGCAAGACCCACTTGTCTTCAGAGTCAATGAGGAAACCGGGGGCTCATCGGTACTAGGGAAAGAAGGTGAAATGGTCAAAGTTGTCAAGGCAATGCAAAATCAAGCCATGGACCAATTCATTGAGAAAATTGCAGAGTTAAGGAAACAATTGAAAAAGGAGGAGAAGGAAAAAGCAGAAATGAAAGCATTAATAAATAAACAACAGGAAGAATTGGCACAAAAGGATACTTCAAATGCACAGCCCCCTTCAGTGGTGAAGATTCAAGATCATGCCTATTATCTAAATACAATGAAGAAGAAAATGTCAATGAAAATACAAGCTCATGCTAGAGGGTTCACTGAAATGTTTAGACAGATAAGGGTGATCCAAGTAACTGCTCAAGAAATTCTGACATTAATACAAGAGAGAGAAGAAGACTTTGAAGTCATTCATCCTACCCTTGATTTCATAGGAGATAATTTTGAAGAGTTGTAGGGTCAGGAGATAACAACAGATAATGGCAATAAAATCCAGCTCAATTTTGAGTTTTTGAAAGCAGCCCTGTTTGGGGTAAACCGGGAAAGGTGGATCAATGTTGTGAATGAAATGGATAATATGATAGAAGAAGCAACAGGAAAAATGGTAGACATTGGTCTATCCTTAGACCAATGCTTGGAAGCCTCCGATGTAGAAGAGCTACTCAAGCATACCATAGAAATATTTGAGTGTGAATCAGATGATGAGGCAGAAATGACTAGACAAACTACTCTCTGGTGAATACTGTGGAGATGTTGCTCTTCCAATATGAAAGAAACAGGTCCATTATTGCCACACAAAAAAATAGGATTTTGCAGGAGATGAACATGCTAAGGTTTGTTGCCACCTTTGACACAGAAGTTTGGAGATTAATCAGTGAACAAATAAAGTGGCTGCAACAAGGTCAAAAAGGAAAAAGGGTTGAGACTTACGGTCAACAATAGAAAATAAGTTCAACACAACAAAGACCTGCACCAATAGAAAGTCTCCAAAATAGTAAAGTGCAGTTCAAGAGAAGGCAACTCGAAGAGAAATAGTTGAAAGGAAAACAATTATAGAAGAAGTAGTAGAAGAAGAAATAGGTTCACCCAACACCACCATCACTGGTTAAATTGAATTACTATTTGAAAAATTCAAAGAGGAGGGTACAACCAGAACAACAAGGGTAGTGGAAGCCAGTTGTACCAATTTTTGAAGTTCAATCAGATGCTGACAAGTGTAAGGTCAGAAATAAAACAAAAATAACAGAATCAAGAACCAACAGCTATAAAAGGAAGCAACTGCGTTCAGATTCTGCATCAAGCAATTAGAGAATAGCATTTTTTCTAAGAGGTATACTTGAGTGCCCTATTAGTTGTGTTGTTGTATCCCCTTTTGTGTCTATTTTTCTCTCTCATTTCTTATTCTTCCCTTTGTTGTGCAGGATTTTGATAGGAAAGTGCTCAAGAAGCTGAGATTATTGTTGGATATTATGAGTCCCTAAGCTAAAATGTTGTCATTGATGTCAAAATAGCATTTAAATGTCAAAAGGATCTATGAAGGGTTTTTGTGAAAACCAAGGCAAGGAAAATAAAAGGTTTTATTTAAAACTATGGATAGCATATTTGATTTGGGTTTTTCTTAAAACCCAAGTTGGGCTTTCATTTCATCTAAAAATGTGTCCCGATGATGGAGTTATTTGAGTTTTAATATTTGGTTTAAATTTTAATTATTTAAAATTTAAATTCAAATTTTAATTTAAATGTAAAGTTTCCTGCGGATGTCATCAAGCAAACATAAATTCATATGTTTGCTGATGTCTTTGAAGTATTTTAAACACTATATAAAGGGGTGGTAAATGAATCAAATTTTCATCACTGCTCTAGTGATAAATGTTTGGCATTCGAATAAGTCTATGAGCTCATGCAAATTTTGAGAAGAGAAGCAGGAAATAAAATAACAGCACTTGGAAAGTCAAATTGTGGTGGGAAGTGTGGTGCATTGGCAAATAATTTTGGTTTAAGGCACAAGGCAGCGCAAACACTAGGGATCGAATCCCTTGGATGGTATTTCGAAAGGAGTGTGGAAAGCACTTTGGTGCTTTGTCTTTTGCGAAATGTGGAGGAAGGTTTAAGGCACTTTGGGCCTTTGCCTTTCCAATGAGTGCCTAGCTCATGTGGAATCTTAGCCGTGGCAGAGACACTCGCGGTGTGGCAAGTCGGGGGTTCGAATCCCCTTAAGGAGGTAGTTACGTTTTGCATTTAAATAATTTTTATTAGTCCTAAAGTTTGGAGTTATAAGGTAGTTAATGGAAATTAAAGTTTGTTATTAGGGCTATGATTATTATTGCAAAGCATAATTGGTTTATGATTTATTTGATGGTTATGGAGAATTAATTTTAGGAGAAATAAGGAGTTGTTTTCTAAAAGCAATTTTGAGAGGTTTATTATTTTTGATAAGGGTTTTAATAAAAGGAAATTTGGTGGATGTGTTTATTAACTTGGAGTAAAAAGGGTGTAATTTGAGTAATGCTTTATTTTGTGATTATTTGAAGTCCATTAACCCTTGTTTATATTGGAAAGGAAAGTTGTGTTTAAGTGTGGAAGATTTTGTGGACAACTTATTTGAATAAAAAAGGTATGGGCACATTCTCCTACTGATTAATTATGGTGGTTGATTTCTGAAATATATTTGGAGATAAAAGGATTGATTGTGGTTTCCTTTGAGAAAATGATTGGTTGAATGCTTCAAGGTTTCTTGGTTTATGAGTTGTATTTAAACCTTGTTTTATTAGCATTGTTTTTGAAGCCCATTGATGATGAAATGAACTTGAACTTGAGTTAGAAAAGAACATGAGTATCATTGCTATGTGAGACTTGTGCTTGAACATTGTTGGAAACATTTTGAGTTGGTTAATACATGATTAGACTAGGGTTTGTGAAAAAGGATTGTTCCTTGAGGTGATTGGTTGAGTTGAGTTGGTTAATACATTCTTGGACTAGGGTTTGTGAGAAAGGATTGTTTTTTGAGGTGATTGATTGAGTTGAGTTGATTAAGCCTAGTTAAGTGGATGCATGTGGTTGTTCAAGTTCCTAGAAACAAACTATTCAATGTTCTGACTTGAGTTGAGATTGATTTGAGTTGAGATTGAGGTTGATTTGATTTGATATTGGGTTTTGAGTATAGAAAATATAGAGTCTCTAAAAATTCTCTTTATGCTTCTATGAGATTGATTTGAGATATTGATTGTACATTGAGCTTAGAACATATTGAGTCTCTAACAATTCTCTTTATGATTCTATGTGATTGATACAAGTCTTTGAGAATACTTGTGGACTATTTTGAGTTAAGCTTTTGTGAAAGCTTGCTATGTAGATTTGAGCAAGTCCTAGAGAGGACTTATTAAGCAAATTTGAGCAAGTCCTAGAGAGGATTTGTTGAGCATATTTGTACAAGTTCTATGTGAACTTGTTGAGTAGATTTGGACAGGTTTTGTGTGAACCTGTTGAGCAGATTTGGACAAGTTTTGTGTGAACCTGTTGAGAAAATTTGGATAGGTTTTGTGTGAACCTATTGAGCATATTTGGATAAGTTTTGTGTGAACCTATTGAGCATATTTGGATAAGTTTTGTGTGAACCTATTGAGGAGATTTTAGAAGGTTCTAAGTGAACCTATTGAGCATAATTGTACTAGACCAAATGTATTGTGTTTAGTGCAAGAGATTGAGCAAAACTATGCTAGACCGACTAAACTATGTTTGGTACAGTATTGATATAGAGATTTGGAGGTGATAGAGTATAGAGGAAAAAGTCTCAGTGGATAGAGATCTAGCAACCAGGACAATTTAAGATAGATCTAAGTGAGGAGTCTACAAGTGGATAGATATCCACAAGTTAGTGCAATAGAGAGACAGAGTCTTCTAGAAGATCACTAGCCAGAGCAGAATGGGAAAGAGTTCTCCTGTGGAAGAGATCCACGAACTTGAGATTATGGGATCAACATCTCCTTTGGATAGAAGTCCATAAAAATTGTAATTTGGGAAAGATTCCCAAGATATTATTTGAGAAATATTTAGAAGAAATATTTTCTTTGTGGAGGTAGCCCACACTGGGTGAACCACATTAAAATTTGTGTCTCTATTGTGTGTGATTATTGGTGCATTGCTTTGGTTATTGCTATTGATATTGCCATTGATTATATTGATTAATGTTGTTTGAGAAAGAAAAGTAAAAAGTGGTCTTATACTATTCACCCTCCCCCTCTCAGTATAAGCTTGTGTTCTTCAATTATTTCCTGTCCTATTGAGCCTGGGATTTAGATACTCTAATATTACCAGATTGGAACAAGGAGAGTAGGAGAGACCTATTACATTATTTGAACAAAGTATTTTTCATTGTATTGATGTATTTCTTTGAGAAAAAATAGATTTTAAAGGCATCTTTCCCACTCTACATGTAATATTTTATGAAATCAATACAATTCTGAGTTTTATTCCTGTTATATCTTTGTCTCAGTACTGTGTGTCACTATGTAATGGATTATATTATTTGAATACATTACATACCTTTATTTTGTTGGTTAATTTTAGTCTTATTATGATATTCGAATAAATCTAAGAACACCAATTTTTATTTTCCCCATTCTCTCTGTTCATGTCAAAATTGTTGTTAAATTGCTATAACAACCCAATGAATCTAGGCACCGGTCTACATAAGGCATAACAATTGGTTATTTTTATTGCTTGGTCATTTTAATATGTATAGTTTTACATTAGTGTAATTAACATTTTATCATAGAATTATTGTTGGGTTTTCCTTACCCATTCTATAGTTTTCTTTTAGCAATATTCATGTTTATCATAACGAAGAGGTAGGTTGACTAGAGCCTGTAATAGCTCATTGGTTTCAAATGGATTTTTACAGTGTGAAAATAAAATCCTATGGATGCAAGAATTGGTTCCAAAAGCTCCCATCGAAGCAACCAAAAGTTTTAAATAGGGATAAACTCCCCTATTAATATGAACATAGTGGTAGAAACCTCTCCATTTGGCTAAGAAATCCAAGAATTTATCAATCTTAGATTGTTTAAGTGGATAAAGGTCATATATGGTAACCTTATCTTCTATGTATAGTGAAAAGTATTTAATCAAGGCTTCCATAAGTTCCTTAAACCTCTTGATGTAATGAAGAGGTATTTGAAAATACAATTCTAAGCCTAAACTACTAAGACTTTTAGGGAATAACATAAGGAGAAGTTTTCATCATTATTGATGTCACTGTAAGCTATTTGAAATAGCCTTAGATGGTTAATAGGGTCTTGCTTTTTGTTGTATATTTAAAATTTAGGAGTTTCAAAGTTCTTTGGAAATGGATGATTAAGGATCATTGGATATAACATCTCATTGTAGAATTCTTCAAAAGAGTATTTTAACTTAGATGTTCCTTGAAGAGATGCAACTTGATGCTCAAGTTCTTCAAACTTTGAATCCCTCTTTTCTAAGTCAAATATATTAGTTTTGATATCTTGAATATCATTTAATGGAGGATTTGGTGGTGTATAAAATTTTATTAATGGTTTTTAAGTGGTTGAGTGAAGTTTTGTGACATGAAAGGTACATTCAAGAGATTTGAAGTGTTTTGTTTTGATGTTACGGTGGGAGGGAATTGGATGAGTTCCATGTTCTGAGTGAGAAAATAATTTGTAGTATTGGTTTTATTATTAGGAGGTGTTGAAAATCATTTTCCCATTGCAAGCATCCCCATAGATATACTCAAAGGTGTTGTAGAATCAATAAGTTGCACTATAGTCACATTGAGACATTGAGGCTTTCCAAGTTGTTTCGAGTTTTATTGATTTGATCAATGGTTGATTGATTATTAGAATATTAAATATTATCATGCATTGTAAATTATTCTCTTTCTACTTGTTCTCTAATTTCATCTCTAAGAACATATAGAAATATATTTTTATTCCATTTGATGTATTCTTTGACATGATCTACAGTTTGAAAAGAAATTTTTTCAACAATTTGTTCTTGCTCCCTAGTTGCTTATTGTGACCAAGGATTTACTTCTTGTTCAATATGTTCATGGGAATATCCCTTATGATATGAAGAAAGTACCCTTGTTTCAGGTGTTATAAGGTTGTTGAGACATGGTTTGAGAGCTTTTTTTCGAATGAGGTTAATTTATTAATATTTTTTTTTCCAGAGTGCTTATAGCAAATAAGAGAAGATATTTGAAATTCTTATGTCACCTTGAAAAGCATCCCTCTTTGTAACTCCTACTAATCCATCATGATATACTATCCAAAGAATATTTCTACCCTAAGGTTTGTACTTTGGTTTACTCAAGGGGTCATTATCCATCCCCCAGTAGGATTAACAATTGGTTATGTCCTTGTTATCTTAATTTAATGTGATTTAATCTAAGAAAACAAATTAGATGATCTTTTTAGGTTTAGCAAAATTTTATCTTTGTTAAGGAAAAATGAGTATTCACATCAGTTTCACCAAATATGTAGATGGGAAAAATAGTTTTTTTTCTCTTAAAGTCTAATTTAATGTCAAGTGTGCACAGGGGAGATTCGTTGGAATATCTGATTCCCCACTTTAGAATCTCTTGCCAAAGAAGATCCCAAGAATATGAATATTCTAAACACAACTAGACTCCTACTAAATGTATTTTTCTCATACCTTGTAGAAGTTTATGTTATGCTTGTTTGATCAGTGTTTTACAAATTTATTCAAAGAAAACAACTAAGGTTTTGGATTGTTATCTATCTCAACTCCTTTTTGAGCCTTAATGGTTATTTAAGACCTAAAATTCAATGATCATCTAAATGAAATGCTAAATCTTTTATCACACAAGTGCAAGAATACAAGAGCTATCCTATATACTATTCAATTTTGTATGAGTTAACTAAGGGAATTTTGGTATTTTCAGGGTGAAACAAGAGGAGATGCAAGAAGACAAGTTAGCCTAAATGCAACTAAATGACTTTTGATTTCTTTTTCTATGAGCTTGAAAATGATCAAGAAGCTAGGATTTAGTCTAAGGTTCCTTTATTGATTGATTTAGATGTGTTTTGTAAATAAATTGAGATGTTTTGTAAATCAATTAAGGCATTTTGTAAACAATTAGGGTTTCTACTTAAGGTTCCTTAATTTCCCAAATGAAATGTGATTTTTAGGTGTAAATAGTAGAATACCGAAGAAAAAAACACAAAGAAATGAAGTAAAATTTTTTAAAGAAATATCTAGTGATAGAATCACCTCTTTTGGAGCCTTTTTTTGTCAAATTTACCACTAAAAATACCAAATTCTCCAATACTACCAAATTTACCACTGATGATTGGTGATTTTGGTATTCACATAAAAATACCAAAAAATATAGGTTTTCTAATTTAGGAGGTCTATTTGCAAGTTGGATAGAGTAAAAAACTTTTCTAAACAACTGATCAGATCCTTTGTTGATAAAACTTTGAGTTTGCTTGCCTCCTAGAGTGGAATTTTGTCAAATTACCAAGTTTACCACTAGGTCTTTCCAAATTCACCACTGGAAAATTTGGTCGATGTTGAATTTTGTTCTATGTAATTATGGGATAAAAATTCACCATTAACTATGTAGGGTGGTGTAGACACCTAAAATACATCATGTTTAGGAGACTACTCATATGGACACATCCAAAGACCATATGAATGATCTTGGACCTTTTCAAGAGCTAGAAGTGGTTCTAACCACTCAAAAAGGGTAGTTCTAGCCCATCTAGGCTTGGACACTATCAATCAAAGTGGCCACCAACCCTAGCCATTGAAGTTGAGAGTGGCCACACCTAGCCACTCCTCTAGACAGTGGCTAGCACTAAAATGCAGTTTGTTCGTGAACATGGGCCCAGATCACGTAGTCTAATTGCACCTTGTATTGCTTATGCATAGTTTTTGGTGAGGAACTCCCATAGATCTTTCTAACTACCCCTTCAATGCCAATTTATTACTGATCCTTCTCCTTGGGATGGTTAGTTACATGCAAATCTGGATCTTGGCTTCTCCGAGAAGCCAAGATCTAAATCCAGATCAAAATTTGGGAGGTCTACATATGGACTCTCTTAAGTAAAGCAAATGATGCACAAATATCAAAATTTTGTGTAGCGAAGCCCTGGATGATCAGAGAGTGAATCCATACCCCCTTTGAGGAGTAGAAAAGTTCTATCTGGATGAGTTACAACTATGCACTTGCATTCAAATCCATATATTCTTCACTGCAAATCAGTGTATCAAACACAAGAGGTGACCCTTGGACATCAATTTGAATGAGGAATATAGTTATACAACCCTTGGTTCACGAGGAGAAGAGCTTCATTTCATTATCACTATCATTGATAGTGGCCCATAGGTATAGCCTAGGGTTTTTAGATATTATTTTCCAAGTTTTAGCTTAGATCTGTTATTTCTTTAATTTATTAATTAGTTTTAGCATAGATCTAATTTATTTAATGTATTTTCATTTCCTGAGTTATACATGCATTTATCATTTAGTTTCATTACATTTTGATCTTATTATGCTCATATATTATGTTTATCAAATCTGGTAATAATATCCTCATTTGGAGATGCTACCCATGCTACTAATAGTCTTTTGTTTTTTCTATGCATGCAAGTTACAGGTTTACAGGAATTATTCAAGGCATTTAGCACATAAGATCCCTCTAAGCAAAAGGAGGAGAAGGAGGTGTCTATAAGCCCTCATACAAGTTCATGTGCGATATTGGGATACCTGTAAAGTAAACCACCCCTTTGCGAGGGGACATCTTCACCATTATTCCACTTGTATCTTATTGTATCAAACTGGGTATCCCTCAGAGGGACCGATATGTAACCAGTATTCACAAAAAATTAATAAAATATATTTCTTTATTTTTCATTTTTGTGTTATCTATGCTTTATGGTCTTTCATTTGATATAATATTGCAAGTAGAGTAGGGGTGTGTGCTTCCCGAGATCGCACAAATGGCGATCACGGTGGGACCCCCACCTGGTTTTTTTTTTTTTTTTTTCATACATTTTTTTTTGTGTGCAGGTTTAGCCAGTCTGGTTGAAAATGGCCAGCAGAGCTTGACCACTTTTGCACTTAGTGGCCAGCAGTAGCTACTTTTGTCTACAGTGTCTAGTACAAAAAGTGTAGTAGAGGATAATCCTTTCATCATCAGATGAGGATTTTAGGTTGGTTCTACTCCTTAATTTTTTATCTTTCTTTGTCTACAATTTATTTTTAGAAAAACAGAAAGTAAAATAGCATTTTTATTAAGGAAACATAAGAAAATATGGAAGAAAAATGCATTTTAATCTTCTTAGATTTATTAGCTTTCCTCTAGTTGCTTCTAGGAATAGCAAAAATTTGTTTTTGAGGTCTGCCCTAGTCTACAGTGGTCTAGGCTCTTGCATGTTTAAGCCTACTTGTATGTGGCCCAGCTAGAGGCCATTACATCACAAAGTAAAAATTGCATTGGATGAAAGCCATTTAGATCAGTTAGAGATGCATTGTCTAAAATTAAAAATTATTTTTACGCATATAGGTAAATAAGCATAAATGCTCTTTTATGCATAGCTTTCCATTATAAAAATCTAAAAATAACCCCACACACCATGAATTAATTTAATGCTAGTGAGTTGGAAGTCATGACCAACCACTAGTAGATATCAGTGAGGTGGCTTTCATCTCCACCCACTACCTCAAATCCTACATACCTATTATTATTGGTCAATATCAGCCCCAAGATCCATCATAACCCATGGAAAATTTGCATGTATCTCTCTTTGGAGAGGTATATCACTAACTATGAGTGAATTGGTGAGGACTGGGAGGACCTGTGCTCCCTGACCATGTGTGGACTTCATTACCACATATTATAGGTTGGATTACATGACTTGGACTTCATCACTAGATTGTCGAGCTATGAGTATACAAGTGAAATCATTTGAACACAAGAATCTATTGAGCAAGGTGTAGCAAAAGAATTGCAAAAGTATTGTCATTGTTGTCAACACAGTCAGATTGATGCAGTTGATGCAGTTCAGAGGTCAGTCAGATCAAGTGCAGAAAGTTTCAAGGAAAACAGAAGTGACCCAGATTCAGAAAATGGCAAAAAGAGACAAGGAAGAAAACTGTCGCGATTTCATGACAAGGAGGATGATGACGTCAGCAAGAGTCGAAAGCGTCGCGATTTCATGACATGTTCCATTTTCGTTGGAGTTGGCAGGGAAAGCTGTACGAAAGAGCAAAGCGTCGCGATTTCGCGACATGTTCCATTTTCGCTGGAGTTGGCAAGGAAAGCTGTACGGAAGAGCAAAGTGTCACGATTTCGTGACATGTTCCTTTTTCGCTGCTACTGGAAAAGAAGAGTGTACGAAATCCAGAAGTGTCATGATTTCGTGACAAGCAAGATGATGACGTCAGCAAAGTTGAAAAGTGTCACGATTTCACGACAGGATGAAAGGAAAGCTGCTAGAAGCCGGAAGCATCGCGATTTCGCGACAGCATTGAGGATGACGTCAACAAAAGCTCAAAGTGTCATGATATCATGACAAGATGCAGGGAAAGCTTCCAAGAGCCAAAACGGTCACGATTTCGTGACATGCTAAAGGATGACATCATCAAAAGTTCTAAGTGTCGTGATATCGCGACATGAGCGAGGGAAAAGCTTTCAAGGCCAAAATGGTCACGATTTCGTGACAACCTTCAGGGTGACGTCAGCATAAGTCAAAAGTGTCGCGATATCGCGACAGGTAACAGTCTGGCATGTAAAACCCGCAGGAACATGCAAGGTGACACGTGTCAAAAAAGCAGACAGGAAAATCATGCAGCCAGTTACGTAAAAAGTAACTGAAGTCAGACAGACAGTTAATCGTTGACAGGTGTTGGACATGCAATGCAACAGCCAAACATGCAAAATTGAAACGCATTCGAAAAGCCAAATTTAAAGGATAATAAAAGCATTCGAAAGGTCGAATTTGCAGGCATTCTAACAGATGTATTTGAAGCATACAGAAAAGTCGAACATGAAGAATCGAAAAGCTTTCGAAGAATCATATATGGAGTTTCAAAAAAGCATTCGAAAAGCCGTATTCGAAGAAATCGAACAGTCAAAGTACATGAAACAAAATTGTCGTATTGCATGGTTTCCAAAAGACGTATTGCAGGGTTTCGAACAGTCGAAGTGCATGGAACCGAACAACCGTATTGCATGGATTCGAACAGTCAGAGTATGTGATTCGATTGCATGCAGATTGAAAGGTTATAAAAGAATAATCGTACAGAGAAGATGTTGCTGCTGTTAGAGAGAAATTGTTGTAAAAGGAGAGTTAGAAAAGAATCAAGAGAAAAATAAGCAGAGCCGTGAGAGTGTGCAGAGTTGAGTTAATTGCGGACCAGTCAGGGTCGTGCATAAAGTGAAGACATTTTTATGTCATTCAAAATTTATCAGAATTGCAGTCCAAGTTGGTGCTTGGTACTAGGAGTTGGTGCTCCATCTGTTGCAGCAGAAAATTACAGGGGTTGGTGCTCCTTCCAGTTGGTGCTGGTAAAGTGTTTGTAAAATTGATTTTGCAAAGACTGGATTTGGATTGGAGTCCAAGCAGTCATTTTTGAGGAGTAGCCAAATTGGTGAACCTCGTTATATTGAGTGTTGTGGTTTGCTCTCTTGTTCAAGTTTTTTTTTATTCTCTTTATTTCATATTAAATGCTGTAGATATAAAAATTTAATAGCTACACTGATTCACCCCCCCTCTCAGTGTCATTGTGTAAACATCAATTGGTATCAGAGCAATGTGTTCCTTGTACAAGCTTAATCAGCTAAGGAGATCTTGGAAGAAACAATGGCAGGTGGTGAAGGATTTTCATCCAACAAAGCTCCCTTATTTGATGGAACAAATTACACCTTCTGGAAACTCATAATGCAAACATATCTGAGTGCATTGGGATACGATATTTGGGATTCTGTAGATAGTGGATACACAAGACCCACTACCCCTCCAACAGATACTACTGAGAAAAAGAAATTTGAAAATAACTCCAAAGCTAAAAATGCCATAATGTGTGGGCTTGTTGACAGTGAACCGATAAGAGTCATGAGTTGTAAATCAGCAAAGGACATGTGGGATAAATCGAAGAGCATCCATGAAGGAGACAAGAAGATTAAGGAAGCAAAATTGCAAACTCATCGAGCACAGCTCAAGCACTCGCAAATGAAGGAAGATGAAAACATAGAAATTTATATGCCGAGAGTCAACGGAATTATTAATGCAATCGGAGGACTTGGTGAAGAAATTGATGATGCAGCTTGTGGTGAAAAAGGTTCTCGTAACACTTCACAAAAGATTTAACTCCAAAGTCTCTGCAATAGAAGAGGCAAAAGATCTAAACAACTTCAAGCATGGATGAGTTGCATGGTTCCCTGACAAGATATGAAATGAGAATAGGACAAACCAAGTCTACAGACAGAGAAGCAGCTTTTAAAGCACACAAGAATGTAAAATCTGAACATGAATCTGAGGATGAAGGAACACTGGATGAAATAGAAGCCAATTTTGTTCGAAAACTCACAAAAGGAAAAGGAAAATATAGAGGGAAGCTACCTTTTAAATGCTTCAATTGTGGAGGAGTCGGTCATTTTGCAGCCAAATGTCCAATGCAGGAGAGAACCAAAAATGGTGAAGGGTCACACCAAGAAAAAGGTGACTGGAAGAAGAAACAAAATTTCATAAAGAATAACTTCAAGAAGAAAAGCTTCATAACCAAGAATGTCAACAGTTCTAAAGAAAGCATAGATGAGGAGTCTCGAAGAAGAAGGAGGTGAAGCTCTGTTCATGGCACTTGAAGAAGAAAGAACAGAGGAAAATCAGGAAGGTGATGAAAATTCCAAGGATGAAGCTCAAGTGTATTTGGAAGGAGAATTGGTTGCTGCACTTGAAGAGTTGAGTGCAGAAAGGAAGAAGAATAAAAAATTTTCAAAGAAATTAGAGAATGCCACAGACATAATAAACAATCTGAAAATACAGACAGAGGAATTCAAGAAAATGTCTAAAGTTCTTGATGAACAATTAACTGATAAAGACAGTTGAATGCAAAAAGCTAGAGGAAGACATCCTTAAGTTAAGGATGCAGTTAGAGGAGATGAATAGAAAATTAAACTGTTTTCATAAGTTTGAAGAAAGTACTATAAAGCTGGATAAAATGCTAAATAACCAAAGGCCTTCTAGCATCAAATTTGGTTTAGGCTTTGATGAAGGAGAATCTTCAAAGGATTCAAAGAACTTGAATATAGAACCCACAAAGAAAGAAGAAAAGATCAGGGTTGAACCGTAAAAACAAAATAATGCAAAAGAAAACAATAATGCCAGATTCAAGAAGAATACTGACAAAGATGGATTCACAAAAGTCACACATCCGAGGAGGAGAAGAGTCATGGCTCCTACTTCAAACTGGCAAAGACCCGCACCTAGGTTTAATCATGCATTTTCTGGTTATTGTTTTAAATGCAATGCTTATGGCCATAAAATTTCAGATTGCAGGCATAATGTATCTCAAAGGAATTTTACCAAAGAGAAATGTTTTTTCTCCTTTAATGAATTATGCAGTTGAATGTTATAATTGTCATAATTTTGGACATATTGCTAGAAAATACAGAAGCACTTTTTCATCAAATAATTATCAAGGCAGAAAATCTCAGCTAAGTGGGTTGAAACAAAACCAGAAATTTCCTGTAAAACAGGCACATGCTAATGAAAGGACAAAGGCAAAACATATAGCAAAATCTGCTATCAAACCGTAATGGAAAGAAAAGGAATCTTTGATTGTCCAGATCGCTTTTAAAGCTCGGAACAAATCAGCACCTTGGATACTTGATAGCTGGTTGTTCCAACCACATGACAGTGACAAGCAAAAGTTTGAGAATTTACAGAATTATGAAGGTGGTTCTGTGAAATTTGGAAATAATGATGGAGCAAAGATTGTTGGAAAGGGATCACTCAAGATCAGTGATGGCAATATAAAATCAAAATAAGTCTTGTTTGTAATTGGCCTCAAGCATAACTTGCTAAGTGTAAGTCAAATATGTGACAGAGGTCATGATGTAATCTTCAAGAAGGAGGGTCGTGAAGTAAGAAAGACAAAAAATGGAAAGTTAATAGCCACTCGGACCGAGAACTTCAAGAAATCAGATACACTTTCGAAACCGCAGAAGGAACATGCTTGATGGGACAGAAGATGAAAACCGGCTATGGCACAAGAGGCTTGGGCATATTAGTTTTGACAATCTGGCAAAAATCAGCTCAAAAAGAGCAGCTTAGAGACATACCAAACATTGGCAAACCCGTAAATAGCATCTCGTGAGTCATGCCAAAAGGGAAAACAAACCAGAGCCACTTTCAAAGCAAAAGAATACTTCACTAGCAAGCCATTAGAACTAATTCACACCGATCTATGTGGACCCATGAGAACCGAAAGCATAAATGGACACAAATATTTTATGCCGTGTATAGATGACTACTCAAGAATGACATGGGTACTATTTCTGAAACTCAAGTCGAAGCCTTTGAAATGTTTAAAACCTTCAAAAATCTTGTTGAAAATCAATCAGAAAAAGAATTAAATGCCTAAGATCGGACAGGGGAGGAGAGTTTATCTCCGAAGAATTTGCGAATACCGTCAAAAACATGGGATAAGAAGACAGCTACAGCAACTAGGACACCTCACAGTAATGGTGTTGTAGAAAGGAAGAATAGAACAAAGGCAAGAAATGGCAAGGACAATGTCGCGTAAAACAAAATAGCCGACGTATTTTGGAAAGAGGCAGCTCATACCGCAGCTTACATTCAAAACAGGTGCATGCCGAGACCACATGAAAGCAAAACAACTTATGAGTTGTGGTTTGGCAGTAAAGGCAACAAGCAAGACATTTCAAAGTATTTGGCAGCAAGTGCTACATAAAACGGACTGAAGATAACCTTGGTAAATTTGAAGATAGAGTTGATGAAGGTATCTTTCTCGGTTACTCAACAAAAAGCAAGGCATACACATGTTACAACAAGAAGTTGAAGAAAATTGTTGAAAGTGCTGATGTAAAAGTTGATGAAGGTAGAGAACAAGAAACTACTTATCAAGAAAACTACCCTATGTATGAAGAAGTCATTGAAGGTGATGATGAAAAAGAAACAGAGAAGAATCAGAAAATTGATCCAGATAGTGTAAAAACTGAATCTGAAGAAGAAGAAAACAGAAAATTTAAAACAGGCAACTGGCAGAAAAATCATCCAAGTGAACAGATTATTGGGGATCCCACAGATGGTATTCAAACAAGAAGAACAGCAGTGAGGAACTATTCTCTGTTATCTAGTATTGAACCTAAAAATGTTGCTGAAGCAAGCACTGATGAAAGTTGGATGAAGGCAATCAATGAAGAACTAGATCAGATAGAGAAAAACAATACCTGGGAATTAGTACCTAGACCAACAAATAAAAACATAATTGGTACTAAATGGGTTTTTAGAAATAAATTGAATGAAGATGGGCAAAGTTGTCGTAAATAATGCAAGATTAGTATGTAAAGGCTATGCTCAAAGTTGAAGGCATTGATTTTGAAGAAACTTTTGCACCGTAGCGACTAGAGGCAATCAGATGTTTCCGGCATTAGCAGCTCATAAAAACTTCAAAGTATATCAAATGGATGTAAAATCAGCATTTTTGAATGGAAAACTAGAAGAAGAGGTTTACATTGAACAACCCGATGGCTTCCAACTTGGTGAAAATCTAGATTTTGTTTGCATGTTAAAGAAAGCTTTATATGGATTAAAACAGGCACCCGTGAGCATGGTATGCAAGGTCGGATAATTATCTAATTAAACAAGGGTTTAAGAAAGGTTTGGTGGATAGCAACTTATATGTCAAAACAGAGAAGGGTCATCTTATTGTTCTTGTTGTTTATGTAGATGACATAATATTTGGCAAGCAAAGATGGATGAATACTGCAAAGACATATCAATTAAAATGAAAAAAGAATTTGAGATGTCAATGATTGGTGAACTTTCTTATTTCTTAGGATCAGCAGGTCAATCAAAATGAAAAAGGCATTTTTATTTCTCAAGTTAAATATGTAAAAGAAATGCTGAAAAAGTTCACAATGGAAGACAAGAAACCGGTCAAGACTCCCATGACAACAAGTCGCAAGTTGAGCAAGGATGATAAATCCCCGGATGTAGATCAAACAATGTACAGTGTCTATGATTGGAAGCCTCGCTGTATTTAACGACCACTAGACCGTATATATTACAAGCAAGATGTATGGTTGCAAGATTTCAAAGCCACCCCAAAGAAACTCATGTAATCACTCGTAAAGAGGATTTTCAGATATCTCAAGGGCACTATGGATTATGGGTTGTGGTACCCAAAAGGTAAAGATTTCACTTTGATTGCATATTCTGATGCAGATTGGGAAGGATGTATTGATGACAGAAAGAGCACAAGTGGAGGAGCATTTTATCTTGGTGACAGGCTGGTAGCATGGCACAGCAAGAAACAAGAATCAATATCTCTATCCACTGCAGAGGCAGAATACATTGCAACAACAACATGTTGTACTCAGATATTATGGATGAGACAAACGTTGAAAGATCTTGGTATTCATTTCAATGAACCAATTTCAATTAAGTGTGATAACACTAGTGCTATCAACATATCCAAGAATCTATTAATGCATTCAAGAACCAAACATATTGCAATCCGATATCATTTCTTGAAGGATAAAGTTGCAGAAGGAGAGGTTAAATTGGATTTTGTTCCAACTACAGAGCAAGTAGCTGATATATTCACAAAACCTTTGCCTAAGGAAGTGTTTGAATACCTTCGAAAGAAGTTGGGAGTAGTCACACCACCCAAGGACTGACTAGCTATGGGAAACACATTCTCAGGGGGAGCATTCAAACTTTTTAAGTCTGAGAATGTTGTGCATAGACTCAGGGGGAGTCTACAGCAGCCCTTTGGTATTATTGGCAAAGGGGGAGAAGAAATTAAGCAAGGTTGCAATGTGTTGCCAACAATTCCAAAGGGGGAGATTGTTGAGCAAGGTGCAGCAAAAGAATTGCAAAAGTATTGTCATTGTTGTCAACACAATCGATTGATGCAGTTGATGCAGCTCGTAGGTCACCGATCAAGTGCAAAAAGTTTCAAGGAAAACAGAAGTGACCCAGATTCAGAAAATGGCAAAAAGAGACAAGGAAGAAAACTGTCGCGATATCGCGACATGTTTTTTGTCGCGATTTCGCGACAAGGAGGATGATGACGTCAGCAAGAGCCGGAAGCGTCGCGATTTCGCGACATGTTCCATTTTCGCTGGAGTTGGCAAGGAAAGCTGTACGGAAGAGCAAAGCGTCGCGATTTCACGACATGTTCCATTTTCGCTGGAGTTGGCAAGGAAAGCTGTACGAAAGAGCAAAGTGTCGCGATTTCGCGACATGTTCCTTTTTCGCTGCTGCTGGCAAAGAAGAGTGTACGAAATTTGAAAGTGTCACGATTTTGCGACAAGTAGGATGATGACGTCAGCAAAGTTGAAAAGTGTCACGATTTCACGACAGGATGAAAGGAAAGCTGCTGGAAGCCGGAAGCGTCGCGATTTCGCGACAACATTGAGGATGACGTCAGCAAAAGCTCAAAGTGTCGCGATATCGCGACAAGATGCAGGGAAAGCTTGCAAGAGCCAAAACGGTCGCGATTTCATGACATGCTGAAGGATGACATCAGCAAAAGTTCTAAGTGTCGCGATATCGCGACATGAGTGAGGGAAAAGCTTTCAAGACCAAAATGGTCATGATTTTGCGACAACCTTCAGGGTGATGTCAGCATAAGTCAAAAGTGTCACGATATCACGACAGGTAACAGTCTGGCATGTAAAACCCGCAGGAACATGCAAGGTGACACGTGTCGAAAAAGCGACAGGAAAATCATGCAACCGGCTACGTAAAAAGTAACTCGAAGTCGACTGATAGGTTAATCGTTGACAGGTGTTGGACATGCAATGCAACAGCAAAACATGCATAATTGAAACGCATTCGAAAAGCCGAATTTGAAGGATAATAAAAGCATTCGAAAGGTCGAATTTGTAGGCATTCTAACAGACGTATTTGAAGCATACAGAAAATCCGAACATGAAGAATCAAAAAGCTTTCAAAGAATCATATATGGAGTTTCAAAAAAGCATTCGAAAAGCCGTATTCAAAGAAATCGAACAGTCAAAGTACATGAAACAAAATTGCCGTATTGCATGGTTTCCAAAAGACGTATTGCAGGGTTTCGAACAGTGAAGTGCATGGAACCGAATCAGCCGTATTGCATGGATTCGAACAGTCAGAGTATGTGATTCGATTGCATGCAGATTGAAAGGTTATAAAAGAATAATCGTACAGAGAAGATGTTGCTGCTGTTAGAGAGAAATTGCTGTAAAAGGAGAGTTAGAAAAGAATCAAGAGAAAAATAAGCAGAGCCGTGAGAGTGTGCAGAGTTGAGTTAATTGCGGACCAGTCAGGGTCGTGCATAAAGTGAAGACATTTTTATGTCATTCAAAATTTATCAGAATTGCAGTCCAAGTTGGTGCTTGGTACTAGGAGTTGGTGCTCCATCTATTGCAGCAGAAAATTACAGGGGTTGGTGCTCCTTCCAATTGGTGCCGGTAAAGTGTTTGTAAAATTGATTTTGCAAAGACTCGGATTTGGATTGGAGTCCAAGCAGTCATTTTTGAGGAGTAGCCAAATTGGTGAACCTCGTTATATTGAGTGTTGTGGTTTGCTCTCTTGTTCAAGTTTTTTTTTTATTCTCTTTATTTCATATTAAATGCTATAGATATAAAAATTTAATAGCTACACTGATTCACCCCCCCCTCTCAGTGTCATTGTGTAAACATCAGAATCCCATCTAATGAAATGCAAAACATGTGACATAAGGTCTTCTTTACAAACCATGCATCAAAACACACAAAACAACCTAGAGAACACACATTAATCCTTAAATAAGATAAACATTTGTTTGCTTTGCTTGTATGGTTTTAAATTGACATAAGAAGATAATTCAGTCATCATGGTGTACACATGGAGCAACCACCCTCAGTCCAACATCAAGGTAAAAATTGACACTTTGCACACTCACGATCATAATGGCATTGAGCCACCCACCCATAGTGTTGTTGGATGAAGTTTAGCAAGTCTTAGGGGTGACAACTCAACCCTTGGAGGGACTCCTCAAGAAACCCTAGTGAGAGATCCATATCTTGGTTCCTCTCATGGTAGACATGAGGGGGCCTCAAGGCCTTCATCATCACATAGACATGAGGAGGCTTCAAGACCTCCATCATCACACAAACATGAGGAGGCTTCAAGACCTCCCTCATCACATAGACATGTGGAGGCCTCAAGGCCTCCATCATCACACAGACATGTGGAGGCCTCAAGACCTCCATCATTACATAGAAATGCGAAGGCCTCAAGGCCTCCATCATCACATAGACATGAGAAGGCATCAAGGTCTCCATCATCACATAGGCATGTGGGGGTTACAAGGCCCCAAATTTCACATGACACATTTAGGATAGATTAGCCCACTAAGGGGTAAGACACTAGGCCTACACCCAATCATAGACTGAGAGCATCTTATAGCCTCCTTAAATATGGGAGGATAACCCTAGATTATGATCTCATTGGTGCTAATGGGAATCCACATGATCAATCATGGAAGACCAAATAGCTTGATGGGTTGGATTGAGTTCCCTCGAGACCATCTCAAAGAAGCATTGCTACCACACATTCTATCTTAGGAAGTTTGCATAGAATAACCACAAGGCACACCAATGAACCAGGGAAATCTTCAAAGTAGCCTTGTAGTACATACACTATCTTCGACCATGGGGGTACACAACATAGATCATAATATATAGAGCAATTCACCCTGATAGACAAGGACAAGAACATAGTAGGTGTAGACACCTAAAATGTGTCATGCTTAGGGGAGCTACTCACATAGACACATTCATAAGATCAAATGACATAATATTGGACTTTCCAAGCATCAAAAATGGTTCTCACCACTCATTTGGGGCCTTTTCAAGCCATCCAAGCCTAGCCACTCAAGACAAGAGTGGTAAAAACTTAGCCGCTGTAGATGATAGTGACCAGATCTTAGTCACTAAAGATGATAGTGACTAAACCCTAAAAGCAATTTTGCCAACAAATAAACGTAATCATGGGTGAAAGTGGTAGTCTACATGTAATAAAGATGAGCAAGAGTAACTTTGCATTCCTTTTCATGACCAGTTCACATAGGAGACTTGAGTTTGCATTTGTACTTTAGTTAAATGGCCTCCAAACATAAAAAAAAAGTATAAAATCTTCTTATGATAACGACCAGTTTGCATAGGATACTCAAGTTGGTAGTTATATTTTAGTTAACTGGCATCCAAACATAGAAAAGACAAAAATCTTCTCATGCTAACTCACACTATGCATGAGAAATTCATTCCCAGGTCTTGGACATAGACCTAAGGTTTCACATTATAAAAGGTGCAAGCCTAAGAGCACTAGGAAATAATCCATATTTTTATCGATCTTGGTCATTGAGGAGAGCTTTCGAGACTTGGAGAGTTCCCTTGGAGATCACGTGTATGACAAAGCCCTAATAGATTAGAGAGCATAGCAACAATTATTTCAACATTGGATACAAGCTTTGATCCATAGCTTTGGATCAAAGAGGACGAGAATCACTTTAAGTGATCACTTTCTTGGATAGTGGTCCGCATGTGTAGCTTAGGGTTTATACATTAGATTCATTATTTGTTTAGCACATCATTAGCATAGCATCATTTCATTCATTCATATTCATAGCATTAGTCTAATTTGCACTTGCTTTCATTTTTTATATCCATTGCTAACAACCTCATCCGAGGAGGCATTCTTGGACATCTAAGCATGTATTGTTGTTTCATTTCTTATAGGGCCATAGGTTGATCGGATGAAATCTACAACATACGAGAGCAAAAGGGATACCTCTATGAAATATACCCAAATAAGGAGGCATTTGTAAGCCCTCATACATTTTTGTGTGCAAAACCAAGAATATTTTTGAGGCGCACCACCTCTTCATGAAAGGGGCACTCTTTGCCTATTTGTAACCTTATTGTATCAAAATGGGTATCCCTAAGAGGGACCGACATGTAACTAGATTTCAATATGAATAAAGAGATCCATATTTGTTATTTCTATGTTATATGCTTTTCATTGTCTTCTATTTCATTATGGGTTTTTAATACATTGCAAGTAGCATAAAAAGAGGGGTGCGTGTGTCTCGGGGTCACTATAGATGGCGATCATGGTGGGGCCTCCACTAATTTTTCATTTGTTGTCATAATACTAACTTATTTTTGTGTGTAGGTCTATCCGCTCTGAGCTACATCAACCATAAATTAGCCACTCTGAGCTATAGTGGCCAATAGATCTTTAACCGCTCTCACTAACAGCGGCCGAACCAGCCGCTCTGGTCAACAATGACAAGAATTGGATTACACCAGAGGTTAAAACACTGACTCTTTGACTTGGATTAAAGGTTGGTACAACTTCTCTGATATTTTATAGCTTTCTGTCTACTTTTGTGTGTCTAAAACAGATAACTTAAAGCACATTTACATTTGGAAATTGAAAGAATAAAAGGATAAAGAATTAAGCATTTTGCATAGCTTAGATCTTCTTTTAAATTTTACACTATGCGTTGCTAGGAACATTAGCTTATGCCTGAAAAGTTCACCCTAGAATCTAATGTGCTAGACATTGTATGTTGTTTGCTTGCTTTGAGGCCCTACTAGAGGCCATAGTTGCATGAGGTAAAGTGCACTCATACAAATCATAGTAGTTCATGCATCTTTTTTAATATTGAAACATATTTTTGCACTTAGGAATATAGGAAAAATTCATTATTGCTATATGATGCGATTTATGTTACACAAGCTTAAAATGAACACCACACATGCACATCTCATTTAAACATTGAGGAGTTGGATTTCATAACCAACCTTAAATTTAGTCCAGTTACATTGGAATTCATCTCCTTCCACTGGTTTATCCCCTAGAGCTTCCTAGAAATGGATTGATGAACTTACTTATAGTGACACTATGTTACTTGTGCTCAAACTATCTCCCACTTTTGGAAAAATCATTGGTTCAGAGTGGAAGAGCTAGGCGAACCCCCCACTGGGTCTTCAGTTGTGTACCCTAGCTTCTTTTAAGAAAACCATGTTTGGCATGGGTGTATTTTATTATCACTATGGATGAGTCTTCTCATTCTTAATCGAAGAACAAGAGCAAGGAATCAAAATAACAACACATCAAAACACACCAAATAGTTTAGGGCACACTTAAATAGGTAATCAAGATAAATATTTGTTTGGTATTGTGTGGCTATTCCTAAATTACAACTCAAAATATCAATTCATAGACAACATGGTCAAAACAATAAGTAAAAACCCTCAATATAATATCGAGAGAGAGACTGAAGTAACTCATATCCATAGGCGTAGTCGTAGTAACATCGAATGACCTACCCATAATATTGTGATACATAGCTCTGTGAGCCTAAAGGGTGATAACTCAACCCTTGGGGAATCTCCTCAAGAAACCCCAAGTAGGGAACCACATCATGGAATAAATTCACATAAACAAAAAGAGGCTTCATAGCCATCCTCATCAAGGAGACATGAGGAGACCTCAAGGGCCTCCTCTAAACATAGAAACATCTCAAAGACATGAGGAAGCTTCAAGAGCTTCCTCCTCACATGGACATAAAAAAGGTTCTAAAACTTGTTCTTCATGTAGGTATTATGAGACTGCTACATCTCCATCCACATGGAGAAAACATGTCACCACAAAGCCTTCTTCATTGAGAAGGCAAGCAAGAATTGCAACACCTCAAGATTCACAAGAAAAATATGAAATAGGTCTACCCACTAAAGGGAAGGAAACTAGAGCTACATCTAGCCATGGGAATCATATAGAAGAAACCCTTCACACAAAGAGAAATATTCCCATATACTATGACCTCATAGGAGTGAATGGCACCCCTCGGGACTAGCCATGGAAAACAATATAGCTAGACAGATTGGATTGGTTTCCTACATGGCCAACTCAAAGAACTATAGCTACTAAGAACTATGCATCTGGAAGTTCATGAACTATGACTTCTAAACACATATTTCAGTCTGGGGTACCTCATGGTGACCTTGTAGTAGACACACAAAGTTTGATCGTAGGGATACTCAACAGTACACTGAACAAGTCACATTAGCTAGAAAGAGTACGGGTACAATAGAAACCTCCTCGAGGAATCTGTGAGTCAATACAACAAGAACAAATTTAGATAAATATGATTCTTCTATGATAGTGGAAACTGACCAAATGAGGCAGTTAGAAAATTCATTACATAAGGAGAGAGAGCTAGTGGAATCTCTCGAATAGGATAAACAAAGAGAAAGACTCTTGTGCCAATATGAGGAGCACTTAAGAGAACAGGCTGAGCGGCTAGATATTAACAATTTATAGAAAAATAGTGGTGAACACCAAAGAACTAGACACACTGACTCACCTAAAGAGAGGTTCACTAGAAATATAGCCCACAATGAAATCCAACTAGTGGGGTAAGGGCAAACACAACAAACCAGGACCACAATCCTGATTCCCCTCATACGAGGGAAGAAAATGAAACAAATCAAATGGATAGAGAGTTACCTCCATTGCCACTATGAGTAGGCTTACAAGAGAAGTAAATCTGTGCATCAAAGGTATTTCAAGAGATTGTTGAAAAGATGAAAGCCTTTGAGAAATAAGAGGTAGTCGAGAACTCACCAACATTGAGCAAAATACACAACCAACCATTGTGCCCATCAATCCCTAGCCCTCCATATCTTAAGCACTTTAATATGCCTAGGTTAGAAAAATTTAAAGGTGAAGAGGATGCATAAGAGCACGTCACCAATTTTATCAACGCCTATTTTCATCTTGAAGACAATTATGCTCTCATGCTAAGAACATTCATAATGATATTTTCAGATGCTACCACTCAATGATTCAACCAACTACCTAAGCATAGCGTAACAAACTTTGAACAACTAGTAAACATATTCTTAAAGTATTTCTCCTTTGGTGCTAAGAAGAAAGTGAACCTTTCAGACCTAGCCAACTTGAAATAGTATGATGATGAGCCAGTAATGGATTATGGGAATAGATGGAGAAAATTCATGGCAAAATTATCATTCTTCATTCCCACAGAAGATATCATTTGTATGTTCACCAAAAGTTGCTCTAAACACATCTCCCTCTTAATACAACTTCAGTAGTATCCTTCATTTGAGGAAGCTTTGGCATAGGCCAAGCTCATCAAATAAATAAAAGTAGATGAGGGAACCATTAAAATCTAAAACAAAAAGGAGTGGAACAAGAATGGTAAGAATGACAAGTACAAGTAGAAGCAAGGCCAACCTTGCTCCAGTCAATCAAATCATATTGGCTACACCCAAGGATGGGGGTGCACAACAATCCTAGAACTATCAAGCACATCCCCTGCTAGGCAATTACAACCAAAGGAACAATCAAGGGTGAAATAGGGAATGCAAACCGCCTCGCTATTTTATGCCTCTGACAAAATCAATGCAATCAATATTCAATCAGTTGAGCAAGGCCAAGAGGATCAGATTTCTTGATATACCTCTTATAAATCCCAACCATCCTAAGCCAAAAGGATATAGGGAAGATCAATTTTTCCCTTATCATAGGATACCAAGGCATGACATTGAGGCTTGTGTTGGTTTTAAGCATCAAGTGCAAAATATGATTGAGGCAGGAGAACTCAAAGTTGAAAACCCACTGGCTCCTAAAAACAAAGACATGGGCATATACAGAAACCCGTTGCCCAATCATGAGGCCCCTAGAGAGCAAGGGGCCCAAGTAAATTAGGTTCAAGATGATATACCTACCCATGGATGCATTGGGATGGTTGATATTATTAACATAGAAACCAGGACTAGACAGTATGGTCAACCGCAACGTCCTGTAGCTCCCATGAATGTCCCAGCCGCACCAAGGTAGAGGCAAGACAACCTTCCAGGTCCACATACACGACCTGTGGTAACTATCTAGAGTATATTGGAGCAAAACCTACAAACGACTCTAGCTAAGTTATCCATCTATGAGCTCATACAATAGTCCCCAAAGAATAGGGAGAATTTAATAGAAATTTTAAGGACAATTGAGCTCCAACCACAAGATGTGAATGCAGTCACTCACTTTGTGGGAAAAGTACAAGAATGCCAGGAACCTGTAATTCGATTCTATGATTATGAAATTAAGACAGTACATGTTGCCTTACTAGACCCTCCACTAAACATTGTGGTGGAAATAGAGCACCTCAAGATCCCAAGTCCAATATCATTCTAGAAGCTTAAACATTGAGAGATTTTAATGATGCTTTATGCAATATTGTGGTAAATATAGTCCTACCCATAAAGGTGTGGCACATGACCATCCCTGTGATGTGTCATGTCTTGTAAGGAGCTATGCAGTACAATATCCTCTTAGGGCATCCTTGGATAAGGGCCATGAAGTGTGTGCCTTCGATCTTGCACTAGTATGTCACCTATGTGCACAAAAACAAAGTCTATGTGGTTTTGGATGATTAAGAGCCTTTTAAATACGTCCATCAAGTGGACATTTTGGAATAATTTGTAATCCCTTCTACCCACCTATACATAGCACCTTTATCCCCAACCACACAAGTGGATAATGAAGACAAAAGGGCAAGAAAAGACCCATGCACATCAACACCTCCTGGTGCACCCAAAATAGTCAATGCTTCCAAAGTACCATCAACATCAAAACAAAAAGAAAATTATAAGCTAAAGGCATCCTTAGTCAAATACTAAATTCCCAAGGAAGTGCCAACCGTAGCCATTGCTGAAATTCCAAGTCCTATGGAAGAAGAAGATCTTCAATATCAAGATGAAGATAGTGATTAACACCCCGCTTCGCCAGTATCATCCGTAGGGTCATCCACGTCGCATGCATCAATACACTTGGAAAGCACAAGCATAGGGGAGTACCTTGTGCATAACATTACCTTTATGCCTATAATTGAGTCTACACAAAACATGGGAAGACCTAAGGACTTGAGGCCACCAGTGGGAATAGTGGTTCCACTTGGAATCCCTTCCAACCAAATCAATTTTTTCTATGTCGGTCTGGACTGTGCCCATAAGTCTACAGACATAGAGGAGGATAGTGATGAATTTTTCATGGTCAATGTTTGTTACCTCTCTAATCCTAAGTTTTCTCTAAGCTACTTTGAGTGTTTCCATTGGCATGGCTATGGCCTTGGTATATATGAGTAGGGGCGTAGATGGCCATACTAAAGAAAATGACGAAGCAGTTTGATCATATTGATTGATATCCATATAAAGGTTACAATGCATGTAGTTATTAGTTGGTTTATCTAACCAACCTAGTGGTTAATCAACCAACCTAGAGAGCACCTACGAGTGCTACCATTTTGCCAAGATGTAATACATTGACATATATGCTAACATCACCCCTTATTACATTATTGGCAAATTCCAATAGTATCTCGAAAATTTTCATATTTGATATGCCCAAGAGCTTTGGTAAAAATATCTGCAACTTGTGCATCAGTAGGAATGTATTGAAGTTGTATATGGTGCTTGGGAACTGCATCTCGAATGAAATGACATCTGGTATCAACATGTTTGGTACGTTCATGAAAATTTGGATTTTTGACAAGATTCAAAACACCTTGATTGCCGCAAAACAAATGAAGAGGAAGATTCTTTGGGAGACCCATGTTTGTAAGAATGCAACTTAACCACATTATCTCATAGACTGCTTCACTTGCTACACGATATTCTACTTCTGTAGAAGATAAAGCAACCACTTGCTGCTTCTTACTGTGCCAAGAAATAGGTCCAGATCCAAGATGAAAAACATATCCAGAAGTGGATTTATGATCATCAAGAGATCCAACATAATCTGAGTCCGTGTAACCTAGTAGGAAAAACTTATTATTCTTTTTGTATTCCAGACCATAATTTGTACTGCCATGAACATAATGAACTATTTTTACTGCTTCCCAGTGACTCATCTTAGGCTCTTGCATGAATCTTGAAAGATATCCCACAGCAAAACTAAGATTTGGCCTAGTATTTTTTAGATATAGGAGACTCCCAATCAACTGGCGATAGAGAGTACCATCTACCTAAGGTGATTCATCATATCAGGATAACTTAAGTCCTTGCTCCATTAGATTTGTTTTTTACTTATAGTTAGTCATCTGATATTTTTCTACTAAAGTCTTGGCATATTTCTTTTGTGTTACTCTGATATGAAATTGTTGCTGAGTAAATTCTAAACAAAGACAATAGTGTAGAAGTCCTAGATCTGCCATTTCAAATGAATGCTTCAAATCTTTTTTTACTAATCCAATCATTCTTTCTGAGCTTCCTGTTATGATCAGATCGTCTACATAAAGTACAAGTATCACTATATCAGAACCATTTTTCTTAATATAGATATTTGCATCAGAAGGACTTCTTTTGAAGCCATGCTACACAAGGTGACTATCTATCTTGATATACCAAGCTCGAGGAGCTTGTTTGAGCCCATACAAGGATTTGATTAACTTGCATACTTTTTATTCTTGCCCCTAGACTATGAATCCTTCTGGTTGAGTCATGTATACTTCTTCCTATAAGTCACCATTCAATAAGGCACTTTTAACATTCATCTGATGCAACTTCCACCCAAACTGAGCTCCCATGGCACAAAGTACTCAAATGGTAGTCATTTTTGTAGTAGGGGCAAAAGTCTCTTGATAGTATATACCTTCTTTCTGAGCATAACCCTTTGCAACAAGTCAGACTTTATGCTTATCAAGATATCCATCTGCCTTATACTTTACTTTGAACACCCATTTGCAGCCTATGGGTTTCTTTCCTGTTGGCAGATCGACAAACTTCCAAGTTTTATTTTTAATGAGATAATTATGTTCTACATCCATGGGCTTTTTCCATTATGGTTTATCAAGTTTATATTGAACCATTGTGGGTTCATTTTCATTTAATGTAGACATATAAATCTTTTCGTCATCCTCATCTTCTTCTCTAGCATTTTATGTACCCACTGACAAATCATCAAAGTGTTGACAAAGTTCGTCAACCTCTGAAGTAGATTCCTCTGCTCTCATTTGCTGAGTCATACTACGAGTACATTGCCTATCTAGAGATAGATCTAGAAGAGAGTTCAACTTAGCATCTCTCAAAGTGCTAGTGTACCATTTTGGAACTTTCTATTGTTGTTGTGGAAGTTGATCCTCCTTAGATTCTTCTTCATCTAGATATACAGTTGTGGATGTGTCTTTTGAAGTGAAAGATTCATCAAATATAACATCTCTACTCACGTGTGTCTTCTTGGTCTTAGTATCAATCAATCGATACCCTTTTGAATACTCCTCATAGCCAAGAAAGATACACTACAGGGTTTTCTCATCTAATTTCCTCCTTTTCTATTTTGGAATGTGCATGAATGCTTTACATCCAAACACCCTTAGATGAGAAATGGAAGGTTTCTTACCACTCCAAGCTTATTGTGGTGTTTTCCCTTGTAGATCTTTAGTGGGTGCTCTATTTAGGAGGTATAATGTTGTGTTTACTACTTCTGTCCAATATTGATCCTCAATATTTGCTCCCTTTAGCATGCATCGAGCCATTTCCATAATGGAACAATTTCTCCTCTCTGTAACTCCATTCTGCTGAGGTGTATAGGCTGTAGTCAGTTGTCTTTTGATCCCATGCTTCTTAAGAAATTCTAAAAACTCTTCAGAGGTGTATTCCCCCCCCCCGATATGAGCGAAGAGTTTTTATCAAACAACCTGACTCTTTCTCAACAAGTCTCTTGAACTGTTGAAAGTAGAGGAATGCTTTTGATTTCAACTAAAGAAAGAAAACCCACATCTTTCATGAGTAATCATCAAAAAATAGTTGAAAATACTTCTTCCCACCATAGTTGGATGGCATAGGATGACATAGATCGGTATGTACCAGCTCTAAAGGTTGTGTAGCTCAAGAGGAGCTTGCTTCAAAAGGTACTCGGTGTTGCTTCCCTGCTAAGCAATCCGAGCAAACTGGTAAGATAGACGAGAGTGGGGGTAGACCGATCACCATCCCATATTTGTATAATTCAAGAAAATATCCAGAACTGAGGTGCCCATAATGTCTATGCCAGAGAGAGGTGGCCTCTTTTGTAGTTGCAGCCAGAGCAACATGAGGAGTTGAAAAGGCATCAAGAATGAACAAACCATATTTGTAGGATCTGGTTGCAACATGTTTACCACTATGGGTGATAAAAGATCTCTTCTTGCCTTTGATAACTCGAAACATGACAGCCATATTTCTATCCAATAGTTGTGTGACTGAAAGTAGATTATTGGCTAAACCTGGAACATAGAGTACTTTCTCAATTTTACAATCACCATCAAGAAGAGACATAAAAATATCCCCTTCTCCCTTTACTTGATAGACTTGGTTGTCAGCAATGGTGACTGGCTTACCCTCTTTCTCCACAAAAGTATCAAACCATGATTTGTCTCCAGTCATGTGTTTGCTAGCTCCTGAATCAATATACCATACATCATCGACATGGGAAGACGAAGTATGGTTCATGAGCACCTTGTGTGCTCTTTCAGAGTCAGAATGTGAATCGAACCCAGGAGAATTGTAGTCTGAATTGGAGTCAGCATAAGCAACATGGCCTTTAGATTGCTTATGTTTGTTGTATTTTTGTTTGTTTTTTCCCTTCTTCTGAGGACCTCTATCATTTTGTTGCTTGTTTTTGAACCAACACCTATTGGTGTCATGGTTATTCATATCACAAATATTGCAATATTTTGTATCCTTCTGTTGATTTTGCTTCCCTTTACCTTTGGAATAAGGACCCCCTTTTTGAAACTTTCCTTGTTTTCTACCACTTTGTTGTGTGGAAAGAGCATTATCTGGTACATCATATTTTTGGATCTGAGTTGCCTCCTCAGTCTGAAGCAAATTTACCAGCTCCACAAATGATACTTGTCTACCAGAAAAATTGAGAGAAGTGATCAAGATCTTGTAGGAATTTGGTAATGCTCTCAAGATAACAGAGTTCAAGACATCAACATCCATAGGTTTTCCCATAGCATTCAATTTGGCTTTCAAGTCAGCCACTCGACAAAGGAATATATCAACTGTTTCCCCAGAATTCATACTGAGATTATGTAGTTGAGTTTGAATATGAAGAATAGTGGATTGATTCTTTCTTTCATATACTGATCAAGGCATCCCAAGCTATCTTACCAGTTTTTGCATCACAAATATGAGGTTGCACCTCATCTGTAGTAGCAAGCAAGATAAACACAAGGCTCTTCTTATCTTTCTTATCCCAAGCATCTTGATCTGTTCCTATTTTTTGAGGGCATTTTGCAGTGCCAGTCACTACATCCCATAGATCTTCCAACTGAAGAATAGCTTTCATATTTGTCTTCCATGAAACAAAATTAGGACCTTTCAATAATTGTGAATCTGAAATATACTTATGAATTGTGGCCATTATGAAGGTTCCTTATATCATTGATTGGTCTCCTTTTCTTTATACCTTCCAGATCTTTATATCATAACCATTCAGTATATACTTGCCATTATGTGAGGGAGACTATAGGTATATAGGAACAATATACTACTCAATATGTACCCGCCCTTACGTGAGGGAGACTATAAGTACATATGAGAAGCATAATATATCGAACATAGGCGATAATGAAAGGACAACATGTTGTTAATGACACCTACCATAGAAAATTTTATTCCTCATGCGTGGGGTGTAACTTCCCCTAAACACTTTGGAAAAAAATTTCATCAGGATTTACGCCTAACAACAATCACGATGTGGGTATGAAATGGGAAAAAAAACTGGTTTGCCTTATTTCTCCTCGATGATTGATAGAGAACAAGCTCAGACGTTGTTATTGCAGCTATATTAGGTGGCGAATACAGTAGTCCAAATCATGATAACATTACCTTTAAGTGTGGACCAGAGGTATCTCAAATACTAAATGCTGCTTGTGCAATAAATTGCACAAATAGGGTATAAATTTGGGGTCTTATATTTTTTGTAATTTATGATTGTTAATGCAAAAAATAAGATATTTAAATGTAAAATAAACAATCACAAATGCCCACAAATTTAAACACCTATTACAAATTTAGCAATTATTCTGCCAAATGATTGGTTTTCCCCCCTTTATCTTTCAATTTTGCAAATGAAACATGTGAAGACCTGAGATCTCTCCCCCATCAAGTTGCAAAATAGAAATGGAGTGGAAAAAAAATTGGTACCTAAACACCCAAAAAAAATATTGGAGTCGTCAAGGAATCATTGTGACTGCACAGGCATCAAAAAAACATGTCTGGGCATCAAACTGGCATTTCAGGCGTCAAATAAGCGAGCCACCGTCAACAATCAAGTGATCCGCCATCAAAAAACTATAGGGCATCAAAAAAAAATGCACCCGTCGTCAAAAATTACACTCATCGTCACAGCGCATGCTGTAGGAATGGAAACCATGACCTACCACCAAATAACCACTGCACTTACCATGGGATCCAAAGGGCCCGATGGGAACAAAGAGGAACTAGGCCAGTGTTAATAGAATCACGGCCAGAGAAGAGGGAAAAAAATATTATCCCACATGGCCTATGCTACCACTGTGGGGATCTTTAAAGGTGTGAAAAGTAACTGTATCTTTCGGTTGCCTTTGGGCAACCACCCCACCCTTTTGCCTCCATAATCATGCACCATCAACCCATGTGCCTGATCCACCCTGTCTTTTCCTCATGTGTCCTCGGTTTGCATTGCATGCCTCTATCAGTTTACATTCTGTGCCTCTATGTGTCATCCTCTATCTGCTTTCGATCAGTCTACCGTTCGTCCTCTATCTACATCCGATCAATCTACCGTCCATCACATGTTCAGTTGGTGGGGTTAGTCCATCCTCTTTCTACGTCCGGATAGTCTGTCGTTTGACTTCTGTCTGTGTTTGTCAATCTACATTAGTCTATCATTCGTCCTCTGTCTATGTTCGGTTAGGCTTGTCTACGTCCATAGTCTATCTGTAGCTTTGATGCCATGAAGAAAATGACGAAGCAGTTTGATCATATTGATTTATATCCATATAAAGGTTACGATGCATGCAGTTATTAGTTGGTTTATCTAACCAACCTGGTGGTTAATCAACCAACCTAGAGAGAACCTACGAGTGCTACCATTTTTCCAAGATGTAATACAATGACATATATGCTAACACATATGAGCCACAATATCAGCTTCCCTCTGATAGGTTTGGGTTACGCTATTATATCGAAGGTCAAGATGACTCTCTTGTAGCAGCATTGGATAGGTTAAGATTAGGTTTGGGAGAATACATCGATTTCATTCCTTATCACCCCCTAAGAACAGGAAATTTGAGCAACAGACAAGTGGCCACGGTAAATGTACCACCACAAAAAATTTATCATCCAAACATCTCAATTGATTCCACCCCAATAGGGTAAAACTCATGGGATGAGGAGAATGGATATAAAGCAAGTGATGATGAAGTGCAACTTGTCTTAGCCTATCAGAGGCCCCACTATTTACAAATATTCACATGGTCCATCCATGAGAAAAGTGTGTATACATGAAAGTAACTATGAATCAGAAGACTAAAAAAAAAGAGCCTACTTAGGCCTAAGCCATCAACCCCTGACTTTTGGGGTAAGAGATGAATGCAAATGGATTCTTCATAAGTGACGAATAATATGAATATGAAACGGATATGGCCTACTTAGGGCCAAGGCATGAGCCCCTTGTCTTAGGATCACATACCAATGCTAATGATTTCTAGATAAGTGATGATGACTTTGAGGATGAGACCGAGATGGCTTATCTTGGACCTCACCACCTGCAACAATTCACCAAGCTAGTAGAGAGAGAGGTGGCACTCCATGCTATAGACCCTCATCTATGATTTTTGGGGAGACCTATTGACCTAGCTACCATTCACCAAATGGTCAATACCCCTCTACCTACATTTAGAGAGCGATTAGAGCCCAATGATCCTATTATCCGCCCTGCTCATGGGCCAAATCTAGAAATTCCCATTCCTCTAGAGCCTCATCGTAAGTATGGAATGGAAATCCCTGAGATAAGATTGCACCCATGTGGTCCTGGAGATTTCATTCCATCCATCAACATGATCTCCATTTATTTTACCACTCCACTTCATAATCCAACAAATCCTACCAAACCATTGCATTTTGATGTAGAGGCTATTGATTAGGATCATGCTAATTCACCCATTGAGCCTAAAGACCTCTTTCCCAATGAAGAGATATTACAGCCATTCCATTTTTCCTTAGGTTGTGCATATGACGTCTTCCATGTTGGTTTGGAAACTGAGTTAGTATGTCTTGTAAATCCTATCGATGACATTCATTTGATACCCATTCCTCATCAACTAGAGTATGGGTCACATATGGCTATAGAAGCAAATTTCTAGTTGGACATCAGCGATGATCCTACCCAACAAAGAAATTTCAAGTTTGGAGAAAGTCTATCTCCATAGGAACAATCCATCCTAATTCCTCTCCTCAAAGAGAGGCCAAATATTTTTTCTTGGACTTACAAGGACATGTCAGGGATAGATCCAAAGTTAGTCATTCACAACCTTTTATTGGATCCCATGAAGAATCCAGTCAAACAAAAGTTGAGGAAAATGCATCCAATCATAACTTTGATTGTGAAGAATGAATTGCAAAAACTACTGGATGCAGTATTCATAGTTCCTATAGACTACCCTGAGTGGGTGTCAAACATGGTACCCATAGGGAAACTTGACAAAAGAATCCATATCTGTATGGTCTTAAAAGATTTAAATAGGGCAACACCAAAGGATTCATTCCCATTGCCAAACATAGATGCTCTTGTAGATGCAACCGAAGGTCATGAGATGCTCTCCCTAATGGATGGTTTCTCCGGATATAACCAGATTTGGATTAAGCTCAAAGATCAACATAAAACTACTTTCATTACTTTGTGGGGAACATTCTATTACAAAGTGATGTCATTCGGTCTCAAAAATACTGGTGCCACATATCAGCGGGCCATGACATACATATTCCATGACTATATGCATAAGATCTTAGAAGATTACATGGATGACTTACTGGCCAAATCCCTATTGCAAAAATAGTACATTGAAGTCCTTAGAAAAGTCTTTGATCGCCTCATAGAACACAATGTCCGATTGAATCCTAAGAAGTGCATATTTGGCATAACTTTTGGTAATATTTTGGGATTCATCGTATCTAAGAGAGGCATCGAAGTCGATCCTACAAAGGTAAAGGTTATATTGGAAATGGTCACCCCTACCAACATTAGGGAGTTGAGGAGCCTACAAGGCAATATAGCATCCATAAAAATATTCATCGTGCAATTATCAGACAATTGTTGACCTATGAATCAGTTTCTATGCAAGGAGGTCCCCTTTCATTGGGATGACGAATGCCATTCAGCCTTTGTAGAGATCAAAACATATCTAGCCATGCCACCAGTATTGGCTCCACCAAGGCCAGACATACCATTTTTACTATATATCGGCTACTGATTTTGCATTGGGTACCATGTTAACCTAAAATAATGTACAATATAAAGAGCAAGCCATATATTACATTAGTTGCACCTTGGTGAGTTATGAGCTAGGGTATGCGTATGTCAAAGAGTTGTGTTTAGCAGTGGTCTTTTCAACTCGAAAGTTACGATAATACATGTTGATTCATATGACCTATGTCATATCAAAACAAAATCCTTTGCAGCACATGATGAGCAATACATATCACAATACATGTATCGCAAAGTGGATCATGCTATTGATATAATTTGATCTTAGATTTCATAAGATAAAATCCCATCAAGGGACAAGTCATAGCAGATCAATTAGCAGAGGTGCCTCTTCAAGATAACAAGCCTCTCACCATAGAATTTCTTGATGATGTAGTCTTTGCATTATTAGATCCACCAAAACTTGAAGAACCTAATAAAGAAAGATACATGTCATTGTTCTTCGATTGTTTGAAGTGTGAGAAAGGGGGCAGATTAGGGATTGTATTTATCACATCGTAGGGTGCTCCATTACCCTTATCATTCAAACTAGACTTCCCATGCACAAAAAACAACATAGAATATGAGGCATTGATTTTGGGACTCCAAAAATATGTAGCAATAGGCATTAAAAAATTGAATATCTTTGGTGACTCCTTGCTCATAGTAAACTAGGTCAAAGGACTGTTTCAATGCAAATGCCCACTCCTGAAGACTTACAAGGAACTTGTTGACACCTACTTAGCCTAGCTAGAATGGTATGACATCGAGGCAATCCCTCATATGTCAAATATATTTTTAGACACCATGGCCTCTTTGGGATACTTAATCCCTTAGAATCCATCTACTGATTTTACAACCGTTCATGTGAAAGTGCTTTCACACTCAACAATACATCGTGAAGCTTTTGACAATCAAGAATCAGTCAACATGATCAAAATTGAACCAAATTAGGATTGGTCCTTCACAGTCAGATATTTCTTTAAAATGGTACCTTGGGGGTCTTTGATCTCCCAAGGACATGTGGAGTGTGGTGCAACCATACACCATAGAGTTGTTCCTCAATCCATGTTCACTAGCTCAAAAATACAAGAAAAGCAAGCCGTATTTTCTATAGAAGTTGTGGCTTATCAGGATTGGATTTCCCAACTCTAGGACTTCCTAAAACCTAGAATAGTACCTCAAGTTTTGTCGCATACTGAAAGGTGAATGTTCAAATAAAAAGCAACAAGATACATCTTGCTAGGATATGATGGAGTATTACTCCATTATCTTGATCCCCAGGAAGCATCCTGGGCAATTTTGCAAGCTCATGATAGCACATGTGGAGGGCATTTCAATGGCATGACCATTGTTAAGCACATATTAAGAATGGGTTACTATTGGCCCACCATGGAAAAGTACTACTACGAGTATGTCAATAAATGCATTAAATTCCAGCATCATGCAAATCTAACGCACTTACCATCGTAAGCCTTGCAACCCATCCAGGCAGCATGGCCATTCTCCTAGTGGGGAGTAGACTTAATTGGGAATATCTCACCCCTGTACTCATGCTGACACACATTCATCATAACGGCCACATAATACTTCACTAAATGGGTGGAAGCAATCCCCTTAACATCAACAACTAGACCAAGGATTGTAGAGTTTATACTCCAAAATACCATAAATCATTTTGGGGTCCCTTCTAAGATAATATTGGATAATGGGCCATATTTCAAGAACAAAAATGTGCATGACTTAGTGAACAAATACCATATTCAACATAGTTTTTCAATGCCTTATTATTCACAAGCAAATGGGCAAGCATAAGCCTCAAACAAAATAATAGTCTCCATCTTGAGGAATACGATGCAAGACAATCACAAGGATTGGCACATGGAGTTGCCTCTTGCACTATGGGCATACAAGACTAGTATACGGATGCCCACTAGGGCAACATCGTTTTCACTAGTATATGGCACTAAGGCCATCATTCCACTAGAGTTGTAAATTTTGACTCTATGCATAACATTAAAGGAATTCATAGATGATGATGTCGCACAACAAGATCGCCTTGATCAGTTGATGCTTCTTGATGAACATTGAGTCAATTCTTTAGAGCATCTTCGTGTTTACCAGGATTGCCTTGCGCAAGCTTACAATAGTAAAGTCCACTTAAGGGAATTCAAGGTTGGAGATCTAGTGCTCAAAGAAAACCAACAGAATTCAAATCTATCGCCTCATCTATGAGACAAGTTCGCAGTAAACTGGATAGGCCCATACATGATTTCATAGAGACTTGGTCTTGGAGCATATCATCATATATCATTAGATGGTGTTGAATAGCCTGAACCTCTCAATATCATTCACTTAAAGGCATTCTACACATAAAATACAAAAAAATTCAAATATGTCAAAAATACAAAAAAATAAAATAGGTCAAAAACACAAACAAATCATAAAAACATAAAATTTCAAAATACAATAAAAAATGCTCCAAGGGTATTCAAACCGCTTGGTCAACTCCAATAAAATAAAAATACTCCAAGGGTATTCAAGCTACTTGGTCAAAATCAATTCAAAATGCTCCAAGGGAATTCAATCTTCTTGGTCAAAATAAATTCAAAAGGCTCCAAGGGTATTCAAACCACTTGGTCAACTTCAATCAAAACACTCCAAGATTACTTCATGCCACTTGATCAAAATAAAAAATCTCCAAGTGTACTTCATGCCACTTGGTCAAAAATAAAAAAACCCCAAAAGCATAATAAGCCCTTTGGTAAAAATTAAAAACAATACAAAAACAACATAAAATTCAAAATACAAAAAACAATTGCATCTCACATCTTGCATCCACATCATTACATTACACTTTCATATCCACTACAATTGCATATGTCATGAGAACATTAAAAGTGATACCACAATTTGTCACCCAAATAATTCAAATCCATACCTCCATCAACACATGTGTAAGTGTGTTCTTCAACACAACCATTATTTTTTGCTATACATAATCTACTAAGGTTTTTCGGTTAATCAACCACACCTAGTGATCTTATCAAATTTTGTGGAAAACAACTTTGATTAGTAGAAGGTAAGGTATAGCTGTGATAATGCCTTGGATATTCAAGATCTCGCCACTAATTGAAACATTAAATTCCTAGCTAGTACAAGGAAAATATGAAAGTTGCAAAGTGGTCTAGGTTACCTTAAGCAAAAAGGATTTTCCTTGTTTATCCCCCTGTGCAACCAGTTTAAAGGTGCTGAGAATTGGAAAAAGGACAAGATTTTCCCTATCCAAATCCCTTGCTTAAATCAAAATAAGCAAAAATTCAAAGCAAAATACATATTCAGAAAGCCAAGCATACAGTCCAAATTTCATAGCAATGGTCCGATAAACACATCAAAAATTCAAAGAAACCTCGCTCAAAGAAAAATCAATAAAAAATAAACAGTGATTTTCATCACTACATATGAGAAAAATAAACAGTGATTATCATCACTACAAGAATCATCGCTCAAAGAAAAATAAATAAAAAATAAATAGTGATTTTCATCAGTACATATGAGAAAATATCGAAAGCCAAAAAGAAGCCAAAAAAGGAATAAAGCTTGAATCTCTAGAATTCTTAGCATTGTACAAAACCTGAAGGAGAGATCCTTACCCATGACGATATGTCTACCACAATTGCTTTATGCATTTGTGTAGACCAATATTTGAATGTGGATGAGGTAGCTTAGGTAACCCAATATTGCCTAGTGGTATAGTCCAATTCAGTCCAACTTAGAATGAGATGAACACTTGAGAATCCCTGATCTTAATAATGGGCTGAAAGAATCCCGCCTGAAATTGAAGAAAATGCTTGAGTTCTATCTCAAAATATACAATCACTTGCACACATAGAGATCGTAAAAAACCAGGTGCATGGTAAAAGCCTTACTTTTCAAAATTCTAGAGTGGTCAGTAGACAGTTTTTGATAGGGAAACTAAGGTGTTTGAATCGTCGAAAAGCCCCAAAAATTATTACATAGCAAAAAATCATATCGTCATTTACATCATCATTTTCTTTATAAGATTCTATAAATTAGGGGGTATCAACATAGTAGGACAAATACCGCATATATATTAGAAATAGTATATATATGGCCACTGACTACTTTATATCTTTTAATTTATAGAAACTTATCAAGAAAATACATTACACACCATTACATCTCATATATGAATACTTAATCAATTCTTATGATAAGAGTGATTATTTAAATTCATGATTAATTTTTTACTTTCTGTGGTATCACCCATTAAGATTTTCAATGTCATATGCATTCCTTATGTTTTAAGTGATTAAAGCATACAAGTTCGTTTATACCATCCCATCACATAAGTTAGATGCATACAATTAAAGCAAAATTAAACATGCACTTAACAATAACATCACATCCACAAACACAAGTCATTGATCATCCATCATCACATCATAGAGCACATTATAAAACATAGGCAATATCCATTTGTATATAATCATGAATTCATCATTCATCATTAAAATATATCACGTCACATCATCAAATCATATAAGAATCTACATAAGAATCTGTAATATCATCTATCATCTAGCATACATCAAATCATCATAATGCCATCATCACATCACATCATAAAATAAAATAACAACAAAAACATGAGCAATAAACGATGCACATAACGAGTCATAATGCAAATATATCATAAAAGTATGTGTGTCAAATCCATGTATGTACAAAAATACCCATGGATGATAGTCATATAGGTCATTCGACCTCAAAAATGAATAAAATCCAAGAGCATCATCAATCGAATACTGGGCCTGCGCCCCCTGTAGCACTACCCCCTGTGGATGGATCTCTGGGAGAATGGTGCGAGCTGGACCTTGCTGGTCTCTCAGTACGAGTTTGGGCCCCATGACTAGGTTGGATAGAAGGCTATCCTGCTGTAGAGATCCTACTAACCTATGACCCACCTGTAGCTCCTCTATCCCTAGGGATGGCTCCTAGCATCTTGATTTACCTCGAGAGAGCAGTAATCTGGGCTAAGTCCTCAGTAATTTGAACATCACTCTCATCCAAAAAACCCTATAGATGATGGATCTTAGTCTCAATAGCTACCCTCAAAGGATCCTCGGGAGTAGGAGGGGCAACAAAAACCTGCATCTAGGTAGCTCCTCCCATAGTAGCCTACAAATCTTGTATCTGGTCTGATAGTTGTGCTATAGTAGTATCCCTTTGAGCTATGATGGCATCACACTGTTGTACCTGTATCTTGGCCAATTGGAGCTTGGCCTCCACATCATGTAGTTGTGCCCTAAGAGGATAATCTCTCTCCTTAGGATGCATCTCCTCCTCCACCTCCTTAGGAGTCTCCTACTACTCCGCTACCATGTACTCTACCTACTAGCCCCACACTGTAGTCCTAGCATGAACCCTATGCCTTGATGGATCTACCCCATATTTGCCATCATCCTTGTAGTCCATACTACCCTCACCATACCACATCAAGTCACCACACCACTATGCAAATGCATTTGTAATTCCACCAGCCACTCTAAGATCAATAGTCAGGGTATCCTCCTCATTAGCCATCTCTATAACCTATCAAGGAGGGAGGTCTCTCTTTGATCTAATGTGCCTATATAGAAATGGTACTAGTGGCACATCCTACGACAACCCCTAATGATGAAGAACCCAAGAGTAGAAGAAGTTATCTTGGATGTTAACCTTGCATCCAATGAGCCATCGCTCACACTGCATCCTAGTAGTAAAGTTGTCAGGGTCATCCCAAGTAGGACACTCATGATACGGGCACCATATGACATCTCCATCTTGGAGTCTAGTGAAAGTATCAATGTAATGAGTAAGCTCCCCTGCAAAAGTATGGCTCCTGCACTCCTCACTCTCTCTAGCCCACCTAGCATCGTAGCACTACATCCTCTTGTCCATAGTTATGATCTCAATAGGAAACCCCTTAGGGTGATCTACCCTAATGTGCTCCCATCCCCAGATCTACAAAATCCAACTATAGGTGATGCTGACATGACCCCTCTGATATATGTAGTATAACTCATCGTAACACTATGATAATAGATACTTACCCTACACATATCTGATAGGCTCCTCACTATCCATCGGATCCTGAACCATCATAAGGAGGTTCCAAGGGAACCTCAAGCCTAAGCAATCTGGGATAAGGACATCATTGATGACCATCAACAACACCACATGCCTCACTGTGAAAACATGCTCACAATACCAGTGGGTGATAGACACTCCCCCAAACTTGTTGTCCTTGAAAGCATCCTCAAAATACCTCTCGAACACTTGAGTGAAGACGACCACCTAAGCATTAGTGGCCGAAGAAACAATAGCCATACCATCAAAAGTGATCCGAAAGATCCTATACACATCCTCTAGCATGATGGTCATCTCACTAGTTGGGAGGTAGAAGGTATTAGTCCGAGGATCCCAGTGATGGGCCAAAGCCATAAGGTAATCCTAGTATGACATAAGGTGAGGTAATCTGGTAACATACTAGAGCCCGCGAGCCTTAAGCCACCTCCAATCCATGTCATTCAGAAGAGGTAGGAGGTCACTCATGAGCCTTGGGTCCCGAGCCCAAGTAGTAAGGATCTAAGTAAAGCAAAAGAAATATGAAATATAACTACAATGCAATATAGGCTAAAGAGTAGTTCAAAATTTCAAAAAAATAAAAAACTATCTCAAAAATCCAATAAAAAGCAAAAAAGTTGTGCAAAATTGGCTAAGGGGATTAGCCATTGTCGCCTATAGCGGCCGAAATCTGGCCACTGGAGATAGTAGTGGCCAAATCCCAATGGTTAAATTTTTGACTATTGGGGTTCAAACTTAGCCACTTTGAGTGACAATGGCCAAATTCCTACCACTCTGAGCGACATCGACCGAAGGGTAACATGGCAAACCCGTGAACCCTAGGCCATAAAAATCAAAAAAATTGGAAAAGAAAAAAATGGGGACCAACCCACCACTTAAAAACTTAAACTAAGCCTAACTACGGATTTCGTTCATTACCAACAGGTTTAGTGAGGTTCATTTGCCAATTACTTAGTGAGGTTCAGTTTTACCCAGAAAAGGAAAATACTCGAGAAGCTCCGACTCCTACAACAACTGATGCCTCACCCTATGCAGCCATGTCCTTGCCATAGGTAGCCTTATAAATCACAATTGTTGTTGTCTCACCAAATATCTAAAGAGTGGATTGATAGCAAATGAAAGTGATAGGTCAAAACCCTAAAAATCATTTTTTTATATTTTCAAATTATGCCTTGGCCGCTACTAACATCAGTGGCCCGAACTTCATGGCCACTCAAGGCGACAATGGCCATAAGAAGAAACTTAGAGGTCATTGGACCTGATAGCGACCTACTCCATAGATAAAAACAAGAAAAATCCTCCCATGGGGGGATGAAAAAAACATTAAATAAAAGTATTTTGATGAATTGAAGTCATCTTAATGACCAAAATAACAAAAAAATCACATAAAAGCATAATCTCAAGTAGGCCTCATACCCAGTTACTTGCTCTATCCACTCGATGATTGCAGTGATTCACACTCCATGCATTTTTATGAGATGAGTAGGCTACCATAAGGCCACTTGGGCCAAAAGAATTTCATTTTGGAATTAGGATGTGCCACCCTTCAATCCCGAAGAAGACCAAGATGGTTGGACTGCTCCATGGGTGTGAAAGGACCATCCTAATTCCCCTATGATACCAAAAATATTAAGTCAAAGTGATACAATATGAACATAAATATAATCACTCATCCTAACTCCCTAAGAAGGCTATTAATAGTTGGACCGCTCCTCGGGATAGGGATAGATAATTATCATAAATAATTGGAATCACACTTGGATGTGGGGTTGCCCATTACAAGCAAAACATGCTAGAAAGGAACTAGATTAGTCATATTGGTCAAGCGACTTGTCGCTTCATTCATTATCATTTCTTCACCAATCCATTGTGTGAGGAAGTAGTTCAAAAATTCAACATAATCATAATCAAAATCAACAAAAGATCACTCGATCATAACAAAATTGTGTTCATCCTATGAATCATTGCATACAACAATCACAAATTTCCCTTGTTTGCTGGGAACGTAAGCAAACATGACATCTTCAATTGTAGCTCTCCTATCGATAGGTATTGTTGTAGCAGCTAAAGCTACCCAATTGATTTTGAGGAATGAGTGCAATTTAACATGCCCAAGCCACTAAGCTAAGTCCTCTAAATGTTGAGGTAATGATTCAAGGGATGCGTGCCATATTGCATGATTGGGCCATCCAATGTTGATCAGACCATTGATCACCATACACCCTACAAATAGATCAGTCTATGTTTTTGCTCAATGTTGTGTTTTCCACATAGTGCATTGCAAAAAGGGGCATCTATAGACACCTAAAACGTGTCATGCTTAGGGGATCTACTCACATAGACATATTCATAAGATCAAATGACATAATCTTGGACTTTCCAAGCATCAACAGTGGTTCTCACCACTCATTTGGGGCCTTTTCAAGCCATCCAAGCCTAGCCACTCAAGACAAGAGTGGCCATATCCTAGCTGCTCAAGCCTAGAGCATCCATACCTTAGCCACTATAGATGATAATGACCATATATTAGTCACTGCAGATGATATCGGCTAAATCCTAAAAGCAATTTTATCGAAAAATAGACCTAATCACGGGCGGAAGTGGCAATCTGCATGCAATAAAGGTGAGCGAGAGTAACTTTGCATTCCATTTCATGAGTAGTTCACATAGGAGACTTGAGTTTGCATTTAGAATTTAGTTAACTAGCCTCCAAACATAAAAAAAGGACAAAATCTTCTCATGCTAACGACCAGTTCACATAGGAGACTCAAGTTGGTAGTTATATTTCAGTTAATTGACCTCCAAACATAGAAAAGACAAAAATCCTCTCATGCTAACTCACACTACACATGAGAAATTCATTCCTAGGGCTTGGACATAGACCTAGGGTTTCACACTATAAAAGGTGTAAGCCTAAGAGCACCAAGGGAGAGATCCATCTATCTTTTTATCAATCTTTGTCATTGAGGAGAGCTTTCGAGACTTGGAGAGTTCCCTTGGAGATCACATGTACGACAAAGCCCTAACATATTGGAGAGCATAGCAACCATTATTTCAACATTGGATACAAGCTTTGATCCATAGCTTTGGAGCAAAGAGGAAAATAATCACTTTAAGTAGTCATTGTCTTGGACAGTGGCCCGCATGCATAGCTTAGGGTTTAGACATTAGATTCATTATTTATTTAGCAAATCATTAGCATAGCATCATTTCATTCATTTGCATTCATAGCATTAGTCTAATTTTCACTTGCTTTCATTTTTTATATCCATTGCTAACAACCTCATTCGGGGAGGCATTCTCGGACATCTAAGCGTGTGTTTTTGTCTCATTGCTTATAGGGACATAGGTTAATCAAACGAAATCTACAACATACGAGAGCAAAAGGGATCCCTCTAGGAAATGGACCTAGAGGAGGAGGCATCTGTAAGCCCTCATACATTTCCATGTGAGGAATCGGGAAGATTTTTAAAAGTGCACCACCTCTTCGTGAAAGGGGCACTCTTTGCCTATTTGTAACCTTATTTTATTGAAATGGGTATCCCTAAGAGGGACCGACATGTAACCAAGTTTCAATACGAATAAAGAGATCCATCTTTGTTATTTATGTGTTATATGATTTTCATTGTCTTCCATTTCATCTTGGGTTTTTAATACATTTCAATTAGCATAAAAAGAGTGGTGTGTGTGTCCCGGGGTATCTATAGTAGGAGCCTCTCTGAGAGGCCTATCCATCATAACTCCTTGCACAAAGTTAGAGAGGCATGAACCTTTAGTGGTAGGTCAGTTCAACCGCATAGGTAGGTTAGAAGAAGCATTGCATGATGAGCAAGAGCACTTAGTAGCCCTTGAGCAAGAAGCACGAAGAAAAATGTTTATGTGCCTATATGAGAAACACTTGAGAGAAGAAAGGGTTGAGCATGAAGAGCAAGTGGATAGGCTAGCTCAAGATAACTTACAAATAGGTGGTGAGGAATACCAACATGATAGACATGCCAATTCTCAGCATGAGAGATGCACTAGATAAAGGGATGAGCATGCTCACCATGCCTCACAACATCAACAACGTTTGGATCTATAAAAGACACAACTTAATGAGGAATGGGCAGGGATGGAATATCATGAGTAGACATATCCTGAACCTCCATCCGTGGTCATGGAATATGAATACATATGCCCAAATGAAGAAAACATAGGATTACTTCCCTTACCACTATGAGTAAACCTTCAAGAATAGGAGATTATTTCTTCAAAGGTATACCAAATACTCGTTGAGAGAGTCAAATATCTCAAGAAGCAAGACATAATTGGGTAAAATCCAACTTTGATAAAAACAAACAAGCAACCTCTATGCCCCTCAGTATCGAGTCCTACATACCCTAGGCACTTTGAGATTCCTAGGCTAGACAAGTTCAAAGGAGAGGAAGACATGTAAGAACACATTATAAATTTCATGAATGAATGCTTTCAGCTTGAGCAGAATGATTCCCTAATGCTAAGAATGTTCATTATGATGTTATCAATAACATCAATGCAATGGTTCAATCAACTGCCCAAGAACAACATCATCAACTTTGAGCAACTGGTGAATGTGTTCCTTGAACACTTATCCTTCGACATCAATAAGAAGGCTAACTTGTATGATCTGGTGAACTTAAAGCAATATGACGATGAGCTAGTTATGGACTATGGGAATATGTGGAAGAAAATAATGGTGAAACTACCATTATTTGTTCCCACTAAAGATCTCACTCGAATGTTCACAAAGATCTATGCCAAACACATCTCATTTTTATTGCAAATACAGTAGTATGAAACATTTGAAGAAGCCTTAGCTCAAGCCAAGCTCATAGAGGACATAAAGGTTGATGAGGAAGACCTCAAGCTCCAGAACAAGAAAGAGTGAAATAATAACAACTGCAATAAGAATCAAAAAAAGCAATTCAAGCCTACTCAAGTCAACCAGGTTGTTTTAAACACACCAAAGGGAGGTAATGTCCAAAAAATATAAAAATATCAGGCTCACCCCCCGTTGGCCAATTATGACCCAAAGAACAACCAGATTCAAAATAAATAACATCAACCACCTCACTATTTCATGCCCCTATCTGAATTTATGTAATAAATATTTAATTAGTTAAGCGAGGAACAAATAATTATATTTCCCAATGTACAACTTCTTAACCCTAATCATCCCAAGCCTAAGGGATATAGGGAAGATCAATACTGCCCATATCATAGAATACAGGGGCATGACATTGAAGCATGTATCAGATTCAATAATATTATGCAAAACATGATTTAGAAGGGTGAGCTAAAATTTGACAACCCATTAGTAACTGATAATAGATACATGGGTATATTCAGAAACCCATTGCCAAATCATGAGACCACCAGAGATCAAGGCACCCAAGTCAACCAATTTTGAGTCAAGTTGCCCACTCAAGGATGCATCAAAATGGTTGAGATAGCTAATGTGGCAACTATGAGTCAGGTATTCGGTCAACCAGGGCCTCCAGTGGCTCCTATCCATATCTTGGCTACACCTCAACATAGACAGGTGCAAAACAATCCTTTAGGTCCACCAACGTGACCTATGGTAACTATCTAGACTAGATTAGAGAAAAATCTATAAATGACTCTAGATAAGTTGTCAATTTATGAGCTCATACAACAATATCCTAGGCATAGGGAGACTTTTATGGAGATATTAAGATCTATCGAGCTCCAATCCTAGAATCTAGATGCATTCACACAATTTGTCGGGTAAGTGCAATAGTGCCAAAAGCCTGTGATCCATTTCTATAATCACATAATCAAGGTAGTGCCTACTACCATAATAGACCCACCTTTGCATATCATCACATCAATCAATGACATACCCTTCAAGTAGGTCCTAATCGACATAGGCTCATCGATTAATATCATCACAACAAAGGCTATAGGGCACCTAAAAATACCTAGGTCCAACATTATCCCAACCTCCTATACATTGAGGGCTTTCAATGATGAGTTGTGTTCCATAGTGTGTACAATAATTCTACCTATATAGGTAGGGCATAAGACCATCCCCATGATGTGTCATGTACTGTACGGGGTAATGCAATAAAAAATCCTCATAAGGCATCCCCGAATAATGGATATGTAGTGTGTCCCCTCAATCTTGCACAAATGCATCAAGTGTGTGCATGATGGATAGGTGCATGTGGTTCTATCATATAAAGAATCATCTAAATATGTGTATCAGGTTGAATTTTTGGGGGACTTCACACCATAGATCCTGACCTTCACTTCCTAGGAAGACCTGTAAATCCAGATGTCATCTATCGCATGGTCACCTGAATCCTCTACAATTTAGATATTTTTTGTAGCCTAACAATCCCATCATATCATATATCCATAGACTAAATCTTGATATCCCCATACCCCCAGAACCTCATCTTGGGTATGGAAGGTAAATCATTAATGAAGACTTTCACCCACGTGGTCCTAGAGATTTCATCCCATCCATCAATATGATCTCCATTAATTTGACCACTCCACTTCACAACCCAACAAATCCTTCAAAACCATTGTGTCTTAACTTAGATACTATTTATTGGGATTGCACTAACTCACCCCTATAGCCTAAATATTTCTTCCCTAATGAAGAGATGTTACAACCATTCCATTTTGCACCAGGTTGCACACATGATGTCTATCACATTGGTTTCAACCATGATTTAGTGGAATATTTAAACCCAAAAGATGACATCCACTTAATCCCTACTCCTCACCAGCTTGAGGAGGGTCACATATGACAATAGCGAATACTTTTGAAGTGGACATCAGTGATGACCCTTCTAATCCAAAGAAATTCATGTTTGGAGAAATATTATCTCTAGAAGAGTAGGCCATCATTATTCCTCCATTTAAATAAAGACCAAATATATTTTCTTGGACCTACAAAGACATGCCAAGACTAGATTCAAAATTGGTTTTCCACAACTTTTCACTGGATCCCACAAAGAAACTAGTCAATCAAAATCTTAAAAATATGCATCCAACCATCGCTTTAATGGTAAAGAACAAGTTGCAAAAACTATTGTATGTAGTCTTTATTGTTTCCATTGACTATACATAATGGGTATCAAACATGGTGCCCATAGGAAAACCTTATGGAAGAATCCATTTTTGCATGGATTTAAGGGATCTCAATAAGGCAACACCAAAGAATTCATTCTCATTGCCCAACATAGATGCTCTTGTAGATGCAACTACAGGTCATGAGATGCTCTCCCTAATGGATGATTTTTTTGGTTACAATCAGATTCGGATTAAACCTGAAGACCAACATAAAACCACATCTAACACTCCATGGGGAAAAATTTTCTACAAAGTAATGCCATTTGGTCTTAAAAATGTTGGTGCCACATATCAGCGGGCTATGACATACATTTTCTATGACTACATGCACAATATCTTATAAGACTACATCGATGACTTATTAGCCAAGTCATTGCTATGTCAAGAGCATGCTGAGATCCTCAAAAAGGTCTTTGATCACTTGATTGAACATAATGTCAGATTGAATCCCAAGAAATGAGTCTTTGGTGTAACATTTGGAAAAATTTTGGGACTCATGGTTTCTAAATGAGGCATTGTAGTAGGTCCAGGAAAGGTAAAGGCTATCCTATAAATGGCCCCACCCACTAACATCAAAGATTTGAGAAGCTTATAGGGTAAAGTAGCATCCATAAAGTGATTCATCGCACAACTATCGGATAAATATTGACCCATGAATCAACTGCTACACAAGGGGGTCCCATTCCAGTGGGAAGAATAATGTCAACAAGCCTTTTCTAAATTCAAGAAATACCTAGAAATGCCACCAATCCTAGCTCCACCAAGGCCAAACGTGCCATTTTTGCTATATATCCGCTATCTATTTTTCTTTAGGCACCATGTTGGCTCAAAAGAACATGCAAGATAAAGAACAAGCGATATATTATATTAGTCGCACCTTGGTGAGCTACGATATAGGATATGCATACGTAGAAAATTTGTGCCTAGTAGTGGTCTTTGCAACCAATAAATTGTACCACTACATGTTGAGCCATACGATGTATGTAATATCCAAACAAAATATTTTGCAGTACATGATGAGCAAGACATATCACAATACATGTACTACAAAGTGGATCATGTTATTGATAGAGTTAGACTTGGAATTCATATGCCAAAATTCCATCAAGGGACAAGTCATAGCTGATCAACTAGCTGAGGCACCTCTTCAGAATAGTAGACCACTCACCATAGAACTTCCTGATGATGTAGTCTTTGCATTTTCAGAAGCACCCAAACCCAAAGAACTTGAAAACAAAGTTGACATGACATTTTTCTTCGACGGTTCAAAGTGTGAGCAAGGAGGTAGTGTAGGGATTGTGTTTTTCACACCACAAGATGCTCCAATGCCCTTGTCATTTAAGCTATAATTCCCTTGCATGAATAACAACATTGAATATGAGGCCCTAATCTTGGATCTCCAAATAGCCATCGCTATGAAGATCAAGAGGCTAAATATCTTCGATGATTGCCTTCTCATAGTCAACCAAGATAAGGAACTATTTCAATGTAGGTATCCAATCCTAAAAGTTTACAAGGAGCTTGTTGATACATATCTAGCCAAGTTGGAATGGTACAACATCGAGGTAATCCCTCATTCATAAAATAGATTTGTAGACACCATGGCATATTTGGGATCCTTAATCCCTTAGAATCCATATGTTGACTTCACTACCATTCATGTGAAAATTCTCTCACACTCAGCAATGCAGCATGAGGTTTTTTATAACAAAGAAACGGTCAACATGATTCATGTAGAACCAAACCATGACTGGTTCTGTAAAGCCAAAGACTTTCTAAAGAAGGTGCCTTGGGGGTTCTTGATCTTGCAAGGTCCCATGGGGAATGGTACCATCATTCACCATAAGGTTATTTCTCAATCTACATTTTTTCACATCGAATCATAGGAGGAACAAGTCATCTTATCTATTGAGGTTGTAGCTTATCAGGATTGGTTATCCCAGTTACAAGATTTCCTAAAACTTGGAATTGTCCCACATAGAATATCGCATAGCTAAAAACTAGCATTCAAGTAGAAAGTGACAAGATATGTCTTGCTAGGAGGCATATTGTATTGTCAAAGCTATGATGGAGTCCTCTTTCATTTCTTAGAGCCCCAAGAATCAACCTGGGTGATTTTTCAAGCTCACAATGGTACATGCAATGGACACTTTAGTGGCATGGCCATTGTCAAGTGCATCCTTCGAATGGGTTATTACTGGCCCACAATGGAGAAGGATTGCTATGAGTATGTCAATAAATATTATAAATATCAACATCATGCAAATTCGATGCATCTATCAACTCAGGCCTTACAGCCCATTCAGGCAGCTTGGCCATTTTCTCAGTGAGGTTTCAATCTGAAAACACGAGATTCCGAAACAAAAAGGATAGACTAAAAATGCAATGTAAACGAAACTAAAATAACGCTTAAACCCTATGTTATTGAAAAATGCGTAAAAAGAAAGAACATGAACACAAGATATCAAAGCAATATAAAATACGGCCCTTTTATTGATATGCTTTTCAAATTTGTGTTACAATGCGTCTCCTTCCTTTTTAGGGGATAGGAGCGTTAAATGTTGGTCTTTTACAACTTGTTTCAGAATTCCTTCTTCCGCGTGCCCACATATAAGATGGGCGAACCAAAACGTTGCCGCCGCTTGTGTTGGTAAAAGTAGATTCCTCGCTGCTCTTCTAATGCTGAAAATCTGCGTTCAAAGAAACAAACAAAGAATCAGTAGCACCTGTGTATGAAAACGAAAGATAAATATAATAATGGTTAAAATGAGTCCAAATAAACTGAAAACTTGACAAAAGCATAATCATGTAACTAGCTAAATACTACAAAAGAAATAGTCACCAAAGGCAATAAGGCGGGGGTGCCCGAAGGCAAACCACCCGCGGGTGAAACTTTGTTTCGACACCAATCCGCTTGGGATGGGTCCGAAACCTGGTGTGATGTGTTGTCGGCAAATTGGTAGGATATTGTGGTCAAAAAAATCGGGTTTTGGTTCTTGATTCGTGCCTTCAAAAGTCACCCAATAACCTCTCTTTCGATTAAGAGATTATGGATGTTGAAAGCACAAATCGCAAGTAAGTGAATTAGCAGCACTTCGTCGCTCAAAATGCTCCTTCTCTGTATATCTTTTGGGTGAGGAAGCTCACCATTTTATAGACCCAAGGGGTCTCTTTGAAATAACATGCAAAAGTGCTACTTAGCATGAATGCTTTTTCAGGGAAGAGAAGACTTCTCCCTGATCAAGGGCTCCATAACTGCTTCTTGCTGCATGTCCAAAAGAACTCACTCACACTCCCATGCAATGAAGGGAGAGTTAAGTAGCTATTTTGAGTTGTCATGAAAAAGCCCACTCTCACTCCCATGCAATGAAGGGAGAGTCAAGTGGCATATCTGAGTTGTCCTAAAAAGCTCACTCTCATTCCCATGCAGTGAATGGAGAGTTAATTGACAGATATGAGTTGTCAAAAGAACTCACTCGCCCTCCTATGCCATGAAGGGAGAGCTAAGTGGCAGTTCTGAGTTGTCATGCGCCGAGGTTTGACTTTTTTCGGTCAAACCTGGCATTCGTCCCACCCCGGAGCGAGCGCTGGTAATCGTCTCTGGGTGAAACGAGTACCAATCTGCACTCGTCTCTGGGTGAAACGAGTACCAATCCGCACTCGTCCCTGGGTGGAGCGAATAAGTAGCAGAGTGTCTAAAAGGTGCCAAATTGATCTCTGACTTGTAAAACTATTGTGTGAGTGGTTAGAACCACTGTTTTAACCTCTGGGGCTGCCCTGGGGCTGTGTGTGTTAGTGCGATTAGTGTTTGCAGTCACATAATCGGATTGGTGCTGTTTTGGTGTCTACAGATGCCCCTTTTTGGAAAGCGCTGCACATGGTGCAGTGTTGAGCAAAAATAGATAACCAAAGCACTAATGATTAGGGTTTCTCAGTAACCTAACCAACTCTTGATGCCCCAAGTATGGAAAAGGGGGCGCATTCTTGAATCCTTGCTTCGACGAGCTAAGGAACTTAAATCAAGCATTAACCTGGTTCGGTGAGGTATTACTTGAACTTAGACATTGATCAGTCATGAATAGGCAAAGGGCGCAACCTTTTATCCGTGGGAACCTTGAGTTCATGATTCACGAATGCCAAGTATATGATCAGTTTGTGATAATTGCTTGTTTGCTGCCCCAAGCAAGGGCGCGATTGTCTTTTGCAATGATCCTTTGAATGCGTGTCATTTCCAAGATTGGGTATATTGTTGTTGATTGGCAACTAAGTGTGACTACCCCCTCAAGCGACGAATCGATGAGGGAATGACCGACATGAGAAAAGCGACGAGTCGCTTGACCCAAGATGACTTAAGTGAGGGTGCCTTCAGATGTTATCCGATGCATGCTCGAGCAGTTTCCCGATTGTTTTGACCTATTTTTGGTGGGTGTGAACCCATTTTGGGATGCCATTTGGGGTTAACATTGGCGAAAATCCGTCTTCCCGTGAAGCGGTCCGGCTATGGTAGCCTTCTTAGGGAGTAGGATAGCGACAAGGTAGACCCCGACATCAGTTTTCTTATGCCAAGAGGTTAAGTGCAAGAGCACTTTTGTCCGGCAATTTTTAGTGGTTTTGTTGGCATTTGTCATTTTTATATTTTGGTTGTTTTTGATTTTTTTTTTTTTTTGGGTATTCGTTCTGGGGGGGACGAACTCCATGATGGTACTCGTCCTGGGGTGGGACGAGCGCGCCTCCGAGGAAAAAGCGCTCGTTCCAGGCAGGGACGATTACCAGCAAGCAAAAAGGTATAAATAGGCAAAAATGACGGATTTTGCTCATTTGCACTGTTCATCGATTGCGATTTGGAGCTCTGAGGAGGAGGAGGTAGATTTTCTGACGCGAAACGCTGCCGGATTTTCTAGCCACCATGAGTGCACAGACCGGGTCGTCAGGCGGCGGAGCCGAGGCGAGACCAGTAAGTGAACTATCTCCTCGAGTTTGAATTTGAAAAATGCAAATGTGTTTTTATTGTGTTTTTCTTTTGTTTAAGACATGGAACCCTAATTAATCAATTAAAAGGTGAACGAATTTGATTTAAAGACCCTGAAACAAAATAAAACGTGGATGCAAACCGATGGAAACCTAGATGGAAAACCGTAGGATAAACCCAAATGAAACTTAGAGTAACACCTTAGGGTAACCACGGTTATAAAAATGTTTTTTTTTATGTGAATGGTAAAACTTAGGTCGAAACCGTAGGTAAACCATGTCCATTTTTGTCTATTTTTAAAATGAAACCCTAGATTAAAAAAATGGATGAATTTTTTTTTTGTTTGAATGGTAAACTTAGGTCAAAACCGTAGGTAAACCATGTCAAATTTTTGTTATTTTTTTTAAAAAATGAAAAATTGATGAATTTTTTTTTTGAAATGGTAAACTTAGGTAAAAACCATAGGTAAACCATGTCAAATTTGTGTTGTTTTTATGAAATGTAAGATGAAAACTTGATGAATTTTTTTTTGAAATGGTAAACTTAGGTCGAAACCGTAGGTAAACCATATCGATTTTGTGTTGTTTTTTTTTTTTTTGTAAATTGTAACAGATGTACATGTGAATGAATGTTGTTACTGTATATTGATGCATTTTTGAATATGTGATGGTGATTTGATGCATGTTTTTGATGTGTTTATGTTTTGTGATATGCAGGTGGTGAAGAGTCGGCATCGGGTACCGACTATTTTTTCTAGTGCCTGCGAGGCGTTGAGTGTGGAGGACTGGGAGTGGCTTGATGCCTTAGGGCTCAAGCATGTGACGCGATTGGAAGCAGTTGTTGTGGATCGGGCGTACTTGACAACTTTGATCAGCCTATGGGATGTTCGGATGAACACCTTCCATCTTTCGACAGGGGAGATGACAGTCACCTTAGAGGACGTGTATCGAATTCTTCGAATTTCGATAGACGGGGTTCCCATCCGGACGACGCCACGAGGCCAGAGGACGGCTGTACTAACTCGATGTTTTGGACACGAGGAGGATGTGGATGGGATGAGCTCAGTGGAGAAGGCGGAGGAGGATTGTCAGGTTGGGGGGATTCTAGTGCGATGGTGGTATGCGAGGGGAGTGCTAGGAGTGAGGCATGCACTGCTTATGAGCCTCATTTCTAACATGCTCCTGCCAGACTCGTCAGGAGCGAGGTTCCCATGGAACCTATTGGAGGTGGTGTGGCAGTTAGTGGATTGTCCTATGACAGAGCCGGTGATCATGAGATGGGGCCAGACGTTGTTGGCTCAACTATATGATGAGTTGTATGAGGTCCGCTATCGAAAGCGGAAGGGGATTGGCTATAGTTACTTGTTGCAGTGCTGGGCATGGCAGCATATAGCCGTAGAGCGACCACGAGGGCTACCCTGGACTACACGGGTTGACATGGTGGATAGAGATATTGGTTATGGTGCTTTATGGTATCGATCTGAGGAGCGAGGGTAGAGTCGACGGTTTGTGGGAGACGTGGACCATTACATAGATGCATTGGCATGACTGACTCCAGGAGATGTGGTGTGGAGGCCATATCGGGATTGTCCCGCATGGCCAGAGGCTGATGAGTGGCTTCGATGGGTTCGGAGGGGGAGATGGGTCATTGGACGACACGGGACGGAGCAGGAATACTTTCATTATCTTCGAGTGACACGACAGTTTGGGGTACGCCAGGGGTTGCCTGGGGAACCCGTAGTCTATCGACGTCGGAGCGATGAGAGGACTCTAGCTGCATCGATCCTCGAGCCGCTAGGGGAGGAGGCGGATACAGTACTGGACACTCCAGACGTGGATGACATTGGAGTTACTATCGAGTACCAGGAGTGGTGGACGCTCCGACAATGGCGAGGTGAGGGGCCATTGGGAGGGGATGAGGCAGCGGGAGGCGGAGAGGGTGCAGAGGCACCAGGAGAGGGTTGGGGAGCTCCTGCTGATGTGGACATGGTGGAGGTGGCAGATGCGGGAGAGGACTTTGGTGAGGAGGAGCAGCCAGAGATGCAGGATGCTCTAGAGCAGGCCGATGCGCCAGAGAGGCCGACGCAGCCGACCGTGCCGGGGGATACAGAGGCGGGGTTGCACGCGGAGGTGGCACGATTGATGGAGTTATTACAGAGGTGAGATCAAGAGCTTGGGGATGCATATGGGAGAGGGATCTCTTTGTAGGACATTGTTAGCTAACATATCGTCAGCGAAGCAGAGTGGACTTGGATGCGACAGTGATATGAGCTGGAGGATGAGGTTATCCACCTTGGTGGGCGAGTACCTACATTCTCTAGAGGTGGATCATCACGACGCTCGAGAGGGAGCGACATGGAGCAGACAGCATCCTCGCAGCGAAGGCGGCGGGATGAGGGAGAGGCCAGTGGGCATGGTGCAGGGGCGAGCAGTAGCCGCCCTGAGAGGTCTCAGAGGACCCGCACCACGGGGGGTAGTTCCCGTCGCACCGATCCTGCGTGATCATGGTGGACGATGCCCTAGACTTGGGGATTTTGAGTTTTTGGATTGTGGTAGCGAGGTCCGAGGACCAGTTCACTGTAGCCTACGGGCAATTTTGTTATGATATATATATATATATATAGATGACTCTTTTTGGTGTTTGTACATTTTTCATGATTTATTTTTATGTACATGTTTTTATATTGATGTATGCATATGCGATTATGAATGCGATGGTTCTAATTTGTATGATGTATGCATATGGAATGAATGAAATGAATTGTTGATGATTTGTCAATGCACCATAGACTGTACAAGATTTGACTGGCTTGCTATAGTAATGGGATAACTTTGTGGAATGCTTGTGCATGTGAAAACTTTGTTTTTGTATTTTGTCTATTTTTTGATGGTGATGTACGGAATGAAATGTACCGGTTGTTTGAAAATGTAGTTAAGCTTTTCTCAGATGCAGATATTTTAACTAACTAGCCAAGACTCGTACATTTATCTCGTGAGACTTTTGAACAAGGTCTAAATCCGACTTGAATTTAACCAAGTTATTTCACATCCCTGTGTGTGCAATTGAGTTCGTTTATGTGGTATTTGTCAGGATACCGCCAAGCGCGATAGGCTATCAACCAAACCTGTACCGAGGATCACCTAATTAGCTCCACTAACTCCGTTGTTGTATTTAGCAAGATTAATCCACGGGACAATCTAAGGTACCATAAGCTAGCTCATCCACATGCAAACATTGGTCTGCACACAAGTTAATGTGACAGATATATCGTCATGCGGGTAGGATACCACCATTGCCAGGTAGGCTATCAACCAAACCTGTAATGAGGATCACCTAGATGGTTTTCGAATGCTGAGAATTTCCAAGGATTCAAGTTCGACGCTTATTATTCTTGAATGATTTGGGAGACTTGCTCTCTATATAGTGATGAAAATCACTATTTATTTTTGTTTTACTTTGTTTTTCTTTTGAGCAAGGGATTTTGAAGAGTGGTGATAACCACTATTTATTTTTTGTATTTTGAGCTTTTGTGCACTTGTGAAGGATAATCAAATTTTGGAAGTTATTGAACCTTTGCAAATTTTTTATGTTTTGCAACTTTTGAGAACTTGGGATTATTAAGGTGAATTGGATAGGGAAGAGCTCGTCCTTTTGTCAATTCTCAGCATTCTTGGAACCATTCGCACAGGGGGATGAGGCAGAGATACTTTCACCTATGGTACCCTAGACTGCTTTGTAGGGTTCTCTTGCATTCACACAACTTAGGAATTATTTTATGTGTGTTAATTTGTGTTGGGATGTTACGTAACAAGGCGTGATCCAAGTAAAACTTTCCCATGTAAAATCTGTTTAACTATGTATCGTTTTTGGCTAGAAATTTAAAAATAGCTGAATGACGAAAACCCTATATACATTAGGAGACAACTGACGATGCTAAAAAATGGTGATGGTGCTATTCTAGATGTAGGCATTTATGAAAATGGATCTGATGTGGAAAATGATGGAATTTCCAAGTAATGACTGTCTATGGTGCTTTTGACTTGTATGACCTAGCAAATGTATAATGTATGGATGCGATGCCTAATGCAACCTATATTTTTGTATTTTGATTTTTATGAGAATGCATGGAATTGGAATGCAATTGTTTTTGTGATTTTTTTTTGTTTTTGTGATTTTTTTTTTTGAGTATGCATGGAATTGAAATGCAATTGTTTTTGTGATTTTTGATGATTATATTGTTTTTGTTTATTTTTGAATATTTATGTTGACCAAGCAGTTATGGTAACGCTTGGAGCTTTTGGTGTTGACCAAAGGGTTTATAGATACCTTTGGGGCATTTAGGGATGACCAAGCGATTATGAAAATCCTTGGAGCTTTTGTCTTGACCAAAGGGTTTATAGATACCTTTGGGGCATTTAGGGTTGACCAAGCGATTATGATAATCCTTGGAGCTTTTGTCTTGACCAAAGGGTTTATAGATACCTTTGGGGCATTTAGGGTTGACCAAGCGATTATGATAATCCTTTGGAGCTTTTGTCTTGACCAAAGGGTTTATAGATACCTTTGGGGCGTTTAGGGTTGACCAAGCGATTATGATAATCCTTGGAGCTTTTAGTTGGACTATGGCTCTCTAGATGTGGAATGGCCTCAAATGAATGATGTTCAAGGGTTCTGTTTCCTTGATTCCTTCAAGAGAGGCAAGCCGGTATGTTCTGGGTCCTATTCTACTGTCAATGATGTAAGGACCTAACCAGTTTGCCGTGAACTTGTCCCGTAGATGGGACGACAAATTAGAATTCTGTTGGTTCTCTTTTAAGACCAAGTCACCAACCTAAAATTCCCTAAGGTGGACTTTCATGTTGTATGCTTTCTTAAGTCGCTCTTGATAGATACGCAAATGCTCAAGAGCATTAACGCGTCGTTCGTCGAGCAACGTCAGTTGATCTAACCGGGCCTACCACGTAGTGTCATCATCGATGAACTCTTGCATTGAAATGCGTAGGGAAGGGATTTCCAACTCAAAAGGCATGACTGCCTCGGAGCCATACACCAGAGAAAATGGAGTTGCCCTAGTGGGCGTTCGAATGCTGGTGCGATAAGCCCATAGGGCAAGCGGGATCTGAATGTGCCAGTCCTTATGATTGTCTGCAACTATCTTTTTGAGAATGGTGACTAGCATTTTGTTTGACGCCTCTGCTTGCCCATTTGCCTACGGATAATAGGGTGTTGAAAAGTTGTGCTGAATTTTGTACTTTGTGGTCAAAGCATGCACATCTTTATTCTTGAATGGTGTCCCATTATCTGACAGGATCTTGGATGGAATACCAAAATGACATATGATGTTATGCAAAATAAATTCCGCAATGCGGGATCCAGTCGTAGTGGTCAGTGGAATTGCTTCCACCCACTTGGTAAAGTACTTTATGGCCGTTAAAATAAACGTGTGATGACCAGATGACGCAGGGGAGATCTTTCCAATTAGATCAAAGCCCCACTACGAAAAAGGCCAAACCGATTGAATCGACTGCAAGGCCTGAGAAGGTACGTGTGTCAAATTAGCATGGTGTTGACACTTCACGCACTTCTTCACATATGCGCAACAATCTCGCTCTAAAGATGGCCAATAATAACCCATGCGAAGAATGCGCTTTGCGATGGCCATACCGGTGAAGTGGCCACCACATGTACCATCGTGAGCTTGGGTGATCGCCCAAGCGGACTCTTGTCGGTCCAAACAACGAAGGAGGATTCCTTCATAATTTTGATGATACAAAATGTCTCCTAACAAGACATGCTTTGCCGCTTTCTATTTGAATGATCTTTTCGTGGCTTGTGTCAATCCAAGTGGGAGGTTACCTAGCTTGAGGTAATCCCGAATGGGTGTGTACCAATCTTGCTGATCAGAAACCTCGATAGTATGAATGGCCAATCCCTCTTGAAGTCCATCCCGAACAAAAGCTGAGCGGGAGAGAACTTGTAAAAACAACATGGTGTTGCTATTAAGAGGGGTCGGGGAGAACAAGGACCCCCAATTGGCTTGAGTCAAACAATCTCGAATTCGAGAGAACTTATCCGGAGATGGTTCAATCTGGATCAGGTGGATTCCTGGCGTGAGGTCAGAGCTTGCACGCTCC